>CM014729.1:93165859-93796627 GCA_004329165.1 Spatholobus suberectus | reverse complement strand
TTTAATAATTTAAAATTATTTTTTCATGACAATTAGTAAACAAGCTCCAACTAATTAAAATATTGAATTTTTAGAATTTAAAATGTCAATTAAAAGTTTAGCATTCTTCATAGTTATGTCTATTAAAATATGAGTATCGTGTCTATTTATTATTTTATAAGTCATGTCTATCAATTTGCAATAATTAATTAGTATATTTTAATTTACACAATTGCTAATATTAAAATAATTACAACAAATTTGTAAATACACTTTGTCATGATTTTAATTTAAAATTTCTATTAGTTGATTTCTTAATGATTATTTTTACGACAATAAATAGCAAAATTGTTCTAATAACAAAATGAATAGAGATACTTTTTACGTCACTTAATCAAAGTAAACTCTCACTAAAATTTTACCTAATTCATATGATTGAACAATGTTTATACAAAGGCATTAGATTCATTTGTTAACACCTATCACACATATCATGATTTTAAAATGAGGCAATATCTTATTCTGTTAATTTTTTTTAAAATAAAAACTTGCATTTTATTAAATGAGGTAATATCTTATTGTCTTATTTTTTTAAAATGAAAATCTTCATTTTAATAAATGAGCTTTATAATCAATACTTAATGTAAGATTTATGTAATACATAAGTTGTTAGCTTTTAAATGAGGAGCTAATTAAAGTAAGTATATATTTTTTTGTGGTATTTATCCCTTTATCATGTCAATTGTTAATACTGGTACATACCCAAATAGTAAAAATAATAATAATTCACATGTCCTTTTATATATTTTCTTATTTAAGGCAAACTAAAATTCAAGGAGATCTTTAATTATATGAAGAGTTTAAAGCAAGTATTTTGACATGCACTTTGACAAACAAGTAAGTGATAAGATATTTATTTATTTCTTACTTTATTTTTTGAATTTGTCAATACATTGACTTATATTTTCTAGGAGGTTGAATTTGAAAAGCTATGGAAGGCTATCCAATCACTAGTACCAATTTGTCCAACTGAAAGCAATGTAAAATAAAATTTTATGGTAACATCTTCATATTAAATTGTTAATTCACTAAATTTTTAAATTTCTTTATTGCAAGTTAATTGTTAAAAAATATATTGTGTTGGATGAAATTTCACGATAATAACAGATAAAGCTCAAGTTTTAAAATTGTTAAAAAAAATTATTATCTCAGAAGAAATATAAATTATCTAATATGATTTCTTTAAAAGAAAATATTTTATTTGTGTAATGTTAATTGATTCAAAAATATAATAGTTATAATAAAAACACAAGGCTACCATAAAATTAGTTATAATATTTTTCCATCTTGAATTAATTCTAACTCATTTTTTTCTCTACATTATAAAACTTGAAAATGTAATATCAAGTGACAGTTGTTATATAACAAATACTATGTAAAACAAAAAAAATTGAATTATTCATGTTTTAATAATTAGTTCTTTGACTAACTATTACATTAGATGATGATAAATATTTTATATATATACATGACATTATGTAAATTATTTTGTAATTTTTCAAACCCAAGAATTTATGGATGACGAGATGTACAAATAATTAAGAAGAATTCTTGCAAGGTAAACAACTATTCAACTTTATTATTTATTGCTTAACTAAAAATAATGATAAATAGATAAATTGCAAGGAAATAAAAATTATTCCTGAAATGTAATAGTTATTTGCTCTTCCAATTAAGAAAGATTTGATGATAAAAAAGTACTGATAATTGTAAATAAATAATATATTTTCTTTGACTTTTATGTATATTATAATTTATTGCTTAACTAAAATAATGACAAATAGATAAATTGCAAGGAAATAAAAATTATTCCTGAAATGTAATAATTATTTGCTCTTCCAATTAAAAAAGATTTGATGATAAAAAAGTACTGATAATTGTAAATAAATAATTATTTTTTTTTACTTTTATGTAAATTATTATTTATTGCTTAACTAAAAATAATGACAAATAGAGAAATTGCAAGGAAATAAAAATTATTCCTAAAATGTAATAATTATTTGCTCTTCCAATTAAAAAAGATTTGATGATAAAAAAGTACTGATAATTGTAAATAAATAATATATTTTCTTTGACTTTTATGTATATTTGCACTTATGTACATCGTAATATTTCTAACATATTTATGTATATGCGTATATAACAACCAAAGTTCTTTATATTACTAGAGTGGGACTTCGTGCAATACACAAAAAATAATTTATTAAATTATTAAATATATATTGAGAAAAAATTATTAAATTACAAATAACACAAAAAATACAAATAAGCATGTATTTAACAAAAAATAAATTAATAAATTAAATTTAATATACATGTCAACAAAAAATAACAAAAATTATTACAATATATCAAACTAATATCTTATAAAAAATAAAAAATAAAAGACACAAAAATATGACAATAATTATCTTAATTATTTATATTTAATAATTATATTAATTACTTTATAAAACAAATGTATATTTTAGATTACCATTAAAATATTTATAGAATCCTTTATTCTAGTGTGTGTGTGTGTGTGTGTGTGTGTGTGTGTGGTGTGTGTGTAACATACTCTAACTAAAAAATAAGTGTGTATGTTAGCAAATGATTATAAGGTTTGCTAACGTACGCGCACTTATTTTTTAGTTAGAATACGTTAGTAAGCTATAACTACAATATATCTTAAAAAATACACCTACGGTGTAGCTTGCTAACATACTATAACTAAAAAACAAGTGTGTGTACGTTAGCAAATCTCATATATATAGAGAGGGGGGGAAGAGAAATTTATTATACCCCTTGCATTGCATGGGTCAAATACTCTAGTAAAAGAAAATTTAGAATGATTTTTAAAATTGTATTTTTTATATTTGAGTTCAGAATTTTCTTTCTATTTTCTCTCTAACCAAATAATATGTAATTTCAAATTATGTTTCAAAATTGTCTTCTTTTACATACATTTTTGTCTCTATTTAAATAATAATAATATGTTTGGTTGAAGAAAAATAAAATAAAAAATTTTCATAGTCAAATTAAAGCATATTAATTCCAATGTGGTTGAATCCAATCGTGTTCAAGTAATTCTTGAACAAACATAACACATCATTCTTAAGCACAACCAATTAAAAGAATATATTTGTAAAACAAAATAAAAAAGGAATAAAGAAACCTATAACAAAAGAATAAAACACATAATTAAAAATAGGTTTAATTACTTTTTTAATCTCTATAATTGCACAAATTTTTTCTTTTGGCCCCTATAATTAGAAATAATTTGTTTAGTCTTTACACATACATTTTTTATATCAGTGTAGTTTCTGCCGTCAAGTATATTTTAATTCCGTAAAATAAAACTGTCACAAAATAAAAATTGACAATGTAAAACAACCATAAATTGACATTTTCTAAATTGACATTTTCTAACATTTTTATTCAATTTGTAATAGTTTAAAACAAAAATTAAATCGATATTGAAAATGTATGTATACAAACTAAAACAAATTATTTCTAATTATAAAAACCAAAAAGAGAAAATCCACACAACTATAAAAACCAAAAAAATTATTAAACCTTAAAAATAAAAAGGGAATCAAAGCAATGTGTAACAAAAAGAACAGGGCGCATAATTTTTAATTATTTTAGGCAAAGTTTCGTGATTTTTCTTCCATCCTTGAGCTCAAGCATGTCTCTTTTTTAATGCATTTGAGTATTTGTCTAATGAATTAACTGACATGATATACCATATTGACATGTAAAAAAAAAAATCAAACAAAAAGAACAACCGCTGTTGATGCCATGTAAAAATATAGAAGCAGAACATTATGTATTTTCATTGTAAAAATTATAAACTCATTATTTAGAGGAAGGTGATGTTACAAAAGAATAAAAGCTAACCACAAATTTAGGAGATATTCATGTTAAATGATACATCACTGATTTATAGAAACTAACAGCAAATCCGATCCCTGATTCCTGACAATTGATACAACACTAATTTAGTTCTGATAGTTGACAAGCTACAGCACTTAATTTAGTTCCTTAATTTTAGTACTTTCTATCCTTCAATACACAACTTGATCATAGAGGACCTTGGCCATTGGTAGCACAACCAGATTATCATTAAAGAAGCAGCTCGCAATCAGCATCAGTAATTGGGTAATCAACTTCAGCCTCCGTTTAGGCATACAATTTGAGATCCCTGCAGTTCAAAGCAAAAAAATTGTTAGTTAAAGGTGAGGCAAAACTTCAAAAGAGCCCAGCTTCTCCACCCCAAACCCATAATTTGACAGAGAAATAACCAAATATAAAAAAGATCCAAAGCATGTACCTATCCAGATAAGTTGATTGCCAAGTGCCGTCTAACTTTGCAGAGATTTTAAATTAACAGCCCCTCACATGTAGCAGTGTTAAAATGGTTTATTTTTCAAATGAGTTTTATTTATCAAGGAATTGCCACTGCATCACTGATCTTCAAAGTAACAACTCGGTACATATGGAGGGGAAGGCAGGTTTGCCACGTATTTGAACTGTTCCAGTAGAAGATTTCTAGTCACTCAATATGTCATAATGAGAATTGAAGCATATTATAACAAAAGAAATGCAAAAATAATCACCTTGTGCTGCTTGTATTTCTCCCGAACAGATTGGAAGGATGCGGCCTTTCTTGAAAAATACAAATCATGCAAGATGAGGACACATTCTTTCAACTCAACTGGTTTGTAACCCGAGCATTTACACAGGGAAGAAGTCTGCAATAGGTTCTCAACTTTAAGTGCCTTGAAACAAGGGTAATAGCTTATTCTTTTAATGAGAAATATATAGCACTATCCATAACATAAAATACTTACCCAAGGATGCACTTCAGGCCAGATAATAAACCTGGCGAGAAATACAACCGATGCAGCCACAATAGAAGGCAAGAATCTTATACAATCATAATCTAACAAACTTAGCTCAGCAAGATAGCAGCCCAGAAATTCAATCTGCAAATTAGGGGTCTGAAAATTAAAAAAAAATAAAAAAAAGTTAGCAAACAACACAAATAAAGCTTTTGAGATAATCAAGAAGAATGAGAAGATCAGTTCAACTTACTTTCTGTTTCTCAGAAACAACACCAAAAAATCTCCTGAAACAATAACTACACTCAATTAGTCAAATTAATTTCATTTCAATGAAGGCTAAATGTTCACATTTGCAATATAAAGTTCATACCTTAGAAAAGTGATTGCAGTAGGACTGCCCATTTCAAAATTTAGGGACTTAAGTATTTCAGCTTCCATCTTTACAACCTATGTTGTCACCAATAACCATGGAAAGCAAAGTGAGTGGAAAATTACCAACAAATAACAAACAAGGACTTACTTGTAGCAGGAAAAAAAATAAAAAATAAAGAGGACAAGAATAACATATTTACCTCTGCCTTTTCGTAAGTGTTATCAGTGATGCTGCAGAATTTGTCCACACGCGGTGGATTAATTTCCTCATACTTCCTGAATGTTTGCAAAGAATGTAACTGTGAATCTGTGATGCCTTGATGCTTAAATAGATCAAGGAGAGCAATCTATGCAAAATTAAAAGCAGAAGCTTACGAAGCAACAAGCATGGATGAAACACCCAGCAACTGAAGCCTGGATTTGCTCACAGTATTAACTGATAAAAACCTATCAATGTATGACACACATAGATGAAGAGTTTCGGAGAGAAGCTTATACTCCTGGGCAACATCCACTAACCAATTCACCAATATTGCTCTCATGTTTGTGGTAACTACTCTCTGAACTTTCTCCGTGTAGTCGACCATTGGTCTTCTCTTTCTCTGCCTCTGAGAAACGAGCAACGTAAAAATTGAGACACCGAGAAACAACGACCTTGTCGGCTTGGACAGAATGAAGATTCAGTTAATGTTAAAGAATCAGAATTACCTCCATTGCACGAAGATACTCGTAGATGTCGGAAACATAAGGTTCGCCAATCTGGGGGGAAGAAATGGTGTTGTTTGTGGGAGATGGTTTCTTGACATTGGGATTCTTCCGACATTTCAGTTTCTCTTTGCGCCGATTGAGAGTTTCGGGGACAATAATGTTTGGTAAATTGGGAAGTTCACCCAACACAACCCGTTGCTTTTTGGGGTGTTGTTTTTCGACTACGACTACGGTGGCAGCGTTTGCCTTTCTCTTTGCAGCGGCGCGTGTCTCCATCTGCTTCCTTGTGTGCTGTTATTTTGGAACAGAGCGAAAGAGCAAAGGGATGGATGGGAATGGAGTTGGATTGCTGGGTGAGTGAGAGAGATAGTTGTCATGTTTATGTATAATGGGGAGACAAGACAAAGAGCGGTTTTGAAAAATGAAAATGAAAATGGTTTCGCGTGTCTTAAAAATTTCAGCATCTGGCTTTGGTTCCAAATTCAGATGCGTCGTCTAGTTTTGGGTTTATTTTGGTTTAAAAGAATTCTTTTCATATGGCGGGAGGGCGCGCTTCTTTTCCGCCCTGCCCTCCAATAAAAAATAATCAATTACGTTTTTGTCCGCACATAATCTAAACTATTTAATTAGTTTATGTTATATATATTTTTATTAAAAAAAACTAGTATTTTAGCACATATAATGCATAGGTAATTTTTATATTTTATAAACACTTTTAAGAAAATAAAAAATAAATATAAAAATGATGTATTGTAAAATTTAAATGAAGTCTGAAAAAATAAGGAGACTTTTTAATTTACTAATCAATTATTTATTATAATTTAAAATTAAATAAAAAAATTTATGTAAATAATATTAAATAAAATGAAATTCAAACATTTGTAATGTTAAGAACTTTTTTATTATTTTAATATATTTTAAATGTAAATAAATAAATAAATAAATGACATGGATCATATTATATAGAGATAAATTTAAATTTTTGTACTGATGAAAAAAATCTAATTTATTGATCATTTTTATTGTAATTTTTATAATTTAAAATTAATTAAAATAAAAATGCTACATGGAAATAAAAAAAAGTAAGAGAAATTTTTTTACTCTAAATAATTGAAACTAAAAATCACACTCAAAAGAAAGATGAGAAAAAAATATAAATAATAAGCAATGACACGAAAAGCTTAACAACAATATTCAAATTGGATAAACATGGAAATATTGAACAATATTTAAGTGTTAATGATCTATATATCAAATAAATTTGGGTTGGATGCGGTGTCAAATTCAGTTGTGTGAATTGTTTGTAGTTCATTAATGAAGACATTTTTTATATTTTACCTTCTCATATTCCTCACAATTGAGTTTGTTAATGATATTGAAAGGAAAAATATTTTAATGTAAAAATTGGACATGTTATTCAATAACGATGTATATTATTAATTTTCTTTTTTTAAAATAATGTTGTAGTAAATTATTTCTACAAATGATTGGTAGAGTTTGAGGTACTAATGAATGACATTTATACATACTTTTTAAGTGTGTATTTATGCACTTTAAGCTGTTTTTTCTTACTTAAGATTTTAATTGATTCCAGTATTTACTAAATGTAAATAGATTGGATCAGTAATTAGACTCGTTGAATTTGAACATTTTACATCTCCTATCAATTTTTGTAGGACTTGAATAAATGGGATTGGAGCTTTTAAAAGAAGTATTGCTTACAAGAATTCGCTAAGCGAGCATGACCTTCACTCAACAAATACTCAAGCTCCAGAAAAAGGAAAGTTTTAAAGTTGATGGATTTGTTCAATGAGAGTAATTCTCGCTGAGCAAAATTTGTACCTTGAAACCAAAAAATTAGGGATTCGCTAAGTGGAGGTGTACCCTTGCTTAGCAAAAATGGTCAGCTCATTTAATGAGGAGGAAAAGGTGGCATTAGGGGACTGGTGAAAAAACATCAAAGAAGGAATTCTCTCTCTTCCGTTTTGGCGTCCCATCTTCTTTCAACACTTGGAGTAGTGGAATTAGCTGGAAAGCTCCCCATGGACCTTTAATATACTTTTTTCATCTCTTTTTTGCCGCTCCTCTATCTCATGAGTAGTTAGATTTACCTTAGTTGGGGTTTGATGTAACTAAACCTACTTTCATGTATACTTCTTAAGTTATTTATTGAATATTTATATTTTATTCATATGTGTTTCACTTTTACTCTTAATGCTTGTTGTGGTTTGATCTCCCATAGCTTGATCTCATTGTTAGGATATTATTGGAAAACATATTCTTTTCATAGATCTAAAGTGAGCACCTAATGAATCTAGTATCTAAGAATAGAACAAGGTTTATTAGCCATTTCTTGACCTCCTTTCTCAAAGCAAGTTAGTTAGATAAGCTAATCAAGAAATTGACAGTTTAACTAAGTAACTTAGATCTACTCTACCGAGGGATTAGGGAGTAGAAAATTTTATGGTTTATGGTTTATGGTAATGAATGAAACATAGACTAAATGAATAATCTTTGTATGTATGAAAGAATGGTTTTAGTGCAATCAAATCCCAACGCTTTTATTATTTGTTGTTAATTTTTATTTCCGCATTCCAAGTGTTCCTAGAAATTCTAACAAAAGAACTTTTGGTTTTCTCACTGTAATATTTCTCTCTATAACATCAAATTGTGTAAACATCTAATATTAAACAAGTCCCTTGGGAAATGATACTCATATTTATCACTGTTTACTTGTGCGATTTGGTACGCTTGCCAATGAGATAATAGGTACCAACATTGTTAGGATATCTTTATCTATTGTGTTACCTTCTTTTGATTTGAGTTAAAAATAAATAAATATTGTTATACTTAAAGAAAACCTAGATGTTATGTATTGTAATTGTTGGTATCTTTATTATAAAGTTTCTGTTGTGATATGAAGAAGCATTTTAAAAATTAAGCAGGCCATCAAATATACATTTTTCTATATTGTATGAGATTAATAGTGTGGCTACTCATTTTACTAAAGGTCATCAATTTTTTTGTAAACTTTTATCAATAGCATTGATAATATAGTTCTAAAAAATGGGAGTTACTATAGTACCCTCACAAATAGAACTGTTTTGGAACAATTGGTTTTTAGATCAACGAAATACATAAATTTTTGCCATATCTTTTATTTTGCTAAAATAAAAATAAAAAGAAGTTTGATCTAGTCAAGTCTTCTTGGGCCAAGGCTTACTAGATCTATCTATTTGAAGTTGAATGGAATGTTGGTGATTATGCTATTGGGTAAAGTGACGAAAGTAGGAATAATAGTATGAATAACCATAAACACATTCCATGTATACCAATACCAATTGCTGGTTTTACACAGTGTTTGGAGAAAAGGTGCTTATGTTCTACTACTCAGCAATTTGCCAATAGAATAGATAATCTGAGGGCTTAAATGAATTGGATTAGTTTCCTTGAAATAAAGAGAAACATTCTTCTAAATCTCTTTACTTGGTTGCCATTGTTCTATATGCTACACTTGTTGCACGCCACCTTTATCTGGTATTAGTTGATTCTATATACTGAAGTTGTGAGAATTCTAGTTTTTTTTTTTTAATTGTCTATAATATGAACATCGTGGCACCTTGGATGCCCATCAATAAATATTTTCTTTGTTGATTAAAAAAAAAACTGGTCCAAAACCCCTAAAATTTATAGGAGTACTGTAGAATTTCTCCTAAAAAATGGAAAAGATAAAAATAAAAAAGAAATCAGTAGAAATATATATTATTTAAATGAATAATAATAAAGAAAGAAATAGCTTAAGATAAATTTTTTCTCCACTTTTGAATGAAAGAAATAGTGAATGGACATAAAAAAACAAATTATATAAAATATGTTTTTATACTAAATAAAAAAATTAATTCAAAACTTTATTTTTTTCTATATTTTTATGATAAATAAAAAAACAAATAAAATATCTTTGTTTAATTGTGTGTGTGTGTGTATATATATATATATATATATATATGCGACAATATGTTTCTCCCATGGAAAGTTAGGGGAGAATATTTTTATAGGTAGGAATCGACTGAAAATTTTTCTTTCTTCCTATTATTTTTTTTCTTGAATAAATGTGCTGTTTCTATCCTATCTCACTCTTCTTTATTTCTTTCTTCTTTATTTACACTCAAACAAACATCAGACAAGTGAATTTTTTTTTAAATAATACAAATAATTCATTTTATTTGTTTTAATAATTTGTTATTTCATTACATTTTCAAATAGTTTTATTTTTGTTTAGTAGTTAGTTTTTTTTTAATTTGAATAGTGTAATCCATTTTTTTAAAATAAGTGTTGGAAAAACGTTAACAAAAAAAAAAGAAGAAAAAGAAGAAGCAAAGAACACTACGAGGTAGCTACATAGTAACATAGCGGATTTTTTACACATTACATTAAAAAAACAAAATTGTTACAATGTTAGAGTCAAACAAAATGAGCAAGCCAACATTTATGTGAGAACAATCTTAACAGTTTTTGGTTGATGGAATCATTTGGTGAAAGGAAATTATTTTAAAAAAAAATACATGATTCCATTGTAATATGAATGAGATCATACAATGTCATGCTTGTCATTGCCTAAAATCAAGAATCAAAACCGGTATCAACGCATAAATTAAGTTAATTGAAATAATATTTTGTGTAACTAATCTAACTAACACAAAAACCATTCTTAGTAGAATCATTTTTCAAATAAGTTATACTTTAAATCTATAAAAATTTCAATAAATCTCCTATATCATTTTTAAATCCGTAAAACGAAGAAAAACAAATGTTAAAGTTTATCAATAATTTATCAACAATCAAATGACACGATATTCACATCATTTTAATATTAAAGTATTTAATATATTCTTAAAATAATAATACTGAGCTCCTTAAGGTTCAAAATCGATACAATACAAAAAGCAAAAGGTGCAAAAAGTCATTAACCAATGAGAACTTACTAAATGAATGATTTTCTAGAGGGAAGGACCGTAATGTTAGAAGTGGAGTCCCACAGTGGCTCTTCACACTTGGCTTCCACCCTTAGTCTATATAAGAGAATTTTGGTGGACCATTTGTTTTATCTCAAAATGTTTCTTTTTTTCTTTATATTTGATTTGTTTACTTAGAGAAAAAACAAGAGAGAAAAAATAAAGTTTTCTTTAAGGTTATCTTAATAGTTATATTTTTGTCTAGAGAGGGTATTAATGTTTTTATTTAGTGTTTAGAGAAAAGTGTTATAATTTTTTTTACTTAGTGAAATTTTCTTTTTTTTTGCCTATTTGTTAGTTCCTCTCTTTTCATCTTTTATTTTAGTTGCAAATTATCATTTTGTTACTTCGGTACTCAACAATGGTATTAGAGCTAATAGTAGCTAATACTATTTCACTGTGACATGTTGGAACTGTGATGGATTCTTAAGAAAATTCTTATACACTATGTGGTTGCAGCATAGTTTGATCTTTCACATTAGAAAAAAAATTCTTATTACTAGTAATATAGTGTAATAGTGGAAAAGTGTATGTCTAAGAAAGTTTTGACTAGAAAAAACTTAGTATTTAAGTGTATCCATTGGTGACCCACTAGTCACTGTTCTAATACATGGCACTATTTATGTGGAAATTGTGCGAGCCAGTTCAGTTGAAAATTATTTAGTGTAAAACTATGACAACAAAATATGAGATAGAGAAGTTTAAAAGGAGTGAATTTTCTTTGTGAAAATTGAATATAAGGACAATTTTGAGAAAGGATAACTATCTAGTTGCAATTAAAGGTAGACCTGCAAACATTGCTGATCAAAGGTGGAAATAGATGGATGGCAATGATGTTGCCAATTTGCACTTAGCAATGGTAGATTTGGTTTTGTCTAGTGTTGTATAGAAGAAGACTGGGAAGAAGATTTGGGATGCTCTCATCAAATTGTACAAGATCAAGTAACTTCACACCAAAATATTCTTAAAGAAAAACTTTACACTCTTCAAATGAATGAGTCCACATTGGGGACGAATCATATCAATAATTTGAATACTCTATTTGCTTAGCTTACAGCATCAAATTTCAACATTGCGAAAAATGAACATACGGAGCTTCTACTTCAGAGTTTACCATATTCATATGATCAACTCATCATCAACATAACAAATAATGATGTTGTGAGTTGTCTATTCTATATTGGTTGACAAGACAAAGAGCGATTAGAAAATGAAAATGAAAATGGTTTCACATGTTTTGAAAATTTCAAGATTTGGCTTTGGTTCCAAAATCAGATGTGTTGTCTAGTTTTGGGATTTGTTTTGGGTTAAAAGAATTCTTTTCATACGGCAAGAGGGCACACTTTTTCTCTGCCCTGCCCTCCAGTCAAAAATAATCAAATACGTTTTTTGTCTGCGCCTAATCTAAATTATTTAATTAGTTTATTATATATACATTTTTGTTAAAACAAACTAGTATTTTAACACATATAATGTATAGGTAATTGTTATACTTTATAAATATTTGTAAGAAAAATATTAAAACAATGTATTGTAAAATTTAAATAAAGTAATGAAAAAAAAGGAATTAATCAATTATTTATTATAATTTAAAACTAAACAAAAAAAGTCATGTGAATAATATTAAATAAAAAGAAATTCAAACATTTGCCATGTTAAGAACTTTTTTATTGTTTGAGTATATTTTAAAAATAAATAAATAAATAAATGACATGGATCACATTATATTGAGATAAATTTAAATTTTTGTGCTGATGAAAAAAATTATAATTTATTAATTTATTTTTTATAATTTAAAACTAAATTAAAATAAAAATGCTACAAGGAAATAAAAAAGAGCAAGAGAATTTTTTTTATCTAAATAATTGAAAGTAAAAATCACACTCAAGAAAGATGAGAAAAAAATAATAATCAGTAATGACACAACAGCTTAACAACAAGAAACAATAATATTCAAAACCTATGTTTAGGGGGGAAAAGATAAAGAGAGTCATGTTGAAGCCCACATTGGATAAAAATGGAAATATCAAACAATATTTAAGTGACAATGATCCATATATCAAATATATTTGGGTTGAATATAATGACAAATTCGGTTGTGCCTTGTGCGGATTGCTTGTGGTTCATTAATGAAATTTTTTTTCGACATTTTACCTCTTGTATTCCCTCACAAGTGAGTTTGTTAATGATATTAAATGAAAGAATATTCTAATGTAAGAATCGAACATGTTATTCAATAACGATGTATATTATTATTTTTTAAAAATTAATGTTAAAGTGAAATATCTTGTTTTGTTCTTTATACTTAATGAAAACCTAGATGTTATGCATTGTAATTGTCGGTATCTCTATTATAAAGTTTCTGTTGTGATATGAAGAAGCATTTTAGAAATTAAACTGGCCATCAAATATACATTTTTCTATATTGTATGAGATTAATAGGATGGCTTCTTATTTTACTAAAGATCATATAAATTTTTGTGAACTTTTATCAATAGAATTGATAATATAGTTCTAAAAATGAGAAAGATAGAAATAAAAAAGAAATTAGTAGAAAGATATTTGTTTGAATGAATAGAAATAAGAAAGAAATAACTGAAGATTTTTTTTCTCCATTTATTTGAATGAATGAATTAGTGAATGGAAATAAAAAAAAAATTATACAAAAGATATTTTTATACTAAGTAAAAAAATAAATTTAATTCAAAACTTTTATTTTTGTTTACTAGTTAGTTATTTTAATTTGAATAGCGTAATATATTTTTTTAAAATAAGTGTAGGAAAAACATTAAAAAAAAAAAAAAGAACACTACGAGGTAGCTACGTAGCTGACTTTTTAGTCATTACACAAAAAAGCTTTTTGTTACAACGTTAGAGTCTAACAAAATGAGCAAGCCAACATGTATGTGAGAACAATCTTAAGAGTTTTTGGTTGATGGAATCATTTGGTTAAAGGAAATTATTTTAAAAAAATACATGATTCCATTGTAATATATGATCATACTATGTTAAGGTTGTCATAGCCTAAAATCAAAACCAGTATCAACGCATAAATTAAGTTAATTGAAATAATATTTAGTGTAACAAATCTAACTAACACAAAAACCATTCTTCGTAGAATCATTTTTCAAATAAGTTATATTTTAAATCTATTAAAAATTTCAATAAATCTCCTATATCATTTTAAAATTCATAAAACGAAGCAAAACAAATGTTAAAGTTTATCAATAATCAAATGACACAATACTCACATCATTTTAATATTAAAGTATTTAATATATTCTTAAAATAATAATTCGATCTGCTTAGGGTTCAAAATGATCAAGGTACAATACAAAGGCAAAAGGTGCAAAAAGTCATTAACCAATGGGAACCTACTAAATGAATGATATTCTAGAGGGAAGGACCGTAACACCTAATAGTTTACAAATTAACACTCATCTGCTGGATGATCTATAAAATAAACAAGAGGTGTCATACAGACTTAATGAGGATATAATAACTAAAATGGATAGGAAAAGACAACAAATTACACAGTGGTTTGCAACCATAAAATCAAGTTATAACATGTTAAATCAATAAAAATAATTTTATCTAATCAAATTTTCAAAGGATGCGAGTGTAAACCAAAAGTTAAAAAGTTTACACAAATAAGTAAGGAATTTCTCTAATTCCATAATGATCACAACAAAAAGCACATGCATAAAAAATGGAATAAAAAATAATCAAAACAAGAGAAATTTAAGGATTTTAATATAATTAATGGCATTTATAATGGGTTGATTGCAACATTGGAAATACTTTAATGGCCCGTTTGGTGGCTAAGATATGATAGGACAATTATCATATCCTGTTGTAATTCATTGCTTGCACGCCAGTAAGATATGATGATGCTATCATATTCCTTATTCTATCATGTTGTTTTAGTGTGTTTCTTATCCTAAAGGAAGAACTAGATGAGTAAGATAAGCTCTTTATATATATATATATATATATATATATATATATATGGGTTAGGATCTGTTGACATCAGGTGTCAAAATTAGTCAAATTACATCTCTAATAACTTTTTGTAGAACACAAATTTAACTAAGCCAATCGTTGAATTTAATGTTCTTATTAATTAAATTAATTATACAAAATTTTATACAATTCCCAAATTATTTAATAGTTCATCATAACACTTTATTTTAACATACAATAAGATATTAAAATATACGTAAATATTCAATGTTAGATAACATATATAGAAAAGTTCAAATTATATGAAATTTAATATACATAATCATAAAGATAATATCACATAATTCAATGATTGAATTGATTAAATTTACACTCTACAAAAAGTTATTGAAAGTGTAATTTGACTAATTTTGACACTTGGTATCAACGAATCCTAACCATATATATATATATATATAATAACTTTGACATGTAAATTTAAAGTATATTATTAATTAAAATATTAAAAATTAAATAATTATAATTTTAAAAATCTTATATAATTTTTTATAATTTTAAGAAATTAACTACATAAATAAAAAATAATATTGTATAGTTTAGTTAAAATTGTATTTTTTTGAAAAAAATAAAAAAAGTAAATTAAAAGTTATTTTTTGAAAATTATATGTAATTTTATTAAATAATAATTTTATCATTTAAACATAATTTATATTTTATTCTATCATTATTTGATTTAATATTTAATGTGTTCCAAATATTAAATAAAGTTATAATTTATCCTATTCTTATCTCATCTTACTCTTATATCTTATCTTGACCATTAAACAAATTCTAAATGCAATTAGATTGTTACCATTACTAATGACTACAAAACTTCTCCAAAAAAATATAATTTTACAAAAGCTTATTCTCAATTTAAACCAAATTCACTCTCAATGATAAAATTCTTAATTTCATACGTTTCAAGATTAAATATTAACGTAATCAAAATAACCGCTTTCACATTCAGCTAATATAATCATATGATAGCTAGAACCTACAATTGCTTTTTCTTTTATTCTTTTTTTTTTTATGCTAAAAACCTCTTCCCCTTGGTTATAATTATTATCTTGAAATAATGAATTAAGTTGGTATAGACATTTTGGATGCTACTATTCTTTTTTTTTTTCTCTTCTGGTCACCTTTTGGATACTACTATTGAAATAGTCTCTTGTTATATTTTCTTGGGGGCCGCCCATTTCATAATGGTGATCAATGCTAAACAACAAAAAATATCATTTAGAAATGTTGATCAACTCCATCGAATGTACATTGTATATATGGCTTGCCGATCATTCATAAAGTTTTGGATTAAGTTTTCCATCATTATTGATATGCAGCATGGTATCGGTGCAATAATTTTTCTTTTTTCTCTGCTCGAGCTCACCATGGTTGCTCCTTCCTGTACATCTCAAGATCCTTCTAGCTCCTATAACACTTCATTGGTTCTTGTTTCTCCCATTCTGGATGGCAAGAGTTATCAAAGCAGGGTTCGACCCATGACCATGCCTTTGCAGATGAAAAACAAATTCAATTTTGTTGATGGCACCATCTCCAAGCCCCAAGATCAAGATCCCTTTTTAGCCGCCAGGAAGCACTATAACACCTTGGTGCTATCTTGGTTGAATGACTCAATCTCCCCCGAGATTGCACCGAACATCATTTGGATCAATTTGCCAAAGATGTCCGTCAAATTCAGAGTGATCTTATCTCATTAAACAAGCTGATATGTCTATTACCAGCTACTTCACCAAGATGAAAATTCTCTGGGATGAACTATGCAACTTTCGCCTCATCCTACACCATAATTCTCCTAATGCATGCTGTTGCAAGACTGCCAAATTTGTTCAGCAGCATCAGATCACGATTGTGTCCTGTGTTTCCATCAAGGCCTCAATGATAACTATGCACCCGTAGGATCTCAGATCTTGTTAATTGAGCCCTTTCCATCTCTAACAAGGTCTTCTCCATGATAGTTCAACAGAAAAGGCAATTGAACATTGGTATCTAACCTGATCTTGCTCCCATCAATTTTCTAAGTCGGGCCCATCCAAACAATAAACAAACCAACCACATTGTTGACACATGCTTTATCAAGCATGACTTCCAACTTCCATTAGTGTAGACCACTTCAAAAATGGTCTATTTTTCAACTGAGTTTAATTTATCAAGAAACTCCCACTGCATCACTGATCTTCAAAGTAACAACTCGGTACATATGGAGGGGAAGGCAGGTTTGCCACACATTTGAACTGTTCCAGTCAAAGGTTTCTGATCACTCAAATTGCCATAACGAGAATTGAAGTATATTATAACAAAAGAAATGCAAAAATAATCACCTTGTGCTGCTTGTATTTCTCCCTAACAGCTTGGAAGGACACTGCCTTTCTTGACAAATACAAGTCATGCAAGATGAGGACACATTCTTTTAACTCAACTGGTTTGTAACCCGAGCATTCGCACAAGAAGAAGTCTGCAATAGGTTCTCAGCTTTGAGTGCCTTGAAACATGGGTAATAGGAAAAAAATCATATATATATATATATATCACTATCCACAACAAAAAATATTTACCCAAGGATGCACTTCAGGCCAGATAATAAATCTGGCAAGAAATATAACCGATGCAGCCACAATAGAAGGCAAGAATTTTAAACAATCATAGTCCAACAAACTTAGCTCAGCAAGATAGCTGCCCAAAAATTCAATCTGCAAATTTGGAGTCTGAAAATAATAATAATAAGACAATTAGTAAACAACACAATAAAGCTTTTAAGACAATTAAGAAGAAGAGGAAGAGCAGCTCATCTTACTTTTTGGTTCTCAGAAGCAGCATCAGCAAACCTCCTGAAGCAATAATTACACTCAATTAATTTCATTTCAACCGAGGCTAAATATTCACTTTCACAATATAAAAAGTCCTTACCTTAGAAAGGTGTTTACAGTGGGATTTCCCATTTCAAAATTTAGGGACTTGAGTATGTCAGCTTCCATCTTTACAACCTATATCAATGGTGACCATGGAAACCAAAGTGAGGGGGAAAGAACCAACAAAAAACAAACCAGAACATTATTCGGTACCATAAATAAGAGAAGGAGAATAGCATAGCACATTTACCTCTGCCTTATGGTACGTGTCATCAGTGATGTTGCAGAACGCATCAACACGGGGTGGGTCAATTTCCTCATACTTGCTGCATATTAAAAAAATTGCAATTTATGTTTAAGCAGATTAAAGAGAATAACTGTTGCAAAGTTAGAAAAGGCACTGAAGCCTTACGAAGCAATGAGCATGGACGAAACACCCAGCAACTGAAGTCTTGATTTACTCATAGGATTGACCGATAAAAATCTATCGATGTATGAAATACAGAGATGAAGGGTATCAGAGAGAAGCCTGTACTCCTCAGCTACTTCGACTAACCAATCCACCAATATTCCTCTCATGGTTGCCGTAACTTCTTTCTGAATTTTCTCCATGTAGTCAATCATTGGTCTTCTCTTTCTCTGCTTCTGAGAGGCGAAAAATTTGAAATTGAGACACCCAACTACCTCAACTAAACAACATCGTTGTCGGTTTGGACAAAATTAAAAGTTTGTTAACGTTAAAGAATCAGAATTACCTCCATTGCACGAAGATACTCATGGATGTCGGAAACATAAGGTTCGTGAATCTGGGGGGAAGAAATGATGTTGTTTGTGGGGGTTGGTTTCTTCGCATTCCGACATTGCAGTTTCTCTCTGCGGGGATTCAGTGTTTCGGGGACAATAATGTTTGGTAAATTGGGAAGTTCACCCAACACAACCCGCTGCCTTTTGGGGTGCTGTTTTTCGACTACGACTATGGTGGCAGCGTTTGTCTTTCTCTTGGCAGCGGCACGAGTCTCCATCTGCTTCCTCGTGTGTTGTTAATTTGGAACAGAGGGAAAGAGTAAAGGGATGGATGAAAATGGAGTTGGAGTGTTGGGTGGGTGAATGAGAGAGTGTTGTCATGTTTATGTATGATGGGGAGACAAGACAAAGAGCGGTTCTGAAAATGAAAATGAAAATAGTTTGGCGTGTCTTGAAAATTTCAGAATTTGGCTTTGGTTCCAAATTCAGATGTGTAGTTTAGTTTGGGTTTGTTTTGTCTTAAATGAGATTTTTCGAATGGCGGGAGGGCGCGCTTCATTTCCGCCAAGCCGTCCAATTATAAATCTCTTTTCATAAATAATTGTTAATGTTAAATAAATACACATAACTCTAATTTTGGCTTTTTATCTTAGAAGAGTGTTTTTTTTTTTAAATAATCAAAATGAATATTTTTTTAAAAAAATTCAAATTAGAACAAATTATATTTTCAAAACACAACTTTTAAAAATAAAGTTATATTTAAGAAATACGACTTTAATTTATATTTTTTTTATAACTTCTTAAAAGAAATTGTATTTGTGAAATGAGACTTTAATATTTTAAATTTTTTTTAAACTTAAAAGGAAAGTCGTATTTCTCAAATATAATTTTCTTTTTTTATATATATTTTTTATTTTTTCTTCTTGAAGTTATACTTAAAAAATAAGATTTCACTTTTTTTATTTTTTATTTTTGCTTGAAATTGTGTTTCAAGAACAAAACATCATTTTTCATTTTTTTTTCAAATTAAAATCGTGTATGTGAGACAAGACTTCACCTTTTTTATTTCTTATTTTGTGCAAGTCATATTTTGCTTTACTTTCTTCAAATACGACTGCAATAAAACACAACTATTTTGCACTAATCAATTTTACTTTACTTTCTTAAATAAAAACCTGTGTTGACAATGTTGTTGCTATTAACACCACAAGGATGCTCTACAACCACCGATTTTCTGCACCTGCATTCATGGTGTCTTCAAGTTCGGTCCTTGTGTGTTCCCAGATATCACAAAATGTTAATTAATATTAATTAATTAACTAATTCATTTGTTTTTGAATAATAAAAATAAAGCTAGAATGTTGAAAATGAAATAGGTGTTCCTCCTCTTTTTAATCAGCTGTGGACTTGCAGTTTACTAGTTTCGTGCAGCAAATCACTGGCAAAGAATGAAACTGCCAAAGCCATAAAGACCAGCACACACTGAAGCTCCCCGAAAATGGAGACTTCTCCCTTGTTTTGCACCCAGAGTTGGATAAAACTGTTATGCAAGGTTCTTTCCAATTTAATTCCTATATGAATTCTCATTCTATTCATCCCTCAGGTTTTATTCTTGAAACATAGCTTTAACTCGGGAAAAAATAAAAAATTAAGTCTTGTTTTTAAAACACAATTTCAATTCAAAATTAAAAACAATATAAAAAAATGAAATCTTGACTCTTAAACACGATTTCAAGTAGAAAAAAAAAATTAAAAGTGAAATCTTATTTTTTAAGTACAACTTCAAGGAAAAAAATAAAAAATATAAGCTTAATTATGTTTTTAGTCCCTTAAATTTAAGAAATATTTTTTTAGTTCCCCAAATTTAAAAATAATGTTTTTAGTCCCTCAAATTGTGAAAATTCCTGTTTTGGTCCCTGGTCGCAAACGCCATTTGTACTGTAGCTTACATGGCTAATGGCGGACAGGTCAGCCTTGTCCATATGTGGTTTACTAATTGATGTGGATTTTTTTTTTAATTTGATTAAATTTGTAAATAAATGAGTTTTTCCATTGACCCTACGAGACTTGAAACGCAACAAACATGAAGTTTTCAGATGAGGTTAAACCCTAAAAATTTTGTTGTGCCCTACTAACCTCACCATTTCCACTGTGGTGAACAGTGTTTGTGTGCGTGTAAACAGTGTTTTGGTCAATAAAAATGGCATTTGATACAGCTTTTGAAACGGGGTCTATGTGGTGTTGAAACAGTGTTTGGCTTCTTGTTTTGGATTGAAGCAGTCTGTTCCATTGGGTTTTTCTTGTTTAATATCGTGTAGTTGGTGTTAACGGTGGTTGATTCTTGAAAGTATGTAACTAATCACATATTGTAATTCTTTAATTAGGGTTCCAATCTTCTGTTTATTGTGAAGAAAATATTGGGGATGAAGCAATTCGTGTTAATTTGGGTGCAAAAGTTGCATTAATTGTGATTTTAATTTCGTTGATGTTTCCCAATTTGGCTAAATTTTTTACCTTAATGTTGCATTGCTGTGATGTTAATTCAATGATTTTTCCCAATTTGGGTAAATCTTTTATTTGAATGTTGCATTATTGTGATGTTGTTGTGAGATTTTCTTTTGTATTCTTGAATCCCCAATTTAGTATGAGTATTTAACTTCTAATTTTGTTGGTTTTGCAGTATGGCATTCATGGTGGTGTTCCATTATATGGGAAAGTTCGATTTTAAGCCAGCTTTGCATTATATTAGAGGTGAAGTTCATGCTATCCATGGGCAAGACATTAACACGTGGTCATTGTTTGAAGCTAAAGGTATCTTGAAGAATCTAGGGTATGATGATGATGTCAAGTTGTGGTGGAAACTTGAGAAAAGTAGTTTTAAAGGGTATCTAAAACCATTTGAGTCAGACAGTGATGCATTGGAGTTAGGAAATCATGCCATGAAGTTTAAATGTGAAGTGGGTATATATGTTGAACATACAGTGTAACGACCCACTGTCGCCATAGTACTACAAACAACCTTGCTAAAAATACACCTTATCCACATTTCAGGTGAATAAAATAAAATCATAACATATCTGTATATAAGTCATACACATCAACTAAGAGATACACCTATCTCTCCTAGTGCCATACATGCATATTTGTTCAACTCAAATCATCATACATACATAACAAATGGGATAATACCAGCCCATATTAACAATATCAAAATATATATCACCAGGGAAGAGGGATACAAAAACTCACTCCCTATAGCTGGTCATTCTATACAATCTCATCAAAAGGATATAATACAAAACAACACATCCAAAAAGAAACAAAAATAGCTTATAGAAAGCTCTACCCAAAAAGGGCTTCCAAAGTCTCCATCTGAAACCTCCTCCATCAGCTCTGAGACGCTGGATCTATAGACGTCTCTCTCTCTACTCCCATGTCGAAATGACGTGAGCATCACAGTCACAGCAACACAACAACAGCAACAAGACATCCAACCAACAACAGTACAAGGCAAGGGTAAGCTTACGAAACAAAGATCAACATATAATATTTAATCCAACATAATCAAAATCATTATTCACATCAATATGGAAACCAAATCATCAAATAAATGGGTCTACATACATTATAGTATATCACGCACAACATCACATATTATGCTGTCAACCCCATATATCAATGTATGAATGACACAACTCTCGAGAGATTTTCTACATTTCTGGCGATCAGCTAGGTCTTATCCTCTACCATGGCCATCTAACACCATTCAGGGATTGCTAAAACTCTGATCTGTTGGATAAGCTTATGTTTGTCAAGATAAGTGTATGTGGGTGGTGGTATACCGCGACACAAGGCCTGCACTGCCTTAATCCCTTACGGAATTACCCATCCACTCATCCCCTAGGCCCATCTTTAAGACCCACTTCTTATCCAAGCACTAGGTTGGAGGCCTATCTGAGTACCAACTCTAGTCACCATTCACCTTACATGCATGCCCGCACACGGCTTGAGGCCTACACAACCTCAGCTAACAACATATACATGTCAATGCATGTGTCACCACAAAAACCAACTCTACTAAACAATCATTTTATATATATATATATATGTATGTATCAACATATCAACACAACTATCAACTCCACCACAACAGTCATCATATCATATATATGTATCAACATATCAACATAACCATCAATTCCACCACATCAGTCATCATATCATATATATGTATCAACATAACACCACGTGGCTTACTCAGAACCACTTGTGGTCCAACAATCACCATCAACCCCATGCATGCCTAATTCGACCTCTTGCATGGTCAACAGGTAAGGCCCTATCCAAGCAGTCCACCTCATGAGAAACCCCATACAATAATATCATATACATCAAGTGGAGGTCCTATCTAAGCAACCTTCCATTTCACAACCAAATCCAACAATCAACTACAATTATAAAATCAAAACCTTCTTTGAAAACTATTTGGAAGATTAGCAAATCTTGAAATTCATAAAATTTCACAATTTGAGATGAAAACTTTAAAATCTGAAATAATGCATTCAATTATGGAATAACATATTATGTACTGTAGCAACAAATATCTTTTTTTTTTTGAATAGTAAATAATCGATTATCCAACTGTGTAATCGATTATTTCTAAAACCAAATCACAAAAACAGTTTTTGAACAGTAGATGATCGATTATCCAACTGCATAATCGATTATTTCGAAACCAAATCGCGAAAACAGTTTCTGAAACTCCAGATAATTGATTATGTGACTCCCATAATTGATTATCTTCGATGATTTAAAAAAAAAACATGATTTTCTACAGAGAAATTCAAACTTTTCAACCAAATAACATAGATTTTAAATTAATGGTGTTCCAACAACCTCAATCCACCTCAACCAAGTTAATACAAATCAAATCATACAATCAATTCAACATTTCATCACAAAATCATCAATTTCTCATCCAAATCTCAAAATTTCTCCCCAAAAACCCATTTTCACCCAAAACCAACAAAATGACAACATCCACAGAGATTCAACCGATCATAAGGCAAGAAATCAATATACCAACATTTATTAACACAAAACAATCGATTTGTAAGCTTCCTTTACCTCTAAAAGTTCCTGAATCTAAATTTAGGTTCCTTGAGAATCCGATGTTTTTGAGCCAAATCTAGCTAGGATCATTCCTTTCCTTACCGCAACTGCTAAATCAAGCTCAAACCTCGTTTATACTCCCACAAACTCAACAACTTCTAGAGAGAGATTGAGAGAGAATTGAAGAGAGAGAATTGAAGAGAGAGAGAAAATGAGAGAATGAAAGGGAAATCCCTCCTTTACCTTTATATAGTCGATCTCCTCAGAGCTCTCACACGGACTTTTGGCCAACTGAGACCCAAACCTTACCAAGCCACTTTCCTTATCTCAAAATTGGCCTAACTTATCTGTTTTCTCTCAAAAACCCAAAATCATTCTCACAACAAATCCAAATTAGCTTAAGCACATATCTCAAATTTCCTAAATTCAAACTACAATTTCAAACCAACAACATCAGACTATCACTACATGCAACATACCATACATAACAACTATTCATTTATCTCTTTTAATCAGCTATATTACATATCAAATTTCTACTTTTTAGTTGTTAAAACACTTAATCATACATTAAGAAAACACGGTGTTACATACAGTGTCAAAAGCTGAGTTGGTTGGTAGTATATGCTCTCGCGAGGGTGAGAATGAGGTTGTACTGGTTGACAATGCTAACAACAATGTGCAGTTGATGGAGTAGGATACTGTTAAAAATGATGATGAGGGTCCTTGTGTTGCAACTGTCGCAAAAACATTTGTGGCCACTAACAAGAAAAGTGTTCCATGTAAAAGTCCAACTACAACTGCTGCCATAAGGAAAAATACATCATTAAATAAGGATCTGATTTGCAATCAATAGTTTCTTCAAGTAGGACAGATTGGGAAAAGTTAACAGGTTGTTGGAGATGAAGCTGTAGGTGAGCTTAAACAAGTTGATAAGAGGAATGAAGAGGTAGTTGGAAGTGAAAATGTTAGGGAAAATGTAAATGTTGGGGGAGTTGGAGGTGATGTAGTTGGGGGAATTGAAACTACAGGTGGAGATGAGCAAGTCGAGACTAATGTGGGTGTTGGTAGAGGTAAAAATGTGGGTGAAGATGTAAATGTTGGGGGATGAGGGGGTTCTTGGAGGTAATGTTTCTGAAAATGTAAATGTTGGGGGATTTGAAGATGTTGGAGAAATTGATCCGAATATTCTTAATGAAGTCAATGTGAATGATGTTGGTGGTGGTAGTCGCGAAATTGGAAGTGTGAGTGACAACAGTGATGATGATTATTTACCAAGTGCTAATGAGCAAATGCATGAAATTGAAGATGAATACTGAAGTAAGGAGTTGGTTAGTGACAGTGTAGGGGAAAGTGATGTTAGTGAACATGGAGAGGCAAAGTCAAGTGTAATATTTTTAGGAAGGATGACATGTGTAAAGAGTTTAAGTTTAGGCTTGGGATGAAGTTTTCATGTCTTAATGATTTTAAGGAGGTAATACTGGAACACTCTATATTGAATGGAAGGGAGATTAAATTCAAGACAAATGACACAAAGAGAGTAAGGTTATATGCAAGCAAGACTGTGATTTCCTTGTTTTATATAGCAATGGTGGAGGGAAACAAACTTTTAGATTGAATACCTTAACAGGGAATCACACATGTGGAAGGGTGTTCGAAAACAAAAATGCAAATTCAAAATAGACTGCCAAAGCTATGAGGGATTGATTCAGCTTGTCTAAAAGGATGACAATTCCTAAAATTGTTGATGACATTCGAAGGAATTATTTTGTGCAAATAACAAAGGCTAGAGCAGTCAAGGCAAGGCAAATAGCACTTGAGGCAGCTAAAGGTGATGCGTCAAAGCAGTACACCATGTTATGGAGGTATAGTGTTGAATTACATAGAAGCCATCCAGGGAATAGTTGTAAGATACAATTGGTTATACCTCCAGCTGGACTACAACCAAGGTTTGGATCTTTTTACATGTGTTTAGAAGGTTATAAGAGGGTTTTATTCGTGGACGTAGACCTTTTATAGGTGTAGATGGATGTCACCTGAAGACAAAGTATGGAGGGCAGTTGTTAGTAGCTGTTGGGAGAGATGGTAATGACCAATATTTTCCCATAGTTTTTGCAGTTATAGAGACAGAAACAAAAGAGACTTGGCGATGGTTTCTCAATCTCTTACTAGAGGACATTGGGGATATTAGAACCAATAGATGGGTGTTTATTTATGATCAACAAAAGGTTAATTTTTTCTTAGTATTAACATTGTGATTAGTTATTTACGATTTATTAAAATGAATCTAACATGTGTTTTTCTTGTTTTATTTTTACTATATCTTTTTCTTATTAACAGGGATTGATGCCAACATTTGATGAGTTACTGGAAGGAGTTGAACACAGGTTTTGTGTTAGACACCTCTATTCTAATTTCAAGAAAAATTTGGTGGTGGTACATTATTACAGGACTTAATGATAGGAGTAGCCAAAGAAACATATGTCGAGGCATGGGAGGATAAGATGTCACAGCTTAAGGAAGTTGATAGTAAGTCATATGATTGGTTGACAACAATTCTAGTTACAGCATGGTGCAAGCATGCATTCAGCTACTATGCAAAATGTGATGTGTTAATGAATAATTTATCAGAGGCATTCAACAGCACAATTTTGTTGGCTAGGGAGAAGCCTATACTAACAATGTTTGAATGGATAAGAACATACCTAATGGGAAGGTTTGCAACACTAAAAGCAAAGGTAGCTAAGTATGAAGGTAGAATAATGCCCAAACCAAGAAGAGATTGAAAGGAGTGGGAATTGGTTTGCTACCTAGGCTGGAAGTGTAAAGTTTGAAGTTACACATACAATGCTACATGAGAAGTTCATTGTTGACCTTGGTCGTAAGTCCTGTTCATGTAACTTTTGGGATTTGGTAAGTATCCCTTGCAGGCATGCTATTGCTACCATCACATATAAGTGTAAAGACCCATAATCTTATGTCCATGCCTATTATCACAAAGAAACATACATGAGGTGTTATGATCAGACAATTAGCGCAATCAACGGTCCTGTCAAGTGGCCCAAAACTGATGACGAAGATATACTGCCACCTCAATTTAAACAAGGCCTTGGGAGACCTAAAAAACTAAGGAGAAGGGAGCCAGATGAAGATCCTGCTCAACCAAATTCAAAAGATCATAGACAAAATTTAAGTGCAGCAGATGTCATGCAATTGGGCACACTGTTAGGAGATGCCCAATTCCATCACCTATGGAAGAGGAACCAAATGGTACCTAATATGAAGTTATCAACCAGTCTCAACCAAATCAAACCCAATCTGATATAGTGAACACACCTGATCCTGCCTCTGTTGATAGGAACATGACACCAACCATAGTTGATCTTGAACCTGTCAATGCTGTTTCCTAACCCAGTAATACTGACACTGCAAACACAACTCATTATGCTTCTGATGTGGATCTGAGGTTCATTTGGTAGCAGTAAACAGTTAATTATATATTTCTTTAAAGTGTATATTTTGTTGTATCTAGTTGGTAATATTAAATAGATTAATTCCATGAATTTCAGAGGAATACAAAGAAAAAAGGAAGACCGAGGAAGAATCCACTGGTACCGTGTTGCTACAAATGAAGAGCATCCAACAATACCTTCCCCTACAGTGGCCGTGCAAAAGCAAACACATACTTCTGAAGAAGGTCTAGTGGAAATACAACCTTATACTGCATTTGTACACCCTATGCAAAATGAAAATGAATTTTCCCCTGCAGTGTCTGTGTAAAACCCAGCTCATACTACCCCTGCAGTTCCTGCACAAAACCAGCCTTATGCTCTCTACACAGGTTATGTGCAAAAACCATGCTCATGTTGCCCCTGAATGTCTTGTGCTTAACCAATCTACTGTTGCTCTGTATGTGTAACTGACCCTGCAGTGGTACGATTACATTTCAGACAATTTTAGTTACAAAATTACATCATGTATACTAACCATATGAATATTTCATGTGCAGATGAATATGAAGAAAAGAGGTCAGACCAACTAAACCTTCACAAAAACCTGCTACTACTGGAAAGGCTACAAATGGTAACAAAAAGCTATAAACAAAATGGTAACATATGTAAGGAAATATATATGGATAAATTTATAAATCTAACCAAAATATACATCTATGTACTGTACTGAGAAAAATGGTCCAAGCACAAAGAATAAATCCTCAATTTGAAGAACAAATTCGGAATATGACAATTGCACTAGTGTGTCATGAAGGTAACTCAGATCTGGGTGAGAAATCTGTATTGATCTCCAAATTCATGTTTTCTTGGAGTTATCTTTAAATTGACTCAATTTAAACAATTATGCAGCTTGAAGCACAAAAGGCAAAAGAACTAACTCCCACAACAAATGCTTAGCCATGACCTGAAATAACTAGTGCAGCAGAACCACACACCGAATTTGGAGAACTTGGGGGAACTCAGAACAAGCCACACATAAAGATGGACAATGTTGACATTAGGTCTTTTTTGGGTGAGGGATATCGAAGCTTATGTCCTTAGGCCTGTTTTGGACTTTTTCTTTTGGGGAAGGGCAACCTATGTAATTAAGCCTTCTGTTGTGGTCATTGTGGCTGACCATTTTCTTTATGTTTTTTGTCAAGTGGATCATGTGACTTGTCTTGTAAAGCACTCTTCCAGTGTTAATATATTTGGTGTTTCACTTTAAGTGCAATTTAAAATTGTTAACCACAGCTGTTACACATTTATTGTATTTTCTCTTTCACTTATAATTATAATCTAATGAAGTAAATAAATAAGAATCATTTCATGAGCTGGTAGCAAGTGCATTCCAAATATTAATTATGATATCATATATAAAAAGAACAACTACAAATGTTCTATGACTTCCATATCCAACCAACAAAAATAAATTACATTACAAAAGTTACAAAGCTTTCTTCCATTCGATTTTGACATTAACTTGCTATCACCGTAGATACAAAAAACATTTCCCAATTATAGAATCCCCCTACTCCAACAGACACAAATTCAGTACTTGGTGGGATTCCCTATGTTGGCCATCAAATACAGAATACATACATATATTGTCAACGCCCAACGCACTCCTAAAATGCAAAACAAAATCAATCCCTTTCTTCTTTCAGCAGCAAGCATGTTCTGCAACTTCAAAATTTTCTTCCTTAGCTCTTCCAACTATTTCTGTGCTATCATCCCTACAATCCTCAGGTGAATACTCCTCTTTATCTTCATCAACCCATCTAAAAAATTTGCAGGAGTTTGAGTTCTGTAAAATGACAAGAAGAATTACAGTTATTTAGAAAAAAATAAACACAAACAAAAATCAAAAACGTATTGGCAAGTTGAATAAAGAGAGAAAACACAGACATTCCAAGTAGGGCATCTCCAAAACCCTCATTCGTGATTTCATTCGCTATTCGTAGTATAGAACAGAGCTCTCTCTCCACACAAACAGTTCCTCCACCTTATCCTCGATGAAGACGATCCCATTGTTGCAAAGGACCTAGAAGCATTAAGCCTACGACCACCATGGGATGAAGACGCCATGCTTCAACCTCTTCGGCTACACAAGCATGAATGGCCGTCTTCACTAACAGACCCCGCAATCTCTGCCTCCCACGCCAACGTTGATGCCCATTCTTGGGTAACTAGGGTTTTCAACTAAAATATGCTTACATGGACAATACTGCATGTGTCCCTTTCACATTGGTAAGTCGTTACACATGGACAAGGCTGACCTGTCCGCCGTTAGCCACATAAGCTACAAAACAATGGTGTTTGCGATCAGGGACCAAAAAAGGAATTTTGACAATTTGAGGGACTAAAAACATTATTTTTAAATTTGGGGGACAACAAAAAGCATTTTTTAAATTTGGGGGACTAAAAACATAATTAAGCCAAAAATATATATAAAAAAGTAAAAATCGTATTTGAGAAATACAATTTTCTTTTTAGGACTAATTTTTTTTAAAATATTAAAGTCTCATTTTACAAACATAACTTCTTTAAGAAGTCATAAAAAAATATAAATTGAAAATATATTTTTTAAGTATGACTTTACTTTCAAAAGTTGTGTTTTAAAAACACGATTTGTCTTATTTTGAATTTAAAAAAAAAAAACTTATTTTGGTAATTTTTTAAAAGAATTACCTCTTTGAGATTAAAAAAAAAGGGCATCGTTCATAACTTATATTTCATGTGCATACAAAATTATTATAAAAAAAATGTGTGAATGATTATATGAATAAAATGAAGGAAAAAATTTGCAAATGAGCGAAAATTCAACCAAATAATGAAAAAACATGCAAACAAACAGGAAAAAATTATCCAAATAAATGGGAAAAAAAATTAGAAAGGCAGCGGAAAGAAAAGTGGAAAAAAAATCAAACAAACAACTGAAGAAAATAATAAAAACATTTAAATAATAAAAAACATGGAAATGAGTGAAAATATAAAAGAGAAAAATCATTTAAATGAGTAAAAACAATATGAGAGTAAGCTGAAAAATGGGTAAAAAATTATGTAAGTGGTTGGGAAAATGAGGGGGCATATTTCAAATTAGTGAAAAAAATCGTATAAATAAGCAGAAGAAAAATACAAAATGAGCGTGAAAATATTATTTAAGTTGACAAAAAAATAAACATGAAAAAATCATTCAAATAAATAAGAATAGGCGAAAATATAGGTTGTTGAGTGATCCTTTAAGTATAATATGCACAAACATTAAAAAAAATTATGATAATTTTTATAAAAATAATAAAATGTTTTGTTATCAAATTTAAATTTGATATTTTGTAAACATAAATATTATAATTTTTTTTATAATATAATACTTTGTTAATTATTTTATAATGTATATAATTTATTATATATTATAACAGAAATATATTATATATTATAAAAGAATGTTTTATAATATGGAAAGATACCACTTGGCAACACCACATCATTCTTTTTCGCCTAAATTCTACAATTTTTTTTCCATATAAATACGTTATACATTATTATATTTAGTTAGAGTAATTATGATGATTATAATTAAGGAATTTATAATTTGTTATATATTTTGCTTAAATTCATCAATTAAATAATTAAATCTTAAATTGATTTTCAATTTTATATAACAAGAAAATTAATTTGTCAAATTTTATAATGAAGGTGATTATAACAATTACATATTCTTATTAAATTAATCAATTAAATATATAAAAATACGAGTATATATTCTGATTATACATAAAAATACATAATTGTAGTAATTAAGGTGATTACAATGAATATATATTATAATTAAATTAATCAATTAAATAATTAAATCTTATATGAATTTTGTTTTTATATAATACAGTAATCGATTTATTAAATTTTATATAATGTTTTTTTATAATTACAGCAATATAATTTATAATAATGGTAATGTTCTTTATAATTACAATAATTGATTGGTTTAAATTAATTGATAACAATATATATATATATATTCTGATTCAAATTCAAATTTATAACAAATTTAAATAAAGAAATCGTGTAAAATTTATCTTTATTTCATAATTAAGGTGATTACAATGAGTATATATTCTAATTAAATAATAAAATCTTATATGAATTTTGATTTTATATAATATGGTAATTGACTTCTTTGGTTGACAATTTTGCATTATTTACTTTTTCATCTCTCATTTGCGCAGACTCTTTCTTCTTTAGTACACTTCTTTTCCTCCTTTCTCTCATTTTTTGATTGATCATAATTTTTCTTCTTTCATTATCTCTTCAAATTGACTCGTTAGAATTTTTTTTTTATTAAATTGATTTCCTTCCTTCTTCTATGTTTTGATTTGTCTTTTTTTTTTTTTTACAAATTAGTTTCTTTTGTCGGTAATCCTCGTATTCATGCAATTGTAATTTCTTTCTATATTTCTTTTTTTTTTGTTTTTTTTATGTTATTTGTAATCGAGTTGATCATTGTTGGTTGATATACATCTGCAGGTATGCGAGACTCTTTTTGTGTATCATAGATAATTTCAAATGTATTGATAGAAGGACATTGTTAAAATATCTCAAAATTTTTGTTACTTTCTAATTGTTATTTATACATTATTAATTTTTGTCTCATCAAATTTCTCACGCTTCAAATTTTTCTCGTCTTATAAAACTTTTTTTTAACTATTTATTATTATTATTTATACATTATCAATATTTATATTTCTTACTTGGTAATGTAGAAATTATATGTTGTGATAAAGGTAGTTATCGTTTGACATTCATGTGAGAAAAATAAATAAAAATTGCATATTGCTTTATTTTCAATTTTTTCTCTGTAATTGAACAAGTCTCAATGATGTTTCAATGATCAATTGAAGACACAAAAATGAAGACATCAGACATGAAAAGATAAAATTCTATACTAAATAATGGGAGACAAGTGTCATGTGTAATGAACTAAACCTCATCTTAATAAAAGTGAAATTAAATATTATTGATTATTGTGATGTACAACAAATGTTTAATTATTTGTAATGAATTTTAATAATACAATCTCATGTTTTTATTTCATTTTTTAAAATGTTCTTGATAAATTCAAAAGATATCAATTATTTACAAAAATACAAATTGTTTGTTAATTCAAATTTAAAACATATAAGTAACAAATCATTATAATTAAGACATAAAAATATTGATTCCATGAGAGGATTGATTGTAAGTACTAATTTTGCTCCTTATTAATTAAAGTTTGGTTTTAGTCCTCATAAAATTCATAACTTTGATTTTAGTTCCCATAAAATTTGAAGTTTGATTTTAATCCTCATAAAATTGAAAGTTTGATTTTAATCCTTAATTTGTTATCTTATAACTCATGATGCAAAAATTCTTCAAAAAAAAATGAAAGAATTGAATCACAAGTGTAAATAGGAACCAATATTTTATTTAAAATCAAATTTTATAAAACTTCCTTTCTTGGAATGTAATTAAGATCAAAATTAATATAAATAACACTTTGTACTTAATATTATAAAATAAATACCTAAATGTTTGCTTTAATATATAATGAAAATCATGGTTAAGACTATTGTCTATTATATATTTACTCAGAATTAAGTACTAGTATCATCTAATTTAATGGAAAGGTTTGATATAGGACCAAAATTCACAAAATAAATGTCAAAGGTCATAATAAAATGTTTTACTAACATATATTTTTGTAAATTAAAATAATATAAGACATGTGTATATACAATTACTTATATATATATATATAAATAATAATTATTTAATAAAACATTTAAATATTTTTATACATATCTACTAACATATATTTATAAAATTAAAATATAATTTAGAAATATATTAAAAATATAATAATATAAAATTATAAATTGTAAACTTAACACTTGTACAAGGTACAGGTTATTAAACTAGTTATAATAATATGGTAATGTATGAATATAATATATAATGTGATAGTTTTAAAACGAAGAGTAAAAGATTTGAATACTAATATATATATAATATATATATATATATATATATATCTAGAGAGAGAGAGAGAGAGAGAAAGAGAGAAATGCTAGCATCACTCTCTCTAACACTTTTTTTTCTAACACTCTCTCTATTATTGGCTAAATTTATTGAAAATTACAAATTTAAGTAGGTTTCATATCTTATTTAATGAGTCTTTTTTCTGATTTAGAGGTGGAACCCACAAAAATTTGTGATTTTTAATAAATTTAGTCAATAATAAAGAGAGTATTAGAAAGAAAATGTTAGAGAGAGTGATACTAGCATTCCTCATATAGAGAATACTAATATTTGTTCTTTGTGTGTGTATAATAGTCACACTGAAGTTAAAATCTAAGATTTAATGCATACTACCAAAACCTCTACCACTAGATATATATATCAGTATAAATAAATAAAAGAGAATACTATTACATACATACATATATATATAGGGAACATTTCAAATAAGAAACTTTTACAATGAGAACTTTCAATGATAGCCCTTGGATCATAATTAAAACAAATTTATGGTTGAGATTAAAACTCATTAATCACCTTTTATGAGACCATCATTGTCATTGCCTCCACTACCACTGCCACCGCCAACAGTGGTGGCAGCGGCTACCATGGTGGTGGTGGCAGCAGCAGTAGTGATGGTGGTAGCGGTAATGAAGCGGTGGTGGTGATGACATCGATGGTGGTGGTGGTGGAGGTGGCGGTGGCGACAATGGTGGTATCATAAAAGGTGTTTAATTGAGTTTTAATATCAGTCGTTCATTATTTTTAATTGTAATCTAATGACTACTATTAATCTCATTTTTCATTTTAAAATGTTTCTTATTTGGAATGCACCTTATATATATATACTTATATATACATATATATGGCAGTAATTAATTTGTACATATTTGAATTAATTTAATTTATTTTAATTAGTTAAAAAAATACAAAGCTCCTTTTGAATTAGATCAAACAATTTAGTGCATGTTTAAATAACTGTTGCACTCCTTTCAAAAGTATAGTTAGAATAAAAGATACAAAGAAGATTTTCCTCTTAAAGCATATTCACACCCAAAGTAAGTTTGAAACAGTTATAAAACATGTACTTATTTGATTATAAAGAAAATATGTGGAGATAAATAAATAAATAAATATTTATCGATTAATTAAGGATAAAAATTAAAGGAAAGGATGAAGATAAAGTATGTCTTGTAAAAAAATCTTTGCTAGAGGAAAAATATGAAAGAAAAATAATATTTATTAAAACAAGTCAAATATACCATTTATCTCAATCAAGCCCTATTTGAGCATTCGTTGGATGAGGTGTGTATAACAATCTACTATGGCTCACTTCTTTTGGTATTTGGCTCTTCTAGTGTTAGGAGGAGTAAACATTTGTGTTCGAGGTGTCTTAGTTTCCCTTTATCCGCTTAATCTCTCAACCTAGCCTGGTTCTACCTCCTTACCAATTGATCCATTATTAGGTCATGTTAGATTGACAACCTTCTTGATCACTGGTCTTCACCCTGACGATTAGTCACGTCTTTCTTCTGCCTCAATATGCATTTTTGTTCCCCAACATATCTTTTCCATGTTCTAATAAGATTTGTAATATGAATACCCTCACACTTTGCATATATATAGGGTGACATTTTAGGATTCTATTTTCTAGTACTATGCCTAAAATGAACTCTTGCTTCCATCATCTCTTCCAAAATTATGTTTTAATATCCTTTTTTCATTTATATTTATCCCTACACTCTTCTTTCATTTCAAAAGTTTTTTATTTTGAGTTGACTTTCTCAGTGTTAGGAAACCACTAAATTGCCCTTCTTTGAGTTGCTTTTGGAAAGATTTGATAAAGAACTTTTGATTGGTATCATCCACATGCATTGTGGCGTTATTAAAATGCGTTAAACAATATTTTGGTGACTCACCCTATTGTTATTTATTGTCAAATAAGTTTGCAACCTCAAGGCATTTCTCTTTATTTTTGCTACAAATTGGGAAGCAAAGTGCATCACTAACTCATGTAAAATTGGCAACCAAACGTGGTGGGAAAGTAAAGCCACTGCAGTGTCATTCCCTGTGCCTACAAACATTTTACAACTAATTGGGCTGTCTCTTATGCTTATGTACATTTGCATTTAAAAGACATGCAATTGTGTGTAGGGATCTTGCGACCCATTAAATGCCTTAATGTTCAGCTTTTTTGATTATGAGGGATTATCACCTTATCAATCTTATTCGAGAATGGTTGACTGCAAATGAGAAAAGGTCAAACATTTTTTGTTTGGACACAGTTCTCTTTCAATGCAGTAAAGTTTTGCCAAAGCGCTTCCTTTGATGCTTTAGACATCCGTCAATGAGTTCCCATCTTTTAAGGTTGCTCTTTTGTCACTCAATGTTGTTATTTTGCCTTTATATGTCATCCTCCATTTCTTAGTTGTGACATGATTACCCCCTTGTTGTGTTCCTATAGCCGCTTGACCGCTGCCATTAGGTGATGCAACAAGATGTTATCTTCTCCTCTATTGCATTCATTTCCTCCATTACCTCTGTTCTTCAAAGTTGTTCCATTGTGAGTAATCACCATCTTATTAGCCGTTTGGGATCAAAAGTATATGGTTGCTAGGAAACCAAATGTTCATGTTGGAAAACACACTTAGTGGGGAGTCTTAAAGCCAGTTTTGAACTCAAGAAATCCCAACTAACTCTACTATGTGTGACCCAGTGTGATAGTGTGGGTGTCACACCTATTTATGGAGTATGTCCTTTAACAACATTGTAACCATTCCTCGCTTTTTACCAAGGGTGGCATGTATGGTGTCACTCTCACATGTATTGGTGTTTGTTGTGCATTACTCACATGTGAAAAGGTCTTAAACCGTTTTGCTTTGGTTTCATAGGTTGAAAGGTTATAGGCCCTTTTCGGTCCAGGATGATTTTATGTGATCGGTCAGTCAATAAGTACCTTAAGCTTAATTGGTCATATCCTTAGAGGTAGATACGTTTAATCTTCAGGGTTAGTAAATATCGACCTTCACCTTGACCATTTTATTTGGTCGATATATATACTTGGTCAGACAGTTCACAACCCTTAAGTGTTAAGCCTGAAAGGCATGGGTGCTTGATCGACCAGTGTTGTTAGAATTGAACCGGTCATTGACTTGGCCAGGGTACTAGGTCAATGGGTCATTGGTCGAATCAATGAGTCGATGGTTGAACTACATGAACTGGTATAATACACACACACACACACACATAATGTATTTAGCATAAAATGTATTTAATATTATATATAATATATATAATGCATTTTGAATATTAAATATTAAATATATGAAATGCAAGGTTGGACTTGGAGGAATGCTTGCTTCTTCGTTAAATTTTCAAGAAGTATTATTTTTAATGAAAAAAATTTATTTATATGTTAATAATTTCTTTAATCTGTTTCACTTACTATTCAAAAGCCAAAAAGTCACAGCAAAAGCATCTAGAACCACAACCTTTATTGTTAAGGCAGTGTGTGTAACGACTCTCTATTGCTACAGTATTCCATACAATCCCATACATAGATAAAATATTCAATAATAAGTAATCAACATGTTATATAAATATACGTATAAGACATTACAATTTACAATATATAGGCCTAAAATGCAAAACCACGGGAGATACAAAAACAAAACTCCCTACCACTGGTCAACTATACAATACATGACAAAAAGAAAACTAAAAGGATCTCTTCAAAAGATCCACCCCTAAGGGCCTTCAAAACTCTAACTGGAAACCTTCATCATCAGCTGTGGGAAGTTGAATATGCAGAAGCCTCTCCCTCTGCTTTCACATCAAAATGACGTGATCATCACAGTCATAGCAACACATATAACTACAACAACAACAACAGCAACAATGACAACACAAAACAGAACAACAAGGCAAGGGTAAGCTTACAGAATAAGTAAACATATTTAATAGACAAGGTTTATTCCATAAAACCCTCCACGTACAGCAAACATGAAATCAAAATCACAAAAGAATGAGTTTCCACAAAATCACTACATACATACCATACTTTCAACATCAACATGTCAATGCATGAATGACACGACTCTCGAGAGATTTACTATAATTTGGGTCATTAGCTAGGTCTTCTCCCTACCATGGCCTTCTAAGCACTATTTAGGGATTGCCAAAACTTTGATCAATGGATAAGCTTATGGTTGTCAGGATAAGTGACTGTGGGTGGTGGTATATCACGACACAAGGCCTGCACTGCCTTGGTCCCTTACGGGATTTACCCATCCACTTATCCCCTAGGCCCTTCTTTCAGACCCCACTTCTTATCCAGGCACTGGATTGAAGGCCCGGCTAAGCCGCAGCTCCGTTCACCCCTAACTTCCATGCCTGCCCGTATAGGACATGAGGCCCATACAACCTTAGCCAACAACATATGCATACAAATGCATGACTCACCACAATAACTCAAACATAATCATTCATCAATACTCATACATAGATATGTACCAGCATAATACCACGTGGCCTACTCAACACCACCTGTGGTCCAACAGTCATTACCAACTCCATGTAGGCCCAATCTAGCCTCTTGCATGGTCAATAAATAAGATATCTAATTAACAGACCATACAATCAGATTATATTCAACGACCATACAGTCAGACTTATCAACAGACCATACATATCCAATCAGACCATACAGTCAGACTGTATCCAATCAGACCATACAGTCAGACTATATCCAATCAGACCATACAGTCAGAGTATATCCAACAAACCATATAGTTAGACTATATCCAATTAGACCATACAGTCAAACTATATCTAATCAGACCATACAGTCAGACTATATCCAATTAGACGATATAGTCAGACTATACCGAATCAGACCATATAGTCAGACTATACCGAATCAGACCATACAGTCAGACTATATCCATCAGACTATACAGTCAGACTATATCCAATCAGATGATATAGCCAGACTATACCCAATTAGACGATACAGTTAGACTATACCCATCGCTGAGTGGCGATTTCCATCATTCAGTGAGACTACAAATCGCTAGGTGCGATTTTCGATCTTTATCTTCGCAAATCAACCACCAACACCCATTTTTGACCAAATCAATCAAGAACAATCATCACAAAACAATCTTAATCACTCCTATTTCATTTATAACCGATTATACAACAACTTTATCTGTCAATCATCATCAAACCTCAAAATCCCTTTCCAAAACCTAGTCTACATAAAAACTCACATACACAAGGTTTTCATCGAAATCAATCAATTCCATAGCATTGAATCAACATATAAACAACCACAAACACCAAATCAAACAAGGGTAAGCTTCCCTTACCTCTAAAAGTCTCTAAGTCCGGATTTAGGTTCCTTTAGAATTTGAGTTCTTGAGCTAATATCTTTCACAGATTTGTTCCTCCTCTCACCATAAGTGCTAAACTAATCTCACTACTCCTTTTACAACCTCACAAACTCAAGAAATCTTAGAGAGATAGAGAGAGAAAATGGGCGTAGAGAGAGAGAGAAAGAAAAAGGAAGAAGGAGGAAGGAACCCTTCCCTCTCCTTATATACTTGACTCCCCTAGCATTCTCACAAATTTTTTTTTGGCCAACTAAGGCTCAAATCTTGCCAAGCCACTCCCTTATCTCAAAACTAGTTTAACTCAATTGTTTTCCCTAAAAAGCCTAAAATCACACTATCAATATATCCACATTGGCTCAAGCACCTATCTCAAGTTTCTTAAATTCAAACAAACAATGCACAACCATCATCATCACATACCATACATCAAAACAATTTCATTTATTTCTTTTAATTACCTAAATTACATATCTAAGTTCCACTTTTAATTATTAAAACACTTAATCATGCATTAGGAAAAACAAGATGTTACAGTGTGCACAATTAATATCATTGTAGCTTGAATAGTGTGCAAGCAGGTCTCAAACTCCCAATAAACAATAAAAAATGCCCCCTCTACTTTTTATCGTGTATCCTTTTGCTTTCAAGTTTTCTTAAGCGTCGACTTCCATTCTTTTTCTTCATCTTCTTCCATAGGATGAAGCTGTGGGCGAGATAGGAAAAGCTGAGCTCACACTTCGACTCCCTTTCTTCTTCTTCCTCTTTTGTGTCTTTTACTCTTTCTTGTATCATATTTTACTATCAGCTTGACTCAACCATTGAATCTCTCATCTGATTTCAACGTTCACATTAAAAAAATGGACAACCCATTTGGTTCAATTGAGTCACTGATTTAGACTGTTTTGCTAATAACAGGTCGAGTCAGACCGGATTTCACCAGTTCAAGTACATAACTAATTTAATAACAAGCTTAGATTGGTCAGATGACTGGTTTCCGGTCAGATTGGCCGGTTTGAGTTGAGTCTAATAACTATGTGATTGACTATGTCCACCTTTTATCTTGGTCACCCTAGTTAGACAATCCAACTTTTTTGTTTATTAGTTAGTTATTTTACTTCAAACAATGCATTGCATGCTTTTTTTAAATAGATGAAGAATTTTTTTAAAATAACGCTGCAATATAGCTAATTAATTGATTTTTTACTCCTCACTTGAAAAAAGTTTATTGCTACAATGTTATATTGTAACAAAATGAGCAAACCAAGATGTATATAAGAACAAAGTAGTGTTCTTTCAGTTGATGGAATCATTTGGCGAAAATAAATTATTAAAGAAAAATCACATGCATGATTCCATTGTAATATAAGACCATAAAATATTATGTTTGTCTCAATTTAAAACCAAAACTATGATTTGTGCACAAATTAAGTTAACTAAAATAATATTTAACCTAGCAAGTCTCACTACCATAAAAACATTTTTAATAGAATTAATTTTTAAGTGAGTTATACTTCAAATCTATCTAAATTTCAATATAAGTTTCCTATGTAATTTAACATCCAAAAGTAAAGAAAAACACATGTTAAAGTCTATTAGGGGAATTTACCAACAATCAAAATAACAATATTGAATATCCGTTGTTTGCTTGATCGTTCTTCGTGGAAAGTTTTGAGTGAAGAACTTTTTGTATGTTTGTCTTTTTTCTAGAAGACGAAGCTAATACTTTGCACGTTTTGTACAATGCACTTTTTCACATAAGGTTGTTTTAGATTGATCAATCTTTCTACAACTTAATGGTAAATGCCTTCCCCCCGCCCCCCTTCTTTCCAATTTGTGTTTCTATTGCAGGTGGCCCTCTGCCTCTGCTACAAGTCCTCTCCCTACTTGCTTAATTAACATTTAATTACTCTTGAGAACAAAAATTAGATCAATGGACATTATTAGACAGCCCAGCCCGAAAGTACAGTCTTTCTTTAAAGGATACGACGTCATAGTAAATGAAATATTAAGGGTATGGTAAGAGTATACAATTAAAAAATCCAAGGTCGAAGAAGTAACCTAGGCATCATAGATAGGGTTTTGTTGTATCACACAATCAAGGAAAGAACAATCTGTTGCCTTGGATTCTTAATATCTGATCACCAACATTACAACAGGGTTTTGGATTTCTTCAATTCTTAAACAACTTGATAAAAATTTAAAGAATAAAATGTGTTTTAGGTTCCCCAAGATTTAATCAAAATTAGTTTTAGACCATATATTTTAAAATGGTTGTTTTGGTCTTCAATGCCATACTTCATTTTGACTTGATCAGGGACTAAATTTAGCACATTTCAGAAAATACAAAGACCAAAACCACCATTTTTAAAATGTAAGTACTAAAAACCAATTTTAACCAAATTTTAAAAAACCTAAAACACATTTTACCCAAATCTAAAACATCTAGTATAAAGAACATAAAAAGAGTTCACTTGAAGACCCTTACAATTATATTTTAACCCTACAATATTATTACAGGAGGTAGAGTTGAATTGTGTTGTTTCTTGTAATAAAGTGTATGCAAAGTTCATAAAAAAAATGGTGAATTTGTCTCTCCCATAGCAAAGAACTTCATTGTACGTGTTTTTAAATTTTAAGAGTTATTACTTTTGTTGAACTATTGTCACTCGATTTTCATTGATTTGTTGGAAGAATCATAAGAAATTGCCACGACGAAGAAATATGGAAAAAACATTTCATCCCATTCTGTATTGATTCTGAAATTTGGTTCCAAGTGATGAGTGAAAAGAAGGGTAGAGTTCACAACATCAATCATAATTTGGATCTTGGTATCAATAACTCTACTCATGCTTTATCTCCAGAGGTTATAGGTCCCTACACACATCCTTAAGAGATATGTTTAAAAGATTTATAATAATTGTGTAAGTTTTTGAAAAAAAAAAAAAAACTAATAGTTTTCTCAAAAGTTAAAAATAACGATTTATAAAAAAAAATTCTAAAATAAAACAAGTTCAATTTTTTTGGTAAAACTTGAAAAGAACATATTCATAACCGCTTTACAATAATAACGTGCTGCATGAGTTTAAAGAACAATTCATCTTTTTTCAATGAATTTAGGATATTATTTGGTGAATAAATACAATGATTGAATTAATGATCACATGCTTAAGAGATATAGTTATTTCTCAATCATATCTCTCCACGTTGACAAAGAAAAATTCTTTCTGCTATAAAATAAATTTCACCACCATTTTTTAAATTGAAAATTTCATTTGTACTCTTGACTTTTTTTTTTTTTTTCTGGTTAAAAATGCGGATCATTACTTATTTTTAGATCGGAAAAGAAAGAGCCTGATTACTTAATTTTTGGAACACTAAGCAAATGGGAAATGTGTATAAATCACAATTGTAATAACAAAATAACAATTAATTGATATTATTATATTAGTATAAATATTTTGAAAAATAATTATTATAAAAGTCAAGAAAGTTATTGTAGATAACAATTCGTATTTGGATATAATTTTTTTTTCACTTTTCGTATATATATCATTTATTCATAAAAAATTGTGAACTACAAGATAGCCAGATTTTCTATTTTCTCTTTGATTGTAACAACTAAAATTTAAAAATTGAAAGCACAATGATTTAATTGTTTTGGGCTGCAGGCCCGTGTAAAAACGCAGTTGCGTTAGTAGAGGCGGAAAACGAACGCGCCAACCGCGCCATACGATACGAAATCAACAAATTTTCACTCAAAACTCAGACGACGAATTTGAATCAAAATGGGAAAATCGCCAAAACTTTTCACAACGCCCGCTGCGGCATTCAAACTGTTTTCGTTTCGTGTCGAGTAATTAAAATTAAAACACCGGAGATGGCGCTCACGCCGTTTTCTACTTTTATAAATCTCAATATCTCGTTTCGCCGCGCCTCCTCTCTCCTTCGCCGCGTGACTGAGAAACGGAAACTCAGCACACACCCATAAGCGGAGATGGAGACACGCGCCGCAAACAGAAGGGCCAACCAAGACCAAGACCAAGACCAAAACGAACCCCTCAAGAAACAACGAGTCGTGTTGGGTGAACTTCCCAACTTGACCAATCTCATCGATCCTCAGCCCAAACGCACGAATAAAGCAGCGGTCACCAAGAAGACCCTGTCTTCGGCGAAGAAAGCAGTTGATAATGAGGTTGAAGCAGAATCAAACATCAGTTCCCCTTTTGTTTCCGACATCTATGACTATCTTCGCACAATGGAGGTAACTTGTTTGTTCAAATCAATAGCGCTTGTTTTTAGGGACGTGTGTGTTTTTTGGTGTTTCAATTTGTGATGTTGCTTGTTTCTCAGGTGGAGAAGAAGCGAAGGCCGATGGTTGATTACATTGAGAAAGTTCAGAGAGATGTTACAATAACCATGAGAGGGATATTGGTGGATTGGTTGGTAGAAGTTGCTGAGGAATATAAGCTTCTCTCTGATACCCTTCATCTCTCTGTTTCCTATATTGATAGGGTTTTGTCTATTGTTCCTGTGAGTGAACCGAAACTTCACTTGCTGGGTGTTTCGTCCATGCTTGTTGCATCGTAAGGCTTCAGAAACTGCTTTTGATTTTGCAAACATTGTGTTTTTGGTTTTACTATAGAAGGTAAAAAATTGATTTTGCCTCTTGTTTTAACAAGGAGATTTTATTAAAGATATAAATATTTTAGTTATTGTTAAGGAAAATTGATTTTACTTTCAAACTTTGATTTAATTAGATATGATAAAAAGAAGCTTTTATATGAGTTGGAAAATTTACCTTAAGTATGTATTTGGATTCATGTTTTAAAATTACGCCGAAATATCTGTTAACGTGATTATAATTATGGGTAAACATTTATATGATTAGTCTTCTGTGGAGGAATTAGTTATAGGTCCTTATTTGATTTTTGATTAAAATAATTTTAAGTATTTTCTGGGTTGAATAAAAAACTCTATACTGAATTTTATTATTAACATGTTTTTAGGATAAAAATATTTAAACATAAATCACTTCATTTTAAAATTAATCTTAATCAAAATTGATTTTAATAAAAATTATTTTTGTAAATACTTATCGAAACACACATGCTGTACTGTTAATCTGCTAAGCATTACAATGATCTTCTTCTTTATGTACAGGAAGTATGAGGAAATTAGCCCGCCGTACGTGGAAGAATTCTGCCTTATCACTGACAACACGTACCACAAAGCAGAGGTAAATAAACAGTTCTCATAGCTATGGAATTATGTTTGTTGTGTTGAAATAGATGATTTCATTTTGTTAACGACCCCTTACTTTGGTTCTCGTCGTTGTTGTTTACAATGTAAGGTGGTAAGTATGGAAGCTGACATACTTAAGGCCCTGAATTTTGAATTGGGCAACCCCACTGTTAAGACCTTTTTAAGGTAATAATGATGAGTTATATTTATTTTATAGTTGTTATTTGTTAATATGAAACCCCAACTATAATTGAAATGACAATGGACTAATTGTGTGTATGTAGGAGGTATACTGGAATTGCTTGTGAGAACAAGGTGAGTTTGATTTTGAGTTCTGCATGCTTTTGGTTTTGTCATAAGCTTTTGTTATGTTTACAAATTGTTTTTTGTCATTTTGTATTTTCAGGCCTCAAGTTTGCAATTTGAGTTTATGAGTTATTATCTTGCCGAGCTAAGTTTGTTGGACTATTATTGTTTGAAGTTCTTACCTTCTTTAGTGGCTGCGTCTGTTGTATTTCTTGCTAGATTTATCATTTGGCCTGATCTGCAAACTTGGGTATGTATTTGTTGTTGCGGGTAATAACTCACCTTTTCTATAATAGAATGCCAAATTAAGACCTGTGGTTCAAGGCGTTTACGAAGTTGTTGAAGTCATAGTTATTAGAATCTTATGATGTTCAAGATTTGAATTGTATGTTTTCATGCAATTCAGTTAGCCATCAATTTGTATCATTATATGGATTTCAAATGACTTCGATACAAGAATACATTAGTGTAATTTTGTATCATCGATATGAATTACATGATTTAATGATTTGTTATTTTCTTTTTTTATTTTTCTTTCACTAATTCTTATAAAAAATTGAAAAATCATATAAATTTAAATTGTTAAATGAAAAGGAATTGAAGAAACATTTTAAAACTTATTATATTTGATTATTTTAGTACTTTATTTGTCATTTAGCTCAGGTATAATTAATAATTTTGTTTAATGAAATTTATTTCTAAGTTGTTTTTATCTATTTTTAATTTAAAATTATTACATAAAACACTATATATCATTTATGATATATTTGAAATTATTTGTCTCTTCACTATATCACGAGACTTCACTACTTTTTGTCTCTTCGAATTTTATGATTTGATATGAATTATGATTTACAATTTAAAAACTAGTGATTCACGATTTAAAATTTGATTTGATAACCTTGGTTGTATCAGACTTCGGCCCTGTATGAATGCTCTCGGTATAAATCAGCTTACTTAAAGGAGTGTGTTCTCGTCTTACATGACTTGTACATGGCAAGGAAGGGAGGGTCTTTCCAAGCTATTCGGGAGAAATACAGGCAGCACAAGGTGATTATTTTTACTTGCATTTCTTTGACTTCAATTATGGCTAGCTGAATGGCTTGAGTCCTTTATGCTGTAACAGTTTAAGTACGTAGCAAACCTGCCTGCGCCACCACATTTACCTAATTATCTATTTGAAGAATGATGGAGTTGGATGGAACTTGCGATCTTTTGAAGTGGTCCAATGTTAGATGGAACTTGCTCTCTTTTGCACAAGAGCATGCTGGCAAGGGGTTTGTTAAACGACTTCATTGTGAAGTCATTTTAATTAATGCATAGTTTCAATTTTGGAGGCCAAAGTTGTGGTTAAGACACTCTAGACTTTGTTAGCTAGTGTAAAGTTTCACGTTAATATTATTAACTGATTTGCAGCCTGCAGTGTACAATTAAACTGACCTTCAATCCATGACGATAATGTATCTCTTTATAATAAAATGTAAATGTTTCTGGGCCTGTCCCTAAATAGTTGGTGTGAAAGATAGTTGCTCGCTGCCTTTATGATAATCCCATTGTATAATCTGACTTGAGTAAATTAAGTTTTGTCAACTAAAAATGTACATTTCTTTTGTCCATCGGGTCTCATATTTTCCTTATTTGTGTCATTAATCTTATACATAATTAGCAACTTCGTAAACAATTTCAAAATCCGGTGTATGGCAAACTGGTTAGTGGGATGTTCAATGCATATTTTCCTCAGTTCGTATATGTTTACATGTTTAGCCATTTAAAACTGAATGTGAAGACTTAAAAATGGTGTGATTGGGACATTCCAATTGCACCAAGGAATTTCACGCGGGTCGGCAATGGCAGTCATTGGTCATAGTATGAGATATTCACAAAGACATTATGATGTTTGACGACATAAACGTGTTTAAATATAGGCTAAATTATTATTTTGGTTTCTTATTTTTTTTAAGAAATTTTATTTGGTCTTTTATCTTTCAAAATTTTTTTTTTGGTTCTATGTTTTCAAAGTAGCTCAGAATGGTCATTTTGTTAATTTAAAATTAATATCATTAATAATTTAAAGATAATAATGGTTTAAAACCATTACAAAACAATTTTTTTTCCTTTCCTTTTACTTTGTTACCTTCATCTTCCCCCCCCCCCCCCCTCTCTTGCATCTCTCTTCTCGTTCTATTTCTCTTATTCTAGCGAGACCACTTGAATAACAATGCACTAATTAAGCATACGAAAATGACAATGCATAATGAACTATGTGTAACACTATTTTGCTATAACAATAGCAGGAAATAAAATGAAAATGATGCATAATGTGAGAGAAGAAAATGAAGCAAGCAATGAAACTCACCGCAATAGAGAGAGAATAAGAGGAAGGGAAGCTGGAGAAGAATCAGTGAGAATTGATGTCTTTGAAGCACCAAACAATAGAGAGAAATGGTGGTGAATAAGAGAGAGGTGGCAACAGCGTGTCAAAGGTGGAGGACTTTGGCCTCGAAAGCATGTAGGCAGAGAAATCACTGGAGGTGAAGCAGTGTGTCGTCGTCCTTTGGCGACGCATGAGAGGTCATGTTATTGTTTGGTGGTGTTGTCATCCTCTAGCGATGAAGAGGTGGTCATATTTTACTTCTTAAGATACATGTTCGCACCTGAACCACCTTCCATCTTCATTCCATGCTAAGGACCACTCTACTATCAACTGCATACATGCTTCTCACTACCATTCACGCCATAACCTTAGGAAATAAGTTTCCCTTGAAAGGTGAGAAAGAGGAGAGAAACGCAAGAGAGAGAGAGAGAGAGAGAGAGGAGAGAGAGAGAGAGGGTGGGGGGAAGATGAAGAGGGTAACAAAAGAAGAGGAAAGGAAAAAAAAAAGAAATTGTTTTGTAAATTATTGATGGTGTAAATTTTAAATTAACAAAAAAAATCAATTTGAGCCACTTTGAAAACATAATAGATCAAAACAAAATTTTTAAAAGATAAAAAATCAAAATAGAATTTTTAAAAAGATAAGAAACTAAAATAGTACTTTAACCTTAAATATAAGAGGGAATCATCTGGAATTTGTGATAATAGCTTGCGTGGATTGTGGGCTTACCAGAAACTTACAGTTGCATGGCGTGCGTTTTTGTGTTGATAAGCGTAAGCAAAACATCGATATTAACATTATTTATTTATGTTCCGGCTGAATTATCTTATGAGTGGTGTATGTAACACGACGTAGGAGGTTATTTTAACTGATTAGATGAAGTTTGTATATTTATTGTTTGGTCCCTGATTGCTTCAGTAAGTGTATCCTTTTAGTCCGATTACTCCATACGCGCTCTCTATCACTGCGTTGTGAATGTTCTCCAACAACTCTTTCTCTTATGCAACCTACTGATTCTCCAAATAGCTTATGCTAATGCTAGACCACAACCCCACTGTGCTATCCCCATGCTCCCCTAGTGGCTAATGCTATCATTCTATCGGCTTTACATAGTATGTACAAGATCATATCATATTAATAATGCACCATTCGTCTATACCAAATCTCTGAAGTATGGCAATATCATTATTCCATAAATATCCTAAATTATGAAAAACATTATTTCAGTAAATTTTATGGTTATTCACTGTTAATATAAAAATTACTGTTAGTATGACTTTTAAAATATTTATTATAAAAATCAACAAACTTACAATAAATGATAGTTTGTAATTAGATAACAGTATAAAAATATTTTGAGTGTATAACGTGTTTTCTCTATTTTAATTACTTATTCCTTTGTTAGAAAATTGATACTCACTTTAAGAGTAGCACATTAACTAACCGCTGGAAATAATAGATGTATCAGTGTACGTCATTTTATTCTGAATTTCGGATTAATTTTTATAATTTATAACCAAATTAACCGTGTTAGTAATTTCATAATTTGAATAGTTATACTAATTTAATATATTACTCCCTATTTTACAATCAAAAAAGGAAAGGAAAGTGAGATTGACCTGTGTTGACGTCAACATGATCGACAATGAGAAAACGAAAGCGAGAGGAGTCAAAGTTGGTGCCCGACCCAATGAACCGCTTGGGGAGGAATTCGGAAAGCTTCTGAGCGACGTAGGTGAGGATGTCCATTGGCTTGGAAACGATGAGGAGAATAGTGTCTGGGGAGTAAGGAATAAGGAGGGGTACGATGGCGCGGAAGAGGGTGAGGTTCCGCTGCAGGATGTTGAGGCGGGACTCACCGCACCATTGGAGATCTCACGTCGATTAGTGATGTGCCTAAAATAGAGCATATAAATAAGAGATAATCCTCGCTTCTTGAGTTAGCTTTTAGGATTGAGTTAGGTTTAGACCCAAAATTCTAAGAAATACTAACGGTGATGATGCAGAGATCGGAGCCGGCTGTGAAGTGGGAGTCGACAGAGACAGCGATGGTGTCAACGAGGACGAGCTCGTTGGTGAGGTCCTGTGTGACGATGGTCTGGGCAATGGCCATTCCGACGTTGTCGCGCCGATGAAGGAGATCTTGTTGTGGGGGTTTTGTGGGAGAGGTTTGGGGGGAGAGGGAGGGCGGCGTTGGTAACAATGGGCTTGAAGAATGGAGGACTTCAACAATTAAGATTTTTTTTTTTTTTGATATATATCAAGATTTTATATAATTGCCCCACATTTAAGGATTATATTATAGTTATCATAAATAAAATCAACAGTGAAAACATCTGACCGTCTAATTAAATTATTATTATATCGAATGGCTTATGATGATGTTTCATGGATGTACTACTACCCAAGCATACTTCACTCTAGCATTAACCATTTATTTATTTTATTTATTATTATCAGGAGAAAAGGAGACATTTCTTGTATTGCTTCATTTTTTTAAAAAAGAAAAAAAAAGAATATAGCAGTTAGTTTAAAAAGTAACTAAAAAAATAAAATAGTAGATAGTTTAGAGAACAATTAAAAAGTATATTAGTTTAATAAAAAATGAAGATCAAAAGAGAGTATTTTCTTTATTATATTTATAGACATTGACATTTTCTTTAAAAAATTATTGAAATTCAATTTACAAATAAAGATAAAAAGGATAAATTAAAAGAGATATATGATTCAGAAAGTTTAGTATACAAATCAAGATAAAAAGGAGTGGTTTGAGATGGTTGAAAAAGAAATTTGTTGAGTTAAATCAAATTAAATTTAAATTAAGAAATATATTTAAAGAATTAAAAGTTAAAAACTAAAACTAAATGTTCAATATATAAGATTAGAATAAGACATGTAACTCAACGAGAGAGACTAATTCTTAAAAACACTCTCATTCAAGAACAATTCCTCAAAACGTTTTTGTTTAAGAATTGTTCCGAAAAACGTTCTTGTTCAAGATGGAGATTCAAATTTATAGTATAAGCATAGTTTTACAACCGGATCGAACCAGTCGGTTCGACCGGTAACTAGTCCGTTAGCTCCAAAAAATCGGACCATTTCAAAATAGGTGAGAATCGGTCAAATTGGTAAAAATCGGTGTAGAAAGCCGATTTGAACAGGTGGTTTCCAAATTTTTTTTTTTCATTTTTTAATTTTTAAAATTTAATCTAAAATATTTTTAAAATAAATAAAAACACATATTTAATAAAGATTATAAATAGATGTAAAATGATGCTTTATTTTATTTTTTAGTATTATAAAGTTATGATATTATATTTATTTAATATTATTTTATATATTATTTATTTATTATTATTATTTTATTAATATCGGTTTGACTGCAGTTCAACCCCGATTGAACCATTAAATCTTAAACTAGTGCCTTGACTGGTTCAATTTTGAAAACATTGAGTATAAGAATAAATTATAATTCTCTCTCTATATAAATTAGAATAGCTATTTTGAATTAAAGGATTTTTAGGAGCTATTATTCAATGAGAGTGTTTTTAAAAGTTATTTTTCAACGAAAATATTTTTAGAAGTTTTTATTCAATGAGAGCATTTTTAGAATTTTTTTTTAACCTCTTATATTTTTTAATTTATCCTTTTTCATCTTTATTTCTAAATTGGATTTCAATATTTTTTAAAAGAAATTATCAATAGTTAAAAATAACATTGTATTATAATATAAATTGTTTATCATAAATCTAAAATATATTTTATAAGTTCAAAAATATTTATTCATTAGAAATTTTAATTATAATATAATTTATATATTCAAATATATTTATTTGTTATATAAAATAAATATTTATTCTGTACATTGCATAGACTAAAATACTAGTTATAATTATATATATATATATATTGTGAAATATACAAGATAAAATACTAGTTAAATAAAAATAATAAAAATGAATATGTATATCACATTTCCCTTGTTCTAAACGTATGTACAGCTTCCTTTGAATGGGTTGAAAACTACCTTAAAAATTAGGAAACAAAGAAAATATTTCTCTTATATTATGAATTTGGTTCATTTTAGTGAGAATTAAAAGTTGTAGAGGAGTAAATAATTAACGAATGGCTTAATTTTATACTGTTAAATATACATAAATTTTATTATAATTTTGATTTACAGCTTTGTTCTTTAAAATGAATTGTGTCATAGTAGCTCAGTCTTGATTTTTTTTTCATTTGTGGATTGAAGCATGATTGCTATCATAAACAAGCATGAGACTTGTGTGGTAATTATATTTGTAGGGTATAAGTTTTTTCTTATAAATAAGTTTAAAAATACTTGTTATTTAAATGAGTAAATAAAAAATTATTGTGTCAACTATGTACAATTACTTGTATTTAGTATTGACATACTTTTATATTATAAATAAAAATATACAACTTGAAAAATGAAGTTATCACTTTCTTCACTTCAATTTAACATTCTTAATATTTTTTTTTTCTTATCTCTTTTGAATGTGTATTTCACAAACTATCTTTATCATTAGATAAAAAAATTTCTTTCTCAATTATTTTAAATCATTATGCTTTTATCTTTAGTTATATATTTGATTTTCTTAACCACCTATCCCTTCAATCTATCCTTTTTAATCTTTCTCTAAATTGAATTTTAATAGTTTTTCTAAAATAATATTTCAATAGTTAAAAATGACCTTATATCATAATTTAAATTGTTTATTGTAAATTTAAAATATAATTTATATATTCAAAGTTATTTATTTATTATAAATTTCAATTATAATTTATATAATCAAATATATTTATTTACTATGAATTTTAATTATATACAAATAAATATTTATCTTGTACAATGTACAAACTAAAATACTAGTTTACAAAATATATGAAATAAATAGTAAATTAAGTAAAGAATGTTTTAGTAAACATAATGTTAATGAAAAGGCAGTTAAATATAAGATATAATAAAATATATACGTAATAAAAAATAAATTAATTGATGGCTTTTTTTGGTAAATGATTAAATGATGACTGAGTAGTTAAAAAATGTGTTTTGAGACTAGAAAATCAATTTAATGTCATGTCCAAGTAAATTACATAATTGACCTTGAAAAAAATTAGTCAAAGAACTTGAAAATTGATAAAAAAAGTAAGGAAAAAAGTTCATAACGGGTTAATAAAAAAATTTAATAAAATATTATTTTGATATTTAATTTTTCTTAAAAAAGTGAAAAATCAACCTAAAATATATTTCTTTTTATTCTAGATGTAAAGTTGTTATTGTCAATGAACATCGTTGTTTATTGTTAAAATTATACTTCAGTATTGTGATATTAGTATTTTAGCATGTGTAATGTACAAAATAAATGTTTATTTTAATATGACTCAAATTTATAATAAACAAATATTTTTAAATACATATTTTAATTAAAATTCTAATAAATAAATATTTTTGAACATATAAATTATATTTTGGATTTTTGATAAACAATTTATGTTGTCATACGAGGTTATTTTTAATTAATGATAATTTATTTTAATAAATTATTGAAATTCAATTTAGAAATAAAGAAGAAAAGAGTAGATTGAAAGATAAAATGGTTGAGAAAATCAAATATATAAATAAAGATAAAAGAATAGTGATTTGAAATGGTTGAGAATATTTTTGGCTAATTGTGAGGGTAGTGGGTGAAATGCATATCAAAAAAGAGAGAAAAAAAAGAATATTGAGAATGTCTACTTGAAAAAATGAAGAGAGTGAGAATCTCATTTAAGTTTTTTCTTTTCTTTTGGGTCATTATGTTATTAGTGCAAAGTGTTTAGGGGATTTGCTGATGACTAATATTTGCTAAAAAATCTGGTTGATCATCTTTAGTAGACTTTTCCTCCCAATCACATTTTTTTCATTTATAAGACTCGGACCTAAGGCCTTGATTAAGAGATCTGAGCTCAGTTTCACTCAAGCCAAGGACATGTTAGTATTACACTCTTCAAGTTGTGCATTCTCTACAATAAGCTTAACTTTTAGTTTATCTAAACAAAATAAAATATCTTCAATTTGATATAATGTATTAAGATTTAAAATTTAAATCAAATAAAATTTAAATTTAAAATTAATAAATATTTGAAGGTAATAAAAATTAAAAAAATTAAATGGTTAATAAATAAGATTAGGATATAATATAATAAGAGTGAGAATCACTCTTAAAAACACTCTAATTTAAGGATGATGAATCATATTTATAATATAGAGATAGATATTATATTTAGATTTTTATGTGTACTTTGAATGTTAAAATCTTAATTCTAAGGGGTTGGTTGAGGAGAGCAAGATAGAGTCTTACATTTGGCATGTCGCAAGTTCAAGCACCCACTTGTGTCATTGGAATGAGGTAAATGTAAATACCTCTATAAGTGTTTTTGGCTTTTCTTGCCTTAGATTGAGGCATTATTCCCCCCAGAAGAATGTTAAAATCTTATAAAATATTTTTTTTAATTTTTAGTATTATAAAATTACGATATTATGATTTTTTAATATTATTTTATGTATTTATTATATTATTATTATCAATTTGACTACCATTAAATTATTAAACCTGGAACCAATATTTTAACCAATTTAACGACCTGTTCAATTTTAAAACATTGATTAATAATATGTGAAAATGTGTTACAAACACATTTTGAGAGGATAATTTTTTTTTGGTAGATAAAAGTTTAGGTGAGTTGGGTCTTGGGAGCTCACTAGGGTGAGAACAGGTCTCAAAGTTCAAAGAACACTTATAAAGATACTTATAAATTACTCACTAATAAAGTCCTCATATTGTAGAGGGATAAAATTTGATACAACATGTGTGACTATAAAAAAGAAGGAAAATACATTGTCCAACGGTGGTTAATGTTCGTTAAAACTTCTTCTACGGAACAGCGCTTTTGTTTTGCCTATGTTAGTCAGATTCATGGCAACTATACAACCACCAAAATTTTAATGCATATCTACAAGTCATACGCATCGAAGCCAAAAAGCAGTAACTCATTGAAAACATTTTATTTCTTCCGCTGGCTAAGGAAATGCAAATACATGTTCAAGTTTGCCTATTTTCTCGATTCAAGAACTTTCTAGTTTTCCAGGAAACGATATGCAGAGACCATATATGATGTTTGATATTGATCGTTATTGAATGGGTATCAAGATATTTAACGGGGTGAATCGAGAAAAACACTGTTCAAGAATTGTGCTTCCCTTGCCTCTGCAATCGATAAAGATATACTCCCTGCAAATAGTTCAAAAATCAGTGTACCACATCACAATGGCTCCAAACCTATAATTCTCGGCAACTATTAATTTTATGATCCGATCATCAATATACCAAATAATTGATGCAGAAAAAAGTAAACCTTCACAAATTTTATCTTCAACTAGTGTGCAGTATGGTTGCTTTATCCAAGTCAAATTAGTACACAAATAGTTACTTTTATTAAAATTATATTCCAGTTAGTACCTAAAGAATGGAGGTGCTCCCAAGAGGACGAATTGTTGTGAAGAGCTTGTCCAAACTGAGAAGGTGATGTATTGTTAATGCCAACATATCTAAACTATCCCTCGGACTCATTTGACCATCCTGATCCATGTTTGCAGCATGCAGAAGGGTCGAAGTTGGTGTTAACATATCAACAACCGTGCTATGTGATTTTGATCTCTGAGTGCAGAAACAGAAAGAAGAGAGATAAACAATTTGAGGCAAATTTAGTAGGGATTGACAAGTGGATTAATGTCAATAAAAAGTACCTGAGAGGAACAGCGTCATAAACATTCCCAAAGTTTAGAGTCTGAGCATGGGGATCTCCCTGTGGAAACCAATCTACCGCCTTCTCTGAGCTTCTGCTAGCAAATCCATTTACATCTACAGTTTTTGTAGCATGTACCTAATCATAATAATTAAATTATAGTTGCAAGTTGCAACCAATAAGTAGCTGCAATGAACATATGTTCTATACAACTATACATAGTTCTAAATTTAATAAAATCATCACAATTGTTGTAAGTTGTTGCATGATTATGAAGAGTACTCCTCCACCCAATCCTTCTATCTTTTTTAAGGGAATATAGTTATTATAGAGGTGTTCAACATACATTTATGTCTTCATTTAGGCATCTAAAGTTCCTTAGCTAGATAATTGAGTTAATAGATTCTGTTAGGAACTTAATCAATATCTTAAGAAAAAGGTTTCATCAGCTTGTGGATTACGTAATTTTTATAATATTTTTTTATCATATGAAATATCGGAATCTTAAATATTAATTCATTTGTATTTATATATCCAAATATCTGGAATGAAAAATATATCAGCAAATTGAACAAACTCCTTGTTGGCTAGATATTTTAAGAATACATTGGAACGAGGTGATTAGGGAATGTTATAAAGTGAGCTTAATCTTTATATACCTGTGGATGAGAGGCACGAGAATTGTACGCTTCCTCCAAAACACACTGTTCAAGACAAAATTGTAGGTTGTCTCTTAATTTGAAGACATTTCACAACTCATATTATTGATTAACTGTTTAATTACGTACATAAAAATAATAGCAGTAGTAATTTTTTTTTTTTTGATACTTAGCAGTAGTAAATTTATTTTGTGGCTACTGGTGACGGTAATTAAGCAAAGAGATTTACCTTTCGCAGTTGCACTTGTTTTAGAGTTTCCCGAAGGACATATTCACGATATTCAGCCTCGCTCAGCGTTGTGATCTCAGAAGGATCACCTTCAAATATCCTAAAAAATAGTGTGAAGCAATGGTGAAAATGCTATATCACCTACTTACCAGAATTTGGTTTTGGTTTTGATATAATTGATGATAAATGTAAGCAATGATAAAGTCAAAGGAACCATAGTCGCTTCTCCCTCTCTTCCAATTGAGACTTGCAAATAAAATTCTTTTTGAAACTTCTGAAGCTCGCATAGAACGATCAGTCGAACACATATAACATTAATTAAAGTTGGAAATAGATCTATTAGATGATATACAATGTTTGTTAACAAATACCTCCATTTGGGATTCTAAAGCCATTGGGCTGCATTGCAACACGATAAAATGGGATTCTAAAGCCATTAATAGTAGATTGTGATTCAAACTTTATAGTAAATAATCAAATGCCAAACAAAACAAACAAGAGCTATAGAAAATACCTAGGGGCTTGACATATTTGATCAGCTTCATCTTTCAACTTACTAAGCAACTTTTGAATGTGCTACAGAGACAATGAAAAATTGTAATTTCAGAATAATATTCCCAATCTTCTAAAATCGATGTCCAGTTCAAAACCTTATGTGATGCAAGACTAATTAAATTACCTCTTGATTATGCATCCTTCAGTGTTTCACGGGAACAAGAGTTTACATTAAGCCCACATGGCCGATAAATCAAAGGTGGCAACATTAGGATAAATTAAATAACTAGTATCAGGCACATCGTAAGTTAAAAATACATTAAGCTGTTTAAGAAACGTCAACACAAAATTATCTCAGAAGTTTGATAAGCTCTTACCTTCCGTGTTCATCCTCCGGAAGATTAACATATCGTTCTAGAATTTCTTCAATGCTTTAAAACACATATTTTAAAAAATGAGTCATTACATTTTTCAATGAAGAACAAAGCTTTTGAAATAGAATAGATAAAATCAATGAACGAATTATCTTCTAGATCAACTTAGATTTAACTCCATCTAATCGAGAAGACACGTAAAATATAAAAATAAAAATATATCTTTCCCTAATTTAAATTAAAATATCTTATAAATTTAATTTAATATAGATACCTTATTATCTCTTAAATCTTGTAAAACTCATTTTAAATTAATTATTAATTATTGTACAAGAACAACTAAATTAAATTATTAATCTATAACTTACTTTTTATATTTCTTCTTCCAAGAGCAACTAAATCCTAATGAATATTGTACATCAAATTAGATTTGAATCGGTCATATTTTTTACACATTCACGCAGTCAATATATTTGTAATTGTTTGATGAAAATCAACTGGTTGATATGTCAAATGATCGTTTAAGTCTAATTGACAATTCTTCATCCAATAGTTTCAAATTATTGAATGTGTGAAGAAATGGCCGAGAGAATCTAGATCCTAGAGAAGCACATATAGACTCTCAGATTCCTGTCGTCGACATCTTCACACATTCAGCAAATTGAAATCATTGAATAAAGATCAAACGACACATATGCGTGTTTTCAGTTCAATTGACAACTCTTCATGTGACAGTTCTATATTGTTGAATGCGTGGAAAAGGAGAAATTATTAGTGGTCTAGGACCACCAAGTATTTATGGTCCTAATTAATAATTTATATAACACATTTAAATTTTATAATTTACGAAAATAATTAATAATACTTGATTACATGTCATTTGAAAATTAATGGAGATCATGATAATCTAAAATCACTTAATTCACTTAATAATTTCTCGTGGAAAAGCGACGATAGAGAATCCAAATCCTCGAGAAGCACTACACAGAGACCTGAATTCCCTGCCATCAACATTTTCACACATTCATGCATTTAACAAATTGAAATTGTTGGATAAAGATCAAACACAACTCATATTTTATCTGGATAAAATTGAACTTAAAACACACATTTAAGATATAAGTTGTCCGATCTTTATCCAACTATTATAATTCTGTGACTGTATGAATGCATGGAAATTTTTGACAGCATAGAATCCAGTTCCCACAGACACAACACACGCATATATAGAAATCAGCAGACCTTTTTTGGCCGGAGAAGAGACTGGCTCTTCCAGATGGGGAAAACAAGATGAGAGCCACATCAACATCACAAAGAACAGAAAGTTCGTAAGCTTTCTTGAGAAGCCCAATCCTCCTCTTTGAGAAAGTGACGTGCCTATTTGTTGTGTTCTCAATCTTTTTGATCTGAAGCTTCCCTCTCCCCATATTTCACCCTGTTCTCTCCATACAAAGCCTGTCAAATAAATATATAGGAAAAGGAAACACTAATTGATTAAACCCCATAAAAATGAATAAATGAGAGGTTGAACAACCAAACCACATGTTACCCTATGTGAAATGCACCTGGAAACAAAGGCAGCCGCAACAGAAGAAAACGAGGGAATGTAGAAGATGGATTTGTCTGTGTCAGGCCATTAATAAAAGGTGACGCCAGAGGAATAGGAGATGGCGGTTTGTATGAAGATAACTTGAGAGCATATTAAGTACGTAATTAACTTGAAGATCACAAGGGTAAATGTTAAGGCGACTTTTATTGTACACCATAAAAAAATTGTACGCGTGCATTAGTCAATTATGACAGTTAGATTAAAATTTGTGTAGATGAATAATTGAGACTAAAAGGATAAATTTAGAAATCAATAAAGCTCCCCACCCTTCCCCTTCCGTACTGGTGTTTCCACCTCTATTGTTTTTCCTTCCATTCCCACCTACAACTTGTAACGCTGTGATTTTCTTAATGTATGATTTGTGGTTTAATAACTAAAAAGTGGAAATTTGATATATAATCTAGGTGATTAAAAGAAATAAATGAATTGTTGTTATGTACGGTATGTTGTATGTAGTGATGGTTATGAGTTGTTGGTTTGAAATTCTGGTTTGAATTTAGAAATTTGAGATATGTGCTTAAGCCAATTTGGATATGTTGTGAGAGTGATTTTGGCTTTTGAGAAAAACAGTTAAGTTAGACCAGTTTTGAGATAAAGGAAGTGGCTTGATGAGTTTGTGCCTCAGTTGACCAAAAGTCCGTGTGAGAGCTCCGGGGAGGTCGGGTATATAAAGGAAGGGGAAGGAGAAATTCCCTCATTCTCCCATACTCTTTCTCTCTACACTTTCTCTCTCTTCAATTCTCTCTCAACCTCTCTCTAAAAAATCTGAAGTTAGCAAGGGTATTAAAGGATTCCGAGCTTAGTTTAGTGGTTGTGGTGAGAGGAGGAATCAATTTGTGGAAGGTTTTGGCTCAAAACACTGGATTCTCAAGGAATCTAAATTCAGATTTAGGAACTTTTAGAGGTAAGGGAAGCTTACAAATAAGTTATTTTGTGTTAATAACTGTTGGTATGTTGATTTCTTGCTTTATAATCGGTTGAATCTTTGTGGATGTTGTCATTTTCGTTGGTTATGGGAGAAAATGGGTTTTTGGAGAAAATGTTGAGACTTGGATGAGAAATTGATTGCATGATTTGATGTGTATTAACTTGGTTGAGGTAGATTGATGTTGTTGGAACACCATTGATTCGAAAATCTATGTTATTTAGTTGAAAAGCTTGAGTTTTCTGTAGAAAATAGTGTTTTTTCAAAAATCATTGCAGATAATTGATTATGGGATCATATAATTGATTATCTAGAGTTCCAGAAGCTGTTTTCATGATTTTGTTTGGGAATAATCGATTATGGACTTTGATAATCGATTATCTGGGTTTTAGAAAAAATTTCTGGTTTTGGTTCGGAAATAATCAATTATGGAAATCCATAATTGATTATCTTTGTTGAAAAATGAAATCTGATGCATTTGTTTTGGAAATAATCGATTATGGAAACCATAATCGATTATCCCTACTAAAAAATGAAATCTGGTGCATTTTTACTAAACGAATATAATCTGTTACTACAGTACATAATTTGTTATTTCAGAACTGAATGTACTATTTAAGATTCTAAAGTTTTCATTCCAAAATGTGAAGATTTTGTATATACAAATATAAAAAGGGTATTATACATTTTCAAAAGCTCTGTTTGAAAATGATGGAGAGTTGTCAAGTTGGGATACTATTTTCTTTAAATTAAAGAAGCGAATTGTTTTGAAGGTTTTGCAAATCTCCAGATTTACCTATCTTCCAAATGGTTTTTAAAGAAGGTTTTGGTTTTCAAATTGTAGTTGATTGTTGGATTGGTTGTGAAGTGGAAGGTTGCTTAGATAGGACCTCCACTTGATGTGTATGATATTATTGTATGAGGTTTCTTATGAGGTGGGTTGCTTGGATAGTGCCTTACCTGTTGACCATGCAAGAGGCCAAATTGGGCGTGCATGGGGTTGATGGTGATTGTTGGACCACAGGTGGTGCTGAGTAGGCCACGTGGAGTTATGTTGATACATATATATGATATGATGACTGTTGTGGTTGAGTTAATGGTTGTGTTGATATGTTGCTACACACACACACACACACACACACACACACACACACATATGATTTGATGATTGTTTGGTAGAGTTGATTATTGTGGTGATACATGCATTGGCATGCATATGTTGTTGGTTGAGGTTGTGTGGGCCTCAAGCCGTGTGTGAGTAGGCATGTAAGGTGGATGGTGACTAGAGTTGGTATTCAGATAGGCCTCCAACCTAGTGCCTGGATAAGAAGTGGGGTCTTAAAGCTAGGCTTAGGGGATGGGTGGATGGGTAATTTCGCAGTGGGGCCAAGGCAGTGCAGGCCTTGTGTTGCGGTATACCACCACCCACATATACTTATCCTGACAACCATAAGCTTATCCAACAGATCAGAGTTTTGACAATCCTTGAATGGTGCTAGATGACCATGGTAGGGGATAAGACATGGCTGATCGCTCGAAATGTAGAAAATCTCTCAAGAGTTGTGTCATTCATACATTGACATTTTGGGGTCGAAGGCATAATGTGTTTTGTTGTATGTATGCAAACTCATTCCTGATGAAATGGGAATCCAAACTTGTATGTTGATGAAATTGTTATTATGGTTATTCAATGTCGTTGTTGCTATGAGTACTTGGTAATTGTTATTGTGGTTGTGTTATATGTTAGTAGCGGAGGTAGTATTGTTGTTGTTACTTAATTATTATGGCTGTTTATAATTGTTATGATTGGTGATGGTGGTGATAGAGGTGTTGTTAATATCGTTGTTGTTATTGTGTTAAAGGTTGTTGTTGTAATGGTTGTACTGGGTTATCATTATTTTTTTTAAGCAAGCTTACCCTTGCGTTGTTTGCACGTGTGGTTCGTGCTTGTGATGATCACGCCTTTGGCGTAGGAGCAGATGTTGAGTTTTTGGCAAGTTTAGCTTCACTTAGTTGGTGATGAAGCTTCGTTTAGCTAGTTGCGAGATTGAATAAGCGTGGAGAATTATATTTTTGTTCTTTTCTTTAAAGGAATTGATATTCCTTATTGTTGTTTATTTCTTTTAAGATGATGTATAAAGTGACTAGCTATAAAGAGTTCTATTTTGTGTTTTCTCTTGGTATTGTATATTATTGGGCCTGTATACAGTATTTATTTCATACCTTATATAATATAAAGACGAACTTGTGGATTGATTATTAGTGAGTATATATATATATACATGGGTTGTTTGTAGTACTGTGGCGACAGAGGGTCGTTATACAACTCCCCTCCCCTTCCCCACCCAACAACACTGATTGATTGACCAACTCTACTGCTGTGCTGCAATGATGTCGACTCCTATCGATTTGTGTGACAATTATTAAGATCACGACAAGTGTATTAGTTGTACAAGTCATAAAGTGCTAAGTAAAGTATCGTCTCTGTAGGGGTCATGGTTTAATCTTAATTTAACCAAACAATTACTTGCGTGTTTATAAACTAAATAAAGATTAAGGATTTTTGCGGTTTTTGGAATTAAAGAGTAAAAAGAAAATAAGAATGTAGTTAAAGGATGTTTAGAAAATTAATGAGTAAAGAAGATTAGGTTTCCAAATCCCATGAGTTCCCCTAATGTATTTTTTTTCCCTTCTAAACTTGTTCCTATTAGGCAAATTACCTTTAATTTCTCTAAATATATTCAACCTTAATTCCTTAGGCGATAAACCCTTTGTTCTTAATTTCGCACCCTAATCCCTTAGGCGAGCAAACTTATTCATAAGCAATAAGAACAAGAAATTAATGCGAGGCATACAACCTTTCTTTCTACCCCTAGGTTCAAGAATTATATGGTTGCTAAAATGGAACAGTTCAAAACCCAATTTTCCAATTGTAAGGTTTATATTACAAATCAATTTCTAATGAGTGCTATGCATAAAAAAAACACTAAGCGTAAAATTAGCAACTAAATTACATTAATAATCAAAAAGTTTAGAAGGAAAAATGAATTACAAAGGATTCCAATCATGATTCATCCTAATCTAACCAAAAAGGGCTTAGAAACTCATAGAGTTGCCTAAAACAAAATAAAGATAAAAGAAACAAGATAGAAATGCCATGAAACCTTAAGAAATCGAACCTGAGTTCTTAAGATTTAAGGCCACAAGTTAAGTCTTCGGGCTCTTCCTCACTTCTTGTCCTTAGAATAGTCAAAGAATGTCCCACACATGTAGTTCTAGCTTTTTTTTTATAATGAGTTTAGGCTTTTCGAACCATAAAAATGCACCAGGCCCAATACTAGATAACAACTCGCAAAAGTTGAAAATAAACTGGTGCTAGGCATTGCTTTCCGTTGGGTGCCCCTTCTTCAGATGTTTATCGACGTGTTGGCGTTACGCAGCCTTCTCTATTGGGCATCACTTTTCAGATTCTTGTCGCCGTGCTGGCGTTGGGCCTTTCGTTGGGCGCCAATGCTGACTTGCTTTCTTTTTGCACTTTTATAACTCTTCCTAGACATCTTGACATTGTTCATTTTCTTTGCTTAAGTTCCTTACATTAATAAACCCAATTAAAGTAAAACCATGCAATTTTTAATAAAAATCTCAAGAACACAAATTACATGACATTTCATATTGTTGGGTTGTTTTTTGATAGATTTTCTTTAAACTAAAGCAAAAAATCATGTGAATGAACTCTATAAATCTACATAAGTTGTTGATTTATCATAACCCTAAACTTAGAATTTTGCTTGTCCCCAAGCAACAAATAGTTAGACATTAGGGGTTGAAGCTAATCCTCCTGCATCAACTCGATCAATCTCAAGTCAGTCACAAATCAGTGTTACTCTCAAAACAGTTGCACAAAACAAATTTATTCAACTCAATCCTAAGGGTCATGATTCCCCTCTAAAGCAAAACAAGCCAATATAATATAGTCTCATTGCCAGCACTCTTTGCCTACTTCACTCTCCTTATGAGATTAAGTGCTTCACTTAACTCACCAAAAAGAGATTCTGTTTACACTCAACATCATCACATGTCATCTTTACCATATACTTGACAAGATTCTAAAATCATCATCACAAAACAAGCGCACACACTCAAGAGGTCTTTTACAGGTTGTAATAGAAGGCTAGGGACATAGGTGGAAAACATTTGGATTTGGGCTAAGCAATTGGAATTAAGGGATATTTACAAAAATCATAGATTCACGTAGCACTATAATCCATTGGCATTATTGTTCTTGCCTGCCAAATTTCTCACATCCACTTATTCACAACATTATTTAAAAAAGAATAACACAGAAAGTAATACATCTTTTTTATTTCTGTTGCTTTTTTTTTTTCAATTTTTTTTCATTTCCCCTTTTTTTCTCCCTTTTTCTTTTTTCCACATATTTAGAACAAAATAAAACAAGCAGACAGAACAAAAACTTATTGTATACCCACCCCAAACTTAAAATCTTTGCTTGTCCTCAAGCAAATATACAACCCTAAACTTAAGATCAAGCCACAAGTATCCTATAAGAAAGCAATCCCTTAATTCAAATCAAGAGGACAAAATGATTTTTCACTTTTAGATTATAATGAGCTAATATAAAGAACAAAGGTGTTAGGGCTCAAATAGCTAACAAAGGATAAGTGTGTAGGGTGGCTAGTTTTGGCCCTGACTTAAAGAACATTATGCCTCTATCATATATATGTGAACAAGTCAAGCAATAACAACAAGAATCAAGTCAAGTTTTAAAGCAAACAACATGCAATGAAGAAACGCACTGAATAAAAATAAACTTGTTTAGGCTTAAAGTCTCACAAAGACTGAGAGAAAAGAAACCACAAAGCATAGGCAATTTCAAAACTAGCAAGTGATAACATGCTTTATTTAGAGGATTCACAATCAAGTGTGAGTGACATACAAAGAGAAGTGACAACCAAGTATTTTCGCAAAACATTTTTTTTAGGCAACACCAAAGTAGGGACATCCAAGAAATAGGAGGAGCAAAAAGGATAAATCACACAATATCACATTAGCACATAGGATCTAGTTTAAATCACGTTATACAAAACAGGTAGCAGAGAAGTAAAGAAAGTAAGAAGGACTTTCTTGAGTAAAATAAGCACAGAGCATTTAGGAAGAAACCAAGAAAGTTGCTATTTGAAATCTCACCATACTCCTTAATCTCAACTCCTAAGAAGAGAAGAAAAAGAAAGCAACAAAAAAAATTCTAAAATTTAAAATAATTAAAACTATAAAATTAGGAAAGATAAGGGTTCTTGGGTTACTTCCCAAGTAATGCTTGTTTAACGTCCTAAGCCAAACAATTCAATGCTGCTCAAGGCTCCTTCAGAATGAAAGGAGCATTTATCTTGTCTATTTCCTTTCTTGATAAAGCTTCAGTTTCTCTCTTTTGACTTTGAGACACCTCATTGAAATTGGATCTTCTATCTCCAACATTCTTTTAGTTGTAATTTCTTAAACTACAAGGGTCTTGACCATTTGGACTTTGATTTCACAACAATGTTGGGCAAAAACAAATTTTGGTGTGAACCTATATAGAGTATTTCTGTCAATTCTGTTCCATTTCATGACAACATTGGGCAGAAACAATTTTGGATACATTTGAGCAACTTCAACCATACCAACCTTGTATCATTGAAAAGGGAAGAAACAACATAAGTATAGTAAAATGCCCTACAACTGCACCTTAAGGTGACCCTAAAGGCCATTTTGATCAATATGCTCCTCTTAATGCAAATCCAACTTGGATATATTAAGAAGTGATAAACATAGACATTGGGGTTCAACGCCTTTCATTCCTAAAGAAACGCTCTCAGCATGATCGCAACAAGTATTATTTTAATGACAATAACGTTATCAAAATAATAAATATTGATTATTCAATTTTATTGAAATGATAAATATTAAAAGATAAATTCATATTTTTTATGTAGTAATCTAGCCACTAACTTTTAATATTAATTATTCATATATAGTTGCATATACTTATTGTTCTTAGATGCTTAAAATGATCAAAATTTGTTCTAATTGTACTATAGATCCACTCCCCCCATATAATTAGATTGCCCTTCTAATCTAGAATCCAAATGTCCTTGAAATGGATTAGGTCAATTTGATTCAAATTTGACACCTACTTAAGGTCACATTGACCATGTCATTACTCTCAAATATTTTGACTTTTCCCTCTTTAGATCATTTTGGTTTAGATTGACCAAATCTTAGGTAGTTGGGGTGATCATGGAAAATAACTTATGTTACCTAATTGTGGCTCACCCATGCCCTAACTCTATAAATAGTAAAACTTTGGTCAAGTAAGGGACACATACTTTTCACTTAATTGTTATTTTGAAGGAAGTCCTACTAACTTGAGTGTTAAGTGTCTTTATAAGTACCAATCCATTGTAGGAGAGGAAATCCAATAAACAACTCAAACCTTTGCTTGCACACATGCACAGACACAAATATATATTTGATTGAATTTTAAAATGTGATATAATAAAATTAAGAACAATTGAATAACTTGCAAAAGTCTAGCATAATACTTTTACAACATCTAAAAGTTTTTACTAGTTGTTATACATTAGTTGAATTGATAGAGGTGGCAAATTGAGTTGTCCAACCTGCCTAGGCCATAGTGAAAAAGCAGACCGGGCAAGGCTGGCTGAATTTCTTATGGGCTGTAGATTTGTTGTCCTAACTTAACCTTATGCTGGGCCATTAGGTCATTAGGCTAGATTGGCGCTAATTAAAAATAAACAAAAAAATTAAATTAAGCATATTTAATATATAAAATCTTAATATATATATAACTTTATAAAAAAATAATTTTAAAATAGGCCTAATTTTTTTGAGCCTACATTTTATAATTTGGCCCAATTTTTTTGGGCTAAAATTTTAGGAGCCTAATCCAGCCTTATTTATGGGTTGTTTGGGTCGGTCCATTGAGTCAGACTTAATTTGCTACCTCTACTAATTGGATTATAACTATGACCAAAGTTTGTAAGGTGTACAAGACTTTTTTTTTTTAGATTGGTACATGTTTAACTAAAGCATGAATATATTTATGTGCATCTCACATAAAATTTGCATATGGGGCCTAAGATATAAATATATGTAGCAAATTTCCTTGAGTGAAGAATTTTTGAATTGTTGAGGTAGGAGAAAAAAGACCAACAAAATTGGCAGGTGTGGCAAAATAGTTGTATTTGGTGAGAGCTCATTATTAAGATTATGAGGCATCCCTTTAGCAAAACTTTTTGTTGGTAGGTGGGCAAACATTAATAGAATGGTAAAGAGCTGTGGATGATGGGAGTTGTAAAGGATGTTATATCTCAAAGCTTCTGCATGTTGCTTTGATTAGTTTATGTTTTGATGATTTCACTTTTGTATTTCTATTTTGATGTAATTTGTTCCTTCATTATTTTTGAACATTGAGTGCCCTTGGTTTTTTTATTCTAGGTAGTTAATTCTTATCTTTAATTATCTATGATAACTTTGGCATGAGTTTTCACTAAAAATGAGTTTTCATATTATACTCTTTGTGAAGATCAAGTTTGAAACTTATATGCTATTTTATGTTTATCATTTGGGCTACGTAATATGCAAGTAATCTATAAGTAATCTCTAAGTATTACACCAGTGTAATTGATTACCTTCATGTTACTTTTTGTAACTAAAGTAATCGATTACAGGATGAGGTAATCGATTACTCCAAAGAGTAAAAAATTCTATTCTTGATATAGTTAATCAATTACATAACAAAGTAATCAATTACATTTTGAAAAGTAATCAAATACTATAGAGCGTAATCAATTCCTCTGGTTAAAATCTTAGTTTGAGCTAATTGATTTTCTATAAAAAGGTTTATTTTACTTTTATTTTAACATACGAAAACATTGGTTTATAGTGGGGAAACTTTGTCAAATTAATTATTTATTGATTTCATTGAATTTTTGAAGATTGGATTGAATTGACACACTAGGGTTTGTGTGTTATTTATTCTTGTTGAATTGTGCAAATTTTAAGTCTTAAAAAAGGATTTTAAACATTTTAACGGTGAGGTATCCCAAGATTGATCAAGTGAGGTATCATGATTGCATAATTGATTGATTTAGTGGAAAATCTCAATTGAATTAATTGGGGACTAAATGTAGCTCTCATGGTGGAGAGTGAACCAATATAAATTGATTGTGCAATCTTCTCTAAACCCTAAACTTTTTTATTTACTGATTAGTTCTCTATTTTTGATCAAGTTGGATTGTTTCTTGAATAGAATTGCTTATATTGATTGGATTTCATTAATTCTTGATATTGTTTAATTCAATTGATTATATGGGCATTGCATATTGGTGATTGATTGTTATATTGATTATCTTATTATATTCATCAATTCACTCCATATCATCATTATATAGGCATATGCATTTGGGTTGAGTCACCATTCATTAGAATTGCATGAGTATTATCTTTAAAGGTTAGGAGCATACTCTTGAGTATCCAAATATAACTTCAAAGTAAATTTTTTATTAATGATCCATTAGAAAAGAGAGAGAAAGCATTTTGAAAAAAATAAAATTCAAGGAGAATTAAAAATTGATTTTAGAAAAAAGTTGTGAAGTGTTCAATTCACCCTTTCATGAACATTTACATTATCCATTTTCACCCACATTTGACATCAAAAGCTTGAAACTTGTTTTATAGCTTAAACACTTGCAAGATATCATTTTAGAAGATTGGTTCAAGTTCTAATATGTGATTAAACAAGTCAGACTCGTTGGACTAACCCATTTAACTCATTTTTTTTTACAGGATGGGTTGGAGTCTGAAACCCACCAACCTGTTTGATCTATCCTACACTACCTTAACTCACCAAAAAAAAAGAAGTTAGGGGTGGGTTGGAATGGGCTGATTTTTTCTCCCAACATTTAGGATATTGAAGGAACTCAAGTCTGTCTCTCAAATCTTATTTTGCATAAATTTTATCTATTGAATTAATATTTTAGTTACTTTTTTATAGAACTTTATTAATCTTATCTTGCTTTAATGTAATGTTAAATTTATTAACCTTATTTAATTCTATTAACCTTATCTATACAAGTTTTTATTAAACATTATGTTTGTTTTTTTTATATATATATTTTTTATTTTTAATGAGTTAACTTGTCAACCTACCAATCTACTTTTTTTCTTTTTTGATAGGTTGATCCATCACTAATCAGGAAGAGTTAGGCTATCAACATGCTTTACAAATTTTGGTCAACCCACCTTGCTCCATTTTTAGTGGGTCAATGGCAAGACCGGAATGACCCATTTTGCCACCTTCACAAAATCAGTATTCCTTTTTATGAAAACACTTACCTTATTCACTTTCTCACACATTTTCCATAAATATAGTCTTTTTGCTTTTGTTACATGCTTTTAAACATTTTCACTACAAACCTTCAAGTTTTATTAACTTTTTGTTTCTTTAGGCTTTAACTTACAGTCTTTGTCAAGCTTATCTTAATTCTAGGTTTCTTAATCTACTTTGCTGCATATTTGCTCGTGTTTTCCTATTTCCTGTTTGCACTTGTAAAAAATACCTATTTTGTTTGTTGTTACGATTACTTGTAAGTCCGTATTTTGATGTCAATGGTATAGCTTACTGGGTTTTGCTACTGATTGAATCTTAGGTCCGCCAACCTCTACTTTCGTTCATTTTAATTTTGTTAATTTGCTTGTCCTGATATTTCTTGTATACACGTGAAAGCATTGACGTTACTTGTTAACAACTTTTGGGTTCTTAACAACCGGGTGACTCCCCGTTTTACCATTTTTATTTAAAAAAAAAAGAAAAAACTTCTTCCGATGATTAGTTACTATTATCTTATGTATCACAAAAGTGCATACCACGAGATTATCACATAACCTAGAAGCTTGCAATTCTTTGTGGCCAAAATCGCACATGCACATGACAAATTTTTACGGTTTTACCCCAAACACGAACATTAAAAAAAGAATTGCAAAACTGAATCATTAGATATGGAAAGTAATTAAAATATAACAACAACGACTACCTAACGTTCAACATACCTGTCATTCAAATACCCGCCAATCTCACCAAAAACGGTCGGTTGAACACTTGAACTTGACTTCATAAAAGAACAGGGAAACCTTCTAGTCTCAAGTCTAAACTACACTTCTCTTCCTCCTCATGCTATCTTGAATTGAATCAATGTCTCTGTTACACCGAGCCATGAGCAGGACACATCCTACTACGCCGCCGTCTCAGGCTCAGCGGTGGCAACATGCTTGGATGCTGCCTCCTCTCACCATTTGGATTTGTGGCATGTAATTTTTCATCTTCTTTATGGTTCCCTCCCTCCCTTGACCACTCTTTCTCACGCATTGCCCTTTTCTTTCTTTCTCTATGTTTCTGTTTACAGTTTCAATCGCACTCCGTTATGGGTATTACGGGGATTCTCGCATCCTGCTTGGCCCTGCCTCGTCCCGTTTGATTAAGGCCAACTCTGTTTTTGTGAAGCAGCTTCAAGTGTCAAACAAGGACAATAATCAAGTTATTCTTCATACCTTCGACGAGAAGCCCGAGTTAAGCTCCCAAACTAATTGGACCGTGTCGAATTTCTTCCTTGTTGAAGCGTATAAAAGCAAGGTAACAACATTGTAATAAGGTTAGGTTTGGTTTGTTTTAAAGCAGTCACCGAGAGAATGCCTTTGAAGAAATTGATTTTTCAACTTCAGGGAATTTCTTTGTGGTTAAATCAGGGCTCCACCATCCGTATGAGGTGGGAAGCACATGCTACTAGTAGTTTGGATCAGTTACATGGGATGGTGATCAAAGGTTACTTGAGGGGAAATCTCATTGTGATCTCTTCCTTTTCTTTTCTATGAGTATGAATTTCAAGTTTGTCTCAAGAACCATTCTTATTTTGCAGGAGAAAAGAAGTTCGAACTACTACAGGCTTTACAAACGAGCGTCCCCAATGCAATTGCTCTTCGCGAGACTGTTAATGGTAATTGATTCTAGAGTTAACGCTATGTTTTACTTTTACCTAAAAGTTGAGTCAAAGACTACCTTAGTGCAATAAGCAATTAGTCATTGGATACAATTTTGAAACTTTCTATTCCAATTCTTAGAATTTGGTCATGAGGTGAGGTTTGCACCATTTATATATACTATTTTGGTCATATATCAATATGGGATCTCTAATAGGACAAAGATCTTCTGCAGTTTTTTCAAGATCTCAACCCTTGATTTATTTTAATATTTAATAAATTTAATATATAAAGTATTAAAATAATATAAATAAATGGTGAGATTTGTAAATAGAATACTCTCTAGTTTTTGTGAACTGGTGAGGATCCTGGTCCTCTCTAATACACTCATCTTATGACTCATGCATTGGACATCTATAAATGATTCAATGGGCCAATAACGAGTAACCCAATAAGCTTAATAACAACCACTAAGATAAGAGAAATTATTAGGTAGTCCCAAATCATCACGTATCCGTAGTCTCAACCAATCTTTATGTAACACATATTCAAGTTTTTCAATTTACGAGAAAGAATTAATAACATTTAATTATGTGTCATATAGAGATTAGTTGAGACATGTTAATTTCAGACTACCTAATAATTTCTCTTAGGATAGGTTTTAATATCGTCTTTAATTTGAATTTGGTCTCAACTCAACCTCAAAAGCTAACTCAAAAAATGAGAGTTGTCTCCCACTTACTATACACTATTTTGGCCGTATTACTAATGAAAATACTATCTCCAACACTTATCATGATTTATGTGAAGTGCCTGTTATTTTAGAGAAGTAATATCATTTTTGACTGAAAACTTACAACAACTATTATTTCTTCCAAAACAAAATCGTTACCAAATATGCACAAAGATCTCCAATTCTGTTCTCTAGTGTTACGCCAAATTATCTATGATTAGCACATAGCTAAGTATATGGAAATTTTGGAAGAGGCAGGGTATGTTTGATTTTTGTGGAAATTGCTAGGTAAAGAAGCTGAATACATGGTTGAGGAAGATGATAGATACCACATTGGGGTTCTAAACATGAATGGCAGGAACATAATCTTGACTATGGAAGTTAATGTTTCGGCAAAGGTATATGATACCGCCAAAGCCAAGAAGATGTGCTCCACTACAAATGGATCTTGTATGCTCAGTTTTGTCTTCCCTAATACTCATTATGTTATTCTTACGGCAACCAACAATGTAAGGCATAGCTAACCTTGTCTGTCTCATATATCACGAATTTTCACCAGAGTTATTCAACAATACATTTTACACCGATTGATTACAGGGAGATGGAGGATCGTCTGTTGAAATTACTTTAGTGGCTCGTGTGTTGATCTACAGTATTACTTTTAGGTACAATGATTAAAATTTCTCTTCTAAAGCCTTTGGTTTAATTATACTTTTTGTTACTAAAGATGCCGCATTTTTCTATGTGTAGGATTTTTTATGATTGTTATGTATCTGATTCTGAAATTCCTTGGAGTCTATGATAGCGGTGATCAGAATAATCATGTGATAGTCGACACATACAGTACAAGTAATGTAGTTGCAACGCAGAACCGAAACTGAGCCCTTTATACGAGTGGAGACAAATCAATTGTCACGTGGAACAAATGCAGAAGAAGATGAAGACGACTCAGGAGCATCCAGTTGCTCTTCAGAGGAGTTATATGATGAAAAATTATGTTGCATTTGTTATGATGAACAACGCAACAGCTTCTTTGTTCCCTGTGGACATTGTGCCACTTGCTATGATTGTGCACAGAGGTACCTCACTGCCGAATATTTACCTATGCTTTAATTTACCCATACACAAATTTTAGGAGATTCACATTAGCACGCATTTTGCAGGATTATCGATGGGGAGAGCAAAGTGTGTCCTATATGCCGAAGGCTAATTCGCAAAGTACGAAGATTATTTCATAATTAGGCTTATCAACTTGTGTCTTGTAGTGATTTGATTTGAGGGATCGTATAGATAGTGGGGAAAATTTGATAGGAAATTAGACATTGGAAGTAGGTTTTGGGAATAGAACTAGTGATGTTATTTTTCTCTTCGTGCTAGCTAGTTTTTCCATACCTCAAATGTACTTCTATGGCTTTCTATTTTTTGCATGAAGCTGCAGGGGAATGAGTTACTATGATTTGGGCAGAGTTCATCTTAGGTCCACTTTAACGGGGTGCATCCCGGTTTCTTTAATTTTTGTGAGTAGGTGTTTCACCTGTTACAATTGTTGCTTCTACTAGTGTCTTACTCAGCTGGATTTTTTTGTCTTTATTTTTAAAATAAAATATTGAAAAAGTTAACATGATATAAAATGAAATTAAATTTTAAAGTAAAATATTTTAAATCACAATAAAATTACAAATTTTATAAAAAAAGAATGATATAATATAAAATTATCAATTTTAAATTTGAATAATAATATTTTAGATTTAAGTTAATCATTATACAATCATAAATTAGATCAAATATTTCAATTGAGAATTTGATTAACGATAATCAATTTCCAAATTAATGGAATATTGTCTATATGAGTCACCTTAATTGTTTGATTTATTTCTTTCTAATCAAAAAATTATACCATTCTCTATTTTGAATTGAGATCTACTTAGCAAACATGACAATTAACATAAATAAACACTACTTAGTTGGGGTTAAGATTATTTTATAAATATAGAAAAAATTATCATGATGCAAAATGAAATGAAATTTCAAATAAAATATTTTAAATCAAAATAAAATTAGATATTTTAAATAAAAAGTTAATGTAATATAAAATTATCACAATTTCAAATTTGAAAAATAATATGTTAGATTTAATTTAATCAAACTTTCTTGAGTAAATTCTCTTTTTAAGATTATTTTTATTTTTCCAAATTAATTCAAAATATTTAAAATGACATCTACAAATTAAAAATCCTTAAATCTATATATATATATATATATATATATATATATATATAAGTAATACAGTGAAAATTAAAAAATCAAGTAAAAGTATTTTTATAAGCAAAATAGTGAAGTAAAAATATTAATAGTGGATGCCTAAAATATGTAGTAATTTGGTAATATATTTTCCATTTTGTAGCAAAAGAAAGTGAGTTACTTCTCTTATTTATTTTGTTTGGATATTTTATATTTTATTTATTCTTTCTATAGAAGCTGACGGTGAGAGAAAGCAAAAAGGTAAAAGCACGGTACGGTATTACTGATATTGTTGTTCTTATTAACAGTAATTAAGCCTTTTATTTGTGCATTGTAAAAAATAAATATTTATTTTATATAATTTAAATTTATAATAAATAAATAATTCTGAATATATAAATTATTTTATAATTAAAATTTATAGTAAATAAATATTTTTAAACATAAATTATATTTTAAATTTATAATAAACAATTATTGTAATAAAATATTAATTTTTAATCATTGATAATTTATTTTAAAAATATTAAAATTTAACTTAGAATTAATGATATTAAAAATGACATTTGAAAAAGAGGTTAAAACATTTTTAAAACGCTTTCCTTGAAAAATGACAGCTAAAAATACTCTTGTTGAAAATAACAACTTAAAACGTTTTCGTTCAAGATAGTTGTTCTCATTTAATATATAGGGTGAATGTTACGTTTCAAAGATCCTCCCATGTATTAAGGGCATGTTTGTTTGTTTGTTTTTTTTTTAAAGTAATTTTAAAGATGTATAAAAAGTGATTTTTTTTTAAAATTTTATAAAATATAGAAATCTTCTATATGTAAAAATTAGATAAGCTATTTTGAATAAAAGCATTTTTAATATCTATTTTTTAATGAGAGTATTTTTAGGACTTTTTTTTCCATAAAAATATTTTTAGAGATTTTTCTTAAATTCTTATTTCTTTCGATCTATCCTTTTCATTTTCACTTCTAAATTGAATGTTAATATTTAAAAAAAAATTATCAATAGTTAAGAATAATCTTGTATCACAAAATAAATTATTTATTATGAATCTAAAATATAATTTATATGTTCAAAAATATTTATTTATTATAAATTTTAGTTTAATATTTATTTATTATAAATTTTAGTTTTATAAATAAACATTTACTAGCTATTTTTTATTTAGGTATAATTATAAATTTTTTTTTTAAAAGTTAATTATAATTACATTTTTTTTCATAAATTGCTTAAAAACAGCTTCTCAAAATGATCAGAAATTTAACTCTTTTTTTCCGATACTGATTTTTTTTTTAAAAAAAACTTAAACAAACACACTAAAAAGTTTTTAAAATTATTTTTATTAAAAAAATTGAAAGAAACGGGCTCCATCTCATTTTCAAGACTTTTTATCCGGATTTGATCTTCAGCTCATTATTCCCTATGGATTATTATCTCTTTTCCAGAATACGCGAAAAGCTGTATGATATAAACTTTAATTTCATCCTCGAAAAAACTTTAATTTCATATATTTCTTGCCTCTTACTCTATTGTGGACAGCCTATTGCAATAATCTATCGGTGAACGGACATGAATTTAATTATATCTCGGCTGGTATTGCTTATTCCATCATAAAAGCTTTTCTTAATTACCACAAACATCATTTTCTTTTAAAATCAAAACCTTTCATTTTGTGTTGAAAATTGCATTCTGACGGTCTAATATATTAGTCCTGGCACTTGAAGTCATTTTATGTTTTAAAATATTGTATCTTCACTCTTTGATAAAGTCCTGGCACTTAATTGAAAGGAATGCAAGTAACTATTCTTAACCTTTTCTCTATAAATTGTTCAGCTGAAATTTACTAAAACAGTTGTTAGTCTGAATCAGGAGCCACCCTGAAACCAATTATTCTTCTAACATGTTTTGACCCAAACACTAGTATGTTCTAATCTCATATCAGCCTTTTACCACTGCCAAAGAGGCAGCTGGTGATAGGAAGTGATAATATCAGCTTTAGGATTATGGATAGAAAGTTATCCATGTGTGGAATTCTAATTTTCAATCTTGAAATAAATATTCCCAAGCTAAAGTGCGTCAATTAATTTGCCAAAAGGGTCTACAGCGAAGACTCCGTGTGTGGCTTCAAATGTTGGTGCAACTGTTCCCGTGGACAATTACATGCCAATTTTTCACTCCAGTTGTTCTTTCACCTGTCAAGGGCTCCAATATGGCTGAGTGGAGAACAGATGTCACTTTCTCTCATTCAATCTGACAAGCAAGCCAAAATTTCGATGAAGAATTTCTGAATTTGCAAAAGCTTGCAACTGAATAAAAACATGTGCTCGACTAGGAACAATCAACATAAGAATGGCCAGGCGAGCATCATCAGAGAATCAGAAAAGGGGGCCGGTGAAAGTGTTTCAGGATGGCCCACTTTACTTTCTTATCAATATCAAAATCTGATGGCTGTTGTTATCACTGCAGATGCTACGAGCTAGAACTAGAAATGAAACCTCCAAAATAAAAACTATATATATATATAGTAGCACCCTGTAGCACTTTTCGGATTTGTTGAAAAATAAAGTTCCACGTCATATAAGATAAAGAAAAATAAAATGTATATAAGTAAGGTGGTTGTATCTAAAAATAGCTAGACATTTTAGACCAACTCTTATATTTTTATACAACTCATTAAAAACTTACACTCTTCACATTGAGTCTGTGCATAAAATTTAAAATGGTGTCAGAGCCTAATGTCTAACAAGTCATATTGATAAAAAAAAAAGAAACTAAAAAAATGTGAATTGGGCCTCTGAAACTCAAGTAAAAGGAGTACAAGCTCAGACAAGAGACTTCTAAGACTTTCTTGAATACAAGTTTAAAAAAGAAAAAAGAAAAGAAAAGAAACAAGTTGCAATTGGGCTAATAAAAAAAAAAAAACTAACTCAATTGGACTCGAGGGAGAGTGTTTGAAAATTAAGTTCCACATCACGTGAAATAAAGAAAAGTTAAGTGCATATAAGTGAGGTGATTGTGTCTGGACCAATTCCACACTTTTGTACAACCTACTAAAAACCTACACTCATTACATTGGGCCTGTGCATAAAATCCAAAAGGGTTGGACACTCGTTTTCTAAAAATGGTGCCTAACGGTTATTGTTGACACACGAGTTTCAAACAACCATAAAGTGCTGAGAATCAACTAGGAAGGGGCACTTTTTAACGGAACTATTAGGTTTTTTTAAGCGTTGTTTTTTTAATGGTAACTTTGTTTGAAGTGTTTTTTTTTTTTTGTCTATTTTTTCTTCCTTTTCTTTTTAGATTGATATGGACAGTTATGTCATTTGAGTTTTAATATCATGTTAGAATTTGTAGTGCAGACCTGATAAACTTAACCTCTCCATACTTATATATACTTTGACTGACTTTATTTATTCAATGTGAAATGTTAGTCTAACAGTTTTTAGTTCAGCACAGCACATTGTTGCACTTTCTTTTAGCTCAACCATAAACAGTTTTGTTGCAAGAGACAATTAAGTACAGTACTACACTACTATACCCGGAAGATGTTTCTTTTATAATTGCTGGGATGTATGAAGATAGAAAATTTGGGCCCTCTAATCATATTACATGGACGATTAAAATCAAAAATTAGCTAATAGTCATATAATTATTTTTTTGATAGTTAATCATATAATCATTTAAAAAAGTTATGCATAATTTTCTTTTAATGTTGATAATTTTAATATAATTTATATGATCATTTAATCTTGCAGTTTTGGAAAGTAAAAATTTGGACAATAGGATTTATATGATCATTTTCTTAATTTTGCAAAATAAAATATTTAAAAATAACAATTAATTATAAATTTACGTAGTAATTTTTCTATTTTATTTTTTAATGTAAATTTATTTACTTAAAATGTAAAATCTTTTTCTTCTACCGCCCTCTTCAAACCCTTTCTAAACATCATATCTTTCTTACTCAAATTCCTTACTTGAACATTATCATGTCATTTTATGTTTTATTAATGCATCTAAATTTTGATTTCTGATCGATACTAACATATATTAGAAAAAAATTGTATTTCTCCCTAAAAGATTAAAAAATGGAATAGGATTAATTGACGTCAAGTATTAAATTTTGGAAACTGACATTTTAATAATTTAAAAAAACAAATTTTATCAATTTAACTATTTAGCCTTGTGATATTATCCTAATGATAAAGTGTATCAAATTTAAATGATTTGAACATTTGTAAATATGAAATTTAATAGTATATATTTATTTTTATTTTAAATACCATATGTTATAATAAAATATTGGTGAGATGAAATATTAATTAATCGAAAAATTTTATGAAATTTTGTAAATTTAATATACTTGATTAAAATTTTAACCTTAATCAATCAATTTAAAAATTTACTTTTTACAATTATTAAAATTATCATTTTACAAAATTTAACTCCATATATTAACTGATCCTATCGCATTAAAAATAAGTAAAAGATACCAAAAAAAAAAAAACACATGTAAGAGATAAATATCCAAATGGTGCAAGAGATCTCTACCAAAAAAAAAGGTGCAAGAGATGGTACTTTTATAAGAAATAAAGAAAACCCAAATAAAGAAAGTATCTTTGGGAACACCCGATAAAATTGGAACAATATAGAAAAGATTAGCATGGTTCTTGTGCAAAAATGGCACACATAACTCAAGAAATGCTTCAAAATTTTGCCTCTAGCAACGATTGTTTAAAGGCACTTGATTGATCCTGACATGAGTTGCAAATAATTTTGCCCCAACTTGCATGATTGGATTCAAGGGTGTTTGTATATTGGATTAAATCGATTTTGAGGGAAAAATATATTTGATTTAATCATTTCAGTTTTATTTTTTCATCATCCAATTGGTTTGAATTTAAAATCCAATCTAATTCGATCCAATCTAATTTATTTCGCTTCAGATTGGATTGGTTTTTGAAAAAGAGTTTATAAATTTTAAAATAAATTATGAAATGCACAAAGTCATCCAACATTAAATATCATATATTATATATAACTCATAATATATATTCAAATTGTATTAAGGACAGAGTCCAGAGAGAGAAAGAGAGAAAAGAAACAATCTTATTATTGAATGAAAAATCACCATAAAGGTTACAAGGGATTTATATATATACAACAGAGGCTAACTATGAAAAATAGAAAGTAGTTATTGTAACAAATTCATTAACTAAAGACTATTATGTAAAACTCCCCTTCAAGTTGGGAGATAAAAATCAAGAATCCCCAACTTGGACATGAGTTCGTGAAAACGGGCATTGGACAAGGCCTTAGTTAAGATGTCAGCTAGCTGTTGTTGGGAAGGCACATGAACCAAATTGAGAAAACTAGAATTTACATGCCGCCTAATGAAGTGGCAGGAAATGTCTATGTGTTTTGTCCTTTCATTGGTGGTTGGATTAGTTGCAAGCTGGATGGCAGATTGTTATCGCAGAAGACCATAATTGATGGGATGGAGACTTCAAAGGGGCAGAGAAGCTGTTGCAACCATAAGAGCTCACTTGCTAGACAAGCTAAGGACCTGTATTTTGCCTCTGCAGATGAGCGGGCCACAGTTGCTTGTTTTTTTGATTTCCAGGAGATCAAAGAGCCACCAAAGAAGATACAGAAACCAGTGGTTGATTTCCTAGTGACTTGATAGTTGCCCCAATCTGCATCAACATAAGTTGTAATTTTATTTGAGGACAGAGATGGAAACAGAATGCCTTGACCTGGTGATGCTTTAAGGTATTGCAAAACATGGTGAACTGCTTGTAAGTGTGGTGTCCTTGGAGCTGACATAAACTAACTGAATTTATTTACAACAAAGGTAATGTCTGGCCTAGACACTGTAAGATACATAAGTTGACCAATCAACTTGCGATACTGAGAAACATTAGTAAGAGGTTCTCCATCAGAGTCATTCAACTTCAGATTTGGATCCATGGGTAATGTTGCAAGCTTAGCAGAGGCAAATCCAGTGTCTTCAAGGAGTTGGATAGTGTATTTTCTTTAACATAGATGAATTCCTTTAGATGACTTGGCAATCTCTAAGTTAAGAAAATAATGAAGGTCACCTATGATTTTTAGTTTAAAAGTGCTTTGAAGCATGATAATGGTCTTGGTTATCAAGGATGCATTCGAACTTGCAATGATAATGTCATCAACATATACAAGGAGGATGATTAAATTGGAACTCGGCCCCATGCTGAATAAGGAGTAATCAGCTGTAGATTGAGTGAAGCCATAGTTGGTGATGGCTAAGGAAAATTTCTGAAACCACTGTCTTGATGCTTGTTTGAGACCATAGAGTGATTTATTTAGTCTATAAGCAAGATGCTCCCCTTTAGTGTTACAGCCTAGAGGCAGTTCCATGTAAACTTCTTCAAAGAGATCATCATTCAAAAAAGCATTATTTATGTCTAGTTGCTGCATGAACCAACCTTTGTGAGCTGCAATGGAAAGTAATAGCTGGACAATTGTTAATTTTGCCACAGGAGAGAAAGTTTCCAAAAAGTCGAGACCAGCTTGCTGTGTATACCCTTTGGTTTTATAGCTTTGTACCGATCAACTTTGCCATCCGCCTAGAATTTGATTTTATAGATCCATCTACAACCAATTTTCTGTTTGTCCGGTGGGGGAGGCACCACAGTCCAAGTATTGTTGCCTTCAAGGGCCTTAATTTCTTCTTGCATAGGCTGTCTCCACTCAAGAAATTTTACAGCTTGGTGATAATATTGAGGTTCATAATGAGCATTGATGTTGGAAATGTAGTTTAGGTAAGTAGCAGATAATCTGTCATAGGACAAGGGTAAAGGGTATTTGGTATTGTAAACGTAATCTTGTACGTAATGTGGTGTTCTATAGGTTCTAAATGATCGACTGCAGGTTTGGTGTTGGGAATGTGGGGGATTCTCAGGTTGTGAAATAGTTTATTGGTTGGTAACGAGTTGTGGCTAGGGAACATCAATAATAGGTTTTGGTAAGACAAGTGTTGGGAAGGGATCAGGGTGCTAGATGGTGAGGTGGACATGCGTGAAATGGGAACTGATCTTCAATAAAAGTCACATCCCTTGAGATAAAAAATGTGTTGTTGTGGAGATCATAAAGTTTATAGCCTTTGTAGCCAGTTGGATACCCCATGAAAATTGAAGGCACGACCCTTGGAGAGAATTTTGATCTATGTTGGGGAATTGTGGCAGCATAGCATAAACAACCAAATGCTCTGAAGTTGGAGTAATTAGGTTGTTTTTAATACAAGAGCTCATAAGGAGATGTAAACTGAAGTGTAGAGGATGGTACCCGATTGATGAGAAAAGCTGCAGTTATGAGACATTCACCCTAAAATTGAATTGGAGCCTTGGATTGAAATAAGAGTGATCTTGCTACATTAAGAAAATGCTGATGCTTTCTTTCCACCACTGAATTTTGTAAAAGTGCAGACACAGACAGTAAATTCACATGGAAAGATAGAATGAACAAAATATTTGTAAGAGTTAAAAAGGGATTCAAATTGACCGGTCCAATAGCAGAAACACTTGCTGTGGATTTATCTGGTAAGGTAACATACTTGTTGTGAACATGTTGATAAGAGGTAAAATTTGACAAGGAAGATACAATGTAGGATGTAGCTCCCGAATCAAGAATCCAAGTATTAGAATTATTTAAGGAATTGGAAACGTAGGACTTAGAGGAGAAGGAGAAACTCATACCAAGATTAGTATTGTCTGGTTGATCTTGTGTGCATTGAGTAGTGCGAATCATTTGAGACTGTAGGAAAGACATTAATTGTTGACACAGTTGAGGAGTTAACTATGTTGGTTTCGATCCTTGAGTAGATGCAATTTCTGAAACATGATTCACCGTAGAAGAGGGCTTGTATTTCTTGTGTCTAGGAGGGTATCCATGGAGTTTAAAACATTTTTCCTTGGTGTGACCTGAGAAGCCACAGTGAGCACACAAAGGGTTGTCTTTCTTGCTATGTTTGTTATTAGTCTTTGTAGACTGAACGACATAAGCAATAGGAGTATCGGTTTCAATAGAACAACTACCAACTTCCCTTTGTTTATCTTCTTGAAGAATGAGGGAAAAAACTTGATTAATGGAAGGGATCAGGTCCATCAACAAGATTTGGCCACGAACCTGAGCATAGGTATCATTGAGACCCATGAGAAAAATGAGAACGTACTCCGTATGGGTATAATACAAAAGAGGTAGAACACCCCCACATTGACAAGTATGATTGGGTCGATACTCAGCCAATTCTTCCCAAAGTGATTTGAGTTTGGTGAAGTATTGACTGATAGACAAAGAACCCTGAGTGCAACTCATCAATTCCTTCTCGAGTTCAAAAATTCTTGGCCCATTCTATTGATTAAACCTTTCATGCAGATCGTTCCAAATAGCAGGGCTGAAGAGGCGTAAATCACACTGGCACTGATTTCCTTTGAGACTGAATTGAGGAGCCAGGATGCCACAGTGCTGTTGTTGCGCTCCCAAGCATGAAAGGTTGAGTGACTCGGATCTAGTTTCAGGATAGTGCCATCAACAAATCCTATTTTGTTCTTGGCCTGAAGTGCCATTTTCATGGCTCTTTTCCAAGAATTGATGTTATCCCCTGAAAGTGGTTGAGATCAATGCTCAAACCAGGATTATCAGAGGGATGAAGAAGGAAGGGGTTGGAGTCCTCCATGAAAGACGCTTTGTCAGATGAACAAGAATGAAGCAAAATCAGACTGTGAACGCAGAAGCAGTGCATACTTTTGATACTATATTAAGGACAGAGTCCAGAGAGAGAAAGAGAGAAAAGAAACAATCTTATTATTGAATGAAAAATCACCGTAAAGGTTACAAGGGATTTATATATGTACAACAGAGGCTAACTATGAAAAATAGAAAGTAGTTATTGTAACAACTTCACTAACTAAAGGCTATTCTGTAAAAAATTGTAAGTTAAAAATAAACTTATAGTCTCTCAAAGAACAGGTATACAATAAATAATAAATTCCTAGTTCATACAAGTTCTTGAATACATGAACATGTAATTAATTATTGAATAATTTTGAATACAAAATAAAGTTCAGTTAGGTTTAGATTAAATTGGACCAATATAGGATCCAACATCAAATCTAATCCAATGAAAAAAATTGTTTTTATTTTATTTTATTTTCAGCTTAGTCATTTCTTAGTTTGGTTATTCTAATTTGTATTGGATTGGATTAGTTGATAAATAACTCTAATTGGATTAGCCTCGAGTTTCATATCCAAGGGGGATTAGTAGGGTGGGCAAAGGGATGTTGGTAAGCTCTATACGCAACAAGTTGTTCATTCCCTTGGTAGTGACATAATCTTCAGGTTAATGAGAGGTTGTCCCCATGACACTCCATAATTACAGAAAAGCAACTACAACCAACATGCATGGCAATTCTTTGCCCATGCAGTTTCGAGATTTTAGAAGTTTTAAATGTTGGTAGCTTTGTAATTGTAAGTGTTATGAATGTGTACTGGATATATTATTTTTTTAATTGATTGATTTGAAATTACTGAATGCCTATTTTTTTTATTTGACATTTATTTTAACATTAAAGAAATGTAATTATACTTACATTATTATGGTACTCGAGGTATAATTTTATAAATTGAAGTCACCAAAAATAATATTCTAAGATAATATAATAAATGTCAATAATGATATATTATTTAATGACTACTAAAAATTATTACCATTTAAAATTTCAGTGATAAAATTATTGACGATAAAATAATTTATAATAGTGACAAAAAAAGTTTGACATTACTTTGATAAGAATAATATTATTTTATTTATCATTGTAAACTTTAATAGTAAGGATTAAATCATCACTATTGCTATTTATATTTGTGACCATTACGTTTATCACATAATAAGCATAAATATTAGTGATGATACTTTTGTCACAAGAAATGACTTTTTGTAGTGTCAATTAAAAATATTGTCACTAATTCAATAGTGACTTGAATATTAGTGACGATTGGTGACCAATTAAAATTTCGTCACAAATTTATTCTAGTGATGAATTTTCAAGCTTTTAGTGACAAATATTTTCTTCATTAAAAGTAAATTTTCTTGTAGTGAGATGTTAGTTGGCAACCCCCTCTTGGATGGGTCCAACTAAATTAAACATGGATGGGATCATTAAGTAGGACATGGGAATGGTAAGTTGTGGTGGTTTGTTTTATGATTCAAAAGGGGAGATTGGTTGGTCATTTTTGCAAGCACCTTGGCTAGACTTCTATGTACATGGTAGAACTATGGAGAGCTTATGAAAGACTTCATCTAGCTAGATGAATGGGATTTACAATTGTAGAGCTAAAGTTGGATTTAGAAGTGTGAGTGTGAAGCATTAAAGGGGAACACATTAGAAGTAGGCTTGTTCATGGTTCAGTTCAGCATAAAAAACTGAACTGAACCAAACCGAAAAATGCTTCTCCTGAATTGAATTGAACTAGAAAACAATTCACTTGAACTGAACTGAACCATTTCTTTAGTCGGTGCACTATTGAAAATGGTTCAATTTTTTAACTCTTGGTTCAGTTTGGTTCACTAATACTTTTTAAGCACATATGGTTTGGTTTAGCACAGAAATTGAGTTGAATTGAACCAAGCTGAAAAATGTTTCCACGTGAATAGAATTGGAAAACAATTCTTTCTTTGGTTTGATATGCTGTTGGAAATGGCTTGGTTTTATTGTTTGATTCATGTTTCATTTTGGTTCACTAATACTTTTTTAACAACCCTAATTAAAAGTGCCAATGGTAGAAACCTTGTTTGTCAAATTCGAAAACTACTTGGCTTGGATTGGAAAGTGAGGTAGATCAAGTCAATAGAAAAGAAAACCATAGAGTTGATGCATTAATAAACCTTGCATATTCCTTCCGATTTTACTATCTTTGAGAAGCCTCCACCTTACGTGGCTTATAGGGTTCTAGCTAATGCTTGTTATGGGAGTGTTTATTCCCCGCTTGATCCATTTGTATTTCTCTTTTTGTTTAATCTCTTGCTCCTTGCATTACCAAAAAGCTTGATCCATTTGTATTTCTCTTTTAGTTTAAACTCTTGCTCCCGACATTACCGAAAAGGAAAAAAAATGTTTGGTAGAAGTTTAAACTAAGAGTGATTGAGTAATTTCTTGTTAAAACAAATTCTTGTAAATTTTATACACCTTTTTAAGGAAATTCGTAAATTATATTGTGATGGAGGGTTTTCAAGTTTATCTCCAAAAGTAAAGTAATATTTGACCCTATTTTTTAATCTTAAAAATATTTTTAAATTAAAGTTAAAACGATTTATTTTGTTAACCAGTGCCTCAGCCTAACGGTTAAGAAATAAAAATTAAAAGTTTTTACTATATAATATTTAATATTATCAATGTATTCTTATAGTGATTTTATTAAAATAATTTTACATATTAATTTCTTAACTATTGTCCTAATTTAGAAAAATCAAAATTAAAAAAAGGAATTTTAAGTTTAAAGTTAAAGTTATTTGTTGATTTTATACTATATTCATTTTTTAATCTAACACTTTGAATAAAAATTTTATTTTCATTTATATCAATTTAATATTATAAGACTATGACCTTATGAATAGAATTTCAAATGCTAAAGTAATAATAAGAGAAGGATATACTTGAAAATTACAAATAATGTTAATAAAAATGAGAAAATTAATTACTTTTTAAATCTACATATTATAACCTTAAATGATACATAAAAAGAAATAAATGAACGATTTTCTAAGCTTAAATGTTACCTTCAATTCAAGTTAAAAATTCTTGAGTAGTGTGTCAGTGAGTCCTTAAAGTTTTGGAATGGCCTTTAGAGAGGCCAAATTCTAATGGCACAACTCTCCAAACTTATACAAGTCACCGTTTTGATATAGTACAAAACTTAGATATAGTTTTTTAGGTATTATTTGTACTATTCTCCAATTAAAAATGAAATTTTATCTCGGTAATTTGCATAATAAATGTTTGCATTAAAGGATTATGCAAATTATCGAGGTGAAACTTCAATTTTGATTGAAGAACAACGCAAACAATACATAAAAACTATATCTAAGTTTTGTCCTTTGATATATACATGTTTAACATGGTGAGCAACACCCCCAAAATATGTTTGTTGTCAAGAACATGGCCAAGGCGATAAGGTGAGCACCTATACCATGACCAAGGTGCTTTAACACATTGAAAGCCTTTAAAGTAGCTCGATCCTAAGCTGAGATGCCTTAAATAGTCCCGATCCACCTAACAACTTCTCTTCTGTGAACACACATTTGGAGACTAGTCTAACTAATCATGCACTTAAAAGGTGATGTTCTGTTGAAAGTGTCAAAGTACATTACTTGTAATATCGCTCGATGCCCTATCACACCATGTAACTTGAGAGATATCAATTCACTACTACAAAAAATAGTTTTTACAATAGGTATTTAAATCGGTTCTTTCGGGTTCGATCTAAAAAAAAAATCGGTGGCATTTTTATAAATAAGTGAGAAACTATTTAAATCGGTTGCATTAGAATCGATTTAAAAAGTACTTTTTAAATCCGTTACAAGTAGGACCGATTTAAAAAGTTCTTTTTTAAATCGGTTCTAATGAAACCGATTTAAAAAAAAAAGCTTTCAAAAATGTAGCACACCACTCTTCCTTGGAATCAAAACTTTCACTTAAATAAACATCCCTATGCCCCAACTCCAAAATTCAATTCCCCTATTTCCCAACCCTCATCATCATCGATTGCTCCGGGGCTGGCCACAACATCACCGCCATCCCTGTCTCTAGAGGCCGTCATTCCCACCACTTCTTCAGCATCACTTCTGCAGTGGCAACTCCTTCATCGTCGTCGATGAAGACTCATGGATCATCACTTCTCAGACTTGTTAGTATTGATTTTTTTTTTTTGTAACTTGAGATATATATAATCTGTGATGTTTTATTTATATATAATCTGTATGCGCAAATTATGGCTAGTGTCAAGATGCTACTAGAGAGGATTGCAAGTCTAGTGAATTGCTTTTTGACAATAGGGCCTGTTTGGATGGATTTTTTTAAAAGAACTTATAGAAAAAGAGCTTATTTAGAAGCTCTGTTATGAAAAGATCTTTTTAAATAAGCTAATATTGTATTTGGATAATACACTCTAAAGTGCTTATTCAAAGTGATAATTATTTGAGAAGCTGAAAATTTTAGCTTTACCATAAGCTCTACTGGGAGCTTTTACTTTTCCAAAAGTTGAAAAACAATATACATCCAAACACCACTTTTTACATAACAAAGTGCTTATTCCAAAAGATAAGCTTTCAAAAGATCTTTTAATATGTATCCAAACAGGCCCAAAGACAAATGTTAGTTGGCTACTTTTTGACGAGGATTGCAAACTACGCGTGTTGCTCAAAATAACCACGTCAACCTCCTTGCTTCACTTGCTAATAAAGCCCCACCTCTTCACTAATTGTTCACATTATTCACTGCCACAGGAAAAGGACAAACTAGGAGAAAAACATCTATGACACTACTTTTTTAAATTGGTTCTATAGGAATCGAGTTAATTTTTTTTTTTTAAATCGGTTGAAAAATCGGTCTAAAAACTTCTCACTCTTTATATCACTTGTATCTAAATCGGTTCTTAAACCGATTTAAAATGTCCTTTATAACCAATTTAAAAAGTCTTTTCCACACTAGTGCAAGATCAACCTTGACTGTACTAGGCTTGCTAGCATTCAACGACTTCATGCCTTTTATGTTGAGATGAGGTGGCTAATGGATAATTGCCTATGCGAGTTGATTATCACTTTCCCCCTTTAACCAGCAACTCTCACTTATAAATATTAGAGATTTTCTTACAAATAGATATTTCCTTCATCCTATTATATTGTTACTCTGGTGGAATTACTATTGACTTCATTGTTGGAGTGTCTTAAGTTGTCATCACCTTTGTCCATTGGATTTAGCCGCCAACAAAATAGTAATTCATCGAAGAAATCTTTTGTATTCAAGAGTAGACTTGTCATTTTGGTTACTTCATATCACTTATGGTATGTTTGGTTTAGGAAGAAATGTGAAAGGAAAGAAAAAAGAAGAAAAGGAAAAAGGAGTCAAAAAATGAGATGATTATTTAGGTTATTTAGTAAAAGTGAAAGTAAAAGAAAAAAAAATATTTATATAAAATGACATAAATATCTTTAATAAAAAATAAAAATGTGTAAAAGTTAAAGATAATTCAGCCTTTTAATTTTATAATCCTTCTCTCCACTTTCTTCCTAGAAGCGGAAAGGATTATAATTTTAATGGGCCCACATTATTTTTTTTCTATCCTTCCCCTTTTAATCCAAACCATAGGAGGGACGGAACATGTTATAAAACACTCTTTTTCATCCTTCGTTCGGTCATCCAGTCGTTTTCCAACATATCAAACAAACAGTTAGATTTAGAGCAGAGAAAGAAAGAAAAAAATTCCTAAATTTAATTTATCTAATTTTTTAATAATTTTTTTACAAAAAAGCTCCTTTATCTTTTTGCCATTTTTTAATTAAAATTGACACAGAGAAAAGTGCGAATCAAGTTGTAGCCAAGAATAAAATTAAATACATCAAACTTTGCCTTCACCTGTTTTCTAAACATAAAGTAACAATTATTATTTCCTCTGAAGTCATCTTCTATAATATGCTTCACCCATTTTTGATACCTTCATCTTTTTTTTTATATCCTTATAAAATATATTATGAGTTATTCCATTAAAAAAAACCACCTGGTATAATTTCTTTTTTAATATTTAACGTCATTTGATTTACAATTTATTTACTTTGCACTAAAACTTTTTAAATAGATTAATATGCATGCCTAAATTTTTAAATAGATTAATAAGTCTATGAAAATAGATTAATAAGTCTATGCTATAATACAGATCCAGTTCAACAATAAAATATATAACTGTTTGGCCTCGTTGAGAGGTGCAGGAGAAGATGGAATCGAATACAAAAAAAAAAAAAAAGAGGGAAAATTCGACACAATAAAACAACAATCGAATACAATAAAATGGGGCTGTTTATTATGCCTTAAATGTCTCGTCAAAAAATTACACCTTAAATGTCGATGCAACCTTTCAACCTTTGAAATCACTTAATTTAGAACCTCATAATGTTCTTACGTGCTGCAAATTTATATATTATGTGGTAGCTTGTCCTTTTGTCCTGCAAATTGCCTTCTTGTTTTTGTTTTAGTACTTGTTTGAATTTTGCGCCGTTAAAATGAACACTAGCATAGGAACATTTACAACTTTGCAGGACCGCATAAGCAACTGATTATTGTCGAGCAAAATGAGTAGACAGAGAGAATGAACAACCAAATAAATTTTTAACTTCTCACGTAGCTGATGGTGCTCTTCATGTTTGCCACAGGGTATGTACAGATTAGTTTAAAAAGGGGGGAAAATGCCAAGCAGTACAATAACCAATGACAAGTGATAAAATATTAAAAAAGTTACAGGAGAACAGAAAATGCGAAATTCATCTCGATATACAGTGTGTTTGATTTCACATTGAAACCCGACACTATGCGTAAAAAACAGTGAAAATTTCAAAGCAGACTGTGTATGATGAGAATCTGAATCGATTTGGCTAAATACACTGCCAAACCAAACATACTAATAGTGTAAAAGAATAGAAAGTAGCAAACGACCGAAAACAAAAGTAATTTTCGTAAGACAACAAAAACGTGAACAATGATATAACATTATCAGATGTATTCCAAATTTATGTTCATAATTAATTTTTTTTTTTTTTAGAAGCAATTTAATTTTTATTTACTATAATATAGATATCACAAGATATTAATGTATGATTTTATGTGTGATTCATTACAAATTTTTTATGCAAGCGCGTTAAAAACGATATCCTTAAAATAATAAAAATAAAAATAAAAATCATTTCAAAACTATAAGAAAGAAAGAAAGAAAGAAAGTAAGTTTCATTCCACGTGATTGCCACACGCCCATTAGAGATCACGAAAAGGATTGGATGAGAACCAAAGGGTCGAGATCCTATTGCGTTTCTTTGGCTACAAACGCCCACTGACTAGAACACGAAACATTTGCTTAGATTGTTACTTACACAGGGGTCAAAAGTCGCCAAATATATACCTTTTAATAATTAATATAAATGTAGTAACATTTGTCAACATAAATCTATATTTTTAATATTAAATGCATACATATTACTATAAAAAAAAACTACAATAGTATAAACCCAATAATATTAATAGCTTTATAAGTTTTCAAGACTTATTCTTATCATATTGACGAAATGTATATTAGTAAAATAATATAAAATATATTTTATCAAATATTAACTAAAGAATTAAAATAAAAAATAGAAAAAATATAACACTTATTATTATCAATACATTCTGTTGTGATTTGTAATATAAATATTTTATTTTTATTCTTTAATTAATATTCTTAATACATGTATTAATAATATCTAATAGTTAAATATTAAATAATTTTTTGTATTTATGACATGACAAATTTTTGTATTTTTATTTTAAAAAAAATGTTTTTTGACTAAATATTGTTCAATAAATAAAAATTACAAATTTAAATTTATATATATGCTTTTTAAGAAAAAAATGTCTTAACCGTGACTTTCATCACATGAAGTAACGTGTTTGGTGCAATGACCAGAAGTCATATCATAAGTCAGGGATTAAGCTGTTGTATTGTAAATTGTAATAACCGCGCACCTCATAAGAAAAAAGAATGATGTCGAAATAAATAATACTATAATCGAACGGCCGACATCGCAGACGGTGCAAATGTGGCTCTCAATGAAATTCCGAAACTAACCCTACATCCTTGACGTGTCGCTGCAGTGTTAGCTTAAATCCACCGGTTGCAATAGGAGCGGAGTAGAGAATTTCTAACTCCATGACCATGGCTACGCTATATAGATAGATCCATATAAATAGGCGCGTTGGGAATGCACACGTAGCAAGCCACCGCAAACTGGCTTCTCCGCCGCCCGTGCACACCGGAAAGTTTCACCACGGATTGGATCAACGATGAGTGCTCCGCCGCGAGAAGAAGAGGCGTCGAAGGAGGAGGAGGAGAGGGACGACGAGGAGGCGAACCGGCTTCTAGAAGAAGCGTCGGAGGAGGAAGAGAAAGAGGAAGAGGTGGCATACGAAGCGGGGGAGAAGATCCTGGTGGCGGATTTCGAGTTCGACTCGGTGGTGGACGATTCGAGCGTTCCTCCTTTCTCGTGGAAGAAGCTGTGGCTCTTCACTGGGCCCGGGTTCTTGATGAGCATAGCGTTCTTGGATCCGGGGAATCTTGAGGGGGACCTCCAGGCTGGAGCCATCGCGGGTTACTCGCTCCTCTGGCTCCTCATGTGGGCCACCTTCATGGGTCTCCTGATCCAGCTTCTGTCCGCCAGGGTCGGCGTCGCCACGGGCCGCCACCTCGCCGAGCTTTGCAGGGACGAGTATCCCAATTGGGCCCGCCTCGTGCTTTGGTTCATGGCGGAGCTGGCCCTTATCGGTGCCGACATTCAAGAGGTTATTGGAAGTGCCATCGCCATCCAAATTCTTAGCCGAGGCTTCTTCCCTCTCTGGGCCGGAGTTCTTATTACTGCTTCCGATTGGTATTCTTTTTTCTGCTCCCTCACACACTTCCTTGTCGTTGCTTATTCTAGTTAGGTTTAATTACTTTTTTTGGTTCTTATAGTTATGCAAATTTTTCCTTTTGGTTCCTATAGTTAGACATAATCCATTTTAGTTCCTATACATGTATTTTCAATATCAGTTTAGTTCTTGTTGTCAAGTATATCTTAATTCCATAAAATAAAACTGTCACAAAAATAATTTTGGCGGTGTATAACAATCACAAATTGACATTTTCTGGTGTTTTTTATTCAATTTCTGGCGGTTTAAAACGGCAGAGACTAAAACAACTTATTTCTAACTATAAGGACCAAAGAAAAAATTTGCACAACTATAAGAATAAAAAAAGTAATTAAACCTTCTAGTTTTTTAGGCCTTGTTTAAATAAACTTTTTCAGGTAATTAAACCTTCTAGTTATTTAGGCATTGTTTGAATAAACTTTTTCATAAACACTTAATTCTTGGTGAGAAAATAAAATGAATTGAGCTTCTCTGGTAAACTACAATTAACTTATGCACCTCAATTTTGGAAAAGTTAAGTGTATAAATTGATTGTAGCTTTTCAGAGAAGAAACTTAATTTATTTTACCTTGTTATTTTTTTCTCTTGTAAATAATTATAGAAAAGTTTATCATACAAGCCTTTTAGGGGTTGGATTGCACTAGTCAAGTTTTAAGGTGCTTTTTATGATGTTAAGTGGCTGCTAATTAGGTTTGGTTTCATGTCTTGATTTCTATTTTCTGACTGTAGTTTATTGTTGCTTTTGATTAATTACTTGGAACCTTCCTACTTTTCATGTTCGAACGTTCGTGTTTAACTGAGGTTTATTTTATTCTCTCTGTTGTTGAACAGCTTTGTCTTTCTATTTCTTGAGAACTATGGAGTGAGGAAGTTGGAAGCTGCTTTTGCAGTGCTCATCGCTATTATGGCTCTTTCTTTTGCCTGGATGTTTGGTGATGCAAAACCCAATGGAAAAGAGCTTTTAATGGGTAAGTTTCATCTGATGATGTGGTTGAAATATCACTTATCTATACGATCCGTCTGTCTTTTTTAATATCTTGTCCTTCTCACTCGTATTTCAGAAATAAATAATATCTAGCCCCTAATAATACATGGGTATAACTATGTTTGTTCCTTTTGTTAGGTATTTTGGTTCCAAGACTAAGCTCAAAAACAATTCGTCAGGCTGTGGGCGTTGTGGGTTGTGTCATTATGCCTCACAATGTATTCCTGCATTCTGCTTTGGTGCAGTCAAGGAAGGTTGTTCCCCATAAGAAAGGTCGGGTACAGGAGGCTATCAACTACTACTCAATTGAGTCATCGGCTGCGCTTGTAGTCTCCTTCATGATCAATCTATTTGTCACAACAGTTTTTGCAAAGGGTTTTTATGGAACAAAGCAGGCAAATAGCATAGGATTGGTCAATGCAGGGCAGTATCTTGAAGAAAAGTATGGAGGAGGAGTCTTCCCTATTCTTTATATATGGGGAATTGGATTATTGGCAGCTGGGCAGAGTAGCACCATCACTGGCACATATGCTGGGCAATTTATAATGGGGGGTTTCCTGAACCTTCGTTTAAAGAAATGGTTGAGAGCATTAATCACGCGAAGTTTTGCAATTGTGCCAACTATAATTGTAGCTATTGTTTTTAATAGATCAGAAGCCTCATTAGATGTTTTGAATGAATGGCTCAATGTGCTTCAGTCCATGCAAATTCCCTTTGCTCTGATTCCCCTCCTCACGTTGGTCTCCAAAGAGCAGATCATGGGGACCTTTAGGGTTGGGCCTGTTCTTGAGGTTAGTTAATCATCTCACTTTCATTTCTTGATTGTTAATTATAAGATCACTCTAAATCAACTCCCCTCATGGTTCAAAGTTATGTTTTTAATGTTACTAGATTATTTGACAACACAATGATTTGGGTGGTAGGGGAACAAGAGTAAAGTTTTCCAATGTTTTTAGCTTTGTCTCTGCAGCTAGCAATCTCTTTTTCTCTTGTTAAGAATGGTTGGTCTGTCTGGTTTAACAGCCAGATTCAATCTGATAATCAAATCTTGAGCTATTTAAGATGTATGTTGGCTATTCAATAACAATCTATGCCTGTCTGCTGGGCTAAAATGGAAATAGATCTGCAGTAATATATTAAGAGAGTGTAACATGCTTGACATTTCTCTATATTTGCTTCTATCCCTTGGCTGGTTTTGCTGCTTGGATGCATTCAGTTCTAATAATTTTTGTATGATTATCTTTGTGCATATGAAATATATATGTGAATGGATTTGTATTCCTGTAGTAGAATTGATCAGCAAATGAATTTAATTTACTTGGAAGATCTGTTTCTGCAAATTGTATCTCAGTCCAACCATTTTGTTACTAAGCCATGAATTTTCTGCAAACTATGTATTACTAGGGCATTACTTAGGTTCATGAATCATATCTGGATACATTAATATTTGGAGTTTGGAGTTTGAATTGTTGGATGAGTTGGATTTAAACAAGTGACAAACTAGTGATCCAGTAAATTCCATTTGTAGTAGGCCCAATTTGGATAAAATTCTCAACAAACACTTATAAGGAGGTAAAATAAATCAAACTTTTCTCATAAATTAAAATCAACTTAGATACTTTAACCTTTTTTAGCCGTTTTCTCATCTGTCTTATCTGAAAGTTAAGGTGCATAATTTAACTTGTCGAAGTTTAATTCAGTTTACTTCCCTAATTTTTCTCTGGTAAATGCTTATGAAGAATTTATCCAAATTGAACCGTAACACTATACAATTTTATATACCTTCAAAATGAGATGACGCTTGGAATTCTTTAGTTATATAAAATATGTGAGTGATTATTGGTCACTTTCTCAAAGCTAATTTTACAAAATATAGATTTCAATGCACTTGCATGTCATTGAAGTGCTAATCTTCTGACATAGATTGTTTCCCATATCATGAATTTTTCACTGGTACATTAAGTGAAGGTTCTTGAATTTCAGTTCATACTTCTATAGGGAAAAATAAAAAATTTATACTGCTCCTTGGTTGAGTTCATAAAGTTTTAGGGAATTGTCTCATAACAGTAAGGAAAATGATTGCTGCACATTGATATCCATTTACATAACTATTTTATAATGTACATTATAATCCTGCACAAGGATTTGTTCCTGACTTCCTGTACAGGGATTCACATGCATGTGGTCCTTTTTGGGAGAATTGGGTTGATATAAAAATAATTAAAGAAATATGATGAGCAAATACCATATTCATTCAGTAAACTGATTTCAGGTTATGAAGTTAATGAAAATCATCTTTTTTTTTAATGCTAATGTTTGCTCATTTTATTTATTTATTTATTTTGTAGAGAGCGGCATGGACTGTTGCTGGACTGATAATAGTAATTAATGGGTATCTCTTGTTAGATTTCTTCCTTTCTGAGGTGAATGGCCTGCTGCTTGGTCTTTTAGCCTGCTCCTGCACAGCAGCCTATGTTGCATTCATTGTATATTTGGTTTCACAGAGCGGTGCTCTTCCTTCTGCTTGGGTTAGTCGTCTTCCCAAGGGATTTTCTCCTACTGGGAATTAAGTCAACAAAATTCACACACCATGAAAAATCTGGAAATAGTACGGCAAACTTCTGCTAGAGCATGAGGAGTTTGCTTCATAATACACTATAAAGTTTATAGAGTTTCTCTAACCTTGCAACCTGGATTAAAGGGTATACAAGGTCAGATAGTGGAAAGTGCCTAGATTTAACTGCACTTCAATTTTGCAATAGACGTACAGAGTTTACCTTCCATGTGTAACAAGATGGAGATACCTTCTGTAAGGGAAGATGTGGGGAGAGCATCATTACAACTTGCAGGACAAATTACCGTCCTACGTACCTGCCTTATTCTTTTCTAACAAGTTGTGAATTGCTCCATTATTCTTTGATGTAAACAATTTGTATTTAACTTGGACGAACTGTCACACGTTCCTTCCGTGAAGGAACATGGAGTACATTTTACCTGATGAAAGTAGCCAGGTAAGACAACAGACATTAGTTGTAGGAATTATTCAATAGTGCAATGTGGAGGACATTTATTTTATCATTTTTATGTTTTCTGTTTAGTTATGATCTCGACACGCGTGAAGGTGCTACTCATTTGATGAGCAACACACTGGCGAACTATTAGAGCCTAAAATTGATCAGAATATAATCGTAAAGCTAATTGAAAGCTAAAAGGTAGTAAACTAACTTAGTGAATTAAAATTATTGAGTAAAATTAATTGTTGAGCTAGTTAATAAATGTAAAATGATAAAAAGATGACATGTTGATATGGTTTTTATATAAATCTTACTTTTGTTTTATAGATAAAATAATATTTTTAGATAATTGTAATCTTAAATTATTTTTAGGTTAAAATATACTTTTGGTTGTTCTTCTTCCTTTTTTGTTTTTTTTTTTGGTTTCAAATAGATTCTATAAATTTAAATAGTTTTACTTTAGTCTCTTAAAGTGTTTTTATTCGGTCAAGTTGGTTATTTTGTCGGTTTACTATATTAACTTGGTCAATTTGGTGACATATTGCAAATTGTGGGAGATGTAATATTAGATGAATGCTTTTTTATCTTTGAGTATTTAATGCAATTATATACTTAGGATTCAAACTTGAGATCACTAGTTAGCTAGAACAACCTCACGTCAGTTGATCAGTGGTACATTATGGGCATTTGTCATGTCAATCAAAATAATTGTTAGTGTAAAAAATTGACGAAAGGACCAATTTAGTCCAAAAGAGATACTTTAAGAGATCAAAGTGAAACTTTTTAAACTTAGGACCTGTTTGGTGGCTAGGATATGATAGGATAGAATAAGATAGTTATCCTATCTTGTAGTAATAAGTTGTATAGTGCATCAATATGATATAATTTTTTAATCCTAGTGTTTATCCTATCTTATTAGTGCAGTGTATTTTTTAACTAAAGGAGGAGTTGGTTTAAAATGCAATAGAATAGGATAGTCTTTTTTTCTCCCTCCTCCCTCCCTCACACCACCACCATGCCATCATTCCCGCTACCACCACCACATCGCCATTGCTACCGCCACCATATGAATATAGGTGGGGATCAAGTTACTTCAAGAGTAACTCTTAGTAGAGTTATACCTTTAATAACTTTTAGTATATATTCAATATCAATGATCTAACTGTTAAATTAAAAGATTTTATTGAATAAATTGAGTCTACAAATTTTTATAAAATTTGAAAACTATTTGATACTTCATTAAATAAAATCAAATTAAAGTATAATGTATTTTATAAATTATAAGTAAATGTCGACGGTAAGATTAATTAGTTATAAATGTCCCATTTATCTAAAATTTGGTATGCATAATTGTTGAGATAATCTCAATATTCAACAGTTGGATAGTTAAAATTTATTAGGGATAATACATTTGTATGTTCTTGAAGTTTTTGGATTTTTTTAAATAGGTCTCTAAACTATAAAAATTTATAATTAAGTCCTTAATATTTTTCAATTTTTGCAATCAGGTCCTTAGGATTAATGGTCCGTTTACAAACTATTAACTTTGACAGAATATTCTTTGTTCCCTCTAGGCACCTAATTACAAAAATTGAAAAAAATTAAGAACTAAATTACAAATTTTATAATTTAAGGACCTATTTAAAAATTCAAAATGTTCAAGGACCTATGGATGTATTATCCCTAAATAAAGCTTAGTAATGGGAGACATGCCTTGTAATTTGCGCATCCTATAAATATGCTTATAAGGTTCCTCTTTGTCCTAAAACTTAAAAGAACCACTAGGTCAGCCTATACAATAATGCATATATAGAAAAGAACAAAACTTACATATAGTTCCATATGTGTTGTTGGTGCTGTTCTCCAATCAAAATTAGAGTTTTATCTCGGTAATCTGCATATAAAGGCTTCCATTAAATGTCAAAGTAGATTACAGAGGTGAAACTCCAAGTCTGATTGGAAAACAATACCAACAACACATATGAAACTGTATCGAAGTTTTGTCTTATAGAAAATTATATAAGAAAGATTAACTAAAATTCAAGAACAGAGTTATGTTTTTAGTAGAGTTGTCAAAATGGGTCGCTTAGCCTAGACTGGCCCAACAAGTCAAAGTTTGAAAAATGGGTTAGGCTAGGCCAATTTTCATATAGGCCACAGATTTTTTGGCCTATTTGGTCTGATTGTCTGGGCCAAATTAATCCATTGTATTTTTTTGTATAAATTTATATATTTTTTATAATAAAAAATAAAAAAATATCAAGCCAAATAGGCTCGATAACTTGTGGGCCAACATTTTCATAGCCCAGCTTGGCCCGTTTGGCCCACCGAGCCTAGCCAAATTGGCCCTTGTCTTTTCAGGCCTCAAAATAAAGAGCCTAGCCCAACTTGGCTTGGCTTACCAAAGCGTCAGGTTGGGCCAACTTTAATAGTTCTAGTTTTTAAGAAGGGGTTATAGCTTTTCTATTTTTTTTATTTTTCTATATGTAATTATTTTAGAAAATATTATTCCCTTCATTTTAATATAAAAAAGGTTTTAACACACAAAATTCTCATGTTAAATAATTTTTGATTTTTTTTAACTAGGTCCCTAATTTTTGAAGTAATTTGATCTCCACTATGAATATACATAATCTACAATTCAATATAATCGACACTTCAGATAAAGTAGTATATATCTTACATTTTGAAAAAAAAAGTGATATATATCATATTATACTATCAAATTATATGTTTAAACAAATTAGTTATAATTGAATTATATTTTTTTGTATTATTTAAGTTAATTTAAATTTGATTAAAATTAATACATAATGTTTTTTTATATTTATATTTATTTTAATTTATTAATATATTTTTTACTTTATTTATATGAAATTTATAATTTGAGTGGGATGTTTTGAATATAAATTAATATAATTAGAATTTGATTTAATTTAAATTATATATTATTTATTGTCATGAATTAAATTTGATTCAAAAGGTTGTCTTTTTATTGCACTTGTATTCAACTAACTTTCTCCCAATTGCAAGTACCCTAATAACGTTTTCAATTAAAAAAAAAATCACTCTATACCAAAATTAACATAAATAAAAAGTATTGTTAAAAATAAACCTTTTAATTTTTAATAGTTTCACATTATAATTTGTGTTTAACTCTTCCTTCTTACTTAAAAATTCAGAAAATTATAATTTGTGAAAATTATGTGCTTTTTTCCAAACACATGCATGGCTTGTGCAGTGGGTTCTTATTGATATATTTTCTTTTTGTCTTTAAAAAATCAGAAAATTATAATGATAGAGTATGATGAAATAGTATGAAAAACATTACGATAATCGATTAAAAGAAATCATTGCTATTTTGAAATCATAGTTATTTAAATCATGAACATCCGTAATTGAAATTATAGCTATTCTGAAATTTATGTCTATAATTTGATTACTTAAGTTACTTTAACTATCTATAATAATGATGGGTAATTACATTAATTATATATATTTGTCAAAATTATCTTAATTAATTCAAATCAAAATATATATAGGTTTAGTTACCTTAATATTTTTGGTATAGACCACAAGTACCCTTATAGGTGACAGTCTTGCTTGAGCTTGGTATGACTACTATAAGCAATAAAGCTTCCTCTCTGAGTATTTAACTTAACTGCATATACAAGGCTTAAACTCAAGACCACTGGTTAAACTGAAACAATTCTGCGCCAGTTAATTCACATGTTCGATGGTTATAATTACCTTAATTAATATAATTATATATTTTTATGAAAAAAAAATTATTGCATATTGGTATGAAGAAAGGTGTTGCCACATTGCATTTTCCTATGTGGCAAAACCTTCATTTATAAATATATAAGGGTAAAATATGAAAATGGCCCTAATTTTTTCTCGTTTTTTACTTTTAGTTCCTCCAAAATGTTTTGACCAGTCTAAGTCTCTCAAAAAAATTTCGTTTGTGTTTTTAGTCCCTCCCATCATTTGGCACCATTTATTGAACACGTAGCATCTTTGCTGGCAAATCCTTGTTTGCCACATGGAAAAAGCTACTACATGGTTGATAGTGTTGTGTCACGTCAACTTGTCATATCTACTTGTGATTTAATATTATTATAATTATATTAATAATCACGTGTTTTATGTTTATTATTGGCTTAGAGGCGATTTTGGTATTTGTTAAAGTATTTTTGGGAACATATTTCACTAAATCAAGGAAGAGGCACATGATCCTTCTATTTTCCCCTTTCTCTTTTTGGTGAAAAACCCTAGTAGAGACACACAGAGAATCTACTTAATGTGGAGATTTGCTACATTAAGACATAAGTTAACTAGGTATGAAGGAGAGGTGATGCCTAAGCCTTGGAGGAGGTTATAGATAGAGAAATTAAGTTAATTGCAAATTGATTTGCAACTTAGGCTGGGGGCATCCATATTTGAAGTCACACATAGTTTGTTTACTGATAGGTTTATCGTAAACATAAATACCCAATTATGTAATTGTATTTTTTGGATTTAGTAGGAATCCCTTATAGACATGTAATGATTGTCATTACTTACAAAGGAGATGATCCACAAATGTATATGCACATATACTATAAGAGAAAGTTATATCAATTGTGCTATGAACATGTTATATCTCCTATAAATGGCCAAAGCAAGTGGCTAAAAATTAATGAAGAGGAGTTGTAGCCACCACAATATAGATGAGGACCTAGAAGGCCAAAAAAACTCAAAAGGAGGGAGCCAAATGAAGACTCGACCCCAACTAAGTTAAGGAAGACCAACAAAACTAACGGGTGTAAAGGATGCCATCCATTTGGTCATAAGATAAGAACATGCAAAAAATGTATTCATTGACAAGGTTTAGATAGAGATATAGTTAGGCTGTGCATAATCAAATACCCATTTTATCAGCCAAGTCAAAACAATGGACCTACAAAGAAGGTAAACATGTATTTTTCATGTGTTGTTACAATTCTATCATTTGTTACAAATTCATATGTTGAATGCTTGCAAAAAACCTTACAGAGAAAATCTGTTACTGTAAAGCAATTTGTCAAAACTAAGGGACCATTTGTCAGAACTAAGGTATACTACTTTGAACCATGTTTTGTACAAATGCCATGTGAGTTTATTTCGTACATGATTGTGACATGTTTTTTATGAGTTACAGGCTAAATCAAAAGGCCTTACAACTATTAGAGTACAATCAATATCCCACTCAATCATTAAGGAACAAGAGAAAGTGGTATAGCCCATTCAATGGTAGAATTGGCAAAAAAGTGCATCAATTTAGGAACAAAAATGGTATTATGACATTGTCTTCACTCAATTCTTTGTTACAATGTTATTCAAATATTAACTCCATCTCCAGGGTGAAAATCTTGGTTAAGGGCAAAGGAAGGTAGTCATCTTATGCTACCAAATATCAGTTAGATTCATCAACTGATCGAAGCTTATAAAGCTTTTCAAGAGACTTATGTAAGTGAAACGATCTTGCATAATGGTTATGCACATTTCATTATCAAATTATTGACATTTCTCCCAACTTGTGTGCACAAAGCAGTTGCAACATTCAAAATTATGAATATGTAAAAATAAATCCAAAATTATGAATATGTAGGAGCAATTTTTTAGATGTATCTAGTTTTCTAGTTACCTATTTTTTTTATTGTACCTAGTTTTAGTCGTTCACTTTTTTTGGATTTGCAAACTAGGAATATTGTGTTCTCAATACTAGGATGCTAGTATTTTGTAAAACTAGGATTCATTTTGGACTATTGTACCAAGATGCAACATTATGAATATCTTACCTATTGTATTGGATAACTACAATCTAAATGTGAATGGTTTGGCACCTTCTTTTGGACAAATATTGGATATTAATTTCATGAAGTCGATTGATTATTCACTTTGTTTACTATTTCATACTCAAGTTATTTATACCAAATCATAATCAAATATGTAACACCTGTTTTTCAAATGTATGATTTAGTGTTTTAATAATTAGAAAGTGGAAATTAATATGTGATCTTGGTGCTTAAAATGAATAAATGAGTTGTCGTTGATTGTTGTTAATAATTGTTTTTGTGTGGTTTTGGTTTTCATGTTGTTGTCTTGGAAATTCTTGTCTGAGTTTAGGAAACTGAAAAAATGTGCTTGAGTGAAATTGAGAGTGTTGCTGGTGTTTGTTTGAGTTGTTGAGGGAAAAATAGTTGAGTTGAGCTAGTTGTGAGACATGGGGAGTGAATAGACAGACCTATGGGCTTTAGTGGGCCTGAAGCTTTATGAGGCCCAGGGAGGTTTTAAGTCACAAAAACCCTCTTCCCTATCATTTTCTCACTTTGCCAAGACTAAACCCTCACCAAACTCTCTCTTCTCTCAAATCTCTCTCAAGCCCACCAAGTGTGCAGCAAGATTCTGAGCCTTAATCTGGTGTTTTTGTGTTAAGGAGAGCGAATTTCTCTGAGGTTTGGCTCAAGAGCTTATGTTTTCCACATTCTCCTCTTCCCAAATTCGGATTTAAAACTTCTAGAGGTAAGGGAAGCTTACTTTTGTTGATTTCATGTTGTATGAACGTGGTAGTGCATGTATGTTGTTGTGGTTTGTGTTAGAAAACATGATTTGGTTAAGTTTTGGAAAATGTTGTTAAAAATGGGTTTCCTTGATTTCGTGGTTGATTTGCATTGAAACGTTGTATGGATTGTTGTTTGTGTTGAGTATGTGGTTGTGGGATGTTGAATGGTTACCTTCGACCTCTGTGGAGTCGATTTGGGGTTGGGTGAGTAGAAAGTCTTGATTTTTGGGTTTTTCAAAAAGAGTTTTGTTGATGTTGTCTGGAATTTGCTAAGTGACCCCTCACATCGCTGAGCAAGTGTTCTTGAGTCTTAGTAATGGCAGTAATGCATGAGGGATTCGTCGAGTGAAATCTTATTCGCTAAGCGATTGTTCATGGAAAATCTAGAAATTTTCTAGATGAGTGTTCGCTGAGCGAGTGCGTGATTCGTTGAGCGAATGTGAGTGTCCCTGAATGTTTGGAAGCAATTCGCTAAGCAAGTACTTAGCTTGCTGAGCGAATTGAGACCCTGGAGAATTATTGCTCTCTGTTATAAGTGATTCGCTGAGAAAACACTCTGTCCGTTGAGCGAGGAGTGGGGACAGATCTTGGCTGCTCTTTGGAATGGCCATTCCCTGGGCAAGTAGACTACTTGTTGAGCGAAATGTGGTCGATGGGAATTTGGAGAAAAGTCCTTACAATGAATTCGCTAAGCAATTCCAGTTGTCGCTAAGTGAGTGACCTGCTTCACTAAGCGAAACTCATGGTCGCTGAGCAAAAATCCTTTGCAGGGGAAGTTAGTCCTTTGTAAGAAAGGTCTTCGCTGAGCGAGCACGTGGGTTGCTGAGCGAATGTAGTGTTCTATTTTTAATCAAATGTTGAAATGCAGTTGTGTAAATTATGGTTGAGAAGGACTCCTAGCGTGAGTCTAAGGTTGAGAATGTGAGAGGAGTGGCAGGTTACTTAGATAGAACCTCCACTTGTCATAAATGTTGTTGTCGTTTGGGTCTTACCCATTGGATGTGGGCCGCTTGGATATGGCCCTAGAGTGGCAGGTTGCTTAGATAGGACCCTAGAGTGGCAAGTTGCTTAGATAGACCTCCACTAGTTGTGAATGAGTTGTTATGTGAGATTTCTCATGAGGTGAGCTGCTTCGATAGGGCCTTACCTGTTGATCATGTTTGGGGCTAGATTGGGCCTACATGGTGTTTGTGGAGGCTGTTTGGCCACGTGAGGTAGCTGACGATGGACCTTATGCCATGAGTTGTATTGATATATATATATTACATGTTGATTGGTTGTGGTTGAGTAGATGTGGGATGTGATACATGCATTCATGCATAAGTTGGCAGGTTGAGATAGCTGACGATGGACCTCATGCCGTGGTGCGGGCAGGCACGTAAGTTGGATAGTTGACCGAAACTGTAGCTTAGACGGGCCTCCAACCTAGTGCTGGATGAGACGCGGGGCAGCTAACGATGGGCCTTCAGGGATAAGTGGGTGGGCGATTCTGCAGAGGGCTAAGGTGGTGCAGGCCTTGAGTCGTGATGAGCTACCATCCACATACACTTATCCTCACAAACTACTAAGCTTATCCGCCAATCAGAGTTTGACAATCCCTAAATGGTGCTTGGATAGGCCATGGTAGGCGATGAGACTTGGTTGATCATTCGAGATGTTGTAAATCTCTCGAGAGTCATGTCATCATGCATTGACATAGTTGTGGTGAAATTGTTGTGATATGAGGTGCACATTTGAGAATGATAGCCATGTGAATGTATAATGTATATGTGTGTGTGTGTGTAGAGTGAGTGTGAATGTTGAGAATTGTTGTTGGATTTTAGTAATCATATATTATATCGTTGTTTTAGTAAGCTTACCCTTGCCTTGTGTTTCTGTTGTGGTTTCTCAGTTGTTGTTGTATGTTGGTGTGACTGTGATGATCACGTCTTTTGGCGTAGAAGCAGATGGCAGTGCTTTAGTGGACCTAGCTTCTCAGAGTTGAGGACAGAGTGGTGGATTGGAGAGTCATGGCTTGAGGAGTCAAGTTTTTTTTTTTTTTTTTGTGGTGTATTTAGTTTCTTTCTTTTGATAGGGTTATATAGTATGACCAACCAAAAGGAGTGCATTTTGTATCCCTCTCCTCCTATTGATGAATTTGTATATTGATGCTTTTGATATGATCTGATGTTATCCCACATTCTTTTATTTGTATAAATCGTAAAGATTTGGCATATGGGAGTAGGAGAGACAGATAAATCTCCCTATATATATATATATATATATATATATGTTATGACTTTTTCTATTCATGTTTATGTGCCAAGGTAGAAATTTGTATGAGTGTTTTATAGCAACAGTTAGGTCGTTACAAGATAAATTATCAAATTATTATTAGTTCAATGATCAAATCATAATCACTTAAGTGAACAAGAAATGAAGTTTAAGAGAACAAATCATAATCGTAATTAGTTAGGTGAACAAATCAAATTCAATTAAATTATCAAATGAATTAGGAATTGTATAAGAAATGGTACATTGAACGTGAATTTCATTTTCATTAAACAAAATTCATATGACTTAATAGTACACTGTCATAGCATAACTTTAAATTTCAACCCCTCCATCTACATCAACAAAAAGGTGATAATTACAATTCTAACAAAACACTCGACACTCAATTTCACCATTCCTACCCTTTGTATAAGTTGTATTTCACTGCACAAGTGATGCTTCCAACAAGGCGAACAACCATGGCAATATAACAAAAGCCATGATAAATTTTCCCTTCCTCCTTTCAACATTAAGCTTCTTTTGCAAACTTTTTTTTTTTTTTTAAGTTCCTTAATGGCTTCTACAAACCATTTGCTCCAAGCTATCAATGCCACATTTGTCTTCCTCATCAATCCGTTTGAAATAATCATAGTGCCTTCCCCTTTGCACAATTGCCAAAAAAATAAAAAATGAGTTTAAAGAGGTAACAACAGTAGCTTACCTTCCAACTAAGGCACCCCCGCAACATTCTTTCTAGGTTCCTAACACTTTGAGAGGTTACAAACACCTCTTTATCTCCACATAAGCATTTCCTCCACCCTGCAATATTGGAAGACAATGTGGAATTGCAAGAATCCATATCTGCAAAAGAAATGCACCTTGACCGTGAGTGTTCTCCCCTACATGCTCTCCAAATTGGCATCTTGTATGTGCATTAAGACGATGATCTTATCCTTAGGGTTGAACACGATTCTATTCTTCCTCCACAGACTTTAAATAAACAAACACCAAAAAACTTAAAAATTAAAATCTTTAAATATTCTTAATCATAATATTAACAAATTCAAATAATATTAGAACACATTAAGTATGATAATCTGACATAGTATAACAACTTTCGACCACATCATCGGCTTTTTCCTTGTGGCAGACAAGGATTTGCTAACAAGGATGTTGTGTGATCAATTAATAGAAGAGACTAAAAATACTTACAGAAATATTTTAGAGACTAAGACAGGTCAAAATATTTCTTTCTTTAAAATATTTATACAATAAAAACCTGATAATATTTTTTAATTATACGTTAAATTTGAAATGAAATTATATTTTTAAATCAAATTTGTATCGTTTCTAATTATTAAGTAATAAGATATGAATAAAATCAAAAATTCTAACAAATAAGAATTCAACAAAATTAGTTATAGAACCTATTTTTTATTTAATAAAAAATATTTTTTTTCTCTTTAATATAATCATTTCTTATTAGTTAAAAATAAGAACAAAAATAGGTTGAACTAAGTTAAGCTTTTATAAGTTTGGTCTTTTTATTTAATATAAGTCTTTTTTAAGGTCTAATTTAACTTTTTTAAAAGTGTAGCTTGGTGAGAAATTCTATTAAAATTCCTACTTTATAATAAAGCTTTGAGTAAATTACACTGATATCCCCTGAAGTTTTTTCAAATTACACATAATTTTTCTGTTTTTTAACGTTTACAACGACCTTTCTTATAGGGATATACGATGTAATATTTTTTAAACAATTAAGGGTGGTTAGTGTCATGTATAAGGGATGTTGGTGTAATATTTTTTAAACAATTAAGGGGTTAGTGTAGGGATAAAAAAAAGGGGTATCATATGTAATCTGAAAAAAAACTCAAGAGTTATCAGTATAATTTACTCTAAAGTTTATTAAAGCAAGGATACAAATATAAAAGTATATCTTTAAATAAATTAATAACTATATAATCATAAAATATTATAATAATATTTAATATAATAACAATATTATTTATATTTATTTAAATAGATGAAACTGTCAGACTTAAAAAAAAAAATTGAACACCTCGAAACTTAATTTTTTAACCAAATAGACTTTAACCTAGCTAACTTATTTAACAAATCAATCTAACTTCTTCACCTGCACTTGATGTGAACTACATTATAAACCTCCCACAAGTAGTCTACCTACTTCTACCCCTTTTTGAGACTAAAAGAAGATCCAAATCCATTCAATTCAGTGAATTCCCCGAAGAGCGAAGGTGGTGTGAAATATTAATGCCGGTAACGAAAAAATGAGGCAGTTGCCTAAAGATTTCCATGCACTTAACAGGAATATCAATGGATTCTATTACTAGCAATCTTGCACAGCAATTCATTTTCAGTTGAATTTTTTTTTTAAAAAGAAAGGGGAATTTACAAACTAAAAATCACGAGAAAAAATCGTGAGAGAAACAAAGGGAGAACAATAAAATGAGAATCAGAAATAATATCAACAATCCTAATAGTCAACAAACCTCACTCGAGTCTTGATACTATACTTAGAGCATATGAGACTTTGACCCTTGCAATTTCTTCTTCATCATCTACATTCCACCTAATGAGGGGAACACCGTTCAATAGAGACAGTCCAATAATAAAGCAATATACAGCGGAAATAATTTTCTCTCACCTGTAAGAATCTGTGATGAGCACTATCAAATATAGAACAGAAAAATAGAAATTACAAAAGCACAAAAGACACCAAGAATTTTAATGTGAAAACCCCTCAATGCAAGGGTAAAAATCATGAGTCGTCCAGACAAAGAAACAGGTCCACTTATGATTAATAAGGGTACAAAAGAGTCTCCAACAAGTGTACAAAAACATTCTTACAGCCAGCTAAGCAAACAAAGCATCAATGCTTACAAATGAAAAACACCCAAAAATAGGGCTACAATGTGAACTAGATTTCTCTCAATTCAGTCCTTCTTTCACCGATCCAACCGTTGAAAACAAAGAATCACGAGCGTTAAACCTGTTATCCAAAAATAAGCCCAATCCAACGGTGAACGAATCTGTAGTCTCAATCAGACGAAATCTGGCTGGTAAGAATGTGGGATGAGACTTCCTTTTCTCTTCTCTCTATTTGCTGCTGTTCTCTTTCAATAATGAGTCTCTCTTACCCTAATCTGACCCTTCTTCACTTAATTAAGTGAGACTAAATGAACCTTCACATTTGAGTCGTTTCTCCACATAAGAAGGGAGTCCTAAACCCAACACCACATAGGTCATTTGTGATGATGTTTAGTAATTTTTATTAGAGTCAATCTTGGATGGCCAAATCAGTTAGATGTCCCCATCTTTAAAAATTAGAGGCCATAAACCCAAACAGTAATGTTTAAGTTCCTTCATTTCCCATGTATTTATTTCATTAATTGCACATAATTTCTTTAATATAATTCAACATAAATTATTTTATTCAAGGAACTAGCTCTTTTAAAATAAAAAAAAGTTCTTCAAAGAATTAAATGTGTGCAGTTATTGATAAAAGATTAATGATTAAATATTAATATAAAATTAAATATACGTATAACAAACTCTATTGCTAATTAAAATTTTATTATTAACTTTTTAATCAATCAATAGTTATTTGTACACTTTATTTTCTGAAATGCATTTCCCTCTTTTTATTTCTGTCAACTATTTTATCTTGCATGCACATTGGTTTTTAGCCCACTGTATAATTATATATACACATTTTTCACTTATATAACATAAAATAAAAATATATAAACAAGCTCACAGCACTACCAACATATTCTTTAATTTAGGGATTAATACTTTATACTAATATTATCTTTAGAGAAAAAAGAAAATTAGGTGAATGGATACTCTTCTAATTTCAGGGTGAAGACAAACTTAAAATAATACGAACAAGAATTGAGTGACATTTACGAAAAAGGTTGAATTAATATTAGAGCATCCTTCTTATTTCAAAATTAAATATATTCAATTAGACGTAATGTATGCACAAATGTAATCCTACGATTTTTTTTATTTTTATTTTATTATTATTATTATTATTATTTGTATATCCGTGTATACAAGGTTCAGGGAGAGGAAATACTCTTTTTCAATTTTCATCTAATATCAGAACCGCGTCCACCCCACCCCCCTAACCCCAATCACTTCGTTGTTAAGAAAAGAAAGAATTGAGTCAACTAATGGACAACGCGTACGTGAAGTTAATTCCATTTTTTATATAGCTAGTGAAAGTTTCCAGCTTATTCAATCGGTCAAAAAAGTATTCGAAAAACGAAATATTCTTTATACTAATATTATCTTTAAATAAAAAGAAAATTAGGTGAAGGGATACTCTTTTAGTTTCAAGGTGAAGACAAACTTAAATAATACGAACAAGAATTCACAGTGACGCTTACAAAAAAGGTTGAATTAATATTAGAGCATCCTTCTTATCGCAAAATCAAATATATTCAATTAGACGTAATGTATGCACAGGTGTAATTCTATGGTTTTTTTTTTTTCTTTTGGTATATCTGTATATGATGAGTGCTAGTAATACATCTTTTTAACACTTTTTCTTTCAAGTAGGCAAGGGAGGTACTTCCAATATTACTAGGTAGGGCGTCAATGACATAAAGGAGCTACCTAGCAAAGACCCACCTAGAAGATTTTGTATAGGCTCAAACTACAAGCAATTTCACCCAGTTGTAGCTACTCAACTAGTCCTTAGGCACTAAGGGATCTTCCCAGCAAGAATTGTCTGCCAAGCGTATTAAGAAAAGATAAAAATGATTTCATTGATTGAATGAGAATGAATACAGACTTGTATAATTGCTATAACTAACAGAATGTGCCACTTGGTGCTGACTTTTAACATGCACCAATTTGATAACGTGAGACTGAACCAGCTCTTGGATAAAACATTCGTGATGAGCAGGATTAGAGATGAGGTGAATTGCAGACTGATTGTCACAAAAAACCATTGTCGAGTTAACTTGGACCTTAAAGTGAACTAAGAGACGTAACCAGACCAAGCTCCCTAGCAACAAATGATAAGGACTAGTACTCAGCCTCAGCAGAAGATTTAGAAACTATAGGCTGCCTTTTAGATTTCTAGGAAATAAAGGCATTTCCTAGAAACACATAGAACCCGGTAATGGACCTACGAGTATCAACATAACTGCCCTAATCAACATCTGCATATGTTGTGAGATGCAAAGAGTTACTGGTAAGAAAGAATAAGCCTTACCTAAGTGTGATTTTGAGGTATTGTAATAGATGGTGAACTGTATTCAAATGAAAAGAATAAAGTTATTGCATGAACTGACTGAGGCGGTGTAAAGTGAAGCAAATATCTAGCTTAGAAATGGTCAAATACATGAGCCTTCCAATGAGAGTCTATATATGGAGGGGTCAGGTAAAGGATCCCCATCTGTTGTTGCAACTTTAGATTAGGATCCATGGGAAGAAAGGCAAGTTTGTAGCCAAGATAATCCGTGTCTTCCAGCAGTGACAATGTATATTTGTGTTGGGAGAGGGATATCCTTCTATTGGATTTTACAATCTCCAAGCCTAAGAAATATTTTAATGAGCCAAGTATCTTCAACTTGAATAGAGATTGAAGACAACCTTGTACCTTAGTAACACATTTAGAATTTGGACTAACAATATAATGCCATTGACATAGACAAGAAGCACAACCAAAGAAGTACTAGTGCTATAAGTGAATAAGGAATAGATATTTTTTGACTGAACAAAACCATGATTCAGCAAGGTGGAAGAGAATTTGCAAAACCATTGTCATGAGGCCTGTCAGAGCCCATAAAAGGATTCATTCAGGTTGTAAACAAGGTCCTTGTTAACTATATGATAGCCTTGAGGTAACTCCATGTATACTTCCTCAAAATGCTCACCATTGAGGAAAGTGTTGTTGACATCCAGTTGTAACAAACTCCAATTTCGTGTGGCAGCAACCTCAAGGAGCACATGGATAGAAGTAAGCTTTGCAGCTAGAGAGAATGCATCTAAAAAATTGATCCTAGCATGTTGTGTGTAGCCTTTGGCCATCAGACGGGTTTTATATCTATCTATAGTGCCATCGGGTTTGTATTTAATTTTGTAGACTCATGTACAACCAATACAATGCTTGCTAGGTGGTAGAGGGACCAAAGACCATGTCTTATTTGCCTCCAAGGCATGAATTTCTTCATTCATAGCTTGTCTTTATTCCAAAAAAGATACAGCCTAGTAAAAAAAATTAGGGTTCATAATTGGAGGAAATTTGGTTAATGAAATCTTTGTAATAGGTTGAATTTTGGTATAAGAACAGAAATTTTGAATGGGATAAGATTGTGAGCATTAGGCCATAACATAGTCATTAAGATAAGCAAGGGTTTTAATAGTTCTGGTGGATCAGGCGAGTTACAAGAAGTATGCGATTGTTTTGAGTGGAGTTTCTTGGGTAAGTTGGAGGAAATGCAGGTTTAGGGTATAGAGTGGATATCGTGATTTGAAGGAGTAGAAATAGGATCCATGATAGGTAAGGGAATAACCAAGTCACTTAAAGGATCAGGTACCTCAGGTGAAGTTGATAAGGTTTGGAAAGGAAATATATTTTCATGGAAGGTTATGTCTTAAGAAATGAAGAACCTTTTAGTGTGAAGATCATAAAGCCGACAAGCATTGTATCCTTTTAGATACCCAACAAAAATGGTTGGAGTAGCCCAAGGATTGAATTTATTTCTACTGGAAGGAAGTGTGGCCTGCGAAGGCTAAACAACCAAAAGCCTTTAAGGATAGATAGTCCAAATCTGAACCATAAAGAACAGGATATGGATAGTTGTTCTTCAAAAAAAGAGATGACAACTGATTAATTAAGTAAGCCACAATAGCAACACATTCTCCCCAAAAGGTAAAGGAACCTTGGACTGGAAAAATAATGCTCTTGCAACTTTCAAAAGGTGATGGTGTTTATGTTCAACCAATTAGGCTTTCAACATAAGAAAAATGATGCAAAGTGCCTAAGAGAGGAAGAGTTTAGTAAAAGACAATTCCTTAGCATTATTGGTTGAAGGCACTTGATAGAAGCTCCAAACTATGTTTTGACCACAGTGAAAAATTGCATGATAGCTCCTGTAACTTCAGACTTATGCTTAAGCAAATATAGCCAAGTGAATCTCGAGCAATCATCACCAAGGTAAGAAAAAATCTTTGCCATTATATGTGGGATGGCCATGGGCCCCCAAATGTCACAATGTAGTAAAGTAAAAGGACAATCAGAAGCATGGTTAGAAAAATTAAATGATAATTGTTGAAACTTGGCAAGAGGGCATATTTGACACAAAGAAGAAGAAAAATCATGAGGACAAAACAAAAGGAATTTTATTACTCAAAACACAAAGAACTTTATCAGATATATGGCCAAATCTTGCGAGCCAAAGACTAGCATCATTACAATTGTGTGTATTAGAGTTTGTACAAGAATTAGAAACATGCTTGACAGAATGACAAGTATTATTAACAGTAGGTAAGGAGTCGTTGAAAGCCAAGACATAAAGGCCTTCGATAAGATCACTCTTGCCAATCCTCCTAGTGGCAACTCCTAGATGGTAAAATAATTACGAAATAACGTAATAGAAAGATTGTTGTCAATTTGAAGAGCACTAACAGGCAACAAATTAAAAGTTAAATGAGGAATATAGGAAACATTATGTAACAAGATATTGTCAGATAAACAAATAGTTCCAATAGCAACAACTAGTACACTTTACTATGAAGAGTAATAGTTTATTTGAAATATACTGGTAGGACTGAAAAATTTCAAAGAACATGCAATATGTGTGCTAGCACTAGAGTCAATTAGCTAACAATCACACAAGGAAGAAGATAGGACAGATAGAACAATACCATACTATGCATTTAAACTTGGTGCAGTAGTATTGGATGCCTGCCCTTGCAAGAGACTCATGAGTTGGCTATATTACTGTGCAGTAAGTTAAAACCAAGGGCCAACGGAGTCCACGGAAACTTGGTTCACTGAGCCAAATGAAGGAGCTTTATTCTTCTTGTAACTAGGTGTACCCATGGAGTTTATAACATCTGTCTTTAGTGTGACCAAGAAACCCATAATGAGCACAAATGGGATGATCTTTCTTGGTCCCTTGGTTCTTATTATCAGCAACAATTTAACAGCAAAGGCATGGGAAGCTTCGAATGAAACAGAAGTAGATACACTAACTTTTTTCTACTTTTCTTCTTGAATAATGAGGGAGAATACCTTAGTAATAGGTGGAAAGGGATTTGTGGATAGTATCTAACCTCAGATTGAAGAAAAAAATTCGTTTAGTCCCATTAGAAAATGCATAGTATATTCCATTTGAATGAAGTCACACCAAGGTTGAATTCTGCCATAATTGCATTTATGAGCAAGTTTGAGCTCAGATAGAGACTCCCACAAAGAATGCAACTTAGCATAATATGTGGAAATGAATATGGATTCTTGTTGTAAGGTGGCCAAGTCACATTTCAATTGAAAAATTAAAGGACTATTTCGTTGTTCAAAACATTCTTTCAAATCGTTCCAAATCGCCATTACAGTGGAATAATGAAGAACACTTACTTGCATTTCCTTTACAAAGAATTTAAGATCTAGGAAGCAACAATGTTGTTGTTGCAAAACCAAGCAAGATGATTAGGATGATCCGCCGGAGGCTCAAGAATGGTAGCATCGATGAAATCGAACTTATTCTTGCCAAGAAGAGCCATCTTCATCGCCTTCTCCCAAGAATTGTAGTTATCTCCACATAAAGGGTGAGAAATAAGAACTAAACCTAGATTATCAAAGGAAAGAATGGTGAAAGGATTGGAATCATCCATGATAACCATGGAAGAACCAAGAGAGGCTACACATAGGAGAAGAGAAAAAACAAAGAATCAAATAGTGCAAAAGAGAATGTCTATTGATACCATATTAAAAAAGGATAAAAGTAATTTCATTGATTGAATGAAAATGAGTATAGACTTATATATATATATATATATATATATATATATACTGGTTGTTGTAACTAACTATTACAACCAAATAACAAACTATCTCCTAATAAAGCAGGAAAAGTGACATAAGGGTATTCAAACCTACACTCATGAGGAAGGTAAGATACTTCATCCCTAATTCTTAATTATTTGTGTCAACCTGCATTGGCTTAACACACTTTTTATTAGCTAAAATTTATTAAACATTACAAAATCACTGAGTAAGGTACATTAAAAAAGGAACGAAACTCAAACAATTTTATGTTTTTTAACAAATTTTAGTCTACAATAAAAAAAATGTGTTATAATGTGTTGATAACATTTCTCATCCGTATATACAAGGTTAAGGAAGAAGAAATACTCTCTTCAATTTTAATATGAGAATTGCGTCCCCCCGCGCCTAACCCAAATCACTCCATTGTTAAAAAAGGAAAGAATTGAGTCAACTCATGGTCAACGTGTATGTGAAGTTAATTCCATATATAGCTAGTGAAAATTCAGCTTATTCAATTGGTCGTAAAGGTATTTGGAAAACGAAATAATTTTTTTTTTTTCCTTTTCAGAGTTTATCTTCAAAGAGACAAAACTTTGTTGTGGAAGTTGGGCAGAGTGTCGTTGACCGAAACTAAAAACGTAACCAAGGAAGCCCACATGCAATTGAGTTGAAAACGAAAAATTATTACTTGAAAAATTATTACATGGTCTAGGAAGTACAGTTATATCACTCTCCACATAATATATAACTAATATTTTAGTATTTGTAACATATAAGATAAATGTTTATTTTATATAATTAAAATTTATAATAAATAAATATTTTTGAACATAAAAATTATATTTTATATTTATGATAAATAATTTATATTATGAAATAATGTTAAAATATTAAAAAATATTGATAATGAGTAAGGTACATTAAATAAGAGGTTAAGATTTTGATAAACAATTTAATTATTGATAATTATTTTAAAAAATATAACTTTAATTTAGAAATAAAGATGAAAAGATACATTGAAAGAGAAAGGGGTTAACAATTTTTTTTAAAAGTTTCCTTCTTAAAAAAAAGTTCTAAAAACATTCTCGTTGAAAAATAACTCCTAAAACATTTTATTTAAGATATTTATTTTAATTTTTATATTAAAAAATTGCATTTTTTAATTTATAAAAAAAAGTTAAAAATGTGTCATTCCGAGATTAGTCGAGGCTACATATTTCTATACAATACAATATTTTCTCCTAGAAAGGACATCAGAATTAACATTATATATGAGGAAGTCCACATACATTTGGGCCAAAAATGGAGAAATTACTAGAGTTTGAAACATAGTCGGACAATTTTCATATAACATATAATTTAAAATTTTAATTTATAAAGAGAGAAAGTTAATGACGTGGCATTCATATATTGGTTTGACCACATAGTCTCGATCCATACAATGATTTTTCCTATAAAGGACATATGGGATTAACGTTATATATAGTGGAGACATTGGGACATAATTTTCCCATCCTAGCCGCGTAAGCACTTAGTTTTTCTTTCTCGTCCTTTCGGGGTTCTCGCATGTAAAATTACTATATATTGCATGCAGAAAGGTACTGATAGGAAGTCTCTCCTTACCTGCGCTAAACCACACTCCCTCTTCACCTCCCACACTCTTCTTTCTTTTCTCCTCCCCAATTTATCACCCTAATTCCCTTTTTTTTCCCCCACCTTTTCCGCTATTATTAAGGTAACAAATAACAAAAATCCTTTGTTGTTTCCCTCAAAACCCCTTTCTTTAAACCCTTATTATTCCTTTGCTGGTTTCATTAGCTTCCAACGATGTCGCAACGATCATCATCATCTGCGTTTGACGACGATGAGTCTCGTGGCTTGTCGTCTCAACAACCCTCGCGCGTGTCTCGGTCTCATCAAACCCTAGAAGACGCTTTTTCTCGTCTCTCTGTCTCTGCAGCTCCCTTCAACCATCCACCTTCTGATTTCGCCGCCGATGGTCCATCTGGCATCAGCTATCCCTCGAATATCCTCTCTTGCAATGGTTGGGGTCATGGGGCTTTCACCCCTCGAATTTCCAATCTTTGGTACCCCACATTCACTTCCAGCGGTTACTCTTACGATGACGGCTTTCTCCATTCCGAGCCTTTGGTGAGGCAAAGGGAAAACCCCTCATTCGGCGGCGCTTTTCCCGTTGCGCCACTCTCCAATGGGATGCAACAAAGAACCCCTGATGGTGATTTCTTCAACGGTTTTAACGGGGGGTTTAGTGTCGATGAAAGGCGCATCCGTTGGTTCAATGATTTGAAGGGTAGGGTTCTGTTGTTGGCTAAGGATCAGCACCAGTGTAGGACTTTGCAGGAGACTATGAAAATGTTGACGGGCGAGGAGTTTTGTGTCATCTTCTTGGAGCTGATAAATCACGTGACTCAGTTGATGGTTGATCCCTTTGGGAATTACGTTGTTCAGAGGATGGTGGAAATTTGCAGTGAAGAGCAGCTCACTCAGATCGTTTTAATGGTCGCTCGGTGTAGTTTTCAGTTAACCAGAATTTGTCTAAGTCCGCATGGGTATAGTATAGCTTCTGGCTCTTCCCTTTTCAAGAGTCTTTGTTTGGTTACTTTAGCTTCCTGTCTTATTCTTCTTGTTTGCGAAGGCAGCAATCTGGGTCTTTTTCATTATTTTATATGTATATATGTGTGCAGCAAAGTGGTTTTTATTTTTAATAAATTGGCTTTGTTGTTAATAAAGTGGCTGTGTTTTCTTCTTCCAGAACCCGGGCTGTTGAGAAACTATTGGAGCATGTTACCACCCGGGAGCAACGAGTTCGTGTTATGTCAGCTCTTAGTCCCGGTGCTGCTATATTGGCCAAGGATGTGAATGGTCATCGTGTGCTTCTGCATTGTCTAAAATATTTCTCTGGAGAAGAAAATAAGGTAATGTTTGTTCATGGTTTTGTCATGTGCTTTGTTTGAATTTACACATTCAGTTTTATGTAACTACTGAGAAAATCCAAGTTCAACTCATTTCCTTTCGTTCCCTTTGTAAATAAGCAACTTTGTATGTCAACAATCTGTTGAAATTGTGTTTGGGGCTGAGGCTAGACATTTGGCTCTTATAAAATGACTGACACTTGACGAATGAAAGTTATTTTTAGAATGAGTTATCGTTAAGTGATTACAACAATAGCTCCGTGTCATCTGGAATAACAGATTTTTTTTTCTACTTGTGTTTAAGGGGATTATGCCAGGCTCCAGAGCATTTTGGATTTGGCTTTTTTGGAATTTATGTTGAAAGTTATTTTTTTGGTTTCTGAAAGTGCTATAATGATATACACCTTCGAGAAGTAGTTGTAGTAGCTAATTCTTAATTAATTATGTTTCTTTTTTCCCCCCTTTGGTAGGTCTTAAAAAATAAGTTTCTGAATAGCAATGGAGTCTATTGTTCACCATTTTGGACTGTATAAAGATCTTCAATACCTTCATGCCACTTTATTTTATCTATTTTTTAAGAAATTTTCCTTTTAATATTTTCCTTCATCCATATTTTTGTTTCTGAAGTAAATGAATAGTGATCTGTTTGTTCTTGTTTGGCTAAGTCCTATAAAAGTGGTGGAACTGGTATAGCTTTCATATAAGATTCAGTATTCTACTTGTTTACAGAAATTCAAAAGAAAGAAAAAAAGGTTTGTTACTCTTGTTGGACAAAGCCTCGTTTGTGAAGTTACTTTGTTCTGGTATTCCTGGCTTCATTAAGTTCTGATTGTAGATTTTTTGCACAGCATCTTCTCAATGTGGTGGCAAACAAGTGCTATGGGATCGCAAAAGATAAGACTGGGTGTTGTGTGCTGCAGCAATGTGTTAACCATGCACAGGGAGAAACAAAAACAAAGCTGATTACTGCTATCCTAGTGTATGCTTCACCCCTGGCCGAAGACTGTTACGGGTTTGTTGTTTTTACCAAATATTAAGTTTTCTCTTTTCTAGCCAATGTATTTAAATATGCTTTATTTTTACTTTTGTATTGTGTTTCCTCGTCTGGCAGCAACTATGTTGTGCAACATTTATTGTCTCTGAAAGTACCAGGAGTTGCAGAAAGACTAATGAGACAGCTTGAAGGAAATTTTTTCTATCTTGCCTGCAACAAATATGGTAGTAATGTAGTGGAGAAGTTCTTTCAAGACTCGGGGGAACAGCTTTCAACATTAATTATTTTGGAGTTGCTCCACAATCCAAATGTTGCAATGCTTCTTGTGGATCCATATGGAAATTATGTTATCAAATCAGCACTGTCAGCATCCAAGGTAAGTGAACTTGAACACTTGGGATTTTGTAATCTTCATGTTTGTGCATTACCCTTTATTCTAATTTTGCATAGTTTTATAGTTTGGGTAGTTGGTGTTTTTGCTAGCTACTAAATGTTGAATTGCAGGGTCTTGCTCGGAATGCCTTGGAGCAACTGATCGAGCTAAATTCCCTGATGATGCAGAGCAACCTCTATGGCAAAAAGTTACTTTCTTGGTTTGACAAGGGGAAAATATAAAGATGCATGACGGTGACTTTGTATATTGCTCAAAGGACCATTCATACCACCAAAGAGTTACACTTTGTATCTCCACTGTCTCTCTGTCCCATTACTCTCGTAACATCGTTTATGCTTTAGGTCATTAGTTTGTAGTTTATTTAGTCTGTTTCAATTTTTTGTCATTTGCATGCATGGGATGGTAGGATTGCTACTTAAACCATTCCGATTGGACTACAGAGGACAATGCTCAGCTGTATAGTAGATAACTACACACATGATTCTCTCAAGGGGACCCAAAGTAGGCGAAGCAGACTGTGATCTTCTGAAACTGTATTCTTGTGATTCTACTGTTCATTATTCCTCTGTATTACATGTTCAATAAATGAATCATGAGGATAAATTTTCTTAGGGGGCAGTACTGCAGTAGCGCCTGCTTCATACCTCCAAAATTAAAAGATAAACATGTATGATGAATGTTTGCAACATACTTTTTGATACATTTTTTCACCAGTAATAATGTACTTTTTTAGTGTGGATGTAATATGTGAGATTTACCCCCTTGTTTTTCTTTATCTATCGTTTAAGGTTTATAGCAAGCTTATTAAGAAAAATAATTAATCTTTTCAATTATATTAAAATTATTTGTAATTTCTTAGTATTTTTTTTCCCCTCTCATTTATTACTTTGTCATGTCATATTTTTGTCTCTCTTTTTGGTAAGAGTGTAATTAAGAAAATAGTAATTAATGTTATCTTAAAATTATAAAACAAACAAATATAAACAAAAAATTATTCAAAAGTGACATAGAAGTAATGTTAAATTATATAAGGAGAGAGATTCACATAAATTAATCAATGTAACTAGGTTTTATTTTAAGACGTGCACAAGTAATTGTTTTTTTAATGATGCATAATAATGTTTACTTGTGTGCAAAGTCAACCTATACAAAATAAATAATAAAGGTTTCTCGAGAAATATGGGTGATTGCATTTAGTTTGGTTCGATGGAAAAATAAGAGAGAAAATAGCAAGCAGAAAAAGAGAATAAGTTAACTTCTTTTACTTGGTAGTGTCATGAAAAGAGAATAGAAAGAAAAAAAAATTGTGAAAATTTTCATGGCTAAACAGAGGAAAAAACGAGAAATACACAATTTTCAATGCAATGGAAATGATTCTTGTATAATATTTTTTATGATTTCAAGTATAAGAATAAAGTAATTGTATGAAAAGTATAAATTAAGGACCTGTTTAACTATAGGATATGAGAGCAGATAGAGATGGTAAATTGGATTAGACCCTTTGGGCCAACCCATTTAACCTATCATTTTTGGTGAGTTGTGCTCAAAGAAGTTAGCCCACCAATCCATATAGCCTGCCTTGTTTTAGTCTGTCCAAAAGCGGGTTGACGACAGGCTATCTCATAAGGCTGATTTAAATTTTCAATTAATAACATTTAAATTTTCAGTTAATAATATTTTTTATAATTTCAAGTGTAAGAATAAAGCAATTGTATAAAAAGTATAAATTAAGGACTCGTTTAACCATATGATATGAGAGCAGATAGGAATGACAAATTAGATTAGGCCCTTCAAGCCAGCCTGTTTAACCTATCATTTTTTGTGAGTGTGCCCAAAGAAGTTAGCCCCCCAACCCATATAGCCTGCCCTGTTTTAATCCGTCCAAAAACGGGTTGACGACGGGCCAGCCCATAGGGCTGATTTAAATTTTCAGTTAATAACATTTTTAATTTGTAAATGTATTTGTGTCTTGCGTGTGCGGGTGAGGAAATTTGCTTCGTGAATATTATGTTCAATCTTGTGAGTTACGACTCTGACTCTGTACAAAAACGTTGATTAGATTCTATTAATAATGCCTTCTATACTTATAGCCATTAATTATTAGTATTTACTGCATCAAAATTTAAAAAGTTCTATATTTTGCTTCGTGAATATTATAGCAATTATGACACGTTACGACTCTGTACGAAAATGATGATTTTTATATTTTTAAAAACTTACGTTTCTATCATTAATTTTTTTTTTATTGTGATTAATCAAATAATAGATCACCCTGACTTAAAATAAGTTAATAACGTTAGCAGGTTTTACATTACAAAGCAATTTATTTAATTACTATTTGATATGGCCTTTATAATAGTAGTAAAATATAAGATAATTTAGCAAAATAAAAGACAATTTATTATTTATATTTTTCAGTTTTTATCTTTCTATTTTCCATGATTTCCTTATTTTTTTTTATTTTCTAAAATTTTTGGGACAAACTATATTTTAGCGGGCTAATGGCAAGGCAGGTCAATCTGTTTTGTCATTCCTAAGAGCAAGATAAGAATAGGATACGATAAGAGCATGATAAACTTTTATCAAATATTTGATGCATACTAAATAACAAATCACATAATGATAGGATAAAATATAAATTATGTTTAAATGAAAAAATTACTATTTTGTCAAAATTATATATAATTTTTTAGAAAGTAACTTTTATTTTAATTTTTACAAAAAAAAATTTAACTAAAATTTACAATATTTTTTTATTGATGTAGTTACTTTTCTTAAAACTACAAAAAAAATATATAAGATTTTTAAAATTATGATTATTATTCAAATATTTTTCTTTAAAAATATTTAAATTGTAGTTATTTAACTTTTAATATTTTAATTAACAATATACTTTTAATTTACATGTCAAAATTATTATTATTATTATTATTATTATTATTATTATTCAACATATTACATAATATATATAAAGAGAAAAGTTATTCTATTATGTTGCTTCTTAACCTAGCTCTCCCCTCATGATAAAAAGTACAATATACTAGAGCAACAGGATAGGATAGTTATTGTATTCTGTTTTATCATATCCTGACCACCAAACGAGCTTAAATGTCATTTATATAATTATATTTTTTCCTACTTTCCCCTTCAAACAAAAAATAAAAATGAAAATATATTATTTTATTTTTATCTTTTTTCTAAATAAAACAATATTCCATAAAACATATATTTCACTTTATTTTCTTTTCTTTTTATCTTTTTTCTTTCTATTTTTACTTCTAAACAAAGGCTTAACGATAATAAGAACTTTCGAAACATCCCTCTACAATGCCTTTGATAGACCCTATGATTAACCTTGCTATGTAATCTTGTAATCACTTTATTTTAGTTTTAAAATAATAGCAGATAGCGGATAAGAGACAGAGGGAGATATATATATATATATAGCTTTTTTTTGTTTTGGTTAACCATGTTATAAGTACAAGGTATCTATCGGCTTTGTTAATGACTAATCTCCGGTAGGAAACCTAACTGACCACCTTTAGTGAAATCTTTTCTTCCAATCACATTTTTTCTTTCTACAAGACTAAAACCTAAGACTTTGATTAAGGAATCAGAGTTCAGTGCCACGCAAACCAATGATATGTTGCTAAGTGCTAACATTATTAACAAATATGATTTATAATACAACATTGTGATGTTATTTGATCTTTGTAACGGCCTATTTAATAAGAAAAAAATGATTATTATTGTATTTTATTTATAAAATATTCTTAGATGCTTCAAAAAAAAATATTTTAATTAAAAAATTAAATAAAAATAAACTAATTTGAACATGCATTTTGATTTGTGATTTGGACTCGATACATGAGTAGGCTTTCTTTATGATATTCTTTTTCTGCAAATAATGTCTATATTATAAGAACGAGCAAGATAAAAATGTTAAAATGGATAAGGCCGATAAATTAGTTTTGAATATTTTTCACACAATAAATAAAATAAAATTGAATTATGATCTGACTGATTTTAATTTAGCCCAACCTAACTCAAGTTCAAATAATTGCCTAGTCTCTTGGACCACAATGGGTAGGTTAGCCTGACAAACTTTTTTTTTTATATACTTTTCTTAATTATTTAGACTCTCATTTTTTTAATATTTTTTATATTTGTCTAAATGTACATGTTAAGAGAATGTCAGAATGAATTTTTAAGATTTTAAAGGGACAAAAGGAGAAGAAAAGTGAGAGCATTGAAAATGAATATGTACCTATACAAAAAGAGATACTGAATGATTATACACCGGAGGATATTGTCGTGACACCTATAAAAAAAATGATAAAATTAATTAAGGTGGTTTTAATATATATAAAGAAAGTTATTCGAGGCATTAATAATGAAAATAGATCGTATGATTTTTAACTTTGTGAAAAAGGATAAAGGAAGACACACACACACAAAAAATAAAATAACATTAGAGAACATTGTTTTAAAAAAATCTCATAATGGATAATATTGTTGAAAAATGATTTTTAACCAAATTTAATGGTCTCGTGTAGCTCATATAATTGACCCTGCCTACTGAGATAATGCTATTTTGTGGTGATTAGATATACATAGCAAAAAAATAATAAATCAAAAGCTAACAATTTAAAGAATGTTTGTAATGAACTTTATCATATTTTTTTATTGACATGAACTTTATCATTTTAAAAATATATAAAATATCTAATATTAATATATAATACCATAATATCAAAGCTAGATAACCCTAAGACTGTGGTAGAAAAGTCATACTTGTATATAAATATTTTATAATATTATTTATGAAAAAAAAAATGAAAAAAAATGAGTTCACAACCCATGTAATCCTAAGAAAGTATAGTAATATTTAGGCAATCACTAAATACACTTCCTATAATAGCTAAATATTTCCCTTTCGTATTTTTAGTTTTTTTTTTCCAAAAATACTTATTTTCGGAAATTAATATCCAAAACTTATTTTTTGCCAATGGATAAATGTTCTAAAAATTAGTTTCCGGAATGTACCTTAACACATTCCAAAATGTGCTAAAATTTTAAGAGTTTAATGGTCATGCACTGACAGTGTAAAGTAATTTTACATTGTCATCCAATCACAAACCATCCTTTATTGTAAGTTTGTTGAATTTTATAATAAATACTTTAAAAGTCATATTAATAGTGGTTTCTAATTGGATGACAGTATAAAACTTTTTACACTAACAGTGTATGACCATTAAACTCAAATTTTAATACTTTTGGAAACTAATTTTCAGAAGCAAAATTTGGGGGCGTACTCTAGAAGTTCCTTGTGTTTCACCATCCTTATAAACTCTTCCTTCGACATGTACAAATAGTCCTTTCTGTCCACCTTGGCAGGGCATAGGGGGCACGTGGGCATGGTTTCCATCACCACAAAGTGGAGGCCATGTCAGGACTCATAGAGGCGAATGATGAAGGTGTCTTTGCCCACCCCACTTGCATTAAGAGCATCACATCCATGATGTCTCCACCACTTCCACCCTTTCCATCACTCAAATCCAATGTTTTTAAAATTAGATCGGTAACTGAACCAATGAAGGCAGTGGTTCAAGGTTCAATGTGGTTAAACTTAAGGGTGTTCACATCTAATCCAATCCAAAGAAAAATCGAAATCGATCAAAACCGAAAACATATAAAAACTGAATTTCTTTGGATATGTTTTGCATAACCGATCTCCTCAGAAAAAAGAAACCATGTTATAGAATAATTAATCAATTGATTGATATGTTTCCTTTTTATACTTATTTTAAAAATAATGCTCAATATTTAGAGAGTAATAAGAAATTAAAATGTTGATAAAAATCGAATCAGCCAATTCAATCCAAACCATATTTTACCAGATTGAATTGGATTGGATTTTTTTAAGAAAGTAATTCCAAACCAAACCAAACCGCAACCTATTTTAATTTTTGGATTGAATGACTTTTTGACCCAAAATTGATCCAAACCAATCTGTGAACACTCCTAGTTAAACTGCAGTTGAACCAGGAGTACTTAATTTATATTTTTTAATATTATATAATATTTTGAGTAATAAAAAATATAAATTAAGAGAAATTAGGATCTAAAAATTTGTAAATTAATATAAATGACAACCCTTATCTTAAGTTGGAGTTTTCCTTTCAAAACCAGTATTTTCTCATGGTCAGTTATATGTTGCTGTTTCATGAGTGTTAAGTCAAGATTAAAGATTTTGATTTGTATGAAGAAATGCAAAGGAGTTCAATTACTAGAAATATTGTATACAAAGAAGTGTTCCAAAAGATATAAAATATATTTTCTCTTTCGAATTTGGTATCATTTGTTTACATGTTTTATTTTTTTATATTTTAAAAATAAAAAAGACCCGAGTACATGATGACAAAATTGAGCTTAAATTTTTTTATGAGTTTAATAAAAAATAAACAAAATAAAGAGTACGACTATAGTAATAAAAAATTAACTAGGTCTTAATTATATGTAAATGAGAAATAGTTGTATATGATCTCCAATGAATTTCAAAATGTGTAAAAAGGGATATAGTTTTTTTTATAAAAGAAAAAAGTTAGAAAAGCTTCAAAATCTGTCTGAAGAAAAACAAATTAAATAGCCCTTTTTTTTTCTTTTCTAGGTCGAAAATTCAATAGCCAATCATTTATATCCTTGTTAGCTCAATTTGGGAGTAGGGGAGAATATTTGTGGTCGGCCGGATAACATAAACAAAATATTAAGAAGTTAGTGTCATAAATCATATATTCACTTCAATCCTATTTCCAAATCCTTTCAATAGAATCATACGGATTAAAAATATTAAAATAATCGATATATTAAATTTTAAATAAATTATGACAATATTCCAAGTTTATCTTTATTTAAAGCCAAAATCGCTGTCATATTAATTCCAGAAAAAATCAATAGTTATGAGAATTTTTATTTTTTTTAGTTTGCATCAAGGATATCCCTCAATTGATACACAGCTAGAGAATCAAACCCCTTTCAGTATACTTAAGGAACCCCACTATTTACCAAGTGTGTTGGACCTTGGTAGTTATGAGAACAAATATGAAAAGTAATAAATACTTCTAAACTTTTGTAAAAATTTTATATTAAAGATTATCCAATTTTTTGGAAAAAACAATCTTCTGTGTAAGACTGGAGAGTGGAGAGAATAACTAAGTAATCTAAGACTCTAAATTACTCCATCAATTCACTTTTAAGTTTGGTTTAAAACAATGATACACTAATTAAAAATATAAGTAATATGTTTATTTATATTAAAAAATGTTTTTAAGTTTCATTGTATTCTTTTGTAATATTATGTTTTTTCGTTATCAACTATATATTGATGCATTGAAATACATGTGAGATTATAGATGCTTGAGAGAAGGCGTGTGTTGGCTAATTTTAAAATATTTTGATGGTATGAAATGAATCTATTTTTTACATTAAAAAGGGATGAAAGTTCAGAGTTAGTTAATGCATCTTGACAGGAGTAATAGAATGTTTGATCCTAAATAATTCTTTGATAAGTATTGAGGAGGGATCAAGTTACTGAAGGAACAAATAACTCTAAATCCTTCATTTTTCTTTTTCTTTTAATCTAATAATTAAACATAAGTTATTCATTAGAACCATTAGATTAATATATATAATCATGAGATGAATATTTCTAAATTAATAAAATTTTCTAATTCAGAATTTCATAATTTCTCTTTAGAGTGTCACAATCAAAACAACTTAAATAAAATTTATTCTTAATGCATTGATGAATGGAAAAATACAAATTCAAACTTTCAAATAACTTAACTAATTTAAACAGTACACAATTTAAATTGTCATATTACTCAACTACAAGAATTTGAAAGTATATTCAAATCTTATCTTTTATTAATAATTAATAATTATAATTATATTAGAAAAAATACAAATTCAAATGGTGATATTATCAGTTTAACTAACTATCTAATTTATCTTTTAAATAAATCAAAAAATTGAAAATCAAATGGTAATATTGAAGCACCTGTGTAGAGATTCTTCTACAACCTTGGCTTTCAAACAATTGTAGCAACTAGAGTTTCTACTCACTTGATGTTATGTCCTCGCTAAATGTTTATCAACGAAGAGCAAAACCTGTCAACGAGAAGAATATGGTGAGCAACGAGGTTCAAAAACAAGATTCATGAATATGAGAGGAGGCAACACATTGTTGATGTTGTTGGAGGTAATTCCTTTCTTAAATTGTTTTATGATGAATTTAACTAAAATAAAATAAAATTTTGGAGGGTGATTCATGTGTTGCTCTGGTGAAATTTAACCCTTTCTTATTTTACTTCGTATTAGGACTTCTTTTTTCCCTTCATGGGGAGGAGGAAAGGGGTAGAATGAAGTTGGTTTCTTAAGTGGTGAAACTGAACAAATTGTGATCCCAATTCTTAGTATGATCCCAATTCTTAAACTTTTAATGTTTGATCAATTGATCTAGAAATTGTGTAATGTCTTCTAATTAAGGATGGACAGAGAGAAAGTTAGGCCTATGTTTGTATTTTTATATCCTTGAGGTTTCAAAAGAAGTAGAATTATTTAATAATGTTGAGCTGAAAATGCAGTTAACCAAGTTTTTTAATGCATGCGCACAATGACCTTTATACCTTGTGTGTGGATCTTATTACATTTCAAAGCCTCAATATTAGATGTTTATTACATTAAATTGATCTAACTAGGAAAATTTGGTCGACCTTTAGGCTAAATGGCATATGAATGCCATAACTTCGTACTTAATCTTGCACATTGTACATAGTTTTGGGTGAATGGCATATGAATGCAATACAGGGTTTTTGGCTTTTCAGTGTCACAATTTGGCTTATATACAATTGAGTTATTTCTAACCATTTTATAGCTATACATACACTTTGCTTCACTTTTCATGATGGCCTATTGTTTTAACGTGGCACTACAAAAAATAATTATTTAGCGACCAACATATTTGATCACTAAATGCGAAAATTTGGTTGCTAATACCTTTGACCAAAATAGTGACTGAAATGGGTTGGTCTCAAAAATCTTACTCGCTAAGCCTTTCAATGACCGATTTTTACTTCGTCACTATATAGCAAGTGATATTTTCAGCTGATAGAAATGAGTTTGATATGTTGGTTGCAAATTCGGTCATTAAAGTAAAAAAAAAAATAAAAATTAGAAATATATTGTAGCAAATCAGTCTCTGATTCGATGGCTAAAAAACATGTAAAAAAAAAAAGTGACTACTTTTGCATTCACTATTTCGATCGCTAAATTTAATAATAGTTAATTTTTGTATTTTATCATTCTTTTTTATATTATAAAACCTAGTTATTATATAAATTTAGTGAAAAAATATATTAAAAAAACAATAAACTTGTAAAAGTAAACATAGTTAAAAATAATTCATAAATCAATTAATGATATACAATATGTAAATACACAGTGCAAACAAATCCAATCAACAACATACCAAAATAAAAAATAGGCTTAATTATGTTTTTAATCTTCCAAATTTGAGAAATATATTTTTTTAGTCCCCCAAATTAAAATTAATCTTTTTAGTCCCTCAAATTTTAAAAATTCCTATTTTGGTCCTTTTGTCCAAACGTAGTTAGTGAATCTGTCACACAAAATTCACCCAACAATGTTTCTATCAATAAAAACATTACACTGGACTCAACTGATGCTGCATAGTTAATTCAATTTGCCCTATAAATGATACTGTAGGTGGTCCTAATAGACTAAAATAATATTTTTCAAAATTTGAGAGACTAAAAAGATTGATTTTTAATTTAGGGGACTAAAAAAATACATTTTTCAAATTTGAGGGACTAAAAACATAATTAAGCCTAAAAAATATAACAAAATACAACAACGTTCTTCAAGTTCATAAAATGAAAAATAAAACTATCTAAATGGTTTTCCATGACTCTGTTGCATGATCTTCAGCAACATGTTTAGATAAAGAAAAAAACATTTTGAATCTCTTAACAACTTTCGTCATCTAAAATAAAATAAATCATAAATTAAATATGAACTATTAATTACAAAATATAGTTATCAAAATGGTACATGAAAACATACCGTGCTAGAAAATATATCACCCTGAAGAGACTAGGGCACCAACCTTAAACTCAAGCTACTAGATCTCCTATATTGGAATCAATGGCAAGACTGAACAGATTCTTGGCAGTTTCAATTGAAATTTTCCGGATGTATATTGTATGGAAGCACTCTCCATTGTTGCATGAATGGATTTATCCTGGGAAAATACCTACAAAAGAGAACAAATGATAGAATTATTTTTAGAAAAATCAAGGGTTTGTGATATTTATGTATCTACGATATTTAATTACATACGGTAGAAGCATTATAGTAAGAGAAATATGTTATCATATAAACTAACTAAAAAAAGAAAGTAAAAAAGAACAAGTCAATAAAATTATGGTTTGTGATATTTTTTATACAATGAAAGTAATTTTTATATAACTTGTTTTACTATTAAATATTTTAGAACAACCAAAATAATACAAAAATCTTAATAACCAACAGGCTAATGATCTAAAATGCTATTGAGAATAAAAAAATTACTCAAGAGTAACATTACAACTAATTAACTATTGGTAGTTGACTTTTTTGCTGATTGATTTTTTATTATTACAAGTGAATGTTTTAAATTTAAATTTTGAACTGCTAATAGTCAATTAGTTGTAATGTTACTCTTGAGTAATTTTTTTTTTTTTAATTCTCAACAGCATTTTAAATCATTAGCCTAGTTGGTTATCAAGATTTTTATATTATTTTGGTGGTTTTAAATATTTGATAGCAAAAAAAGTTTAATTCATTTGTAACAAGGATAGTATCTTCTATTTGAATTAAATAGATAAGAACCCAACTCACCCTTCAATTTTAGCAACATCACATGTAAGCTCCTAGCTAACTATATGATACAGATAACCAAATAAATCACCCAAGGTGTCATGCAATTTCAGCTGTGGCATTTTCGATAGCACATATAAAGGAAAAGGAAAACACAGTGGTGATTGTAATTTTAGTCTAAAGTTATATGACAAAGGGTCGTGCAATTTCAACTGTGGCATTTCCAGCAAAGATCGATAATCAAACACTAGAGATGTTAGACCTATGCTCCTCTAATAATTAGGAATACTACAAGCATTGTCTCAAGACAAATGAAAACATAACAAAAATTTGAGGTACCTTCTTGGCTTGAAGTAGGACACACCATGAGGGGTGTTCGCGAATTGAATTGGATCAGTTTTAAAGAAAAAATTATCTGATTCAATTACTTCAACTTTATTAATTTATTATCTAATCGATTTCTTTAAGATTTAAATTCAATTCAATCCAATCCAATCTAAAGCGGTTTTGATTGGATCGGTTTTTGGTTTTAGTTTTATTTTTATTATTTTGGGTAAAGTATTCAATAAATAGTAAGATATATAATAAACATAGTAAAAAAATTAAAAATATCAAACATTTCATCTATAAGTCATTATATAGCTAATAGTAGTAAAACTCTTTAAATATATTAAAAATAAATTTACACAACTTGATTATTACATTTATATATCTTTATTCAAATAGTTACTAAAAATCTATCTTTAATTAAATATATTTTTCATAAATAAATATAAATTACATAATAATTATGAGTGATATCATAAATTTATAAATAAAAATATACGCATATGTATAAAGTTTGATTTACATTGAATTGGATCGGTTTTCAAAATCAAATCCGAAATCTAATCCAATTCAAATAAAAAATTTTGCTTTTTTGCAATTTTTGGTTTGTTTTCGGTTTTTTGGATCAGTTTTTTTGATTTTTATTAGATTGGATCAGTTTACGAACACCCTTCCACACAATGAAGTCAAATGCAACAACCAAAAAGAAAAAAAAGAAAGTGAGCAATTCCAAGCACCTGAACAAATTCAAAACTACGTATTCACAACATTCAATTACAATATAGTTTAAGGAATACAAATATAGAAAGACCACACAAAAACTAAAAAAAATAAGTGTTAATTGTAACAACGCTTTTGTCGACAACAAATTACATCTATCTTAATCTATTAGTAGAAAAATTAAAATTATATGGCGCAGGAGGTTATTAAGGTGTAAGGCATGCTAAATTTTAAATATTTTCCTTTCCAAACACCACGAATCAAGCTATAAATTTCTTTTTTATAAAACTGTCCATTTGTTTGAATATGTATTAAAATAGGGGAGGGATCAAATGACACCAGTGTAACTTACACCAATTATTACACCATTCAATAACTTTTAATTAGATAATTTTATCCCAAAACCTACTGTTAGATTGAAAGTTCCTTTAACATAAATCACATATACTAAATTTTATATGAATCTAAAATTATTTGGTACATTATTCATATAAATCAAAATAGACGTAATATATACTTTTTAAAATAGAGTAAAACATGAATCATTTGATTATCTTCTTATTGATTTTCAATTTTGACAAAATTTGACATAAACAATCTTAGAAATATAAAATTATAATTCAATGATTAGATCGATAAAAATCACATTCTATATTAAGTTATTGAATGGTGTAATAATTGATGAAGTTACACCGATGTATTTGATCCCTCCCTTATATATATAACGTGCATATAAATATGAATACTTCAAATATTATACCAAATTCTATTCGAATTGAAATCTATTTTTTATTATTTTTATTAAGGGCAAAAATAAGTCAAATTACATGTTAAGGATCTGTAACATGACCTACATAGCCTAGGCTAAGTTAGATTTATTTATCAAATAAGTCATATCAATTTTTTTGGAAGCTTGTTTAGTGAAAAAAAGTCAAGCTTTAAGTTAATTTAAAGGTTTTTTAGATTTAACAAGATAATTCATTATTAATTTCGTTATTTTTATATTAAATTTTTACTGTAATATGTTAAGACTATATACTTGTTGGTTATTTAAAATCTTAATCCTATCTATTGAAATGCAAGTTTAGGTTTACCACTTATTTAGAAATAATTTGTTTGTCTATTTTAAAAAGATTTATTACAAAACAAGTTTTTAAACTGAACTAAATTAGACTTCTAAAAAAGCAATGTTAACTATAAAATAAAATAAAAAGAGTTTACATCAAATAAATATATAGATTAAATTACTTAAAAACAAATCATGTCAAACCCTATAAAACTTATCCTAATTATCCTATTCTTAGACTGAATTCTTAAGCACCGTGTAGTAGAGGATTTAGTAATCTTTCATTAGATATTATAATTATTTCTGATAATTAACTAGACCCTTAGCAGTTAGCAATCGACAACCTTAGATAGTTTTTATTAAAATAAAGTGAAGAACCAAAATTTTCCTCTTCAAAAAAAAAAAAAAAAACGTCACTTAAGTTCGAGTCCTGAGTACACAGCTGCATTAAATACTTAGAGGAAGAATTTTGCTACCAATAGTGGTCTTACCTAACTCGAACATGATTACCTCCCATAAAAAATACTCGTGGTTCATAAAAAAAACATGTCATGACCAGTATTAAAAAGTATGTATGTATTTGCGAATTAAAACCAATGACGACATAAATCAATGGGCGCATTAAAATTATGTATTTATTAATGAATTTCTTAAATTATTTCAATTAATTAAACTACTTGACATAAATTATAAACGCATAAATTAAATTTTTATAAAATTTTTTATTTTTTCCTTCATTTATTTCCTCTATTATTCTTTTTTCTCATGAGATCTATTATAAATCTCTTCCTAAAAAAATAATTATGATCGTTTAATATTTTTCCTTAAACTACAAAAAATGCCGAGGGGAGAAATTAAAGAATGCTTCCGTAAATAATTATTTCTTTTAATACATATTAATTATACATTAATCTATTTAATATAATATCATCAATAATTAATTTAAACTCAACTCTAAAACTTTAGATGATATTATAAAATGTTTCGTAAAACTTTAAAACTAATAATATAAGTGTTTAACACTCAAAGTATGAAAACAAAAATAAGATAATTTAAAAACATTAAAAATATCATTTATTAAGTGACAAAAATAATAATGCATTAAAATTATTTTTGTTAATATAATTTTTATCTAACCCAAAATATCTTTTAATAATATATATTTTTTTTTACTGATAGAATTATCTATTTGTATAATATGACACTTTTAGTATAAATCTATAACATTTACACTAATAGTTTAATATTAATTAAATAAATATTATCCCAATACAAAGAAACCAATATTAAACCATTTGTATATATAACATTTTTTTAATGATATTTAATAACTTTCATAATTTTTATGTAAAGTATTAAATAATACTAGTACTTATTTAATTTTAAAGGGAATGAGCATTAACATTGGTTAACCACCAGGCTAATTAAATTTAGAACGGTTCGCTTATACAGAAGGACAATGAAGAGACCGATTAATATTGTCTTCTCATCACACCCAATTCATAAATCTTTATATTATTAATTTATTATATATATAATTCATAAAATATGAGAAAAGAAACATCATATCTTTCCCAAAAAAAAAAAAGGAGAAAGGAACATCATAAATAGTAAGCTAATTTTCACCAAAAAAAAAAAAAAGATCGCTAATTAGCCACAGCCAATACTTATAAGTTGACGGCTAGCTAGCTAGATCCGTGGCACAACATAGCATAAGCTTGGAGATACACGATAATGGAAACCGGGAAAGTGTGTGATGCATGGATAATCAAATTCAAGGGCATTTGTCCTTGCCCTTGGAGTTCTTCAAGTCCCTGTAGCAAGGACACTCGTACTTGTTTCCATAAGTCCCAGATGGTACACACTTGCACTTCTCACAGCAGATCCCGCAGAACTTCAAGCATCTGTCCTGAACCCCAGCTTTGGCGCACCTCTGTGCGCACTTTGAGTCACAGAAAGCTAAATTAATCCACCCCACAACACATTAATTTCATGATCACTTGGTATATATATCAAATCAAGTAGCATATATAAATTATAACTACTAATATTTGAAACATAACACATGCAAGTGATAACAAGTGATCGAGGGAGGCTTACCAGAACCAGCCACTGAGATTTCCAAGAAGGAGGAGCTAAGGACAAGGCACACAAGTAGCACGTTTGCAAACACGAGCTTCATCTTACTTTCACAGGGCATAATAGAGAACAGGAACAGGAGTAGCTTTACCAAGTAGTGATTGTGACGAAAGAGGGGTTCGGGAGAACTCTTTAAGGTTACTAGGTTGTGTTGTGGATGAGTGTGCCAGCCAAGGGTGCTATTTATAGTAACAAATGAAGGGTAAAGGTAGATGTAAGATTAGGAAGTCTTACGTAGGATATTTATTACTCCTTAGTTAATTAATTTCTTATTTCTTATAATGGAAATTGCAAGCAGGAGACAGCTGGCCATTTTGTAGTACTTCTAGCATCATCCTTTCCTGCACAACCAAGACATGATTTTATTAGAGAGAGAAAATTGTAAGAGAAGGAATATCTAATCAGCTGTAAGAACTATTCATTGCATGCTTTTATTATATCTTTTTCTCTTCAACAAAATTACGTCTTATTATTCAGGAATAAAAAAGCATCCAATTCTTTGCAAACAAATTATTTAATAAAATTACTATACAATTTCAATAATAATAAAAATTGAAAAATAGGATATTTGAAATATGTTGTTAATATATTATTTTATTACTTTGGCAAAAGCCACGTTTTTTCTTTAGACTTTATTTTAGGAATTATTCCAATTACTAAACCCTTAAGCCGGCTCACCTAAGTAGCCGACTTAAGGGTCATCTTATCATACAACGACATTAATAGTCAAAGCTATCTTGGTTGGTCATTGCCATCCTGACTAAGATAACTATTCCGGCTATGACAGGCAATTCATATAATATGGCATTCTAAAACACTTTGTCACGTGACATCCCATGTGATATCTTAATTGTCGTAATGTTTTTTCCCACTAAAATGTTTTATATAAAGGATTTCGCACACTAGGTATACATCATTCTCTCATTCTTTTTATTCTTGAACTCTCATTGACTTAGATATCAGAGTTCTTGCCGCTGCCATCACCAAAAGTGCTCAACTACCACCGTGGGAGTTCACCGACTCACAGCAGACTTATTGATTTCCTGATGTAGACTGACGTTTGTCGTAAGTCAGAGCATGAGCATGAAACCATATGTATGACCATTAATTCCCCTGCATATTGATATTGACATTCTGCCATGTTCATACATGATATGAGTTTGCTCAGGCTCTTTTTTTTTTTTTTTTTATAAGCTAAGAAAGTTCATTAATAATAAAATTAAACTGAGTTAAAGAACAAAAAATGCCCACCCAAAGCAAATACAAGAGGTCCAGTCCACACAATCTGCATTTGTTGAACATATACAAGCACCTGCTGTTTCCACGTAGTTTACTCAGGCTTGTTTGTACCAAAAGTCTTGACCCTTCCCAGATCTCACTTTAGTGCTCACATCTTTATGCCCGAGATATATAATTTATTGAGGAATTCCATTTTGTTTGATATGAAAGATTAAATATGGGAATGTTATTACTTATGACAAGGAGGTTATTAGTATAATTAATAAGTATTATGTCAACAGGATTCAGTAATTGATAATCTTGAAGAAATTTAAACTTAGTGTAGGAAGTTTGTGACACAACCTGTCTTTGGCAAAGATTATTAGATTAACGAATTTCTTTTAATACAATGATCATAGTAACGACATTTGAATCCATAAGTTTATATACACTATTTAAACCCTTTACTACTAACTCAACTCTAATAGTTTCAAAGAATAACCACTAAATATGCAGACAATAACATTTTCCTCAAATTATCCGCGAGTACATACATAATGGTAATATCTATGAGATGAAACTGCCCATTTGCTAACACTATTTTTTTCTTCTTCTTCTTCTTCTTTTTTCCAATTTTGCAAGAAGGGAAATAACACAGTAAAGTTTGAGCGGACCCAGCCCCCCCCTCGAATCTGGGTTACATGAGCAACAGGCATATCCCAAAAATCTCTCTGTGACAATGTGGTCCATCATCGTCTACCATGAATATTTTTTATGCTCTATCTTTCTTTTTCTGCTTTTTTTTTTTTTACTTTCGACGAACTTTTGTTTGTCACTCCTGTGACTCGATGCAAAAAGAAAATATCATCCGTGAGCCTTGATATTTATATTATTTTTGCGATATAACAATACATTTCATTTTCAGAATAATTTTATATATGTTATTATAGCTATTATTTTTTTGAACTTAATCTGTAACAAAAATAAAAGTATTATTGTTAAGGAAAATATAATAATACATCAATATTTTATGTATTAATTAATGAGAGGATATATACTTATAACATACGTACACTATTTAAAAAACTATTAAATTAAAATTTCATATAAATATATTAAATTTATAATTTTTCATATAATTTCTAGATTAGTTAATATTTTGTCACAATACTTTATTTTAATATTGTCACGATTCTTTAAAATTTAAATACATATGGGCTATTGTATTATATTTTTTAATTTTTAAAATTTTTTGTACATATAATTATTAAAATAATATTACACAATTTAATTATTTAAATTTAAATTTCTAAAAATATTTAGTGATGTATATGTTCAAAATTTATAATCATTATTTTCTGCACTGTGATGCTTCCTGTGTCACATTTTCAGTAACCGTTCATTGCTGTTGCTTGCGTTTGAGCAAATATTTTTGCAATGTTCATCAAGCGTAATAGTAACTCCCTAAACATCAAGGTCTGTTTGAGGGATGGAGATCATTGCTCATGCTGTAACCATTTTTTCTTTTGTGGGAAAATTTCAATTGCCAAATACAAGTTAAAAGCCAATCGTATATTCATGGCTAGCCAAAAGAATCATGCTGCATTGCATTCAGTGATAAAGGTTGAGGTTGCAAAACACAAAATCCAATTGCTTTTTCATTTCTGTAACTGGATCATCTTCAATTAAACGTCTTCTCCTTCCCTTGTTTTCATCCCTAGATCATATCTAACCAAACGACGAACACTGAACATGAACAACGTCATCATGTTACAAGGGTGTCACTCTATCTACATATAATATTAAAGTTCTTTAACTATATTTGTTGGATGACAATTATTTTATGTATATTTTTATTGGCTTTATTTTGTAAACTTTTGCAATTTCAATTTTAAATAAATAACAATTGAAAGTACATTGATTTTTAATAAATTAATTAATCTTAAAAAAACAAATAAAAATATATATTTGTATACTTTATAAATAATGATTTTCACTTAGTTGTAAATTCTATTATCTCCTAAACATCTTACACATATATAATATTTTTTTCATCAGTCGATCTTTCACATATAATATTATGCTTTCTCTTCTAATTTTTTCATGTCATAAAAAATTTCGAAGTAAAAACATAAGGAATAATTTAAAAGTGAACGATGAAAGCCCAAAGGAATATATATATATATACATATGTATATATATATATATACATATAGATACATATATACATATATACATATCATATATATATGTATATATATACATATATATATAATCATATGTATATATACATAGAGATATGTATATATGTATATATACACATATCTATATGTATATATATACATATAGATATGTATATGTATATATATACATATAGATATACATATAGATATGTATGTATATATATAGATATTGTATATGTAGATGTATATGTATACATATACATATACATATATGTATTATATACAATACATATATGTATATATATTATATATATCAGATAAATAAAAAGATAATAAAATAAAATTGAAAGAAATTAAAAATTAGGAAATTATATTTCACAAATTTAGCAAGAAATATATATAAATAAGTATATAAATACAAATGATTATTTGAATTATATTAATTTATTTGAGATATATATAATAAGTATAGCATAAATGGATTGTAAAATAACATTATATTAATTTATTTGAATTAAGTTGATTATGATAAATTATTTATTTATTTAATGTTATTAAATTTCATTAATAATTATTTGAATAATCACTCTATAAATGAATGAATACATAGGCGAGTTTAAAAAATTCCGTTAAATATTTTTAAGTTTTATATTTGTATTACTTAAGTTTAAAAATATTATTGTACTTCTTAAATCTACAATTTTATGAATCAAATATTTGTATATATTACGCGTTAAAAAATTATTGTTAAGTACTTTAATTTTATATGGATAGTATTTATTTTGGTAATAGTAATTAGTGAATAGAAGAAAGATTATTAAAAATAGATATTTTTATCAACTAAAATTTTAAATTTTGTTGAAACTAATTTAAATTTTTTAATGAAATAGAATAAAATAAAAAATTATTTAACTTCGAACTCTTACTTTTGATTTTCTTTACATAAGATTGAAATTACAAAAAATCTTATTAGATTTAATACTATTGGTTAAACTATTTAGTAGGTCTTAAACTATTTGAGAATTTAAATTAGATCTCTAAATTGAAAAAATTTGTAATGAGCCCTTAATCTTATAAAATTTTCGTAATTAGGTGCCTGGAGTTAGTTTATGATAGTTTAAAACTGTCAGAAAATGACAATTTGTAATAGTTTTAAAAATCATAAGGACTTAATTTCAAAATTTTACAAAATCAAGGACCTAATTACAATTTTTTCAAATTTAAAGACCTAATTAAAAATTCTCAAATAATTGAGGAACCTACTAATTAATTTAACTAATACTACTTTTATTAAACATTACTACAACGTAGAACATATGCTATGAATTACGAATCATTTTTCTTTTAGTGAGAATAGGTAAATGCGATTTTTTTAATTGGTCATTTTTTATATATATTAAAATGAATATTTATTGAAACATATTGAACAATTATATAATTTTAATACATTCATTTTATTTGAATTAAAAAAACATTAAAAAAAATCTCGTGCATAGCATGGACTCCATATTAGTCCATAAAGATAAATGTTGTAGTCTGTAAGAATGAATCTATATTTCGCTCAAAAATTTTGTTTCGTTGAAGTGAAAATAGACGAAAAGAATATATGGAGACAGCAGATCTTATTGTTTTGTTAAAAAAAAAAAAAAGGAAATAAAAGAAAAAGTTATACGAGACTCACAGAAAATTATTGCTTTGTAGGTGGAGAAAATATAAAAGAAAATGTGCTGTTTTAGTTATCACTTTACATTAAAATGATCAATGATATGCAAGATAGTTAATATAATTTATTTTTTCTCTTATTTTCCTGTTAACTAAATATTTAGAAAGAAAAATTATTATTTTTCTGTTTTTTAATTCAAATAATAAAAGAGAAAAAGTTTGTCTAATTTTTGAAAAAAAATTTATTTATATTTTTATAAACAACTATAAAATATTATTTTATGTTCAAATATTTGTCATCATGCAGATATTCAAAAATAAATTATTTTATGTTAAAATTATTATTTTATAACTATTTATAATATGTAAAATAAATTATTTTTCTAATATTTTTATTTTCTTTATATTATTAAAATATTTTTAATCATGCAGATAATCAAATATTATTTTATGTTCAAATTATTATTTTATAACTATTTATAATATGTAAAATAAAAATATTTTCTAAAATTTTTATTTTCTTTATTCTTTTCTTTTACGAGCCTATATTAATGTCTGACAATTTTCACAGGTTTGATTTGAAATTGAAATTGCCAGTTCATAGTGTACTAAGCCGCAGAAAGAATGTACAGGGTCAATTGTCATGATGATACCTTTGGGGACCATTCGGTCCATTCTTGGCTGCTTTAACTTTACACCAAGCAAACGATTATGACGTAATTCACAAGTTGGAAACAGTTGAAGAGTTGAGCATGACGTGGGGAAAAGAAATTCTTTATTGATTATGTGCCTATGGCTCTCGTTTTTTCTTCTTATCTTAACGGAAAAATACACTTTCCCGTACAAGGAAAACAAAAGGAGCTGTGTATCAGTTGTGCAAATCTAGCCGATTAATATTAATAAGGGTAAAATATATTTTTTTTTGTCCCTCTAAAATTTTTTAAATTAGGTTTTAATTTTTCAAAAATTGTTCGTCTTATTTTAATTTCTTTAATTTAAAAAAAATATTTTTGGTCCTCAAAGTAATTTAAATAACACTTTATAATTACTATTAAATATTACTTTAAAGACTAAAAGTACTGTATTTTCAAATTAGAATGACTAAAATAGGACGGAAATATTTTGAAGAACTAAAACCAAATTTAAGAAATTTTAGAGGGACCAAAAATATATTTTACCCTATTAATAAGTATATTATTAATAAATAAAACTTTATATTTATTTGCTCTCATATTATAAATCAGAATATACAACTTGAAATTCATTCTCTCAATTAAACATTTTTAATATTTTCACTTCATTTTTTTGAAGGTGCATTTTACACAATCACTTTGCTGACAAAAACTTTTCTCTTAACCGTATCAAAACTATCATCTTTCTTATCTTTATTTAAATATTTGATATTCTTAACCACTTATACCTTTTAATATATTTTTTTAATCTTTTCTCTAAATTGTATTTCAATAGTTTTTTTAAAAAAAATTATCAATAGTTAAAAATCACTATATATAAAAAAAATTATAAATTTTAATTTATATAAAAACAAACCTTTATCATGTACAATGCATATACTAAAATATATTTATTAATTTATATAAATAAAATCTATACAATTATTTTATGTAAGATGAATGGATTTTGAGAGTGTAATATAAGTTACACTTGTATAATCTCATCCCTCCTTTTATACATACATACATACATACATACATACATATATATATATATATATATATATATAATGTCTAAGTGATCATATATTTTCATCTCTTACTTTTTAATGGCCATATGATATTGTTTAACAAGTTTCAAATATTATATTTGGAGATAAGGATTAAAGACACAAGCCATGCAATTGAGAACAAGAAATCTACTTCTATGTTTGTGTCATCTACTTTTATTTCTTCTTTGTTTGCTTCATCCTTTAGTACTATTATATGTTGATGTTCAATAATAATTCGCATTTAACTATTAGTACTCTAAAATGTAAACATTTCATAGTTGAAAAATTTTACTATTACTTCAAAATTATATAAATGATTCTTCATAGATTTCAATAAATTAATTAAGTGATGTTAAACATCATATATAAGTTTGAGTAAATTATACTTTCCTTTCAGAGATGCATGTATCATTATATTCTCTTTTCTTATATTGAAATATATAATTCAGTCCATTTAACTTAACACTGTTAAAATAAATTACACTCTCCTACTTCGAGAGATGCTAGTATTACATTGTGTTCTCCTTTTATGTTGAAATATACAATTTAATTCATTTAACATGATACAGTTAAAAAATATTCTTTAGATTTTAAATATTTTTTTAATTAAAATTAAACTAAAATATTGTTAATTACTAAGTTACCCTTCACTCACTCAATGCCCTAACATTACTTCTTGTCTACACATCGACATTGCTTTTCTTTGTAAGGTGTTGCAAGCAAAGTAATTGCTTTAGGAGTGACAAAATGTTTAACCAAATTTGTTGTTAGCAATATATAAAAAGGATAGAAATGACATTAAATGGAGAAAAAATTTATGACAAAAAATTTACTCTAAAAATCAAATATTTTAGTAACATATATTTTTGTAAAAAAAGATGTACAAATATAGTTTTTTGGTCAAAAATTGTTCTTTAATAGAAATTATTATATTTTTATAGAAAAATAAAAAATGGTTGAATAATTGTGGTGTATTTTCATTTATTAAAAGATAGATAAAACTAAATATCTTAAAATAAGAAGAAAGAAAAATATAATATTTAAATCTCTCAATATAGGAAAGTGTAAAAGATATTTTAATTATAAAATTATTTTCAACAAAACATTTAAAAAATATGCATTTGTCAAGGGAGGAAAGTGTGTATCTTAATACAAAAGAAGAGGACATTATAATACTTGCATCTCTTAGAACATGATAGTGTAAAGTGTAACATCTCGGAAGCTGATGAGGGTAGGGAGTGATTGCTGGTGTAAAAAGAGATAAGGCATGAATAAGGAGTGGCTCCTGGCAAGCTTCCAGCGAGAAGGGTACATGAATGAATCAAATACACACCAGAATGAGAGGGATCCAAAGGCTGTGCAGGTATGAGACTATACAGTTGAGGATAGCTTAAAGGAATTAATAGGTGCTACCTATACCAACAAGATGCATCTACTTTTTGGGAGCCTATCACTTAAGAATTCCATAGTTAAGTGTGTTTGACTTGGAGCAATTTTGGGATGGGTGACCTCCTGGGAAGTTTCTTGGGAAGCGTGTGAGTGAGGACAAAGTACACTGAAAAATCTTGTGTTGGTTTGTGGGGATAGTCACTGATCCTGAAAGCGACTAGGCGTTACATAAAGGATATTTTGGTAATAACATTTTTAACGAAAATTAATGAAACCTTAATAGAAAATTAAGAAATATCTTGAATAATAGAATAAATATCTTGTAGTATAGTGTAAAAACAATAGAATAAATCATGTATATAATATAATAATTAAAATAAAAAGTGTTATAAAAAAATGAAATAACCTATCATTTATCAATATCAATATCAATATCTTAAGGTATCTTAAAATATTATAAATAGTATAATAGTTAAAATAAATAATGTAATATAAAAATATCCAAAAAAATAATAAAAATAAAATAAAATAAACTTATTATCTATGATCACAAAAGAGAATAAAATATAAGAAATTAGAAACTAGCATTTTAAAAAATACTACTTGAAGTAATATCTCAAAAAACGTTACATACTAAAAAAGCTTGTTTACCAAATATTATTAAGAGTTTAATGACTATGCACTATTAGTGTAAAATTTTTATATTGTCAACCAATTACAAATCACCCTTGTTATGACTTTTAAGGTAACTATTGTAAAAGTCAACAAACTTATCATACATGGTGGTTTGTAATTAAATGACAGTGTAAAACAACTTTACACTATCAGTACATAACCTATTTTCTCTATTATTAATAGAGTCAAACAAACTTTTTATCTAATCAAAAAAAGTAAAAAATGACGAGCCAACATAGGCTTATTTTAAAGTTGAGAAATGGATGCTTGCTCGGATGTTCTCTTTGGTCATCAAGAATGTTACTAGTGAAGCAACTTAAAGCTTTGATACTACCATCTAAAAGCAAAGCCAAAAAGGAAAAAAAGAAAAAGAAAAAGAAAGTAAGAAATAAAGAAAAGAGAAGAATTTCAATTTTATTTTTTTAACGAAGAAAAATAAAAATCTTAAAAGTGAAAAATATGGCACATCAAAGAATACCATAATAGAATAGATCTACCTCTATAATTTTAATGCAATATTAATGTAAATATATTTTATACTATTACTTAATTATGCATTATCATATTATTATAAAAGTTTAAATATATTTTTAATTCTTATAAAATGAGCTAATTTTGATTTTGATCTTGTATTTTTTTTTCTTTTCATCCCTCCAAATTTCGAAATTATTGTTTTGTCCTTATAAAATGAACGAATTTTGGTCTTGGTCTCTATAATTTTTTTCTTTAATTTTCATTCCTTCAAAATCTAAAATTGTTGTTTTTAGTCCCCAACGTTCATTTTAAGATAGATGAAAAAAATCCATTTTAGGGATCTAAAAAACTTTAGAAGTGTTACATGCTGATATAATACCATAGACACTAGTTGGTGCTAGTTGAGATGGTCACTTAATCTTTTGTTAAATATATAAACAGTTAACATGTGTGATGTAACAATACAGACCAAAAACAATGATTTAAGATTTTTGTGGAATCAAAATCAGAGAGATTTTTTTTACAAGGATCAAAACCAAAATTTTCTTATTTTACAGGAACCAAAAATATATTTAACTCTATTATAAAACAATGATTTTATTGAGTATTTTCTATGGAAATTGTTATTTGTTTCAAATATTTCATAAATAATTATTATTAGATACTAGCAGAAAGAGAGACACTTCATACCTCTGTTTATTTTTAAAATATAGTAAATAATTTAAAAAATAATTAAAGAGTATAATAGTCTAATAAAAAAAAATGGAGACCAAAAGAGTAGTAGGAAATTAAATGCGTTAGTTGAAAAAAAAATTTAGAATTCTGAAAATGGAAATGGAATAGTAGGGAATAGTACGTTTGGCCTAAAGAAGTCTGCAGTGTTTTTTCTTCTTTTTGTCAACAGGCTCAAATCAGAATGAAAACCTTGCTTTAGGCTGTAGTCTTGGGGCTGCTTTATCCTTTTATCACTTCACCCAGAAAGGAAAAAATAAATCTTGTTAAGCTGCAATCGCGCTACTATGCCTTTGTGTCCTGCTTCATGTCATTTTTATTTTCTTTTTAATCGGTACGAGTCTTTCTGGTCACAAAAATACTTGAATGAAAATTTCTGTATTTTTTTTGGTATAGAAAAATTTAGGAGGAGAGGATGAAGCTGTAGTTTGAGGCAGAAAAAGTATTCGAGCTCAAAGAATACTTAGAGAAATACTTTCATTTATTTCGTTCTAAGAAGACGAGTGGGAGTTTGAATTTGTAACCTATTAGATACGAGATTCTGTCTTATTTCATTCGACCAATTCCTTAGAGTTAGATAAAAGATTTCTGTATGAATGAGGGTGGACATATATATATATATATATATATTTATTATTTTTTTAAATAAAAACTTTTTTATGTCAAAGGAAAGACTTGTTTTTGTGAAGCAGTTTTCTTTTGTGCGTGGAGTTATATTCAATCTCAATTAAAATTTGTTCACTATCATTTTTCTATGCAACATTTTAGATGCATATGCAGCAAAACAGTTTTACAACACTGATTATCCCTGGAGCTGGCCATCCATAGGTGGATTGCTCTATTGAAACTTTATTGGGCCTAATTCAAACGTGGCACACCAAGAACTACGGGGGTGAAGTACCTTCAGTCTTTACATGGGCTTATAGCTGAAATTTCATTTCAGCGGCATTCGGTTTATTTCACTTTTTTTTTGAAAAATTATATTAAGTATTTTTTATATTATTTATTTATTAAAATTAGAGTTTCACCTTAATGATATTTTTAATTCTCATTTGTAACTTAAATTTTTTATAAATCAAATTGGTTAAATTATTTTAAATTTCTCTTATTCAAAACTTATTAATCAAAATATTAAATTTGACTCAAAATTAAAAAAAGTCAAAATTTTCCTTCATCAAACTCTAATTTTATGTCTTACATAATCCTTTTTTAAATTTTATTAAATTTATAAATTTAATTCTTTTAAAATAATTTCACGTCCCAGATTAATCATAAAGCCTCCAAATATTTGGATAAAAATTAAAATTTTGAATTTTTTAAATAAAAAACAAATTTACTTGATTTTAAAACTATAAAAATTTATTTGATTCAAACTAAATTAGGAAATATAAATAAAAAATTATACATAATAATTAAAGAGGCTAGAAATATAATTAAATTTATTATGAAGATTGATTGAAAATAATAAATATATTATATTCTTTTAATGTAAATCAAATGTATATCTAAACTGATAACTTAAAGAGGTAAAGATGGCCAAAATAAATTTTATTTGTTTTAATAAAATACTTCTCATAAATTTACTAAACTTTATTTTGATAAATTTTTCAATAAGTATTTATAAGAAAATAAAATAAAATAATTTTTTTCTATAAATTCTTATACACAAATTAAAACCAGTTTTTGAGGAAATTAAATGAAAGAACTTTCATAAAAGTTTAACTGTACAAATTAATTTTAACTTAGAATTTTTTTTAATTAATTTTATATTCTTGTTTTGTTTTACTATAAATGTTTATTGAAGCGTTTATGACCTAAATATCAAACTTTTTCACAAAATCTTCAAAATTTAAAATTTTTTTTTTGGGTCAAGTAAATTTTAATCTTATTTCAAGTCACTGGTTTTTCACAAATCCATGACGATGATGCTGTGTAGTAATTGGGTAGGGATTCCTGAAAGTGTGATTTGACCGTAGCGGACCGCGGCGCACCTGGCGTGTTAGCAGACCGGGAAGATGAATCGCCGTTTGGCTGTTGTTCAATGTCAACGTTTACAGGGTTTGTTTTTTTGGGACTTCTACTGTCAATGAATTATTTTTTTAAACCGTTAAATAAATAAATAAAAAATTAATAATTAAAATTGTTAATCATGAACAGATTTTAACTGTTAATTTTTTTATCCATGTATCTAACTATTTAGATAGGTGAACTAAAATTTGCCTTGTTATTTACACAGTTATCACCTAAATTTCATTACTGACAAGTTTTAGATTTGACCTTCAAGCCAATTTTGAAGGTGGTACTCATTTCTTCTAAATTTCACGGAACGACTGTTAGATGTGCTCTATGTTCAGTATGCTGGTTTTTGTTGTGGTTATTAACCACGTGGCCGGAGTAAGTAGAACCTACATTTTTTCTGGAATAATGATATATCTTACTCTTACAGAGACGAATCTTCCTATAAATTTTTATAATATTTTATTGAAAAAAGTATTAAATTAAAAAAAAATAAAATAAAATAAAATAAATATATATATATATATATTTAATGTTTTGAAAAATTAAAAAGTATTCAATACTTTTTTATCTAATAAGTAAGAAGATTTTGTAAAAAAATTTAAAATTATTCTTTTTCGGGAATTTGCCATTTCTGCTTATATATAAGGGAATATATATTGACAATTTATTACCACCTTTTCAATCATTAATTATTTTTTTATACATTGTAACAATCGTTGATTAATTACTTAGTTGTTGTTGGGACCTGGATTTTGTGTGCTTCTATTTTAATTTTTTTTTTGCTAGAGAGGCAGGAGGGGATTTATTTTTGTTGTTGTTGTTAGAAATATTTCAAACTTCACTACATTAGTCAAACTTTGTTTATCTTTGTTATGACCTGGAAAAGTAGTACTCCCTTCGACTTAGTTCGAGACGAAATTGTTAGAGCCGATGTTCCTTTTCGAAGGGCAGAATCGAAATATAGCGTCGAACAAATAGGTGTGATTGTTGAGTTCTATGGTGGCAAACTTAATGGAGGAGTCAGTTATAGTGATCCTGCTATTGTGAGGATACTCTTATATTTTTTTGTATATAATTTTTGATAAAATCTCGTATTTTTTTATCTTCTTGCATATTCTTGAAATAATTTGTTGGTTGTGCAAACCAAAGAGAATCATGACTTTGAGTTCTACCAAGTCATCTTTGATTTTTTTTGCACATAAACCAATTATGAAAAGTAATTAAATAGATGAAAGAGAGTAATAATTTTACGAAATTAACCTTATTATTAATCTTTTTTTGTTAAAAATGATACAGCACAACAACATTATAAAAAATATTATTAGAGGTATAAATGGAAAAAGTAATTAATATTACATTATAAAGCTAAAATGACATTTATTTTGAGACTTATTTTTTATTCTAATATGAAGCTTATTATGGGACGGAAGGAGTACATAAATTTTGTTTTATAGAAGTAATAAATATACATCTATTTATTTTTTTATCTCATGTTTATCTATTTTTCTATCTCTCTCTGTTGTTTTCATCCTATCATTTACTATATTTACTACTTTCTCTATCTGCTTATTCTTTTTTCTTGCTATCTCTCTTATTACCTCAATTCATACCATATTTTGAAGTGCTCCTTAACCTTCTCTTGTCCTTGGATGACATGGCTCTTGAATATGATCGTATTAACGTTAAATCTGGTGTACTAATGTGCAAACGACGATCAATTGCACTTACAAATAAAAAGAGATCTCAACTATATCCAAGACCATAGTCACTTTTTTTATGCTAAAGTATTAAATGACAATCTGTTTTAAAGATTCTTAGCATTTAGATTTACAACTGGACCTTCTGCATTTCAAAATCCAACTTAAAATAAAGGATAATTTTGCTGCTCATAACAATTTTACCAGGCTTGAATAGAATTGTTTGTGTAAAGGATATTTGTGGTTTGTACAAAAAACAAAAATTCAACTCTAAGGAATTAGGTTTCTTTTTGAGTAATTCATAGTTGCAAATGTGAGTCTTCAAGGTAAGAATTGGTTCTTCATCAATTGCACCATGGAGTATTTTGACATATCCTTCAGGTGTAAGAATGGTTATTCTGTAAGAACTAAGTTCTAACAATTAAAATAATATTGTTATTGTTATATTCATCAAAAAAGAGGAAAAATTAGCAGAATGAAATTGTGCAATTCAAACCAAAGAGAACCCAGAAGTCAACAATAATAATAATAATAATAATTCAACAACAACTAAACCCAAAAATCAACAACTAAAATCGAAAACACCTCTTCTATGGCGTATCATGAAGAAGCACGACGTTGAGGTGCAAGGAGAGATAAGTGTGTGTGAGAGAGATTTGGGCTAAGGAGGTTTGGGGCTGGAGACATATGAGTTCGAGAGGCATTAATGTTGGAAATAGAAATTGAGAAAGAGAGATGGCGAAGGTTTTAGATTCCCAAATTGAAATGGGAAAATTTGAGAGACAAAGAGGATAATCAACCATGTAAGATTAAGGGTCTGTTTGTTTCAGCTTTTTTCACTAAAGAATCGCTTCTTTTAAAACAAATAATCACTTTTTCTTTTAGTTTTTCATATGCTTGTTTTAACTTTTCAAGATAATTAGAAGTTAAAAATAAAGCGAATGCTAGCGTGGTCGTTGAATGTAAGTGATCCACGGTGATCTATTTTTATCCACCAGTTATTTCAATTCCTCTATTTTTTTTATAGGCATTAGTATTTTTTTTTTTTAAGTTTTAGAATGCCTTTTTTATCCTTATGAATATGACATTTATACCTTTAACAACCAAAAGAGCTACTCCCTGCCAACTGTTACCATAGACACGAATTCACACCCTCACTTCCTCGCATTTCTGCTATATGACTCTAAACCTGTGCCCTCCTTGCTTCTCTCGCCTACTCCACCACCCTTCTTTTGCTCTCCTCAAACTCTTTGAAACCTATTCCAACCACATTGCCAACACTCCTTTTCCTCTCTAATTTTCGCCGCTTCCTCACTCCCCAACCAATCAAGGTTCCCAAATGCCAAAGCCTCCGTGAGTGAAAGACAAAATGAAACCTTTGACAGCATCGCGAACCTTTTAGACCAACAACTTCTCCTCAATTGTCACGAATGCCAAAGACACTAATGAGGCATTGTAAATGATCACTGACAACTCTTCCCGAAACGACGACATTGTTTCCATCTCCTATTGTTGCTCCATTATCTTTGTCGTGCTTAACAACAACAATCCCTAACTCAATTTGTCCATTTTCTACGCCATGCACATAGTTTTCATCCAGATTATTTTTCTCTAGGGTTTATGCATGTGTGTGTTGTGTTAGCTCCTATTACGATTTGATAACACTTGTGTTTATTTGTGTGTTGTGAGCATTTAGCAAGAGTGGTCCTTTGGTTAAGAGATGGAAATGGTCGAGGCCACATGCGTATGTTTACATGTTGTTGATTCAGGGTTTAGCAGCGGCATTAAGGATTTTTGATGCTCTTAGGGTGATTAAGTATACTTGCGAGGGATAAAGGTGTAAATGTAATACCCCTACTTTTATATATTAAATTATTCTATATTTATTTCTAGAAAACTAGATGAAAATATCAAAAGATTGATCCCTATGGTTATGTTCATATTAGAAAGTAGTATTTAGTTTAGATTTTTAATAATTTTTGGGAAACGGAGTTCGAAAATGTATAAAATAACTGTTTTGTCCTTAAAAGGCTAAATAATAGAATTAATAAATAAAAATAGTTGGAAGTGTTTAAAAAACTGTTTTTAAGTCATCAATGTACTTAGAATAATTAATAATAATTTTAGAAATTTTTCGTAAATTTATTGAAACAATTTTTCAAAAATGACAAAAATACCCCTAGTTGATTGTGGGAACCAACCAGAGACTTTTTGACCTTAAAATATTTTGAAAATTTTATATTAATTATATTTCATTATAAAAATTTTATTTTGAAATAAAAATAGTGAAAAATATAACAACCCTATTTTAATTTTATCAACCGTTTTTCTAATATTTGACAATGTAATTTTGAAAAATCAGGAAGGAATTTCAAAATCCTAAACCCCACCATTATGCTTAGAATTTCAAAATCTATTTAATTGTAATTTTTAATAATTTTTTCGAGTCGGAACCAAATAAATTAAAAAATGACGGTTTTGTCCCTATTTCTTAACATTAAGGGCTGGCATGAGAAAAAAGATTAAATTTACATTAAAATTTCAATTTAAGCTTGGAATCATGTCATATATATTAAAATAAAATTTTGAAATTTTTTTTGGAATTTTTCAGAATTCCTATATAAAATGACCAAAATGCCCCTTAGTGTTTGCTAAGCCTAGCCAATATTAGTTTGACATCCAAAAAGGATGAAAATAGTATTTTTTTTAGTTTATCTTTTGGGTAAAATATTTAATTTTATAATTTTCATAAAAAATTTGGTATTTATTGAATTAAAATGGATTTTTTATGAATTTTCTAGCTTAAAAATACAAAATAAATACATATAATTTCAAATAAATTAATAAAAATTAAAATTATTATTAGAAATTTATTTTTGGTGAAAAATATTATAATTGTACAGTTTTTCATTAAAATGCATTATTTTGATATTAAAAGCTAATTTTTCATATTTAGGCATTTTTATTGGTATCAATTAATTCACCTACAAATAAAAATTGACACATGGAAGCTTGGGACAGCTGGTGGAGCACATCCCCAACCCTAAAATAGGTGATTCACCACCTATTTGGGTTATGTGTCCCTAAAATTAATTAAAAAGAAATTAAAATTAAGTTTTATTGCATCATCATTTATATCATCTAGGAGACACCTAACCCACCCTTCTCTATAAATACCCATGTTTCTTGGTCATTTTTCACACATCCTCCTCTCTCTCAAGCTAGCCAAATTCTTAGAGAGCTTCTCTCTCTAGAAAAAACTTTATTTTACTTTGTTTTTATGCTAAAATTTTACTAGTTTTCCAACAACTAGTAAAGTTCTCTTCCTAAGAGCTTTGCATCAACAATTTCATCCTCTTCATCAACTATCTTAGAGGTAATGGGGGGGGGGGGGGGGAGTGGGGTTGGTTTTAAATTATTGTCACTTTGCATGTTGGTAGAGAGGGTTTTCTCCTAAACCCGTTTAGGCATAATTTTAATTATTATTATCATTATATTATGTTTGATGTTAAACTTTAATTTTTATTAAGTTGTTACTCTATTCAAATTTAAATTATTAAATTATAAAATTATAATTGCTAAGTTGTTATTATGCTCAAATTTAGATTATTAAATTATAATTGCTAAGCTGCTACTCTGCTCAATTTTTGAAAATTAAAATGTACTTGTTAAGCTATTACTTTGCTCAAATTTAGAAAATTAAAATGTATTTATTTAGTTGTTATTCTGCCAGAATTTTGGTAATTAAATTATAATTACTATGTTGTTATTATGCTAAAATCTTATATGATTATCAAATTGTTATTTTGTTAAAATTTCGGTATTGTGTAATTTTTGGAAAATAAGGTAGAAATGTTGATTGTACTGGTGCTCAAATTAATTAAGACCAAGGAAACCTCTACTTGAGAAGTTAAAAATTGATAGTTTAGTGAGTAATGTAAAGCAAGTGACATGCAGTGGCATGACACCCTATTAAGGAAGCTACAATTTTGTATACTGAGGAATGAAAGGTAGGGACCCACTTGAGGAAGTATTGGGGGTAGGCATCGAGTGGTAAAGGACCCAATGGCTAGGGTAGTGCCCTTGAGCTAGGATATTCGCCTGACCAAGTTCGATAACCCAGACAACTGCTCAGCATTCTAGAATTGGTTAAGAGTATACCTTTATAAATGGATATCCTAACTGTTATTTTCTTCAATAATGATGAGGACTGTACCATATGATGATGTGGATAAGGTATATGTACCCCTAGTCACTTCCTAGATTCTGTTGAGAACTATTACCCATTAATGGGAAGTAGGGATCCCTGTCTAGTCAAGGGTAATCTGATACAACTTAGAATAAACCTTAGGTTCCCTTCTATTGTCAACTGTGTTTTATCTTTGTTTTATGGTAGATTTCTTACCATAAAATGTAAAAGTGATTTTAGAATAAATCATCTCACTCCATTGTTTTTCTTCCTTGTATAATTGATCGCAATTATTGAAGATGATAACAATGTATGATGATGCTGAGGATGAGTCAGAGGATACTCTTTCAGATTTATAGACCTAGTTTATAATATTTTTCTTAAGAGATAAGGTAAATAAATAATGCTCTATATAGGATCTTTTTAATGTTTATGTTGGGCTAGGTAGTATATATCTTTTGATGTACTTTTGTTTTGTTTTGTTTTTTTTTTTCTATTAGGTATTACTCTAATCATGATGTACAGTATGATATATATATATATATATATATATAAGCAGTTTTATTATTTCACTTCTATTTTCAAATTCTGTTAAATTTAGAATTTTTTATTATAAAATTGAAAAATTTTTACTCATATTTTCATCAACTTAATTTAATAATTAAATTGATATGAATTATATTTAAAGGAGAGTTACAATAAACACATCAAGGCCAAAAGAGTAAATATATTTTTGCTTTTTTAAAAAGAAATTAAAATATTTGCAGTTGTAACAGGTTGTAACTAAAATATCTGAGCCCCTCTATTTTATAACATTAAATCTAACGGTCAGTAATAATTGGACCACCATAGACCATTTAGTTTGGTGGTCCACCCTAGACATTGTCTAAAAAGAAATTAAAATCTGATTATAATTAGAGGTTGTTTTAGATAGATTCTCATAAAATCAACTGTTTCTTTTAAAAAAATAAAAAGTGAATTTTATAATTGTAAATAATCATAAATTAATTTATGCTTTTTAAAAATATTTCTAAAAAATAATCACTAGATTATTTTATTTATATTAGCATCACTTCATTTTAATATGTAACAAACAAACCCTAAATGGAAAAAATTGAAATTTTGTTAATTGATAAAATTTTATTACCGTTAAAAGTTGATCGTTCAATCAAATTTTATTGATATAATATTTTTTTTGTCATATTTATTGTTTCAAAATTAAAATTAAAATAAATTATTATCTTGAAACAAAAATAAAAAATATAAAGATGTGAAATAACACGTAAGACCCATTTTAAATTTTTACTTCATCAGTTCACCATTGGAAAAAAAGTTGTTAAAATTTTTAAACTAATTTGATAGTGTTGGGTCATTAAAAGTAACTTAAGGACCCATGGATATATTAGTCCTCTAATTTTATTTATTTTTGGATAATCATGACATAGGTGCAAAGTATCCATTAACTTTGTCGATAACTAATTTCCATCAGAAAACCTAACTGGTCAACTTTAGTAGGGTCTCTTTTTTCAACTACATTTTTTTCATCCACAAAATTTGAACCCGAAACCTTACTTAAAGAATCAGAGTACAGTACCACTCAAACTAACGACATGTTGGTATATTAGTCCTCTATTAAAGATGCTCTAACGGCATATTTATTTTACATTAATGAACAACTTTTTATATCATACGCACGCTTTAATGTAAATCTAATGGTATTAAAAAAATGTAAATTTAATGGTTAGAGATTAATCTCAACACACATGTTAATTAAAATCGATTTTGTCAGAGTTTACCCAACTTTAAAACAAATGAATACTATATAAGGCATCTAAAGTATCATTATAAGTCATTAACGATGCTTGTAGTATGCCTTAACGTTACAATATGCTCTCTCTTTTTATACTAAACTTTTGTTCACAGAAAGGATCCGCTCAAAAAAAGAAAAAAAATAAATTAAAAGACTTGCGTCCAAATAGGCAAATACATTTCTCTGCAGTTAAGCCTTTCCAACAGAGTTACTTAGCAAATTCATCTAGTTTTCAGTATTAAGACCCTGGTAAAAATAAAAAAAAAACAAGTGAAACTTCTTTAGCATGATAAGGGGACCATGTGGATTTGCATTTGAACAACTTTGAAACCGTTATATCCGAGCAAAACATGGTCAATTCCGCATAGTTTGATGTGTCCAGTCCAGATTATAAATCTAATCCTTACCATCATGAGCATAGAACTGTTATTGTTATTTTTCCACGTCAATAGTACGAACAAATAATTAATAAAGTCCCCGTCTCAATCGTTTTGGCATTGTTAAACGAATCTTTGAAGCATGTCTGAAATAATATTCTTAGGAAAAAGATCAAATCTAAGAAACATCCATTTTATGCTTTCCACCTATGGCAGCCGCATATTCTTGAGACCACCACCCCCTGTACTTAAATCATGTTTTTAATCTACATTCTGCTTTCTAAGAGTGTCATGGTGTACATTTTTATTTGAAGATGAAAATTTAGCAATGTGACGGGACCACATTCTGCTACTGATTTGAGGGGGATTGTTTTGCCATTTGAAGATGTGGTCCCCCATCTTTGCTTAGTAACTTAGGTGCTCATTTTTCTTCACCAATTACACCTTAGGCTCTCAAATATTTAACTGGGGAAATCAGTGGGAATTGTGGGCTAAAGGTTGGTGAAATCCCATAATCTATTTTCAGTTAATTTAACTTAGATTTTGTACACAATTTTGCTTAAAAAGTGCTATATAGGCATAGGTGAAGCTAGCATTAGAGCTGTTGACAATTGAACTTAATTAGTTGACTAGATACTGGACAGCATAATGATGAATTTGCATAGAAAATTAGAAAAAGCAACACGAGTCTACACTGTGGGCAACATATCATAGTCTTAAAATTTTCTTGCTTACGTGATCCCCTTTGTCGCATAAGGACGACAAACTCTTGCATGAGAAAGGATGTACAAAAGTAAGAAAAGTTAGATAAAAAAACTGAAGGTAAAAAAGCCTTTCATGAACTAGTCTTTGATTTAAAAAGTACTGTCGGGTTATCGACCAAAGAAAAAGAAAGTACTGTCAGGGACGTTTAGCTTCCAACAAGAAACGTAGATCATGAGGGAGGGGAGAACCACCCCGCACAGCGCCAAAGCACTTAATTAAGAGAAACTTGACACAATAAAAAAGTCTCGAGTATTATAGAAATGTGTTGAATTGTCCGAGTGCAGTGTATGCTCTCTCTGTCTTTCCCCGCCTCTTTTGTTACTTTGTTCTACAGGCTTGTAGTATAACTGCAAGTTTGTAACTCCGAACGTGATTGAGGCTATGTATGGTATTTTTTTGGATATGTTTGACATAAAATACTTTAGTTGTTAGTCATTTATGAAGGGATGATGATATTAATTTGTACGTCATTTAATTTAACTACGTATTTCTTTTAAATAAGGAAAAGAAAATATTGTATGTTTTTGCTTCCTCCAAATTGCCACAGTATTTCCGTTTCTTTTTCTTTTGATACAATGATCGTACATAAATTTGATTTTGCTTTGTTGTAGGTATTCAAACGCGTGGAATTGAAAGCCGAAAACAATAAATATGAAAAAAAAAGAGAGTTATTTATACAACGATGCATAAATTGTCAAATTGATATTGTATTCACAACTTAGTGAACTTATTTAATCAACGAGCGGTGAAGATAACTGTTGTCAAATGAACACATTGAAAATGTGTTGAACATAAAGAATGTGCAAATTTAGTTATTTATAATTGCACATTCTTTCACTACTAGACTTTTTATTTTTAAAAAAGTTATGCACATTCTTTAAATTTGTTTTACCTAAATATTACATCATTCCGATCTTACACAAGATCTTAGAGGTATGCGTGCGTGCGTCATAATATATATGTATATTGTGCTGAAAAACTGTGGAAAAAATTATGATAGAAAGTATGCAAAAATTATTTCTTATAAATTAATCACCGGAAACAAAAAGACTATTGCCTATGAGGCATGCCAATTTTTCTTAGATAGAAACCGCTTTATTGGATTATGAAATAGCATCCATTTCTTGTCTCTCCATTGACCTATATTCAAATTCAGTTGAATCCCTCAGGCCACAGGAAGGATCTTCATATAACGCACAGAACAACCTAACTTACTAGTCTAAGAAATCCCCAACCAACTGATACACCTATGAAGTCCCAAATGAAGAAAAAAAGAGAGACCCCCGTTCCCAACACTCCTTGCAACACCAGCGATCACGTGACGGAAGGGTCCAGGGAAAATCAGGTTTGCACTAGCCCGTGTTGTTTCTTCTGCAGCATGAGAGAACCAGATGCATCTCTCAGAAGGGCTGGAATAGCGACCTGCTTCAAAGAAATGACTCGGGGAGAGAATCAAGAGCACGTGTTGGTGCTGAGTGGACTATGGCACATCGCAATGAGCCAACCGAACGAGCCAGAGTTCCCATCCCTCGGCGTATTCAAGTGCATGGCAAGTCTAATCCACAAAGGTGTAAACGACAGACACTGGCTTCTCACAAATCAAAACATATACATACCCTACTATGCTGCTCATATCATTGGCTCATACACCATGAACAAGGAGGAGTTTGCACAACTAGCTGTACAATCAGGTGTGATGCCCCCATTACTGGACCTGCTTAGGGGCAAGATAAGTTGGGTTGAGCAAAGAGTTGCGGTTAGAGCACTTGGTCACTTGGCCAGTTACAAAAGCACGTTTGAATCAGTGGCACAGCACGAACAAGAGGTGGTGGAGCTGGCCTTGAACTTGGCTTCCACTTGTTTACAAGTTGTCTATGTTGACTTCGTAGCTGAGAAGGATGTGAACAAAAGAGTAGGGTACCACAGGAACTTGCTCACTAGAGGGGTTGGGGATTTGGAGACGGAGAATCGCAAGGCAGAGGAATGGGCTAGTCAGTTTCAGTGTTGGTCTCTTTACCTTCTGAATTGCTTTGCTTGCAAAGATAGGTCTCTGGATCTCATCTGCAAAAGGGTGTTTCTGAAGGACTTGTGCGATATGTGGGGTGGGTTGATAAATCACACGTCACCAGCAGGGGTTGGACTGATTAGAATCTTGTGCTATAGTAAAGTAGGAAGGAAAAGCATTGCTGAGTTACCAAAAGTTGTAAAAACTCTAGGTAACCTTTCAAGATCTTCAGATGATTGGCAGTATATAGGTATCGATTGTCTTCTTCTGCTTCTCAAGGACCCAGATACGAGGTACAAAGTTCTTGATGTTGCCGCTTCATACCTCGTTGATTTGATTGAACTTAGAAGCCTTGGAGATAAATCAAACGTGGGTGAGACTATCACAAAGGTGCTCCTTCTGGATAGTAATAAATTGAAACCCGACAGACAAAAGGTTGGGGCAACGTTATTACAAGAGGTGGTGGATTTGAAGGTGGATAGGAGGAACAAGGAGAAGCTAGTTTCCGAGGAAAAATTAGAGGAAACAAGGGTTTTGGTGAGCCTGATAAAGCAACAAGCGAATCACATGTTCAGGTTGGGAAAGGTGGAAGAGGCATTGTTGAAATATTCTGAAGCACTTGGTGTTTGCCCCTTGAGGTTTAGAAAAGAGAGAATGGTGATCTACAGTAACAAAGCGCAGTGTCATATTCTGCTTAAAAACGCAGATTCAGCGATCAGTGACTCAACGCGCGCTCTTTGCCTGTCCAACCCAGCAAACACGCATGGGAAAAGCCTTTGGAGGAGGTCACAGGCATATGACATGAAAGGAATGGCCAAAGAGAGCCTCATGGACTGCATAGTGTTCATGAACAGTTGCATCAAGTCCGGTGAGACCATGCGCGTCAAGATTCCATACCACGCCGCGCGCATGATCTGCAAACACATGGATGCCACGTGGCTCTTTGCCACTGCTCGCTCAACGGTGGAAAAAACTCAACAATTGAACCAAGTCGGCGGGGATGATCAGAACGGGGGCAATCATGAAGAGCAGCCACGTGATCATGAGGCGTTGATGACGATGATGGAAAAGAGAAACAGTCTCATACACGGTAATTAAATCCTTGCCTTCCAGGTTTAATTTATTGCATTAATATAATTAGAACAAATCTCTTGAAAAAGTTGTAAAATTAATCTTCTATAAACCACCTTTGAATTTTGATATAAAAGCATATTAGGTTTTTATATTATAACCAATCATACATTTATATATAATCATGTATATATAATAATTACTTTAAATATCATATTTAACATGATTTCTGATTAATTAATATTGTAAGTGTATAAAAATTAAAATCTTGATAGAATTAGAGCATATTACATGCACCTAAGTCACATATCACATATATAGCTTATTTAAATTCTGAGTGTATATATCTGCTCATTTTGCTTGATACTTTACAGCGTTTGCGTGCGTGAGGGTCAAAATCACTTTTGCTGTGAACTACTTTTTCAGGTCTGTCAACCATTATTGAAGAACCTTTTCACGCAAAAGAAGCTGGTAGGAGAAAGATGGAAAGGGCGAGAAGGAGATTCAAGAAAGCTGTTGTGGCTCGACCAACGTAAGTCAATTTAAATGGCTTGTTACATGCGGAGGAAGAGAATCTTGTGCCACCTAGCTAGCTCCCAGATTTTTGCCACTAGGTTAGGCATATAGCTTGTTTATGTACTTTAATTTCTCAGTGGCAGGTTAGAAATCAAATTCATAAGGCTATCAAATCTATTTTCCATATTGAAAATGGTAAATGGAGTAGTACGTAATGGAAAAGCCAATTATAAAAAGATGGCGTGACTGATATAATCCAGCAGCTCGCAGGAAAATGGAGAGGACCACATCTCCATTTCTAATATAATAATATATATGGTAACTTATGCTCAAATTAAAAATACCCAACAAAAATAGTACCGCACAAACTAAAGCATTCACACTTGATCAGAAGTTCGAGTGAACTGCAAAAAATTGGGGAAAATGGAATTGGAAGCTTGAATTTTTTTATTTTTATGTTTTAAGACAGCAAGAGCGGGATGAATTTTATCAATTTACAATGACTTATATTGTGTTTGTTTTCTTGTTTAGATTACAGTTACACAAACGTAGTTATAATAACGGCAACAAAGTGTTGCATCTCACAAAACGGAACAAATAGAACTGATGCACCATCTTTTGAACAATTACACAAACGCACTATTAGAGATACACAGAATTGATCCACGTTTTGTCTTACAACTATGTAGGGCTGCCAGAAATGAGTAGAGTCGAGTTGAATCAAACTCGATTTGACTTAACAAAATTGATTTGTTTTAATATTTAACTCGAGTGTGATATGAACTTTTTTCTTCTAGTTGATTATGATCATTGACATCCCTACATCTATCATGCTTCTTAATTTGTTAATTCTATAAACTTTTCAACCAAATTATTAAGTGTCATTTTGTTTTGGCCTATATAAGTGCCATTTGAATTAGCATGACAAATAAATTCGAACCTGTGAGTACCCATCCAACTTGTTCCAGCTTTAACAGAGAAAACCAGCTTTGATTGGATTCAAGTTCGGATTTTTCCCAACTTATAAAGTCAAATTTGGGTTTAGGTATATGATTCCTTACCTTGTTGCATTTTTTTTACAATTTTTTTTGTTTAATATATATATATATATATATATATATATATATAGGAGAGGGATCAAATGATATCAGTGTAACTTACATCAACTATTACATCATTCAATAACTTGATATAGACTGTGATTTTTATCGATCCAACCATTGAATTATAATGTCATATTATCAAGATTGTTTATGTCAAATTTTGTTAAATAACAATAAGAAGGTAATCAAATGACTCATAATTTACTATATTTTGAAAGTATATATTACGTCTATTTTGATCTATATGAATAAGGTATCAAATAATTTTGGATTAATATAAAATTTTGTACATATAATCTATGTTAAAGGAACTTTTAATTCAACGATGGGTTTTGAGATAAAATTTTTCAATTAAAAATTATTGAATGATATAATAGTTGGTGTAAGTTACACTAGTGTCATTTAATCTCTCTCCATATATATATATATATATATAGTAGAGTTAAGTTTTTTCATACTTTTATTTTTTATAATTATTAAAAATATAAATTAAATATTTTAATAGTTAAATAATTGAAATTATAATAATAATTAAATAACAAACTTATAATTATACATTTAATTAAAAATATAACTAAATTATTAAATTTTTTATTTTTATGTTATTTTTTATTTATTAATTTTTATATATTGTTTGAATTAAAATATAATTAATAACTTAATATATAATTTATTTAAAAATGTATAACTAAATTAAAATTGTAAAATAAGTTATTATATATTGATATATTATATTAATATATATTTCTAATTTTAGATATTTTGTGACAAATTTATATTAATATATATTCCCAGAATATTTTGTAAGATTGATTGTATTATTAAAACAAAAAGTTATTTAAAAATTTTAAATCTGATATGACATGATAAGACACTGTTACTCATTTGATTTTGCTTAGAAGTGACAAGGGAGGTGTGGAATTTTGCTGATGGTCATAAAGATAGGAGGGATATTTTGTCGACTATTATATGAAGATCGCGAGCTAAGAAAAGGAACAGTAACAAAGAGGTAAGAAAAGAAAAGTAAGAAAAAAAATCATCAAAAGAAAAGTAAGAGAAAAATCATCAATTTTTTTTATAACCTATATGTTATAGGTGTGAAGTATTTATCAAGTTTGTTAATGACTAGTCTTTAATAGAGAACTTGATTGCTCATCTTTAGTGGTGTCTCCTTTCTAACAATGTTTTTTTTTTTTATCCAGAATACTCAAACCTGAAACCTTGCTCAAGGAATCTAAGCCTAGTACCACTTAGACTAACGACATGTTGGAAAAAAAAAATCAATTTGATTGGTCTTCAAAGTATTACTTTTTTTTTTAAGTCTCTAAAGTAATAAAATTATATAAATAATCTCCTAAATATTCAATATCCATAGTTTAGTCTCTAAGTTGATATATTTTATTAATGTTCAAAGATCAATTTAAAGGATTTTTCAATACTTTAAGAACTACTTAGCATGATTTTTAATACTTGAAAGATTACTTATATGCTCCTTTTGGGCGACCCTTTTTATAAGACTCAATTAACAAAATTATGATGATTAAGGAAATTATTTAATTTAATTTGTAGCATTAAATTTGTCCTAAATTTACATGTTTTTACCAAAATTATTCTTAACATTAATGAGACATACTCTTATTTTTTTTTAAAATATTTTTATTAACTTTAATTCTTTTAGAGTCTATCATCAATAATATAATTATTACTTTAATTTTTATTGATTATGTAGTAAGGGTGGCAAAGTGGGCTAGCCTACCCCGACCTGCCATCAACCGGTCTAAAGCGAGGCAGGTTGACCTGCTGGTGGAAGGTGAGTTGAAAAACACACCCCGCCCTATTTATATGTGGGAAAAAATAAAGGGCAGATTGACGAGTAATGAAATGGCGGGTTGGCAAGTCTTAAAACATTGAAAAAGATGAAGATGAATTCCAGCAACAAAAAACACAAAAAACATAGAACATAAATGAAAGCACAACGCAAGACGTGATAAAGTAACTAACCTTTTTTCTTTAAGTTTTCTAATTAAAAATATATTACATAACTAAATGATTGAAAATTTATTAAATATTAATGTAAAAAATTACACTTAAATAAGTATCTACTTTTTAAGGTAAATAAGTATCTATTAAACTCTACAAAATAACAAAATAAAACAAAATAAATTTATATTTTCTTCACTTTCATTTCAATTGAAATCAAATGTCTTTTTAGTGATTTTAATAATGTAACTTTTTCATTAGAACAAGAAAAATTATAATTATATATTCATTGTCTCTTCCATTTTACTTTTTTTTGGTGAATGGAAGGGAGCAAATGCCCCCAACCCAATTGAATTAATACCCACGAGGGAAACTAATAGAAATTACATCACCCAAAAGGGCAAAAGACACAACTAGGAGGAACAACATAAAGACTAAAACTAGAACTGGAAGATAAACCTTGCCTCACTAAAAGGTTAGCTACTTGGTTGGCTTCTTTCAATATATGGAACTAATGACACTCCAGAGACCAACTAGCAACTTGAAGAATTTTGGAAACAAGAGAATAGCAGGGATGTTCTAGGACACCCCTCATGCAACATGCGTAGAGCAATGAGAGAATCTGACTCAGCCATCATAGATTCAAACCCATTCTCTTCCATTTTACTTTTATTTTATTTATTTTGTTTTTTTTCTATCACATTATTCATTACATTTATTATCTTCTCTTTTTCCTTTATTGTACGTTTATCTAGATTCTTAAAGTGTGTGTTTGGATAAGCATTTATAAAATTACTTTATATTAAATCAATTTTGTAAAATTGATTTTGAACTAAAGTGATTTATGTTTGGATTTTTACATTAAAAGCAAGTTTGATATAAAACTTGATATAAATTTTCTAACTCAACACAAAAACTATGTTTTACCTAACAATAACTAAAGTTCAAAAACAAAATAAATTTTATTTGACAATAACTGAACATTTATATTTTTATTAAAATCACATTGAATGGAAAGCAAAATCAATTATTGAGTTTGTTTGATAAAGATGAAATAGAGAGGAAATAGGGAGGAAGAAGTAGAAAAAGAGGGAAGATAAGAAATGGAATATATTTGGTAAAGAAAAAATAGGTGGGGAGAGAAATAAAAGTAAACATAAATAAACAATAACTTTCTTCCTCTTTTTTTCTTTTCTTGTTTCCCTCTTTTCTATTATATTTTTATTTTTTAAACCAAACAATTTTATTTTTATTCTATTTCTTACATATTTTTATCTGTTCTTATTTCTCTCTTTTTTTATCTACCATATTTCTTACTTATTTTTTTCTCTTTTACTAAACACACCGATAATATTGTCCAAACTAAAACCAAACACACACAGAACAACTATGGTGACAAGTTTTCGTCCACACCTTTCCGTCACACCTAACGAATGGGAGGTGGAATTTATCTTACGGTCATAAAGAGTTATAAAGATCGAGCCAAGGAAAGGAAAGTTAGGGTAAATAAAAAAAATACCTAAATTCTAAAACATCGTTTTGACTACTGTTAATATGTTAACGTCACTTCAAAAATATAATAAAATTAACAAAAAGTGACGTAATACAATTTAGAAGATAAAGTTTGTAGAGTTTAATTTACATAATTATTAATGTAAATTTTTTTATATTATTAATTAAGTAGAAGTTATTCTATAGATAATTTTCAAACTATTATTATAAAATGAATAATTTTATCATGTATAATAACCCATAATTAAGTTATGGTATAAATTTTATGATACATTTTAATTAAATTCAAATTTAATAATTTTGCTCTTCTTATCAGGTTGGAAACATGAAATAAGAAATATCACGACAGGTCATCACTACTCATCCCGTCAGAACTGTAGATGGAACGACCGAATGATCATCATCATCTATTCATCTTTGTCCGCACAAATAAAATCTACAAGTCTAAGAAGCCAAGCCAAAAAGGCATCTACTAAATCGAATAACTATTCAGATTCACTTTCACTCTCTACTTCTACATCCTCTTCTCCATCCATCTCTCCTTAACCTCTTCCCTCTATTAGATTCCAAAAAAAAATAAAAAAAAATGAGTTGGTGGTGGGCTGGAGCAATCGGCGCTGCGAAGGCAAGAATCAAGATGATCAATTATTCACCTTGTTTTCCCTTTATTCATTTCAATAATTATTATTTTAATTATTTAATTATTTCTTCTGCAGAAAAAATTCGAGGAAGACGAAGCGCCGCGAAGCTTCCAGAGCGTGGGGCTGGTGATCGGCGTGACGGGCATCGTGGGCAACAGCCTCGCCGAGATCCTCCCTCTGGCGGACACCCCCGGCGGCCCGTGGAAAGTCTACGGCGTGGCACGGCGCCCCCGGCCGGCGTGGAACGCCGACCACCCCGTCGAGTACATTCAGTGCGACGTCTCCGATCCCGGCGACGCCGAAACCAAACTCTCCGCGTTAACCGACGTCACCCACATCTTCTTCGTCTCGTGGACCAACTGCTCCACCGAGGTCGAAAACTGCGAAGTCAACGGCGCTATGCTACGGAACGTGCTGCGCGCCGTTATCCCCAACGCCCCCGATCTCCGCCACGTGTCCCTCCAGACCGGCGGCAAGCACTACATCGGACCCTTCGAACTCCTGGGCAAGATCGCGTCCCACGAGCCTCCGTTCACGGAGGATCTGCCGCGTTTGGACGCGCCCAATTTCTATTACACGCAAGAGGACATCCTCTTTGAAGAAACCGCGAAGAAAGAGGGCTTAACGTGGTCCGTTCACAGACCCCAAGCGATCTTCGGGTTCTCTCCCTACAGTTTAATGAACCTGGTCGGGACTCTCTGCGTTTACGCCGCTGTTTGCAAGCACGAGGGGCTTCCGTTGAGATTCCCCGGCACGAGGGGCGCGTGGGAGTCTTATTCCGTTGCCTCCGACGCGGATTTGATTGCGGAGCAGCACATTTGGGCCGCGGTGGACCCCTACGCGCGGAACGAGGCCTTTAACTGCTCCAATGGGGATGTGTTCAGGTGGAAGCAGCTTTGGAAGGTTTTGGCGGAACAGTTTGGGATTGAGGATTATGGTTTTGAGGAAGGTTCGAGTTTGAAGCTGTCGGAGCTGATGAAGGACAAGGGTCCTGTTTGGGAGGAGATTGTGAGTGAGAATGAGCTTCTGCCTACTAAGCTTCATGAGGTTGGGGATTGGTGGTTTGCGGATATTATGTTCTCGGGGGAGGGAATGTTAGATAGCATGAACAAGGCTAAAGAACATGGGTTTTTGGGATTCAGGAACTCCAAGAATTCGTTCGTGAGTTGGATAGATAAGACCAGGGCTTATAAGATTGTGCCTTGAATTGAATTCTAGTCTTGTTTGTGGTTAATTTGTCGTGTGGATCTGTTTGTACTTTTTTTTTTTCCCCCTGTAATTTATATGGAATGAATAAAACTCGAGGCTGCGAGGGAACGGGTTCACGTACGGAAGGGATTGTGCAATCCGGTTTATGTTATATTATGTTTTCTGTTTTTGTTTTGTAATAAAATCGTATTGAGAGATGAATTTGTGTTTCAAAAGGAATTTGTATCCAGCGTTGTAGTATCTCCTACGCAAAGACGAGAAGGAAAACTTGAATGAAACGCAAATACCAGTTCTCGGTGACGTACATCTTTGTTCTTCCATTTATAGACTGATTACAAAAAGGATTGCTAGATAGACATCATGAGACAAGTGGATTGACTATTAGTCTGAAACAGGTAAATTCGATGATTGGCCTGAGTCGATTATGTCAGAAGTGGTTATTTTCCATAATTGTTTGTTTGATAATTTTTATTTGATTAGTTTGGATTTGACCAATATAATGGTAGCCACGTACTACAGAGTGATCTGGAAAATGATTGTATTTATTTTAAAGTAGTGTTGTAATGTACAATAAATATTCGTGCTGATACGGTGAATAGGAAGAAAGAATACATTTGAGAATGTCAGAATGAGGAGAAATGCTTGTAGTTAGTTCCTAGAAATCTAGAATCATTGAGAGTAGAGAGGCACCTGTGACTTGGATGGTGGCTTCCTGAATCCATCTGCTAGTTGGTCATGTGTAGAGGCACATTGAACTTTGCATAGTAAATATCCCTCGTAAAAGTATATGTCACACTGATTGTCACAAGAAATTAGAATCTTGTCAAGTTTGATGCTTCGTAGTCGCATGTTTCTGTTATTCCTTTGTATTCAAAGAGAGACCGAAAAACATATTGTATTCAATCATTTGATAAAATGTTAGAAAAGAAACATGAACTTCCACTATCGAAATTTGACTAGATTCTCACCCGTATAGAGATGGATCTGGATTCCGTCCGAGTTATATTTTATGTATTCAGGCAATCAATGAATTAACGGCTTAAATCTCAAATGTGTATATTTTAAATCTGATTTATCATTACAAAAATATAAATTATCTGATCTTTATCCAACAATTTCAATTTATTGACTGTTTAAATGCATGAAATTCTTAACTAGAAGAAATTCCAATCCAAGTCAAGGATTTCTATAGAAATACAACATATGAAAAAAAAATGAACAAACTATATCAATCAATAAGATAGTACCCCTAAATTTTTAACATTTTCTAATGCCATTCAATAATAGTTTAACATTTAAAATGAGTTACTGATAAAAAGCAGCGAAGATTTAAGTAAAACGATATATGAAGTTATAGAAGAAACATACTCAACTTTCCTAAACCTTTTAAAAAAAAAAAATAGAATCCTAAATTCTAATTTTATCCATAATAATCTTTAAACTTATATCACTTTGTAAAAAGTCCCTTAGGTTAAGTTGAGATTAGTGAAGAAGTAATCTCAACCGTTTATTTATTTTAAATTTTAATCATTCATTAGTTTTTTTATAATTTATTTTTCAAACATTAAAACGTTAAAAATAAAAATTATGCAAGTACTTTTGATTTTTCCCTTTTTTTGTTTTACTATGGAATTTTATTATATTTTAATGTTTAGAAAAATAATTATAAAAAAAAACGAAGGCTTAAGGTAAATAAATAGTTGAAATCACTTTTCTTTTCTTTTTTTTTGGGTACAGACCACATATATTTTTTACAGAAGATAATCATGCTCAAGTTGAATAGGATCACTATAGGAAGCAAATCTACTCAAACTCAAGACTCCTGGTTAAGTTAGAACAACTCCACGCTCGGTAGTAAATAATTTAACTTCAACTTAATAGAATGGATTAATTACAAAACTAATAATGTTTGATGATCAATTGATATGAAATTAGAGTTTAGGGATCCTTTAAATTCAACATCAACTATGCTCAAATCTTGGATTGTTACAAAATAGAAACATGATTTCGTTTTATAACAAGAAAAGTTACAAAACAGATACAAACTACTATTGACTGAGCGCAAGATTTGTAGCATGGAGCAAAGTTGGAATTCATTTTTTTTTTATGAAATTAACATGCCAAGTGTTTGGGGGAATGTAATTGAAGCAAACGATGATGCTTTTGAGCATCTGTTACAAGCAAGTGATAATGCTTTGGAAAATCTTATAGAAGCAAACAAAAAGTATGTCATAAAGAGGTTGGATATAAACCCACAAAATATGTTTTGCCGATTATAGTGAATTTTTCACTACTACAGAGGTATATTCATGATTGAAATTTTGTTTGATATTTATTAATTTGTTGACCTGATAAAGGATTATTGCATACAAATTTTTACAGAACGTGATGATTTGTTAAAGTGGGTTTGACGAGTCGAGAAAATGTGCAGATTTGTTATTGTCATAGAACGGTCAGAGACATAACCAAGAAAGATATTTATCTTATTGTCTTGTGAAAGGGGAGAACTGTATAAGCAATACAAAGACGTGTTAACCCACAAGTCCACCAGAACTAAAAAATGTGATTGTCCCTTTAAACTGAGAGGGAAGTTTGTGAAAGGCGTTGTATGGAAATTTTTTGTTATTTGTGAATTTCATAACCACGATGTAGCTGAGACATTGTTGGGCCATGCATATGCGCGTCGGTTAAGTAATGAAGAGAAATCTCTACTAGATGAAATGACCAAAAACATGGTGAAGCCTAGTTAGATTTTGATAACAATCAAAAGCCAAGACGAGATGAATGTCAACACTATCAAAACCGTATATAATGCACGTCAAAAATATCGTCGACATCTAAAGGGTGCAAGAATTGAAATGCAACATCTAATGAGGTTGATGGAACGTGATGAATATGTCTACTGGTACAGAAGGGTAGATACTGAAGATGTTATCAGAGATATATTGTGGTCACACCCAAATTTCATCAAGCTTTTAATTGCATTTCCCATTGTGTTGATTATTGATTTCACCTACAAGACAAACAAATATCAACTTCCATTATTAGAGATTGTTGGGATCACTTCTACTAGATAACTTTTTCTGTGGCATTTGCTTATTTAGAGAATGAGTGAACAAATAACTTTGCATGGGCATTAACTAAGGTAAAAGGATTGTTTGTAAAAGATGATGGTTTGCCTTAAGTTATTGTCACCAATAAGGACCTTGCTTTGATGAATGCATTACAAGATGTTTTTTCAAGTTCAACAAACTTGTTATGCTAATTTCATATTGCTAAAAATGTCAGAGCAAAATGCAAAATGTATGTGAGTCTTGTAGAGGAATGGGATAAGGTGTTGGATGCCTCAAATGGGTTAATGTTATCTCCTAATGAATATGTGTACAACCAATGCCTAACAAGCATTGAGGAGACGTGTTCATGTTTTCCTTTCTTCATTGACTACGTGAAAAATATGTGGTTGATACTTTATAAGGAAAAGTTTATCACAGTATGGATAGATTGAGTGATGTATCTAGAAACTATAACTACTAATAGGTATTTATGCTAACTTATTTATTGGCTTGACATATATCATATGTTATTTATAACAATGAGGTTTTATTGATAAATGTATATGTTTCCTAACATGGTTGAGGATGAACATGCAAAATTAAAGAGGTTACTTTGAGATAGCATGGGAGACTTGTGTAGTTCTTAGGATGCAATGAATAATATGCTCATATTATAGCACATTGAAATAAAGTCATTTTAGAAGAGCACCAATGTAGTGGAACATTGGTTTAATAACAGATTTTATCAGAAGCTACGAGGCTTTGTGTCAACAGAAGCGCAGAACCTGATGTTTGATGAATATAAACGTATTGACACTATTGGTGTTGATAGTTGTGCTTGTGGTTGCACACTTAGAACTACTCATGGACTACCTTGTGCATGCAAACTTGCAAGATATAACAATATGTTCGGTTTCATTCCATTGCAGTTCATTCATGTGTATTGGAAGAGGTTATCACTTTTTGCAAATGAAATGACTCACTGTTGAGGGGACTTATCGCTTACACATGAGGTGGATGCACTGTTAAAGCAGTTTTTAGAACTTGATGTGCTTGGAAAAATCACATTAAAGACTAAAGTCCGTGAACTAACATTTTCGGATACCACTTTAATGTGCCTTCCTAAAGAGAAGGAGAAAATGAAAGGAGCACCAAAGTCTGAGAAATCCACTAAATGTCTTCCATCGATGTGGGAACAAGTTGATGTAATGCATACGGTTGTAGATAGTTCATCACCTCCTAGCATGTCTTGTAAAGTTTCCTCATGACACTAAATGCAAGAAAGGTGTGTCATTTATAGATGAATTTCCAGATGAGTTGCATGAATATATTGTCCATATTGTTGATGTGAAATCAGACGAAAATTGCTGTTACCGAACAATTGTAGCTTTGCTAGGTAAGGGTGAGGAGTCTTGGTCCCTAATCCGTGATGATTTGATTTGGGAACTTCAGCAGTGACACATTGAATATGCTGAACTATTTGCCATAGAACAACAAGTGATTGAACTTAAGATCTCTTTGTATGTTGACCAACACACACTAATAAGCCATGATAAGTGGATGTCCATTCCCAACATGGGTTATGTTATTGTTAGTTGGATACAATATCGTGTTGGTCTACTTATCTAGGCTACAAAGTTGGACATTTTTTCTGCTTAGGAATTGACCCTCACCCGTTGGACATCACTGGCTTATTGCTATTGGATTTGTTCACGGTTCTCACTTTGTGCAGGTATACATTTTTTAATTATTCAGTTATTTAGTATTGTAAGTATGTAAATGTATTTAGTAACTTTATAGAATTGTATCCTCTTCTAGGTTTATTTAAAGGATGGAGCTCCCCTACCTCCTTTTGCACCACAATGACATAGATCATTAGATGAATATGTAGAGGAGATGAGTTTGTAATAGATATTACTAGAGGCTCATTGTAATTAGATGAATATATAATAGATCATTTACTTTGTTAGACTAATTTTATGATGATCAATGGTATTGATTTATATTTCAATCAATTGATACTGGTTTTGGTTTCATTTTTTGTCTGATTTCTACCTCTGATATGTAATTTGCTTCTAATATGTAACCTGTCATCATACATAACGAAAACACATTTTCATTATGTATTGAATTTCAATACATTTTGTTGTGTATTGCTCATAACGAAAATACGTTTCCATTATATTTGTGGGATGTGTCCTACATTCACAACGAAAATGTGTTTTTGTTATGTATAATACACAACGAAAATGCGCTTCTGTCAAAAAGTAGTTTCAAAAAAAAAAATTACCAAACATAAGTTGAGGTTAAAAAAAATGGAGTGGGAATAGCAAGGCCCGCCTTTCATTTTCTACACTCCACATGACCATGGGCCCAATAAAAAAGGCTTCTACACTCGACTAGTTAATTCACACTCTTGTGATTTCTTTGATTTGGCCCTCCGTGTATAGCCAAAAAGAAAGAAAGAAATGGTTATCACAAACTTCAGCGGAGCCGGCGTTGGATTTGGTGTGCTGATTTGGGTTTTACGATTTCTGCATATTCGGAATCTCAAATCCCTATCTCACGCTAATGTTTGTTTTTCAGGTTTTGGCGTAGGTTGCGGTTTTGGTGTAGGATGGGGTTTCGGAGGTCTGTGGCACCATACTGCATTTATTTTCTCTGCTTCACTTTCATTTCCAACTTGTTTTAATTGAATCACTTTAGACTTTTCTGCACCTTTTGAAACCGTTTTTTAGTGCCCTAGGGACGCAATTTTTATACTCGGCTCGTTGATCTTAGAATTATGAGTTTTTATTCCCCGTGGTTTAGTACCAATCTTCTTAAGCTGTTGTAATCATTTAATCGGTCAAGTTATTAAGGCCATGCAGACAATTTAGATGATGTTTCCAAATTCCTTTTTATTTTGTTCTAATGTTAATCTTGTCGCTCCAGACGAATTCGCTGTATAACTGATTGTGTATTGGTATTTGGTAACAATTGAATCTGGATAATAGAGAGGAGAGGGGAAATGGAGTGAGATGGAAAGGTTTTAATCTTCACTCATAGTTTCTTGGCAGAGAATAGAAAATGGGTGGATAAGCACTTCTAGACTTATAATTTAGGTCCAGTTTGGATTAGCTTCTTTCTAGCTTATGTGTGATGTGGCCTTTTCAATTGAGATAAGTATTTGATTCCTGATTTATAATAAAACTCTCATAATTTATAAGTGTTTATGTAGAAGTTAAACAATGGAGCTTTTGAAAAAGTTAAGTAGTGTTGTAAGTTGATTTTTCTTATGCAAGAAGTTTTGATTCATTTTATCTCCTTGGCTGTTCTCATTTTCTTCTTCTGTAAATGAGAAGTCTATTCAAATTTGCTCGTAGATCATTTTCATACCATAGGATTACTTATTATAGGCCAAATATGGTGCCGTGGAGTGAAGAATATTGTACTCCACTTTCCAGTTTCCACCATCTATCCTAAGCAAGTGTTAAATTTTCATTCCAAAATTTTCACCAGCTTATCTTCAGCTAAACCAAGCACACTCTTCTCAAATTCTGCCTATCTATTGCTACTTTCCTTAGTCAAGCCGTCCACAAAGTATCAGTCTTAGTTTCCTACCGCCCTTTTTTTATTTAGCTGTGTGCAGTGAGTGGACTTTGGCCTCTAGCTATATTAACCATTTAATATATGAACAAACTACATTCTCTTCTCAAGATCTCATCACTCAGTAGCCTGGATACAAAGGTGATTAGGCAGGTTCAGTTGAGGATACAAAGTCCTCCATAGGTATTGGGCAAAGGCATGGGGAAATTTGGGGACCTGAAGACACAAGAAACAGACTGTTGTGAGTAGGAGCAGAGCAGAGGCAGAATATAGGGCAATCACTGAAGATGCTTCTGAACTGATCTGGATAAATAGGTTACTTGAAAATTTATCTATTCCAATTCAAGAACCTGTGCAACTCTTTAGTGAGAGCAGTTCAGCCAAGGCCATAGTTCATCATCCAACTCAACATGATAGGATGAAGCATGTAAGGATTGACAGAAACTTCATCAAATCAGAAATTGATAATGGGTCATTTCCCAAGCACTACATTCTAACAAAATTACAGGAAGCAGATTTGCTCACAAAAGTCTTGTTGATATCTAACTTTGAGTCTAATGTTGGCAAGCTGGGAATGATTAATATCTATTCCTGGGCTTGAGGTGGAGTGTCGGAAATCAATTCCTAAATTTTAAGAGAATCAGGACATCTTGTTAATTGGAAGGATTACGGTCAACTAGTCTAATTTTATTTCATTCCTGTAATTTTAGGATTTCTTAGTTAATTCTGGAAATACCCAATTTATTATTTCCTTTTTCGTTTTCTTCCTTCTTTCTATATAATGTATCTTGACTCATGAAATAATACAGAAATGAAATAATTTTCTTCATACTTTGCTCATAATTTATGTATCTGATCTGTTGTCTTTATCTGTTGCACAGGTATGCCATTGAACTTATTGGGTCTTGGTGCAGGTACAATACTCATGAATCTTGCTTCTTTTTCTGTTTCTTAGTTTTAATTTTCAGTATTTAATGGCTATGGCTATGACATCCTGTATGATGTGGTTAGCCTTTTTCCTCCAAAACCGTAATCTTACAGGTTAAACCCAAAGACCTTTTCTTCCAATGTACTAGCTGATGGCTTTGTAGCAAATCTGTTTATAATATCTATCCTACTGGTTTGGTTAGTGCTAATATCTAACCTTATGGGATAAGGTTGGCATAGTTACTCTACTCCCCCCGCCACCAGAAAATAATATACAAAGAGCTGACCCCTGAAAGTTGTTCTGTTTTTGTTTCCTAACTCTCAAGTAATGTTGGCATTGTCATTTCCTATTTCTTGATTTTAGTTCCGCCTACGGTACGTGTCTTTGGCTTTTTTTATTTTTTTTTTACGTTGAAATATAACTGCAGTCTTTGTACATGACACTCCGTTAACAATTTTGTTTGTACTCGAAGAAAGTTTCAACTAGTCCTGAAACGGACAATTGTCATTAATTTGGTCTGTTGTCGTTATATTACTGTATGCTGCTTTTTTATTACTATGTAGTATTAGGACCAAATTAAAATTGAGTGTCATGTATAAAGAACATAAATATATATATTTTGGTCTCTATATGTAACTAATCATTTTCAATTTTGTTTCTCTATTTCGCGGTATTATCATGTCAATCTCACATTGTTATTGTTATAACGGCCATAGCCAGTGAAAATGATTGTGCATATAATTTTATTTTATTTTTTTACGGGGCCCAAATTTAAAATTTGTCGTCTACACAGACCGAAAATTTATTTTAACCTTTTTTTTTTCTTTCTATAAATCAGATATTATGAATTTGACCTATCATATTGAATTGGGTATATTGGATTTAATTTTGAAGGTGGAGGCTGTGGCGTTGGAGTAGGACTTGGTTGGGGGTTTGGTACTGCATTTGGTAGCAAGTATCGGTTCTCACGGATCACATTTCAAGGGGTGGAATTTGATAGTAAGGAGAAAGTTAATAGCACGGAGTTCTCAAAACCCAGCACCGAAGTTGGAGGTGCACAGTAGCGTTTGCACTTTGTAAATTGCTGGTCGATAAATTGCATTTGTAATAACAAGAAGCCTGTGGAGATACAATAGTACTTGTGACTTCCAATTTTTGTCCATTCAAATCGTAGCACTACGGTGCCTCTTGCAGCTCGCATTTCTTGGATAATGGTTGCACTTGGTAACAGTTTATGACATAAATGATATGTAGCCAAAATATCTTTGGACTTTGCGAACGGATCTGTTTGATGTCAGTGTCACTGTGTCAGTTCATGGACTTCTGAATTGTTCTCGTTGTTTTGTCTGAGAATGGTTTAAAATTGTAAGAGAAATATACATAATTAATTTAAGTATAACGATTTTTAAATTTTAAAATATAATTAAATAAAAAGATAAATATTAAAATTTACAAAAAATAGGTATAATTAATTGAAAAGATTTAATTTAAAATAAAAAAAAGTTAAAAATGATATATATATTGCCTTTTACACTATATTTGATTCAAAGAGAAGGGAAAGATTTTAATTATTAGTGTTTGAGGACTGAATTGGATTGGTTTTGAAAAGAAAAATTATCTAATATAATTTTTTTGAGTTTTTTAATTTATCATTTAATCAGTGTAATTTAAAATTTAAATTTTAGCTAATCCAATTTAAAGTAGTTTAGATTAGATTAATTTTTAGTTTTAATCTTTTTTTTTTTGAAGAAGTATTAAATAAATAATAAGATATATAATAAATATAATAAAAAAATAATTTAAAATGTCAAATATTTCATTTATAAGTTATTGTATAACTAATAGTGGTTTGAAATTCAATTTGAAAAATAACTAAAAGAAGATAGATTGAAAAAAATAGACAATTAAGAAGATCAAACATACAAATAAAGATAAAAAAAAATAGTAGTTTAAAATGGTTGAGAGACAAATTTTGTAGCCAGTTGCCCTGATAATATATAAAAATTTAGAGAAGAGAAGAGAAGAGAATAATGTTGCCAGTGTTTAATTGAGAGAGTAAATCACAAAATCATGAGAGAATAATTAAATAAGATGTGTGACTCACGAAATTTTGTGATTTCTAATAAATTTTAACCAATATGAGAGAGTGTGTTCAAAAAAGTATGTTAGAGTGTGTGTTATTAACACTCCTTGTTAGAAAAATAAGAGTTTCACTTTTTAAGTTATATATACTAATTTATAATATAGGAGTAAGTTTAGAAAAAGTGTTCTTTCAAAAAAAAAAGTGTGAGTAATAAGAATCAAATTCGAAACGAATACTATTTAATATAATTGTTTTTTTTTTCTTGTTATTATGTCATTGGTAATATAGGAGTAAGTTTAGAAAAAGTGTTCTTTCAAAAAAAAAGTGAGTAATAAGAATCAAATTTGAAACGAATACTATTTAATATAATTGTTTTTTTTTCTTGTTATTATGTCATTGGTGTGAAATATCTACCAATTTTGTTGATAATTAATCTTCGTCAGGAAATTTTACTAACTACCTTTAGTGGGGTCTCTCCTTCCAACCATGTATTTTTCATCCACAAGCTATGAACCCGAGACCTTGCTTGAAGGATCGAGGTTTAATTTCACTCAGACCAATGTAATGTTGGTATATAATATAATTATTTTAAGGCTTAAATATGTTTTTAGTTCCTCAAATTTGAAATAATTTTGTCTTTGGTCCCCAAATTTAAAATTAATTTTCTTAGTTCCTGTAAATTAAAAAAAAGTTTGTTTTAGTCCCTCAATACCACTTGCAACATCATTGATAAGGATGGATTTAATCAGTTGTACAACATCAGATAAGTTTGGTGTAATATTTTTACTAATAGGGATACTAGTAGACAGGTTTTGTGTGATAGATTCAGTAGTAAGTAGGTTTTGTGTGACAAATTCACTAGTAACATTTGGACAGAAGAACTAAAACATTTTTTTTTTTCAAATTACATGGACTAAAAAGATTAATTTTAAATTTAGGAGCTAAAAACAAAATTATCCCAAATTTGAGGGAGTAAAAATATATTTAAGTGTGTTAAAAGTTTAAATTGCTGGTTGTAAGAACATGATTGATTATATTATAATTCTTGAAAGATATGATTCAAAGTGTTTATTAGGTGGGTTTTTAAGATATATTTAGATTCGATCCTCCTATCTTAATAGGAAATTGGCTGAATTTTCTCCCCCTTCAACCTGACTCTCTAATGAATGAGTTGGGTTAAATCAAATATTTTAATTTGACTAAGTTTAGTAAAAGAAAAATCTTTAATAAATATGAAAAATATCAAATTAGAAAATTTTATGCAAAAATACGTCAACAAAAAAGTAAACGTAATTAGTCTTAAACCTTGGTAATTTTTTTTGGTCAATGTGCTATTTTGGTTTCTTAATATTTTTTGCATCAATTAAATCTGTTAATTTTTCTAGTTGAAAAAACCATGTCCATGTTAGAGCAATTACTAGCTCTATCTCTCACACACTGATCACACAAATGCACCAAGAAGAGATTAAAAGAATCACACACATAGAATACTGTTTCTATAATAGAAAAACTGAAAAAATTGGATACATCCTTCCTTTTATTTTATTTATACAAAGTCCCACGCAGCTGTCTAACTGACATACAATAACTATATTCATAACAATTAACCAACTAGATAACTGTCAAACTAAATTACTATCATTTACAACAGCCCATTCTTCAATTTATCATCTAATTTCTATCAGGAATTAGTGATGTCGCCAAATATTTATATGCTTGGCATAACACTTTCCCGAGTTAGCTTCTTCATAGATCCATTGATGATTTTAATGTATTTTAATCTCTTGTTATCAAATAAAATAATGTATTTTAAAATCACCTGTAGACTTGTTAAAATACTTTACCCATTAAAGTATCACTCCGCTGACGTATGCACAGTTGGCCACTCATAAATTGTCGATAGTAATTATATGTTAGACTGGCAATGGAGACTTTATTTTTTCGATAGAAAAAAATGAAAGGTTTAAATGATGCAAAGGATTGTTAAGAGATTAAAATTATCATCGTAACAGGAGAATTAAAAGTGTAACTAAAATTAAATATAACAAGTCTCGCTAGTGAACAAAATTTGAAAGAAAACTAAAGAAAGCTAGTCTAATCCAGTAAGTCACAAAAGTCAAACAAAAAAAAATCACGTAGTGGAAGTTAATGTTATCACGTATATAGCTCTGTTTGGCTTAACGTCCAAATAGCATGGCACAAAATATGAGGTATAATGAACGGTGTAGATTAACTGTGCCACAAACTTCGAAAGGGAGTTGGACGGTAGTAAAAAATATTCACGTACATCAAATTTTGTTGAGGCTCTATTTCCTTTCCCACCTGATCGACTCATTTTGAGATAAAGTGGTACCTCCAGTCGTAACTACATTTTCAAGTTAGGGATCGAATCTCAGTACTTGATTAAGGGACACCAGTGTCCAAACCACTTGTGTCAACGACCTTTGGTGTAAATTAATTATTTTAAGAATTTAATGTCATCATCCTAAATATTTCTAAATCTCGAATAGTTAAAAGTTTGATATAGTTCTTATTTATAGTTACAACTTAGAATGATGATTCTCTCACTACCTAGATAGTAGTCACACTTGTTATACATATTTTAATTTTTTCCATTTTTCTCTTTTTGTCATCATATAACCAATTATATCAATCATTTATTTCTTTTCTTTTCTTTCTTTCTAAGTGTTTACACCCACCCCCCCCCAAAGTTAGATGGAAATATGCTTCATGTCTATTCTATATTTGCATGGATATTTGTTAAGCAAATATCTACAAATTTTATAAATATTTGTGAATATTCATGAATATTTGTTAAAACATAAAAATTTAACAAAAAATCATAAATAAAATAAAACAAAAAAATTGAAATATATATTTATACTAAACATAATTTTTTTGGCACAATTTTTGAAACATGCAAATAAATTACTAAATAAGCCAAATACACAAATTGAAAACATAAAAATATATATAATAAAACATATATATGTAATTTCACATAGTGTGTGCCTATGGGCATGAGTACTTTGTTTCATTTATAAGTGGGTAGAGAAAAAAATATATTTATTTTACATGTAACTATTTGTTTAACTATCTAAATACAATCTTTTATAAATTTTACCCACATATAAGATTCTTATTTTTTTTTTAGTTTGGATTTTGCTAATATTAGCGCTTAGTTTTGATTTTAAATAATTAAAATAAAAAATGTTAAATAGTATTTTTTAGATAAAAATATAAAAATATATTATGCTTAATTTTACAAGCAGTGTCTTTAATAATTATATTCATAGCCAATGGATACTTGTATATATAAGTCTAAATTGAAATTCTTTACTTTTATTTTAATTAAATGAAATATATTCTGATTATTCTTCTTTTAATGTGTATTTTATTTAACAAACTAGTACAATGAAAATGTTATTTTAACTTTAAAATTAATAATAATAAATTAATAAAACAAAAAATGCAACATTCAACTTAATTTAAAAATTGTTTAAAACTTTTAAATATTAATTATAAAATATAATAAATATATAATTATATTTATATATGTGCGTGTGCGCATACACATATATAATAAGATGGGATAGATACTATATTACCAAACTTACATTCATTCCCACATATATTTGACATATAATTATATACAAAAACTTATTCATTATTTGTTAGATTATCGTGTCATTAGTATTTGTCATTTGGTAAGCGGTTATTTAGACTCATAGGTCTAAATAAGATGGGATAGATACTATATTATTACCAAATTTACATTTATACCCACAAATTTTTGTATATAATAATATTTAAAAACTTATTCATTATTTGTTAGATTTGGGTCGTCATCCGTGTCATTAGTAATTGGTTATTTAGAATATTTTAAAAATTTTCATTTCCAGTCAAGCTTATAGAGTGTGGCTAGTAAAATCCAATTGTGTAAAACTCAAAGATCTTGAGTTCTATTATTCTCTTAAACTTCTACAATACAAAATTAGAATCACGTTGGATGACAAAAATTGTAATGATATATAATTGTACTGTAACTAAATAATAATATATTTAATTTTCATATGTCGTAATTTTTATATTATTTTATTCGTACGTTGGCGACTAACTAAAAAGATATGATTCTCGTATTATTTACCTGATAAGTAACATTCTTTTAATGTTTTGGCGATTTATAATTATTAAGTGATTAACCAACTTTACATTATACGAGTTACAAATTACAATAAAACTTTGTATCTTTTAAAATATACAATTAAAAAGTAAAATAATTAGAGTTTAATTTTTATACACCGTTAATGTAAAAAAAATTATACTATCAACTAAACAAAAATTATGGTTTACATGACTTTTAAGGTAATTATTCACCCTATATATTAAACGAGAATAGTTATCTTCAATGAGAATGTTTTTAGCTGTTATTCTTTAACGAGAGCTTTTTTAGCTGTCATTCTTTAATGAGAGCATTTTTAGAAATTTTTTAACCTCTTATCTCTTTCAATCTATCATTTTCAATATCTTCATTTTAAATTAAATTTCAATATTTTTTAAAAGAAATTATCATTAATTAAAAATTAACATTATACTACATTAATTGTTTATTATAAATTTAAAATATAATCTATATGTTCAGAAATATTTATTTATTATAAATTTTAATTATATAATTTATATATATAGAAGTATTTATTTATTATAAATTTAAGTTATATAAAATAAATATTTATTCTATGTAATACATGAGTTAAAATACTAATTATAAAAATCCACAAACTTATCATACTTACATGACAATTTGCCGATGGGTAATCTTTGCAGGAGAACCTGGCTAATCCCCTTTAGGGAGAATTTTTTTCTTAACTATTTTTTTTCATTCACAAAACTCAAACTGAAACCTTATTTAAGAAATTTGAGCTCAAATTCATTCGGAACAACATAATGTTTATAAAAGTCTTTTACATTTTCCGCCTTCGTACAATTTACTCAAATAATTAAATGGTAACTTCGAAATCTTCTAGAAGACGATGATATGGAATAATTAATTATAAATAGTGCCAGTTCTATCTTCCTATCCACGTGGTGGACTGTTAGTTGATAACCTTCGGTCGAAGAAAAAAACGTGGTAGTAGAAACAGAACGTGCAACTTATCTACCACCATTTTATAAATTTGGGCACCCATTTCATTGTTTCAAACTAGAACATTTTTTTCTTGTTATAGGAACTAGGCTCAAAACTCTAATTAATTAGGAAGCATGGCCGAACGAAGAGTTTTCACCCTCTCACAGGTTGCCCAACACAAATCCAACAAAGACTGTTGGGTGGTGATCAATGGCAGAGTACGTAGTGCCTTCTCAATTTCTGTCTCATACACGCTCTCTTAAAAATGAATGAATTAGTAATCAAATTTAATGACAAAAATTCATTTTTCTTTTACTAACCCTGGTGTCATTAAATTTTAGTGATGGTTTTTTTAAAAATTACATATAGATAAATTTTTATTTTTCTAGTGGTTAATTAAGACATGATTTGAAGAGGGTCATGTTAATTGATTGTTTGAATTTTTGTAGGTGTTGGACGTGACAAAGTTCTTGGAGGAACACCCGGGAGGGGAAGAGGTGATTCTAGAGGTAGCTGGGAAGGATGCGACAAAGGAGTTTGATGTTATTGGACACAGCAAAGCAGCGCAAAACATGGTCGTCAAGTACCAAGTGGGTGTCGTCCAAGGTGCCACAGTTAAAGAGGTAGATTTCAAGGATGTTGTGGACAAGGAATCCAACACCAAAGAGATGAGTGCCTTTGTGATCAAAGAGGATGCCAGGTCTATGTCCCTCGCATTTTATGACTTCTTTGTTCCATTCCTTGTTGCTGGTGCCTACTTTGGTTACCGATGCCTCACCAGAGCAGCCTCCATCACTTACTAGCTCCCTTATCTTATTCAAACTCGCTTTATGAATGCTATTACTATCGTATGGGTTCAACGAGGAGAACTATTTTTTTTTTAATTTTTTTTTAGGTTCATTGTGTTTGGAACGCTTTGAAAATAAGTTAGTATGTGTTTGGAACACTTCCAAGGCAAATCTATGTCTATGGTTATTGACGTTTAACTGAAGTGAGTATTAAACACGCCCTTATTTGGTTCACTTGTTTCTACTTTCTAATACATTATTCCATTGGTAGAATCTGATATTTTTCCAGAATTGAGCGCACAGTTCAGATGTGTTTGATTTTTCGGTGGAACACAGTTTAATGGATATTTACCTCAACATAAAAATTTGTTCATTCCACGTTTTTCTCTCATAATGCGCTCAACGGGTTCCTAGCACGAATTCAAATAGCCTCAAATGCCTGGTTGAAGGAGAATTGCTTTTTAGCGGCTAATCTAATTATTTCATACGATTTTTTGTGTTTATTTATTATTTAATTTTTTTTATTTGACACAAACTCGTACATTTGGTCAAATTTTCTGCTCATACAAACTGTGACCTAAGTTCAATTTTTAGATTTTTTCTGTTAATAAGCGATATGTAAATTTCACTATAAATTTTTATTGAGATTGTTAATATTCTTTGATCTTGCAAAGAGACATATCTTTCTCTAATCTAAACTTTAAAAACTTCGTACATAAGTCGTGTTTGGTAAAAGAAACTCTCCAAAAGGAACAAAAATAAGTGACTTTTTAAAATAATGCTAATCTAAACACGCACTTATACATTTCCCGCAGAACACGTGACTGATTTTGTCTTTTAATCTCGGTAACAGACTTTTCTTTTAATTTAATGGCTGTGTTATAAATAGTTATTTTTTAAAACTTACGTATATTAAATATTGGGACTTTTTCGATAAAACTGATATCGAGAAAACACATATTTAACTTATATATATAATTGAACAAACTTAGTGCATGTTTGGTTTCACATTTGATTCTCCAGAATCATGTTGAAATATCAGTTAACGTGATTTTAGATAAATATTTACATGTTTGTTTTCACATTAGAAAATTGATTCTGGCTCTAAAATTGATTTTAAGTTGAAGCAACTTTAAGTAACTTTTGCGTTGGATCAAAAAATTAACACTGAATTTGACTATTAACTTGTTTTTAGAGTAAAAAGATCCAAACATAAAAAATATCACTTCAAAATCAATTTTAAGCAAAATCAATTTCATTTAAAATTAATTTTACCAACGCTTACCCAAACACATACTTATTCTTTCACTACATGCGTGTTGCGTCAAATTGATGTAAATCACATAAGCTACATGTGTGTTTGGTTTCATGTTGAGTTCTTTAGAACTACATTAAAATAGTAGTTAACATGATCTTAAATAAATTTTTACATGTTTAGTTATACTTTAAAGAATTAATTCTGGGTCTAGAATTAATTGAGTTAAAACAAATTTTGGTAATTTTTACATTGGATCAAAAATTTTATACTAAATTTTACTACTAGCTTGCTTTTATAATAAAAAAATTCAAACATAAATCACATCACTTCAAATTTTAACCAAAATCAATTTTATTCAAAATCAATTTTGCCAACACTTATTCGAACACAGTACAACTAGCAGCTTCTGTGGGGACGCGATAAACCACGTCAAACGTGTCTATGAAAAAGTTTCCAAGGCATGACTTTTGAGTGGTCTTTGCATCGCCAGTATCCTGATCGGGTATGCAGCTATCTAGACTCAGTCTCAGACCTGTGGAACATAGAAGTAGTGGTGAAGCGCATTCCCGTATTCATTTGTCTTGATATATACCTATGACTTATGAGTGCTTGTCAATTGACGAGAATGAAAATAGTACATTGTCCTCAATTTGTGCATGCAATGCTAAAATCTTTGGTACATAACACAGTTCTCGCATCAAGAAGAAATTATATTCGTTACAGCATTTGTCCATTCATTTTGTCATGTACATCTTGATCTTGTGATATAGTATACAACAGCGAAGAGGGAATACTCTTCATGAGACCATTCTAAAATGGGAGAAAAATAGATAGCAAAAAGAGAAAAAGTAAGGAAGTGCTACTGCTATGTGTAATGGAAGACCCTAAATAGTAGCATCAAAGCATTCGAAATGTTATATCGACGCCATGTATGCCCACGAGAACCAGGAAAAAAAAAAACTCTCGCTTTCTTAAGCGACAATATAGATTATATGAACTGGAATTAAAGGATCGTTTGTCCGTCTCCCATTCTGCCTGCCGCGAACCAGAAATTGATAGATAATGTATCTAAGTCTTCCTTTCTACATCGTGCAAAAAGCAATAAAAACTGCAGAGAAATCAAAATTGTAAGCCAACATATACTATTGCAAGAAAGGGAGGAGAAAGGAAACGATAATTGAACAGAAACACCCATAAGAGTAGCAATTGCAAAGAGAATTTAGAATTGACATAGATTCTCAATCTTCCTTCGGCTCGTGAGGCTTGTGGACAAAGCTTCAAACAGTAACCAAGTACTATAGACCAAGATATAAGCACAAGGATGCACACAGAACACCCCTTGATAGGTGAAAACAGGCAACTATAAAATTTCTTAGTAAAACTTTAGAAGGGGCAATCGTGACCAAATCTCACTTCTCATTCACATTCAGGATCATTCTTATAAGATATTCGGAAGTTTCTCCCCCCAGGGTTTTAAATAGCAGGCTATAGCACTGCTATTGCAGGTGTAGCGGTGCGTAACAGCCCCTGCCCACTACAGGGGCTCCGTAGCGGATCAGTTTATTCTAGTGGCCGTAGCGGACCAAATAGACGGCTGAATAGCAGCCGTAGTGAGCTCTATAGCAGCGCTATGCGTTGATTCCAAAACATCCCTCTTAACAGAGACATTAGGGCTTTTTTGGAGGGCTATTTTTGGGATTTAGTTTTCCAAAAATGAAACCTGTAGATGTAATAATACTGAAAATGATAAAGAAGACTTGGATTTAGAAGATGACGATGATTGATGATTCCTATTTGGGAAACTTATATTTGACTTCTGTTGATATTTACTTGTATATTTTGTTTAAGACACCTATGACTTTTTGTTATTAATTACGAATGTCATTAATTTTGAGTAATTTTTATCATTTGTGAGAATTTATATGTATACAGTATACATTATATAAACTATATAAAAAATTTCAAAATAGCAACTATCCTGCTATACGCTATCTCAATATAGCTTTTTTGGAGCGGCCACTATGCGCTGCTATGCATATTGCATAATAAAGCTCTATAAATTCAAAATAGCTTCATGTCTATGTGTGAAATATATAACTGCAACAAAATTATGCACATTAAAATAAAGCATGAAAAAGCAAGAACAACAATATCATGAAAAGGCATGAAGAACACCAAGTAGCCTTCACGTTCACAAACAAAAGAACCAGAAGGAAGAAGGAACGGAGAAAGTTTTATGAGCAAGGGAGGGGGGTAAATGGAAAAGCATCATCAAGGTCCTACGAATTATTGAAATAACAAAAAAAATAGAGGAAGAGGGTGAAATTCCACCAATTTCAAAGTAGTGTATGATGGCTAAGAAATTTGAGAGCATGCAAGTGTATATATTTTTGCACACACACACACAAAGATCCAGAGCCTACCAATCAAGCAAAGGAGAATAACAGCCCAGACAGTTATTTGAACATGCCGATTGTATTGCATTTGGTATTGAGATCTTTGAAGCTGCCTTTGCAAAACCCCGTACCACCCATGGAGTTGCTTATCATAACATTCATCACAATTATCAAGGCAGCTCTTACTTCTTTCATAGTATGCATTGACGCCCTTTATTTGGAAAAATAATCATAAGTATTAATAATTCAGCGAAAGTATTAAAAATACACAAGCAAGTCTCCATTAACAGAGTAAAAACAAAAGCAGCTAAAGAACAAACCCCATTCAATCCAGCTGATGGTAGTAGCGTGTTATCCATTTCTTCACAATGATTTACCGCTTTCAGCTTTCTATAACCATTTTTAGGCCACTTCAACTTAGAGATGGTTTCCATGGAACCAAAAAATCCAGAGAGACTGGCTACCTTATGTATAGGACCAGAAGAACCATTGGAGGAACTCGATTGTTGCACATTGTCAGAAACGGTGATTTTCCAAGAACCAATATCAGCATCAGCACTAGCAGCCCTGCGATGCCCATGTGATTTCTCCTGCGCTGCTTCCGACAAACCCCACCCAGATGAAACATGTAAATTGCTTGAACAATTACTGAACGAATCTTTATCACTTAATTGCAAATTTTCATCATCTCTGCTGATACATTTAATAGGGTTTTTGCCACCAGCAGCCGGCATTCCCGAAAGAAACGATGCAAGCTCGTCTTGTTCTCCTTCATCGAGACGCGTCCAAGGCAGAGACGCCTTGCTACCTGAATGAGCAGATTCTTGTAACAAATGTTCAACTTCGGTAATCTTGTTACCAATGGCATCAATAAAATCCCGGTGCCTATTTCTCGCATCCTCACTTGAAACTTTGCTATAACTTGTCCTAACTGCCCGTTCAAATTCCTCTAACTGCATTACCCATCCAAATGCTCGTTATGATGATACAAAAAGTGAAACTATACTTATTAAGAGAAATTACCTGCCATTTAGCGGTGCCAAGGGCAGTATGTAGATCTCGGCGGATTTCATCACAGTTCCATGGGCTGGACGCATCTCTCATTGCATGAATCCATGTTCTATACGTAGATTCCATCCTTGAAAACACAATCATAGCAAATCAACGACAATAAAATCGGAGCAATGCAGGGTTTTTTCCTATAAGATTGTGCACACAAATTAACTTAAAAATTCAAAACCTTAAGCCTTTCAATCTTTGAGTTCAATTGGAAATAAATAAACAAAGGGGTGGGTAGAATTTGGCAGGTGCATCTGTTTGCTCCAAAATGGAATTAATTGAAAAAGATTATGTTCTATTATCCCTACATTTCCTTGGAAAAACAAATTAAAGATTAAATGAAAGGAAAAAGAATAAATAGGCGAAAAGCAAATAGAAAACCTAATTGGAAGAATGATAGGTACCTGTCTGCAGATTCCTGAACTTCTTCGGCGGCGTTAAAGAAAGGATCTTTTTCCCATCGATCAAAACTCGACGCCATGAATATTGAATAATAATAATAATAATCGGAATATGGTAAAGGAAAGAGTGGATAAATCCGATGTATGTAATCTGTGTTGGGTTACAGGGGAAGGTGGTGAATTAAATGAGCGGTCGATTAGTTGGGGGGAAACGTAATTACAGGAAGAGAAGTTTTTTTAGTTTTTGTTTTGAGAAGAAGAGAAGTTCTTATTTTCTGTTGTTCTCCCAAAATTATTTTGGGCAATTGCAATTAACCAAAACTACGAATAATTGGATATACAGCACGCGTGAGATGATGCCCGTGTCAGCTGGTACGGCGTCGTTTCCTACAGTACCCTCGCCTTTCAATCTATCATTAGAAGCAGAAGTGGGATGAAGAAGCTTCCGTCAGAGTAAATGATCAATTTAATTCATGAAATGGTTCGGTCGGTCAATTTAGTTTTTATAAGGCTAAAATATAATTTCAATCCTTATTTACATTTTAGGTTTCAGTTTAGTTTTTTAAGTTTAAAAAATATCATTTTGATCTCTTGAAGTTTTTTTATTAGATCAAATTGATCCTTCTGTTAATTTATCACATAAATTTAGTCAACTTAATAACACATGACAAACTGTGAGAGATGTCACGTCAGTCAAAATTAACATCGTTAATGTCAAAAACTAACGAAATGACCAATTTGATATAACAAATACATTATAAGGAACAAAAGTAAAACTATTAAAATTTAAAGGATCAAACCGAAACCTAAAATATAGATAAGAAACCAAAATTCTATTTTAACCTTCTTATTATTAAGAAAATATAAAATTGATTCCTAAAATTATAAATAGTTGGAAATTAAGGACGGATCTATATGGTTAAGTTTGGGACAGCTGTCTTCACAATTTTTTAAATTTCTTAGTTAAATTATTTATTTGATTTTTATATTTGTACTATTTTTACATTTTGGTCTTTATAAGTAAAAATTACATGTTTTGGTTCTTATACAAATAGTTTAAATTTCATTTTAGCTTTTGCTGTCAAATTCTTTGTTTAAGAATGTGGTGACGTGACTTTTCCTTCTCCAAGTGGCATGCAATGTGTGTTGTGACATAACTTTTCCTTCTCTTTGGTAAAGTAATCCTAGATGGGTCTTCTTCAATCCATAGACCTTGGAGGTCGGTGTTCGTGGTTGTTCACGTGTTGTGAAAGGATTACAACAGATCAGCACGAGCTTGAGTCATTTTTCTTTATTGAAGGATGAAGTTCTATGAGCAGCAATAAAGGTCAAGTAGGGTGACTCGTTGTACATGTGGAAGAAGGGTAGGGCTTTATACGTCAAAAACTCAAAGAAATTATAGGGACAAGTTCCTAAGGTGTCCTAGCTATAGGGTATTGCAAAGTATTACCAAGGTACATTTTGGATTTGAGGTGTATTTTGATTTTGGTTGTTGATTTGGAATTGGGTTATTGATACAAGAGGCATGGAGTTGTGGGTATTTCTAATGATGGATGAAGCAACATTTGAATATGTGGATCAGTTGTTGAAGAACAATGAAAACTTTTTTGTGGATTTGAAGAAAATTATTAAGGATTACAAATAGGGACAAATCCGTCAAATGTATCAAAGGGAGGCCAATTTTTTTTTCCTTCCTTTTACTAATAGTATAAATTTTCTACATTAATAATACATAAAAATATATTATAGTTAAACAGCAATAAAGAAGCAACAAGGTAAAGGGTATTCTTATACAAAGCTAAAAATTAATATAAAAGGGAAACAAATTAAAATATAAGATAAATAAAATACCCTAGACATGACTTCTATAGTTTTATTGGATGGTCCAAGTCAATAAGGCAACATAGCTCAGGAATATCATAATTCTAAATGCAAAAAGGGCATGGATTTCATTAATAAAGTAATAGTCTCAACTTTAAGGGTATGTTTAATTTGCTAACAAAATGAGGTATTGGTTAGCACAAGTATAATTGTTTCGTGTTTAACTTTTTTTTAAAAAAATGGGACAATACAAAGGAAAGAAAGATGAACAAAACAAAAAGTAACTTTTTGTTACTCAATAAATAATGGACTAACTTTTTGTCTCAAATGCAAAATACTAAAAAGACAAAAATATCTATTTTTATTTGTTATTTAATAATTACAATATTTTTCCCTCTCTCTTGTTTGTCCCCACCACCATCTTCACCACTGCCACCACTATTACCGTTGTTGTTGCTACCACCTCTGTCGTCACCACCATCAACACCACCATCTGTACCACCACCACCAACTATCGTTGTCATTGTTACCACCACCACCACCATTATTGTCCTATTAAGACAATTAATATGAATTGTATTAAGATAATTTATATTAAAAAGAATATTGCAATAAATTTCACATTATTTTGTTTGTACTATCCATTATCCATCAAATAATGCACATGATAAAAAGTTGTCCTGTAACTTAAGCATTTATCGTGTGTTATTCTCCTTGTACTGTACCTTAATAGGTTCGTTTGATTTGCTAAAAAATTAAGTATTAGACAACACAAGTGTAATTGATCCTTGTTTGATTTAAAAAAGACTATGGGATAACACAAAGAAAAAGAAGATGGACAGGATAAAAACTTACTTTTTTGTTACACAATAAATTGATGAAACAACTTTTTTTCCTAAATACAAAGTATTCAAAAGATAAAAATATCCTTTTTTATTTGTCTCTCTCCCACCACCATTGCAAATGTCCACTATTACCACTATCGCCACCACCACCATCACCAGCACCACCATTGTCTTCATATTAAGATAATTAATATAAATTGTATAAAGATAATTTATATAAAAATGGTATTGCAGTAAATTTTACATTATTTTATTTGTGTTGTTCATTATGCACCAAACAATGCACATAATAAAAAATTGTCCTCTAATTTAAACATTTGTCATGTGTTATTATCCTTGTGTTGTACTTTTAAACACACCCTAATTAATATATAATCGTATTTTAACAAATAAAAATTATAAAACTATAATTTAAATAAGAAAAATATACAAGTACCGGTACTTTAACGGTAAAGATTAAAATATAAAAAAATTGGAAATATAAATACAACTAATATTAAAAAAAGTTTACTTACTAATTTGGTGTCTTTAATTTATTTATTTTATTTAATTAGGTTCTTCTTTTATTAAAGCGTTCAATTAGGTCTTATTATTTTTAAAAAAGCTCCAATATTGTCTTTTTATCCAAAATGATGTTATTTTTTTTTGTCTAATTTTACATTAAATGGAGTGAAAAATGTAATAAAAAATAAAGTCATTTTGGACAAAAAAACAACATTGTAGCTTTTTGAAAATAATGAGACTTAATTAAACTTTTAAATAAAAGAGAAACTAATTGAATAAAATAAATAAATTAAACAAACAAATTAGTAATTAAACTAAAAAAACATGTAAAATTAAAGGTTTAAATATGTTTTTGGTCTTTATAAAATATCACTTTTTTAGTTTTGGTCCTTATAAAATTTTTTTTTTTAAATGGTCCTTGTAAAATTTATTTATTTTGGTTTTGGTCCTTTTATTTTTTCTAATCCTTTTAATATATCTATTTTTTCATTTTAGTTCCTATAATATTTTGTTCATTTTGAATTAGTCTTTTTTAAAAAAATTTAATAAGAACTAAAAACAAATTATTTAAGTATTACAAGGACAAAAAGGAAAAAATAAATATATTATAAGAACTAAAACAAAATAATAGAGACCAAAATATTTTTTTTTTTACAAAAAATATTTAAAAAAAAAATATTTTTATAAGGACCAAAATTAAAAAAATAATATATTATAAAAACTAAAAATAAATTTAAGCTAAAATTAAATTAAAATAAATAAGAAAGGTAGAGGTTTTAAAGTGGAAGGCCAGGGTTTGAGGAGCGCAACCAAGCCAAGATGAAGGAAGCGGAGGAGCATCTATGCGAGGCGGCCAGGAAGGGTGAGATGGACAAAGTGAGGACTCTAATAGACTCCGGCGCTGACGTCACCCACTTCGACGGCGAGGGCCTCAATCCTCTGATGCACGCCGCAAAGCATGGCCATGCACCCGTCCTCACCCTCCTCCTCTCCGCCGGCGCTCCCTGGAACGCTCTTTCTCCCTCCAACCTCTCCGCCGGTGACTTCGCCATGCAAGAAGGCCACAACGAAGCCTTCGAGCTTCTCCTCAACGCCGGTACACATTCCCTCTCCACCTTCACTTTTTACATTACGAGTATTAGGATCTGGTTTCATTTCAATTTATCAGGGATTCAAGCCGAGTTGATCCTGGGAACAATTGCGAGGAAAGAAAATGAGAACGGCGATTCCAGTCACGCTTATTTGGAAGATAGGGTGAGTTTTAGCGAAGACAGGCTTATGGACTCTGATAGCAAAGCCGTGATGATGGCGTGGGAGAAGCCGTTGATGGAGGCTCATGCCAAAGCTGTTTGTTCGGGAGGTGGCCACGTACTCAATATTGGGTTCGGAATGGGTCTCGTGGATTCAGCCATTCAGCAATATGCACCTGCGTCACACACCATTGTGGAGGCTCATCCAGAGGTCTATGAACGCATGCTTCGCTCCGGTTGGGGTCAGAAGGAAAATGTGAAGATAGTTTTTGGCCGCTGGCAAGATGTTCTGTCTCAGCTTGAAACATATGATGGTAATTGCTAATCGCCTGATCCTTATCTTCATAAACTTCAATACTTAATTGCAGCATTACAATTACAATTGATTGGATTTTCATCTGTGAAAAGCATACGAAAGTTATTTTGTTTTATTTATTTACTAGTATATACATTAAATAGTATATATAAGTGGGGGATCCTTACCCATGAGCTAGCTTTTTGAGTTAAGTCTAAACTCAAATTCGAATATAAGTTGTTGGGTCTATCGAGCCACCCATTATTGGGTTGATATCGGACCTCATGCAAATGTTCAATCCTGCAAGTTTCATGCTCTAGATGTCTAGTCTTTGGTGCGAGGAAGTATATTGGAGATCTCATGTTAACTAGTGATATGACTAAAATAATATATATAAGTACAATCCGTTTCCTATGAGTTAGCTTTTGGAATTGAGTTAGGCTCGAATTTAAATTCTAGTCTTTAACCAAGTCTAATAACATCGTAGTCATGTGATCTATATAGCTGGTCTTACGTCGTGGGATAAGACTTTTCTGTTATTATTGTTATATTTGTATCTGATGTATGGTGATTGTATTTGGATTATGTCTTTGATATGAGTCATTGGCCTGAATTTTGTTCAGGAATATTCTTTGACACCTACGGGGAGTACTATGAAGATCTGAGGGAGTTCCACCAGCATCTCCCAACACTGTTGAAGCCTGGTGGTATCTACTCATTCTTCAATGGCCTTTGTGGCAGTAATGCGTTTTTCCACGTTGTTTACTGCCATTTGGTATCTCTTGAGCTTGAGAATTTGGGGTATTCCACGCAATTAATTCCATTGCCTGTTAAGGATTGTTTGGGAGAACAAGTTTGGGAAGGTGTGAAACAAAGATATTGGCAGCTTGATACGTACTACCTTCCTGTTTGTCAGTCTGTAGAGGACCCTGAGTGATGTAGGAAATGAATCTCCTGCAGTTTTAGGAGAACTGCACCCTATGCAGTTACTAATTTCATCGTTGATGCAAGTTTTTCTCTCCTTTATATATTAAAATTAAAGGAATGACTGAAATCTCATGCAGTTTTTTTTTTTTTTTTTCCAAAAACTGTAAAGGATATTAATCCGAGTCATGTATGGTTTGATTTTAATCACATCGTCAAAATTATTCTAGCCCACGATGTGTTGTTGCTTGTGTAACGTACCCACTGATATTGTAAGAATACAGCTAGTCATATTGAAATCTTCATCTTTATTTGTAAATTTCATTACATAGGGTGTCCTTTGAATTTAGAAGTCTTTGGCTATAACCAGTATTGTTCAAGAAAATGCATTATAATTAATAATGAAGGATTTCATTTTAAAATATAGAGTTAAGAAAAAGCTATTATTTTCACGTTGAAGTCTACAGCCTACAGCTTGTCTCTTTCCAATAAGCCAAATCGAATTTCCCCTTTTCCCCTTGTTAAGCTTTTCTACATAAAGTTGGATAACAATCTAATCGATCCGGTCGGTTCATATGCTAGTGTCATCGTCTTCTCAAGTCGTAAATCAATTAAGCAATTGAATTGTTACTAGACATGTTTCCAATTAAAATTGGACTAGAAAAAAGTCAGTTGTAGTTAATCAAAAGGTCGTTTTCTTGTGATTTTGAAGGAAAGATGGTTTTTTTTTTTTTTCCTTGAAAAAAGATAGAGGGTATCAATTGTGTAGAGATTGTTCTTTACATGAAATTTCTTTTAAGAGTAGGTTTTTTTTATAATACAGAAATGCGAGTCTAGGGTGGTGGTGGCTTGGATGGCAAGAGCAAAACTTTACTTAACTGTTATGGTAGGTGTTTGTGACTGGCTATATTTTAGAGGAAAACGATGATATGTTCAATCCTGTAGAAAGATCCAATCTCAAGCCTGTTCAGTTCACCAAGTGACTAGTTTGAGGATAGAACACGGGTATCTTATAAACTTGGTATTTCATTTACTTGATTTTTTTTTGAACCTATAATAACGATCATATTGTCATATAATTGATACTGAAATTAAAATTCCGAACAAAACAAACCATTGGAGAGTTCTTGATTAGTTTAATGTCTATCAGACCATCTCAAGTGTTAGTTGTTTTGTTGCTTGCTCTCTGGGGTTATAGATGAATACCCAGGTGACTGACTACCTATCCCACATTGTGGGCAAAGAAAGAGCTTACTGTCTTATCACTTCGGTTTTTGGTCAATGCTTCATATTTTCTTCCTTATTAGTACTAGTAATAGTAATAGACCAGAAAAATTTAAATGTCCTGATAAAATGCCATTCAGATGCCTGCAGTAAGTGGATCAATCATTTGATAGATGAACCTATCACGTAAGCCAACGAGCACAAAGGTGGGTAAATACGAATTACCATTCAATGCCATTATTCATTTATACAGACACGCCATTGCCCTGTTTCTTTTCTGTACAATCATTCTTTACTAATTTACAAAGGAGAACAGCAAGTAGACACATACCATAACATCAGGCCTGTTTGCTGGACCAAAAGCAGAACAAAGAGATACGATTATTCTTGTACTCGACCACGTTTGCAACAGGTAATTCAGAGTTAGGGCCTCTAAATATCAGAGTCAAGACCAGCTAAAAGCAATGGGATTAGTAACCTTATGTTTCCCATCCGACCATTCCAGATAAGCAAAGCTGGTTGTTCCAGAAGGCACTGAAGAAGCCGTGAACGTAACTGTGTAGCTCTTCTTCTCATTCAGTGCCCTGAAGCTAAGTGTTTCTGGTTGAACCACAATCTTCACCGAGGGAGACTGCAACACTGAAACTTTATACGTTGCTGGGGTGCCCACGTTTGTTAAAGTCCTTGTATACTGAACAGTGGTTGGTTTGTGAGAACCACTCTTTATTCCATAAGCTGTGTCAAAAGGAACTGCAAAAGATGGGTAGTTGAGATCTTCCACTCTGTACTTCTTCCTTTTGCTGCAGGTGAAGTCTCTTTTTGCAACAAGCTTTATTTGATAGGAAGAGTAGTTTAAGGCACAGAAGAAGCTCAAGTAGTCATCCACGGTAGCATCATACACAAGGCCAGGATCAAAAGCAGCCGCTGGATCCACATGTCCGGCCCCATAATCAAACGGTGTAGCCGGTAGGCCAGTGGCAACATCTTTTATGGTTTGCCCATTTTTGTAGGTTCTGTAGGCTGTGGTCATGAGGGCAGACCTTATAGCTGCAGGGCTCCATTCTGGGTGAGTGCCCTTAAGAAGGGCAGCTAAGCCACTGACATGGGGGCAGGACATGGATGTGCCTGAGACGATATTAAACTCCACATGTCTGGTATCTTCAGTCAAGCCAGTTGGTCCAACTGCACCAGTCCACCCGGCTAGGATGTTGACTCCTGGAGCTATCAGGTCTGGTTTGAGTACTTCTGGTGTTAGGAAATTTGGCCCTCTTGAGCTGAAAGCTGCCACCACTGGGGATGGTTGAACCCCCAACTGTGTGCCACCAAATGCAATTTTAGCTGTGGGATTGCGAGCTGAGAAAACATACTTCTTTAACTCATTGCTGGATTTCTGGCCCAAAGCTGCTGCAGGGAGGAGATGGGAGTCAGCAACTAGCTCTTCCCCGTAGTCTTCATTGTTTGCTAGTATCATCCCAATGCCTCCAGCACTCTTCACCACCAAACCCTTTTCCACCCTCGGAGTCCCTCCTCGATCACATATCACAATTTTTCCTGCTACTTTTTCAGGAATCAAACTACCTTTACTGCACAGATTTCCGTCGGATTCATCGCTCGCATTACCAGCATAAACAATTGGCAGTGGAGATTTAGGTGGCAGTTTGCCATTGTAAAGGGACGCCCCAGTGTACGTCTTCCCATTTCCAAGGGTGAGGTAGGCAGGGAAGTCCCGGTCTATAGTTCCAGCACCCACAGTGGTTAGCCATGGTGCCACATTAGACAAAGTTGCTTGACTAGGCCCACCATTTCCTGCTGAATTGGAAACCAGAATTCCATGGGCTGTGGCTGCAAAAGTTCCAATTGCAATAGTGTCTCTGTAGTAATCCATGGAACCTCCCCCAATAGACATGGAGAGGATGTTGACACCATCTTCAATGGCCTTGTCAATTCCAGCAGCTATGTCTGATGTAAAGCACCCGCCAAGCCAGCACACTTTGTAAGTAGCAACTCTGGCTTGTGTGGCCATGCCTCTTGCTGTCCCATTAGCAAAACCAAAGAGGCTGGCTCCTGCAACTGCAGAACCTGCTGCTGTGGATGAGGTGTGACTTCCATGGCCATCATCATCCCTTGGTGACTTTGATTCTGTCTTCTCATCAATGGGTCCAAACGCGGCCTCGTAGCCCCTGGCGAAAAACCTTGCACCAACAAGCTTCCTGTTACAGTTTGATGGGTTGAAGTTCTTACCTCTCTCACACTCACCTTTCCAGCTACTGGGGACTGGCCCGAGTCCCGTGTCATCGAAGCTTCTTAGTTCAGGCCACACACCAGTGTCTAGCACTCCAACAACCACCTCGCTCTGCTTTCCGAAGGCAAGTGAAAGAGTACTGGTCTTTTCCAACCCCAGAAACTCTGGTGTTCGAGTTGTGTGAAGCTCGTATCTAACTTCAGGGACGACAGAGATAACTCCTGGTTGCTTTGAGAGTAACTCTGCTTCTTGGGCTGTTAGCCTTGTGGAGAAGCCATGAGCTACATGTTTGTATGTGTACAGCATCTCTGCGGAGTCTGATGCTGATTTTAGTGATGAATCATACCAGCGGAGATGGTCGTTGAAACTTGCTGGCATGTTGAACTTGTCCATGTGAACTATGTATGTGCTTTTAGAATGATGGGTTTTCTTTTCTGCAAAGGTGTGTCTGCTAGAGAAAACTAGCAGCAAAGAAATTACAAGGGATTTGAATATCAGCATATTCATCTTTTCACCGTGCACTCGCTCCACCATTAGTGTTTCTAGCAGAATTTGCTTCAGAAATGCAGGGATAGTTGGTATTTATTATTGATAGATACGGAGCTGTTGAGGCTGCAGGCCCGCCTAAGATGTCTTCTAATTATTGGAATGGAATAATTTAAAGGAATGAAATAGAACAAAATAAAATCATCATTCTATTGTTTAAAGATATTACGACGGAATGAGAATTTATTTTAATTATATTACATATCGAAAATTAAAAGGGAATAAAAACTGAAGTTTTGGATGAAATGGAATAGAATAAGTTTCATTACGTATTATTTTATTCCATTTTAATCCAATAAAATACAAACAATAGAACAAGTTAAAGTTTCGTTTTATGCCACTCCGTTCTGTCACTTTCTGCCGATCTAAACTTAACTGAGTTACTATCGTCACTGTATTGATCTCACTCGTTCAATTCATTTCATTATATAATAAAATAATTATAGGCTCAAATATGTTTTTAGTCTTTATAAAATAAGTGAGTTTTGATTTTAATCCTTATAATTTTTTTTTTTTTTATCCTCAAAAAACTAAAATTTTTGTTTTTTGTTCCTATTATTATGTGATAGTCGTTAACTACTTATGTGTTTAGCGAAAGGTCAAGTGACCATCTTAGGTAATATTCATTAGTGTCTATAGTACTTTGTCAGCATGTGATACATGTCTCTAAATTTTTTTACATATTCCTAAAATAAATATTATTTATTTACCTTAAAATAAACTTTAGGGACCAAAAATAGTTATTTCAGATTTTAAAAAGATGAAAATCAAAGAAAAATATTTTATAGAGATCAAAACCAAAATTTGTTCACTTTATAAGGACAAAAAATAATGATTTTAAATTTTAGAGGGATAAAAAACAAAAACAAAAATTTACACGAACTAAAATCAAAACTCACTTATTTTATAAGGAGTAAAAACATATTTAAGCCATAATTATAATTTAAAATTAAATTTAATAAACTTTAGTGGTTGGATGTATAACTGCACACGCTGCAGTTTCTTGTGAAACTGCATAGGATCCGATTAATTTTTTTTTATTCTATTTTAGTGTTTCTTTTGGAAGATGATAAAAAGTAATGTCAATGGGACGCAGAATAGTGTTTCTTTTGGAAGATGATAAAAACCTGTTTTGTTTTTCCTCCCTAAATTGTTTAATTTATTAGACAAGGTAGTTGTTCATGTTATCAGAAAAGGAAATATACAACCTCTTTTTTTCTATTAAGAGAAAAAAGAGTTTGGTTTATGGTCACTCTACTTCAACAGCTATTAAGTTTTCCTCTAAGTTTCAAAATAATTGTGTGTGATCTTGGATTTCATACAGTATATATTTGCCATTTGCCAAATCTTCTGCAAATTTAGTGTGTTTGAGTTGGAGACCACATAATCCCACTTTATTTATCTATCTTTAAAGATACCGTAAGTAGGTACCGTGGATTTACCGTATCTCTTTTGCCATACATATCGCACTTCAATTTTGTTCATATAAAGAAAAAGAAAGAGGGACAGTCAAGTTTATTGTTAACAGTACGCATACTATATCTAAACTAAGTGTAAGTGCGATTTAAAAAAAAAAAAAAAAAATAAGTGTAAGTGCGAAACTAGCAAGAGCACTAAAATATTAAAAAATACAAAAAAAAGAGAAAATATATTTAAATGCGCACACACATATATATAATTTCAACAACACACACACACACTAAAAAGATTAAAATTATAAATATGGTATATACAATTAATTTAAACGAATTTAAATTTAAAATTTTAAAAAATTATAATAGCACTAGCCATTCCTTAAAATAATATATTAAGAGATTTAAAGAAGAAGAGTTTTTATCGACTATATTTAGATTTATGAAAATAATCTAGTTCTTTTTAATTTATTTTAATAAATTTTATAATTAAATTCATGATATAAATTCTCATATAATAAGAGCTTATACATAATTAAATGTTTTATCTAAATACGTTTTTAATCATTATAAAATAATAGTCTCTAATCAGTATAAAACGGTGGATTAAATCGAGAAATAATAATGACAGATTAGAGGTGATATATAGTAAGAATAATGGTTGATGGTTGACGGTTAAGAATCAGAAGTTAATTTTCATCCTCTTCATGAATGTAGGTTTAATTTTTCCCTATGTCATTGAAATCTCACTTGGTAGGCAATCTTCTTTAGGAAAATCTCTACGCTGTGTTTGTTAGCGGCGAAATAGTGAAGAAGAGAAGAGAAGAGCGAAGAAGTGCGCAGATCGTGTTGATTTCCTTTCGTTTGGAAGCGGTGAAATAGCGTGGAACTTTTTAAAATTTTAGTGGGTCCCATGGCAAAAATAATCCTCGCAAATATGTGCGGATTTGCAAAGAAATGCGAATGTGCAACGCTATTTCCGTTATTACCCTTCACTTTTTATTACTTTTGTAACTGTTTTCCAAAAAGCAAATCCAAGTCTCTTCTCCAGTGTACGTCGGCTTCTCTTCGTCTCTCTTGGAATGCCCATATATTCAATTATCTCATTTACATAATCGAATATGACACATAATATATTCAAATATGTTGTAACATATTCGAATATATGTGTTCTCTTATCATTCCGAATCAAATCCGTTCGAAGGTTATATATGTAATTTTATTATTTTATTCAAAATTTCCAAAAGTCAAAAAGTAAACTTCATTTCTATTTCTTCTTTACTTCTCTCCAACCAAACAACCTCTATCTTCACTATATTTCTTATCTATTTTTCTTCTCTTCTCTTTTACCTACTTCCTCTCCCTCTATTTCTCTCCTCCCTACCAAACACAGCATAAGTGTTAAGAGGCTAGTTGAGTAGTTGTAACTACACAAAATAGTTTGCAGTTTAGGCCTATGCAATAATCTTTTGGGTGAGTTTTTACTGATAGATCCAACATGTCATTGGCGTTTTGTCTAGTAGTATTGAAGGTGTCTTCTCATTCTACTACCTTTATTCAGAAAAAATAAAATAAAATTGTCTACCCACTTTTTAAACATTTTTTTAAACTCAATTGTATTATTGAATTATGTTTCATACTTATTTTTTAATTCATTTTCTAATTAATAGAAATATTAGAAACGACTCAATAAATAATGTGTAGAAAACTTAAAAAAACAAAATATATCGATAGCATCGCATCTTTACATTAATGATAATATATAACTAGAAAATTTTTAAGTTGTCACAGTATTTAAGAATTTCTGAACAAGCGACTTCAAAAATAAAATAAAAAATCTGAACAAAACAAATATTTTAGCCATCAAAGTCGTAGTTCACATCAATAGTGTTTATAATTTTATATGACAGGTCGGGACGAATTTCGCTTAATCCCTATCTGACCAAAGTTGTGATAAAATCAATTACTTTAGACTCAAATTAGATTTGACATAAACTCGATAATGTATGACATAGAACTTAAACAACGCGATTTGTTGACATTAATGTATAAATTTTAAAACGAGTGTTATGTAAAACTAATTCATAAACTACCTGAAAGCTTATAAGCTAATTGAAACTTATTAGTTAAAAGCTTAAGAGCTGAAAAGCTGAAAAGTTGTAAGCTAACTTGATCAAACTAGTCTATAAGTTCGTCAAAGTAGTTTATAAGCAACTAAAGTAGCTTACCAAACAGACTTTATATATAATTAAATCACATAATTGAAAAAAAAATATGAAACTAAAATTAAGATATATTTTATAATATATAATTAAAAAATAATATCAATATAAATATATTATTATATTATGCAAAATGTTATACAATAAGCTAATATATCTTGTTATTAATATATAAATATTTTAAAATTTTAAATTTTAAATGGATACGAGACACTAGACCAAATTGTGACAATTGAAATATAATTCAAACTTGTTTGTAAAATATGTCAAGTTTGATTTTTAAAATTTAAATTTACCAAAATTAGTTTAAGGTCGAATCAAATTAATGAGATGAGTTAAATCCTAAATACTCCCAGTTCTCATGATAATTTTTATTTTCCAATAAAGACCGTGAGGAAAATTTAAATATCCCTGACTTTCGTTAACAAAGGCTGTTAAACAGAAAAAAAAAAAAAAAAAGCATATCGTTTTAAATTGCGTGACTTGATTTAAAAGTGATTTAAAAAAGAGTTTAACAACTATCCATTATCAGTGTAAATACTTTTACACTATCAATTAATCACAAATCACCACTTGTATGACTTTTAAGGTAATTATTATAAAAGTTAACAAACTTATTATATATGGTGATTTGTAATTAGATGATAGTGTAAAACTATTTTACACTTTCAATGTATAACGTATTTTCTTTTTAAACAAAAAGAGAAATATGAAGGGTTATATATGTTAGACAATGATTATTTTTTTTAATTTTAATAAATGGCTCCATTCAGTTTTTTTTTTTTTTAAAAAAAAAATCTTTTTCTATTCAGTAGTGTTTTCTTAGTGGCCCACTCTACATAACTCAACTACAATAATTAAGTAGTAAGTACACATACACATCTTGACCATAGGATTCGTCCACATATAAGCTTACTGTCCAATTAAAGAAAAACTAAATGGCAATGATTCCTTTGCTTTTCTGACAATCAAGGATAAGCATGTGGAAAACGGGGACTCAACCTTTCTCTGCTTTATTACATGGGAAAGAATAAATAACAAGTTAAGATAATATTAATTTATCTTTATATATATAATAAATTGAATTCTTATTCTTAAAATTTAAATAATATATATATTCCATACAATTATATATTTTTATTATTTTTCCATACATATTTAATGAAGTTTTGTATTAAATTAAAATAATATATTTTTATTAATTAATTATTTTATTAAAAATATTTTACTTTTTAATTGTCATTAAACATAACGAGATATTTATTGATCACTATTGAAACAATATGTTAATAACTAAATTAATTTTAGAGAAATGAACGTTTGTATTTTTATGATTTAATTTATATTTTTAATATATATAAAATATTTTTGATTAAATAAATCAATCTTCTTTAAAATCATTTTAAATTATATATATATATATATATATATATATGAGATCTTAGATATTTCATTTCCACCAGCAAACCCACTGAGATATTGCTTGCTATAGTCCAGAAAAATTTATAGTGGAAGAACCACTCAGTTTCGCAGGCGCTCTTGAGCATCCTCCTTAGAGCTTAGACCTTAGGTGACTGCTAATAATAGTTCAAATTTCAGATATTATCGCACCATGCCACCATCGGCTCAGAACTGTGCAGTATTATAAAATGTAAAGATACTCTATGTATTATTGTGGTGGTTAGATGGAGCGGACCTACCACTTTTCAATGTTATCCATAGTTCCATACAGGTTAAATGCCATACATAGAGATTAGGATTTGTTGGATAAATAATTTGATTAAGTATTTGAAAATTTCAATACTTAATGTTGTTGATTTACATTATTTTATCTTTTTAATCAGTCAAATTTTTTATTATTTATACTTTTTTGGTACAGAGTTTTTTTTATACGGTATTTATATTTTATTATCAATTATGAGAAACACATTAGAAAATATAAGAAGGGGTTAAATTATATTTCAAAACTTTTTGGTAAGATAAAATACTTTTTAAAAGACAAACGTTCAAGTAAGTGAAGAGATAAAATAATAAGATTGTCTAAAGAGTTTGAAAACAAGCGTTTGAAATTTTAGATAATATCCTTGTATATTAGTTTATAACAAAATTAATTTGTAAATTTTTAAACAAAAACTTTTCACTAGTCGCTCCCTTGCTTAGAAAAGTAGAAATTGAGAGAGATGGAAAAGAGAGAAACATACAAGAGATTTATCCTAATTCATTCTCAAATTATTCAAAGTTATGTACAGTTTCTAACACAATTATGATTTTTTTTACTATAATCGATTCAAAATATAATTAAAATTTTACACCAAAATATTCTTTACACAAGTCTCTCCATACTTCGAACCAAAATATTCTTGCTTGATTAAACATTTTGGGGCCCTTTTAAAAACATATTATGGGGTTGTTTTAAAACATATTACTGGCATGGGGTTATTTTGATCATTGATTGGTCAAAATTGCTAGTTTGACTAGTGAGTTTCTGTCCACCTAAGTTTTTTTTTTTAAATTACATGTTAGCACTGATGTGGCAACTAAAAATGCAATTGGCAGTAGCGAAATTATAGGATGACGACATGTGGCATCACTTTATGATTTCCACTAGTAGCACTAGCAGAAATGGCAGGGACCGAACATGTGACATCACACTGGGATTTTCTCAAGTAGGACTAGTGGAAACAGCAAGGAGAGCACATGTGGTGTCACGCTGTAATTTTTGAAAGTAGCACTAGTGGAAATGGCAAGGCGCTAACACATGTATTCATTGGATGATTTTTGCAAGTACTAATAGTGGAGATAGTAAGCGTCTGCCATGTGGCTTCATGGTGCCATTTCTGCTATCATGAACAACAGATTTAACACGTGTTATTTGGGCTAGTTGCAGTAACAATTTCAGTGCTTATAAATAGGTATTTCAATCCTTCGCATTTCTCACAACGAAACTTGTGCATTGCTAGTTACATTTGTTTTTTTTTCTATTGTTATGTATAATGTAGTTTTAGTCAGTTTACACACACACACATACATATTATTTTTAATTTTGATCTAAGGGTTGTTATTAGTTGTTCTCATATAAGCAAGTGTTTTCACAGGAGTCACTTCCTATATATATACATATATATAAATATTTATATAAATATAAACATATACGTTTGTTTTTTCCTATTGTTATGTATAATATAGTTTTAGTTTACATTTATATATATATATTCAACAATATATATTTATATAATTTCTGCCATGTATTATCTGTGTTTTTAATAAATGATCTATAGATCAATATTTTTTTTATTGTATATGGATTTATTATGCATTTAATTTAGCAAATATTGATATGTATTAATTTTTATTTTTGTAATTAGTATTCTAATTTTTTATGTCAAATTTTATCTACTATTGAATTAATATTACTTCTTTCATATAGGTACATTGAACAAAATCATGAATCCAATTGTAGCATTTATGTATGTAAATGGAAGGATGTATGAAGGTGTCGAAAGAATAACATTTGAAGGGACTAAGAAAGCAATACAAATTAGACATGGCATTAGTTTTAATGTTTTAAAGAGAAAGATTCATGACAAATTTAAACTACAGGCAAACCAAGTTATATCTTCTGCTACATGTAGGTTTTTAATTTCAAAAGGTGAAAGTAAATACAGTGCATTACAAATATGTGACGATGAAGACGTAGAATACAAGATTAATGTATTTAAGCAACAAGATGACATGTCAATAATAGAAATGTATGTTGAAGTAGATGTTGTTGGCAATTCTATAATTCTGTTAGAAGGTGGTGGAATAAACTCTCGCATGTTTGGTGATCACAACTTCTCTTGCAATCAGTCATTGGCACCATCTAGGATGAAGAAGACGCCATTTCACAAGATCGATAAAAAACACTGCGTATATTATCAAGAAAAATAATTAATCAGTCAATAAATTATTATAAGTGACTAAATAAATAAATAATAATAATAATTATCCTAAATAATAAAACCCTCACCGTATTATTAAGAAAGCTAATGTTAGTAAAAATATAAACAAATCCCCCTAAACATAAATAAAACATTCCCTAAAATTTTAAAAACACTAATTAGTATGAATATAATTAATCAATCATTAAAATAACAAACATACATAATATATATGCCCAAACAATAAAAAAAATTAATATTCATTTACCATAATAAATAGTGTATAATTCTTTGTGTATACAAAAATACACGGTCACATATAATTTCCTAACGTATAAAATAAATAACATATACATAGTCATATTAAAAATAAATATAATTATTTTCATCATTTAAATTAAAAAAATAACCATATATATATACATTTAAACATAAAATACATATAGTTTTATTACAAATATAAAAATAAGTGCACGAAATTATAAATTAACATAGTCAATTATCAAAATTAATGCAAACCAAAAAATTACATTAAATTAAATTAACTTAAACATAATCAATTATCAAAATTAAATAAATTATACAATAAAATTTTTTATTGAACAAATTAAATCATTTATCAAAGCACACATTAACCACTTAAAAATACAATAATACATGTAATTAACAAAATAATTACAATATATTACATAACATAAAAGTTTACATAACATCAACTAAATATCTGAAATATAAATACATATTACAAATTGTATCACAAAAAAATTAAATAAGTAAAAAAAACTAATTTTCATAAATAAATTATTATTTAATTAAAAACCTGTACAATAATTATTTAAATAAAAAACTATTTTTCATAAAATGTATATGAAAAAATAATTACCTACACAATACTCTGTAGAAGGTAGATATACTTGAAAGGGAGAATGGCAATGTCAAGACTCAAGATTGGGTAATTTTGATGGTGGGGTGCAGTGAGGCTCGAAAGGGTAGATTTAAAGGGTAAAAATTTATTTTTTTACCAATGTAAATTGAAAATCGCTACTACAAGTAGCATTTTCCAGTTTGATTAGATCCATCGCTATTCGATTAGACCAATCGTAGTAGCTTAGCAGGACCTGCTACTGTCAGTAGCGAAAATTGTATCCTGCATGATGTGGCAGCTCCTCATTTGGGTGTAGTGCGGTCCCCTCATAAATTGCAAGTGTGACTAGCGGAAATGAGAACCGCTACTGCCAGTAGTAGAAATGCCATGTGGCATCGCCTGATTAGGAGCGTCTGGTCATGCTTAAAAATGCTACTCTTAGTGGCGAAAATTCCAAAACAACGATATGTGCTGCTCCCCCTAAAAAGTGCTAATAATAATAGCAGGAATCACGTCGTTATGCAACATGTCCCCTTCTCAAAAATTTGCTACTGCCAATTGCATTTTTAGTTGCCACACCAACGCTAACGTGTAATTTTAAAAAATATATATATATCTGGCGTGGACAGAAACTTGCTAGTCAAACTAGCGATTTTGACCAGCCAATGGTCAAAACTAGGGGTGTTCATATCCAAATCGATAAAAAAAAAAAAACTAAAAACTGGTCCAAAAAATCAAAAATTGAAGCAAATAGAAATTTTTTGGATTTCATTGGCTGGTTTTGGTGGCCAACCGATCGGTTCCGTTCAGTTTTCGATTGGTGGCTCTAAAACCAAACCAAACCGAATCAGAATGAACATTTAGAATATGTATTTAATGCACGAAATCTTTGTGTAATAACTATCTTGTTATATAGTTGCATTATAAAGATAGTCTACATTTTAGAAATTTGTTACATTTTGTGTTAGTGTTTTTTCCCCTCTATCAGTGTGTTTGACAAGAGGAAAAGAAATAAGTGAGATAATGGATAAATAGAAGAATGGAAATAAGTAAAAAAAAAAGTGAAAATAAAAGTATTTAGTTTAAGAGAAATGAAAAAGAAATAGGAAAAAGAGAAATAAAAAAATATTTTTAAAATCAATTTTTAAGTTAAATAATTAATTTTTTTTAATTTAATCGATTAAATAAAAAAAAATCCATTGATTTTGAAAAATAAAGGATTTTACACGGTTGTTAATTGATTAAACAAGTGTGATAATTGATTATCATATGTTTTGACTAGTTGCTGTTGAATTTTTACATAGTTTAGCGAAGAAATAAAAAGATGTGGGACCGCAGCTTTTTATTTCTCTTCCACCTTATTTCTTCATCGCCAAATGATAGAAATTCTCTATCTTCACTCTATTTTGCCTCCCTCTTTTCCTTCCTCCCTATATTTTCACGTTAACAAACACAATGTTCATTTTGTAGCAATACAATTTCATTTAATTTTTTCTTTTGTCTTTATACTTAAGTGTATAAAACAGTATACAAACTTCAAAATTATCTCAAATTTGATTTTAAATAGAGTAGTATATATGAACTTTCAAAAGATAATACTTCACGTGATCTTCATATGATCTTTATATAATACTTTTATTTGAAAACTTTAAATCATCTTTAATTATTATAGACATTGTTTAATTTTACGCACTTAGTAATTTTGTTACAAATTCACCTAATCTTTAAAGTCATATAATCATTCAGTTTTTAAGAGTATAGATATCAAACGTTATTGGTTTCAACAAACTCTTATGTTATAATTTAATTTTTTATTCTAGAATGTAACTTCACCTTATTTAATAATTACTATTATATCTTTAAATAAACTTATTTTATTAACTATTTTTAAGTTTTTATTAGTTTTACATTAAGATTTTTTCCCACAAATTTAAGATTTAATTTCTTTTGAATTTTTTATATTAAAATTTCCTTTTTTTTTATCTCATATCTCAACTATTTATATTATTAAATTATTTCTTTTCATTTTTAAACCTTTTTCTTTTTCCATAATTCTAAGTTGTTTATATTCTTTACATGTTTATTTAAATTAATTATGAATATTTTATGTTTAATATTTTTTATTTATATTTTAAATTTTTCACTTAAATTAAAAATATCCAAACAATATATGAAATACTTGTTAGTTTATCATTAAATTTTTAATATATAACTGTTTTTCAATTTATTTTATAAATCAAATTCTAAAACGTATATAATCTAGTTATATCTTGTTCACTTTGTTTTATTTTTAGTTCATTAACTCCCATAAAGTTACTCAATGAGTGTGTCTCAATTGGCAACACATGCTGAGTTTGTAGGAAGAATGTGAGTTTGATTCCCACATAACACATCTTTGGAAAGAGGCAATGAGCTTTAAGTGTAACTAAGCTTCAGATTGAGGATTAGTCCTATAATCAACCTAAAAAAATAAAATCAAAGCTTGTGAGAACACCTCAAGATTTCACAAAGGAATCAAAGGTCCTAAATACAATAGTAACCAAATATAGTAACTACCAAGTAAATTCTCATAAGTTACTTAAGGTAATTTTTTTTTTTCCTTTTATGCTTTAACATATTGAAGGTTTAGATGATAAAGAGTATTCCTAAAATAAAAATATGGAAAAAGCCAGTTGATATGTTTTCTTTTTCTCTTCTTCTTAATTTCAATAAATTTGTAATTTTTAATAAATTTCACCTAATAATAGAAAGTATGTTAAAAAAAATACGTTAGAGAGTGTGTTGCTAGCCTTTCTCATTTGCTAATATACATTCACTTCTATACACACACACACACACACACACACACACACACACATACTTGTTAACGTATATTCATTTGTTCCATTTTTTTTTTAGAATGAGTGGCAAGCTACACTTTGAATATATGTAATTTAAGATAAGAGTAAATTTTATTGACATCCTCTTAGATTTTTTGAAATTGCACGTAACCACCTTGCTTTTTTAACGTTTATAATAACTTTATTTGAAGGGGTATACGGTGTAATGTTTTTCAAATAATCAAGGAGGGTTAATGTAATGTATAAAGAGTGTTAATGTAATGTTTATCAAACAATTAAGGGGGTGTCGCAACTAGGGTCGTAGTAGGACGACGAAAAAGAGTTTTAAAAATAGGGAGTCGTCACCAATATTTATTAAGGGCAAACATTGGAAAAACCTAAAAAGAAAATGGTCTACGAAATCAAATTTTGGGTTTGGGAGTCAATTACGCATAGGGAAGGTATTAGCATCCTACAACGTCCGTCATAAAAACAGTTACTGTAATGCCGTGTTTTTCTTAATGCATGATTTAGTGGTTTAATAACTAAAAGTGAAAATTAATATGTGATTATGGTGTTTAAAACAAATAAATAAATAGCTTGTTGTTGTTGATTGTTGTTGTGTGGTGTTAGTTTTATGTTGTTGACTTGAAATTCTTGTCTGAGTTTAGGGAATTGAGACAAATGTGCTTGAGCCAAATTGAGAGTGTTGTTGATATTAGTTTGGGTTGTTGAGAGAAAAACAATTAAGTTAGACCCATTGTGAGTTTTGGAGAGTGAATGGATGGACCCTAAGCTTTAGTGGGCCTGAAGCCTTTGTGAGGCCAGGGGCAATTTTAAAACCCCTTCCCTTGTCATTTCTCTCATTCCCCCTTTCATTCTCTTGGACTCTCTCATTCTTGTGTCTTTCTTTCACTCTCTTCTCTCTTTCTCTCAATTTTTCCTTTAATCCTTATTGAGATTCTTAAAGTGTGACACCCAAACCCAGTGAGGAATCCTTTTTTTAGGTGTGGGAGGGCTGTTGTTACCTTGCTTTCATGGAGTTGGCTCAAGGTTCTGTGTCTCTCACGTTTTCCTTTCCCCAAGCTCGGATTCGGAAGCTCAAAGAGGTAAGAGAAGCTTACACTTGCTAGATTTGTGATGTATGAACATGATTGTGTATGAATATCACCTTGGGTTGGTCCAAATTTGGATTATATGCTGGTTGTGGTGAGATTTTGGATGAAAATGAGTTTTTAGAGAAAAATCTGAGATTTGATGAGAAATCTATGAATTATGTGATGAAATGTTGAATTGATTGTATAATCTGTCGTTTATGAGCTTGATTGGGTTGGATTGATGATATTGGAACCCCATTGATTCAAAAAATTGAGTTTGGGTGGTGAAAGTTTGAGTTTTCTGTAGAAAATTAGGGGTTTTTTGCAGTCCTGTCGCAGATAACCGATTATAGGAGCTTCATAATTGATTATCTGGAGCTCTAGGTGCTGTTTTCGTGATTTTAGCTCTGTGATAATCGATTATTGCCTCTGATAATCGATTATCTACTGTTTAGAAAAAAATTCTGGTTTTGCTTCAGAAATAATCGATTATGGAGACCTATAATCGATTATCCCTATTGAGAAATGAATTTTGATGCATTTTTTCTACAGTATATAATCTGTTGCTACAATACATAATCTGTTGCTACAGTACATAATATGTTATTTCAGAACTGAATGTACCATTTAAGATTTCATAGTTTTCATTCCAAAACGCGAAGTATTTTATATATATACATATAAAAAAAGTATTATACATTTTCAAAAACCCTATTTGAGAATGATGGAGAGTTGTCCAGTTGGGATATGACTTTCTTTAAATTAAAGAAGCGAATTGTTTCAAAGGTTTTTTTGTAAATTTCTAGAATTACCTATCTTCCAAATGGTTTTCAAAGAGGATCTTGGTTTTAAATTATGAATTGATTGTTGGATATGTCATTGAGGTGGAAGGTTACTTAGATAGGACCTCCATTTGTTATGTATGATATTGTTCCTCACGAGGTAGGCTGCTTAGATAGGGCCTTACTTGTTGATTTTGATTGAGGTTGGATTAGGGCCGGTATGGTGTTGATGGTGTGAGTGGTCATGGGAGGCAGCTGATGATGGACCTCTTTGCCACTAGTTGTATTGATATACATATATATGTTGTATGTTTATTGGTTGTGTTGAGTGGTTGATGATGTGAGTGGTCATGGGAGGTAGCTGACGATGGACCTCTTTGCCACTGGTTGTATTGATATACATATATATGTTATATGTTTATTGGTTGTGTTGAGTGGTTGATAATGTGAGTGGTCATGGGAGGTAGCTGACGATGGACCTCTTTGCCACAAGTTGTATTGATATACATATATACATGTCGTATGTTTATTGGTTGTGGTTGAGTAGTTGATGGTGTGTGGTACATGTATTCATGCATAGTTGGTGGCTGAGGTAGCTGACGATGGACCTCATGCCGTGGTGTGGGTAGGCACGTAAGTTGGATGGTGGCCAGAGTTGGAACTCAGATGGGCCTCCAACCTAGTGCTGGATAAGACGTGGGGCAGCTGACGATGGGCCTTCAAGGATGAGTGGATGGGCGACTCCGCAGAAGGCCAAGGTGATGCAGGCCTTGTGTCACGGTAAGCCACCATCCACACACACTTATCCTGACAAATCATTAAGCTTATCTGCAGATCAAAATTTGGCAATCCCTGAATGGTGCTTAGATAGGCCACAGTAAGGGGTGAGACCTGGCTGATCGCCCAATATGTTGTAAATCTCTTGAGAGTTGTGTCATCATGCATTGACATAGTTGTGACGGATTGGTGGTGATATGGAGTTCTGGATTGTGAACTCTTTGCCATGTAAGTGATTTTTTTATATATGTACATCTGTATGTAGATGTTGAGAACTCTGGATATATGATGGTGTGCCATATACTTGCAATTGAATATCGTAAATTGTTGATGATTTCCATAATCATATGCTATGCCATTGTTGTAGTAAGCTTACCCTTGCCATGTTTTGTTGTTGTTGGTTGTCCTGTTATTACTGTTTGTGCTGATGTGCCTGTGATGATCATGTCTTATGGCGTAAGAGTAGATGGTGAGGCTTCCGTGGGCCCAGCGACTCGGAGCTGAGGATGGAGCCAAGAGCTGGAGATGTTTGGCTTGGGAAAGCCAAGTTTTGTTGTTTTAGTTATGGTTCAGTTTCATTATATTCTTTTGATGGGATTATATAGATTGACCAGCTATAGGGAGTGAGTTTTGTATCCCACTTCCCTGATGTATATATTTTTGATATTGTTGATCTAGGATGGTGTTATCCCATAGTTGTGTATATATAATAATGACATTTGAACAGATATGCATGCATGGTACTAGGAGAGATAAGGTGGATCTCTTAGCTGATGGTGTGTATGTATGACTTATATACAGATATGTTATGATTGCTTTTATTCACCTAATATGTGGATAAGGTGTATGTTTAGTAAGGTTGTTTAGTAGCGATAGTTGGGTCGTTACAGTTACCTCTAATTAATTAAGCAAATTATAAATGACTTTTAAAATATTTATCTCATCCTAAAAATAATTTCAAAAAGAATTTTATTTATTATTAAAAAATATTTTTTATTGTATCTTAAATTTTATTATTTTTGAGATCGATAGGAATAGGCCCCTGCTCCTATGTATCTTGTAACACTCATATTTTTGCATATCAAATTATTTTCCTGATTATTCTATATCTATTTTTGAAGAACCAAATGGAAATCTCAAAAATTTGATCCCTATGGTCACGCTCGTATCAATGAGTAGTACTTAGTTTATATTTTTAATAATTTTGGGAAACAGTCCAAAAAAAAAAGGAAAAATGACTATTTTGCCAAAAGGACTAGATAATTGAGAAAATAGACAAAAATAGTTAGAAGTGTCTACAATTTATTTTTAAGTCATTTATGAGCTTATAATAATTAATAATAATTTTATAAATTTTTCAGGAATTTATTAAGTCAATATTTGTAAAATGACGATTTTGTCTCTATTTCTCAATATTAAGGGCTGACATGAGAAAAAGATTCAATTGAAATTAAAATATCAATTTAAGCTTGGAATCATGTCATATATATTAAAATATAATTTTGGAAATTTTCTAAGAATTTTCTAGAATTCCTATGTAAAATGACCAAAATACCCCTAGGTGTCCGATAAGCCAGTCAGTATTGGTTTGACATCCAAAAATGGTGAAAATGGTAATTTCAGTTTATTTATAGGTGAAATATTTAATTTTAGAAATTTCACAAAAATTTTGGTATTTATTGAATTAAAATGGATCTTTTATGAATTTTTAGCTTAAAAATACAAAATAAATAGATAAAATTTGAGATAAATTAATAAAAATAAAATTTAATTATTAGAAATTTAGTTTTGATGAAAAATAATGTATTTGACCAGTTTTACATTTAATTGCGTTTTTTTGATATTGAAAGTCAATTTTTTCAAGTTTAGGCGATTTTATCGGTACCAATTAATTTACCTGCAGATAAAATTGACATCTAGAAGCTGGACAGCTAAGGGAGAACGTCCCCAACCTAGATATAGCTGATTCATCACTATAATTTTGATATGTGTCCCTAAAATAATTAAAAATAAATCAAAAATGAGATTTATGACATAATGGCTTATGTCATCAAAGTGGAACCTAGTCTCATTTTTTCTCTATAAATAGGTGTCACAATCGGGGTTGCGAAGGGACGACAAAAAAATAAAAACAGAAGAGTCACCACCAATATTTGTTAAGGAAAACATTGAAAAAAACCTTTAAAGAGAAAAATGGCCTTTGAAACCAAATTTTGAGTTCAGGAGTCAATTACGTGTAGGGAAGATGTTAGCATCCTACAATGTCCATCTTACAGACAGTTATCTCTAATTAAATGTGCAAAATATAACTTTAAAATTATTTATTTCACCCCTTAAAAGAAAACAAGAAATATTTTTAGATATTTTGTATGTTTATTTATTTGTTTATCAAAAACATTTTTAATTTTTTATTCTAAAAAAGGATTGTTGTATTGTTATTTTTAATGGAATGATTAAATTTTAATTGTTTTTGAGATCAACAGAAGTGACCTACTGCTCCTACGTATCTCCCGGTACAATGGAGAATCAGACTTATGTACTTCTTTGGAGAAAAAGTTTCTTTGTTGGTTAGTTTTTTTTAACTTTTAGCTTTTGTTATTTAAAAGGCTTTCACGATAACCAAACAGAAAGTGCATCTAAAATGATTATCATTACACCTTTTAAGGCTTTTGTAATATCCAAATAAGAAGTGCATCCAACATGGTCATTACTAAACCTTTATTGAAATTAAATTTTTTTATTTAAATCTATGTTGTAGAAAAAATTTACAATGTTATCAAAAGGCTTTCATGATAGCCAAATAGAAAGTGCATTCAAAATGGCTATCATTAAATCTTTTGTGGTATTTGTAATACCCAAATAGGAAGTGCATCCCAAAATGGTTATTACTAAACCTTTATCATTAAATATTTAATTTCGATTGTGATTGTGTATCAACAATTGCTATGTGGGTGTGTGATCTTATAGTATTCATAGCATTCTTTTTACTCAGAACAAGAAGGTTTCAATAACATTATTATGCACAGAATACATCATCATACACAAATATGAAATTAAATCAAGAGAGAAGGATGATACCGATATTGCACAACCATCTAGTGATGATCTGCTGCTACCTTTCCTTCTTCAAATTTCTTCCAACTCTCACGAATTACTCCCTGTTTTCTCTTGTCTTTTTTCAAAATCTTTTTTTCCAACCCCTTATACATCCGAGGCTTACGGTATTTATAGACTGAATTCATCAATGCAAAAATCTGATTGTTGATCTGGTTAATCTTCCTTTTTTATGTTAAAATTTTGTTAGTTTTCAATTAGTAAGATTTCTCCTCCTGGAAGCTTTGTACCAACAATTCCATCCTCTTCATCAACCACCTTAGAGGTAATGAGGGGAGTGAGGTTAGTTCTAAATTATTGTTACTTTGCATGTTGATAGGAAGGGTTTTCTCTTAAACCCGTTTAGGCTTAAGTTTTATTATTATTATTATTATTATTATTATATTATTTGATGTTAACCTTTAATTTTTACTAAGTTGTTACTCTGCTCAAATTTAGATTATTAATTTATAATTGCTAAGTTGTTACTTTACTCAAATTTAAATTATTGAATTATAATTGTTAAGTTGTTATTCTATTCAAATTTAAATTATTAAAATTATACTTGCTATGCTGTTACTCTGTTCAAATTTAGAAAATTAAAATGTATTTATTTAATTGTTATTCTGCCAAAATTTTAGTAATTAAACAATAATTACTATGTCGTTATTCTGTTTTGATATTGTGCAATTTTTGTAATATAAGGCAGAAATGTTGATTGTACTGGTACTCAAATTAATTGAGGCCAGAGAAACCTCTGTTTGAGAATGCTCAACATCACCAGGATTGGTGAGAGTATACCTCTATAAATGGATATTCTAAATTGTTATTTTGTTTTTCAATGATGATGAGGACTCTACCATAAGATGATGTTGAGAGAGGTATATGTACTCCCAGTCACTTCCTAGGTTCTATTAAGAACTATTACCCACTAATAGAAAATATAGATCCATATCGAGTCAAGAATTGTATATCATAGAATAAACTTTAGGTGTCATAAATTATTTTTATAACGGCATATTCGAAACATGAGCGACACCTGCTCCGCCAGGGCTTCTCCCTCCCTTTCCACCAAAGAACAAGACCAATTGGATAGAAGCAAAAAAAAAGCTAAAACGGATACGACTGTCCCTTCTGCCCCCACTAGAGGCGAATGGTCCCATAAACCACTCTCTTACAAAGATATTTATTGTGGTGTAAATGGCAAAAATGCTATCCACCTTTAGTTGAGGATGACGTGCTCCATGACGAAATGTGGCTTGGCCAAATATCCGATGACGATGATGATGACCTTATAAATGTAGCCTCCATAAATAAGGAGAATGATCCATTCTGTCCCAAAGTTCTCTGCTCCTCAGAGGAGGTTCGAAACTTATGCCAACCTTGGAAGCGAGCTTTCATTATCAAGCTTCTTGGAAAGAAAATTAGCATGCGTCTCCTCCGTGAAAGGCTGCTCAAGCAATGGCTCCCTAAAGGCAGCATGGAAATGCTCGACCTGGATAACGACCACTTCTTGGTTCGTTTTGAACTGATGGAAGATCTCCGATACGTCATTGACGAAGGTCCTTGGATGGTCTTTGACCATTACTTGCTAGTCCAACATTGGCGGCCAGGTTTTTCCCTCACGAAGACAACATGAAACAGGTTACTATTTGGGTCCGTATCCCAGGGTTACCCATTGAGTTTTACGACCGCCACCTCCTTTAGAGGATAGGGGAAGCTCTAGGTAACCCTGTTAAAGTGGATAGCAACACTTTACGACAAGGGGAAGGTGCTTTCCAAGACAAGGTCTTCACGAATAGAGCAAAATTTGCTCGTGTTTGCATTGAGGTCGATCTCAACAAGACTTTGGTCCCTCGTTTTACCCTTCGGAAGAGAACTTACAGAGTCAAATATGAAGGACTTCACTTGGTCTGTTTCACCCGCGGAAGGTATGGGCATAAGCGGGATAACTGCCTATCCGTTCAAAAGCAGTTGGAACCCCCTATCACAAATGTTGGTGGTGTAGCCACTAATGAAAATACCGCTCATCAGGGGTTGGAAGAGGAAGCCAACTTTGGCCCATGGATGCTGGTTACCCGACCCAACCGGTGGGGGAAATCAACGTAAGCAACCTCACACCCCAAAATGGCGACAGCAATGCCTAAAGGAGTGGGGGGCAAACTTGCAAAAGGGAAGGCAGGTGGACACTTAACTAGACAAAACAACACTAGATGTACTCCAAGACCTGATTTGCCACAACAGCAACATCCTATCATTCTTTGTCACATGGTGAACGTGCCTCATTCTGTCGAACCTCCTAATAGGCCATCCAAAAAAGCTGCTATGCAGAGCAGTAGCAACGATACCTCGTAGCGTCTTGTAGCTAATTCTCTACGCAAGATTAAGCAAAAGGCACGTACCCCTCACAAGGCTAGACACATGTCCACTTCTAAACTTGGACGTGAGCCCACGCACCTTCATCATTGTCTCATTTTGCTCATGCTGAGGATCCCCCAGGTACAGGTACCAATACGACCCCATCCTCTTTAAATCTACAAAATGGTACCACGGACCTTACCATAGAGGAACATTTTATCGCTGAAATGGCAAACTCGGACATTAATATGGATGATATTGTCCATAGTACCCCTCAAAAGCAGGATCATCCACAATGATTCCTTGTTTTTGCCCTTACCCTCTTTATCCTTATTTCTTTATGATGACAATAACATATTTTAGCCTCCTTTCCTGGAATGTTAGAGGCACAGCTTCGCGCACTTTCCTTTCTCTCTTCCAGGATTTACGTAAAAAATACAAACTTAATGTTGCTTCTTTCTTAGAGCCTAGAATTAGTGGACACACTGCAAATAATGTTATCCACAAGTTGGGTTTCTCTGGCACTTTCTGTGTTGAAGTTGAAGGCTTCTCTGGAGGAATTTGGCTCCTCTAGGATGATCACGAAATTAACCATTCCATTGAGCTCACTCACCGTTAATTCATCCATGCCAAAGTCCTTCCCAAGAACAATGATCCCTCCTGGTATTTGACTTGGGTTTATGCATCCCTTTGAGAACAATTTAGGCTCCAACTTTGGAAAAGTCTAAAAGAAATCGTTGATCAGATGACAGATGATTGGATGGTCATAGGTGATTTCAATGCTTATCTTTGGGCTAATGAAAAGTATGGAGGGGGCCCACCTAACCTCCGCAGTATGGCCCACTTTCGTGATTGTATCAACCACTGCCAGCTTCTTGATCTTGGCTTTAATGGGCCTCAATTCACATGGTTAGGAAGAGGAATCAAAGAATGGCTTGATCGTGGCTTTTGCAATAATGGCCGGAGATCTCGCTTCAACGCAGCTCAGTTTATGCATCTCCCTCAATTTAAGTCTGACCACAGGTCGCTCCTTCTCAACACTAAAACTCGTCCTATTGCTTTAACGCGCCAAAGACCTTTCTAGTTTATGGCTAATTGGCTTGCGGACCCTTCCTTTGCTCCCATTGTCAAAGAATCCTGGCACTCCCAATCTTCCTGGTAGCAGGTTGTGTCCACCTTCCAAGATAAAGCCCAGCAGTGGAATAGGCACCACTTTGGTAACATATTCCATCGTAAGAAGCGCCTCTTTGCCAGACTTGAAGGTATCGACAAACTCATAGATCGTCATCTGGGTCTTTTCTGTCTTCATAAACGCCTCTAAAAAGAATACCAGCAAATTCTTTAGCATGAAGACATTTACTGGTATCAACGAGCTTGTATGGATTGGCTCAAATTTGGTGATCACAATTTGCGCTTCTTCCATATGTCAGCCAATGCTAGAAAGAGACAAAAATGTATCAAATCCATCATTTCCGAGGATGGAAACATAATTACAGATCCTTCCGACATTATGGCTCACACCATCTCTTTCTTTCACCATTTGTATACTGCTAATGACGAGGTTGAACAGTGGCCTCTTCCCAACTTTTTTCCGCAAGTCCATTAAGACAGCCTTGCTCTCATACAAGCCCCTCCTTTGGATTGCAAAATCAAGTTTGCCATCTTTGCAATGGGGCCCTTCAAAGCACGCGGACCTGATGGGCTTCACCCAATTTTCTTCCACAACTAATGGGACATGATTGGCTCTTCTGTTTGTGATCTTGTCAAGAGTGTTTTCCAATATCCTTACAAGGTGGCAGAGATTAATAATACCTTTCTAGCTCTTATCCCCAAAGTGGATAACCTAAAATCTCTGCAACGCTATATACCCATATCTCTTTGCAATGTGGCTTACAAAGCCATCACCAAAATCATTGCTACAAGACTTAGGAATCATATGGCATATTGGATATCCCCTACACAGTCTAGCTTCATCTCGGGTTGGCTTGCCACTGACAATGTTATAGTTGCTCAAGAAGCTTGTCATTTCATGAAATCCTCTAAGCGGAAAACTGGTAGCATAGCCATAAAAATTGATCTTGAAAAGGCTTTTGACCGCATTCGTTAGGAGTTCATCACTATACTTTTTCAGACCTTGGTTTCGATCAGCATTTCATCTCCTTGGTGCATCACTATATTTCGACTTCTACCTTGCAAATCCTGGTGAATGGTGAAAAGTCTGAGACTATTAAACCTTAGAGGGGAATCCACCAGGGGGACCCGTTATCCCTTTACATATTCGTCCTTTGCATGGAATGCTTGTCTCATCTCATCAATTCTAAAGTCAACAATGGGCGATGGACTCCCCTTTAGTTATCTAAATCAGGTCCCAAGCTGTCCTACTTATTTTTTGCTAACGATCTCCTTCTTTTTGCAGAGGCCTCAACCACCCAAATGGACACCATCCTCTCTTGTCTTGACATCTTTTGCAAAGCCTCTAGAGCAAAAGTCAATGTCGAAAAAATGAAGATTCTTTTCTCTAGACAAGTGGGGCACACTATCTCCCAACAAATTTCGTCCATGTTAGGGTTCTCTATAACCAAGGATCTTGGCAAATATCTTGGCATCCTTCTCCTCAACTCCTGCAAGACTAAGCAATCATTCAGCTATATTTTGGAACGAGCCCAAAAAAGACTTGCCTCTTGGAAATGCAACTTCTTATCCTTTGCTGGCAGGGTGACCTTTTCACAGGCTGTCATCCAAGCCTTACCTCTTTACACCATGCAGACGACTCTGCTTCCCAAAGCTATTTGTAGCTCCCTAGAGCAAAGTCAACAGAATTTTGTTTAAGGTCATCAGTCTTGGTCGTGCCCCCCTCCCCCCAAGGTTGGGTTAAATTCAATGTAGATGGCTCTGTTAAAGATGGAGGTCTCTCAGCAACGTGTGGTGGTGTGTTGCGTGATGCCTCAGGACATTGGCTTGGAGGTTTCACTTGTCACCTGGGCTCTTGTAGTACTCTTTTCACTGAGCTAAGGGGATTCATTACGGCTCTCCAACAATGCAGAAATAAGGGTCTCCACAGAGTATGGATTGAATTTGATTCCTTGTTGGCAGTTGATCTTTTTCAAAAGGGCTCCTTTTCCCATCAATCTTGCTCGACTCTCATTCAGCAGATCAGTCAACTTTGTTCTGACAGCACCATGCTTGTTCACTTCTCCCACACTCTTAGGGAAGGCAACACGGTGGCGGATCACCTTGCAAAGCTAGTGCATCAACATCAAGCTAATTTTCTTTGGATTCAAGACCCACCTATGTCCTGCATTCCTCTCCTCTGGCAAGACTACATTGGTGTAGCCACCCCTCATATATTTAGACCTTAGTTGTGGCCTTTGGCCTCCATGTAATCGAAAAAAAGAATAAACTTTAGGTTCCCCTTTTATTGTCAACTATGTTTTATCTGTATTGTGTGGTAGAATTCCTACCATACATGTAAAAGTGATATTATAACAAATCACCTTACTCCATTATTTATCATTTTATGCATGATTGATTACGGTTAATGAAGACCCCGCTGTTGATGAAGACCTATAGGGTTAGTCTGATAGTTTATTATTTTATGGGATAGGGTAGACGGACACTGCTTTTACTAGGATCTTTTTGATGTACTGGGAATAAGTAGTAACTATTTGATGTATATTTTAATCTCCCTGTATTTCAATAAGTTTTCTGATATGAAATCATAATGTATAGTTTTACGATGAATATATACAAATTCTTTTTTTACTATCATTTTCAAATTCTATTAAATTTACAAATTTTCTATTATTAAAAGCGAATAAAAATTTTACTCGCATTTTTATATAAGTACATAAGTATGGGTTATGTTCAATGTGAATAGGTGTCACATATCTCCCGGTGCAATGGAGAATCAGACTCACGTAGTTTTTTTGTAGAAAATATTTGCGTGTTGACATTTTTAATTTTGTTTATTAAATTTTAGGATTTCTGAATTGTCACGGTTCATACGTCCTAAAAATAGAATCAACAGAGGTGTACACTCAAGTCAATCCATTGAAGCAAGTTAATTTTAGCTTAAAATTTTTATTTTTTCATTTTATTTTGTTTTACTTTATAAAAGAGTCTTAAGACACCAAGCTGTTGCAACTTGTGCCTTAACATCTCGGGATTAAGAAGATGTCACATTCAGTTAATCCTTTTCTCTATTTAAGATATTTAAGAAAAAAAAGAATATTCCTAATTAGAATAACAATAAAAAACATAGAGAAAAAAATAATAATAACAATAACATTTTTTATTTTTGTAGCAATTTAATTTTAATTTAACATTTTTAATTTTAGAAAAGAGTTTAAAGACATTAAGTTGTCACAACTTGTGCCTCAAAACCTTAAGATTAAAAAAGATGTTACACCCAATTAATCCTTTCTCTAAAAAAGATTAAAAATAAAATATTTCTAATTTGAAAAGGGCATACAAAGAATAAAATTTAACAACAATAACAATAATTAAAAAAGGTTATAAAACATATAGAAAAGATAAGATAGGCATATTTACCTCAAAATGCCAATTTGTGGTGAGCACAAAACAATCCACCACACACTTCTAGTAGAAGTTCCAAGAGAGGAAAAAGAAAGAAAAAAAAAGATAATAATTTTTTTTAACTTTCATAGGCCTTATACTTTGCATTAAACCTATAATTAATGGATTTTTTGGCTTCCCCTCATTGCTTGGTAGACAACTCTTTTTTATATAGGAGAAGGAGAAGATGCATGAGTGTAGATTGTCCAATGTAGGACTTATAAGTGAAGGAAAGGTGAAAGAGAAGGAATGTGAGACTTGAGTTTTTCTATGATTAAATGGCTTATTTCGGGGTTAATTTTCATCAAGATAGAAGATGATCTTGGTTTTTGAGGTAGAGATATGAGTTGTAGATCTTTTAACAAGCTTTTCAACGGTATAAAGAACACCTCAAACAAACAAGTATAACTCAAAATATAGCATTGTCTTTCCATGGTATTCATCATAAAAAAAAAGGAGCTTTTTTCCTTCAAAAGTTTTCTCATTTCTTTTCCCTTTTTCTTTTATATTTTATTTTCATTTACTTGGACAAAATTGGGTATTCACAGGGGGTTAGTGTAGGAGTAAAAAAAGGAGGGGTATTGAACAAAATTTGACGAAACCTCAAGGAGTATCAATGTAATTTACTCTTAAGATAATTTTAGTTATAACTTGCTAAAGTATTCTTCTAAAAAAATAAGTAGGTGTACATTAACAAACTCTACAACAATTTGTTAAGAGGAGTGCTAGCAATACATTCTTTTTAACTCACACTTTACTATTGGTTAAAATTTATTGAAATCTACAAAATCAAGAGAAAGATACATTAAATGAGAAGTAAGACCTACTAAAATTTATGATTTTTAATAAACTTCAACAAATAGTAGAGAGTATGTTCAAAAGAATGTGTTAGAGAGTGTGTTGCTAGCATTTCTCATTTGCTAATGTACACTAACTTATTTTTTTGAAAAAGTATGTTAGCAAGTTACACCTTATATGTGTTTTAAGATAATCGTATTCATAACTTACTAGCGAACTTCTAAAAAATAAGTGGATATAAGTTACTATATATATATATATATATATATTAAATATTTTTTATATTTTCATTACAATAAATGTTTTATTTCTTAATATCTTCTTAGTTTTTATTTCTTTAACTAAAGTCCAAATTTTAATATAAAACAATACGTACTTTTATATTCTATTTGTTCATTTTTATAAGTCGTTTTTATTCAATTTAGATAGATTAAGAAAGTTTGTTAAAATTGGTTCATATTCTTTAATTTATAAGTAAATTACACTCTTATTCCTTGAGATATACGAGTATTACACCGTCCTCCGCCTTTATGTTGAAATATATGATTTAGTATGTTAGGACAACAAACGAATTATGGGTTCCAAATGGTTTTGATTTAAACAAACAAAATAAGAAAGTACAAAAATAAGATTTCTGAAAAAGAAAAAGGACTAAAATAATAATTTAGCTAATAAGAAGGCTAAACTTTAAGCTTGTACCTTAATTTGTGACCTATTATATGTATACACATGTTCCTTATCGATTAGCAACCTCAAACTCTCTAAGCTTCTACTTATGTGTGTGTGTGTGTATATATATAAATCAATAATAGTTGGGTTGGCCTTAACAAGTGAAGCATTGGACGCACATGCAATTTGTCTTATTAATTGGGTAGTAAATTCTAATTGAACACTCAAATTAGACACCTAGTGACATGCCAATCAAATGACTATATTTAACAATCGAGGTTGTTTAACTTACTCCAAGTAAAAATGGGGTTAGATTGAGCTACTGCATAGCCAAGATCAAGATATGGCAAGGGCAATGGATGAACCCCGTCCATCAAGTCCTAGCTCTTCAAGCAAGAATTTCAATCACATAAGAGGACCAAATCGTAATTTTTGATCTACTTATTCTAAACCTAATCACCTAGTTGCCTATAAAACATCACAACCATTTATTATAATGTACATATATCTGATGGTAATAAGTGATGCATTATAGGTGTGTGATATTATTTAGACTTCACCCTAGGTTCGCCAATAAAAAAGTAACATCTATGAAACTCTTGTTTATTTTTAGTCTGTTCGGTTAAACATCTACATACCTTGCAGGTGAAGCACATTAGAGCCAATGATATTGATACGTGGCATTCATAGCTATATCTGATTGACCCAATGAGTAATGTCTTAATAATGAGAGCCTTATTTCCATGTATATCCCAACTCATCCCTGTAACTAAACACACTAAAAATAAACAAGAGTTTCATAGATATTGCTTTACCTTTTTTGGCTAAATTACTATTTTGGTCCCTTATCTTTTTAGAAATTCTATTTTGGTACTTTATCTTTTAAAAATGTCTTGTTTTGGTCCTTTTCGTCGGTGGTCTACTAACGGATTTGATGGAAAGGACCAAAATATGATGTTTTTAAAAGATAAAGTAACAAAACGGACTTTTTAAAAGATAAAGGACCAAACTAGGATTCTCAAAAAAGACAAGGGACCAAAATAGAAATTTAGCCGTACACAGAAAATATCTTTTCATAACAAAAGAAGTTTTTATACTCTGAAGCACGACAGCAATACAAATAAAGTGTAATATATTTGCATTTGTTAAGAGAGGAAATGTGTATTTTAACACAAGGAGGAAGGATGGTGTAATACTTGCATATTTGAGAGGGTGATAATGTAAAGAATGTTTTGGTAATAATTTTTTTTAATGAAAGCTAACGAAACTCTAACAAAAATTTTAAAAAAGAGAGTAAAGTGTCATATATTCAAATTTGTTAAGGAAGAGGAGCGCATTTTTAACATAAGACGGGAGAGCAATGTAATATTCGTATCTCTTAGGGTGGAAAGTGTAATTTACTCTTAATTTATTAACATTTTGTGTATGTGTGTATACAATGACAACAACAAGATTAGAAGTTAGGACCTTATGTAAACTATCCAAATCCCACCACTAAGTTGACTAGTGGATTTATTAACAATTATCTAAACTTTTTAAAATTACCTTTAGTTAAAATTCATCAGCCCATTAGTTTCTCTTCATGCCTCAATTATATCTTTTATCCTTCTATACAAATAGTGGTGATATTTGTATAACCATTGAAAAAGTAAAAATTTCATTAGAAAGTACAAAATAATTAAACATGATTTATTGGATATTAAGCATAAATTTAGAAAAATTATTTAATACTTCATATATTGTTGAAAGTGACTTATATAAAAAAAAACACTCAAAAATTTTAAAATATGACTTGTAAAAAGAACAAAAAAGTAATTCATACAAAAATATTTTTATTTGTAATCTAGGAACACGATATGAATGCATTAAATACCCACTTTTAAATATTTTAAAATTAATTTAAAAAGCTTTGAGATACTTTTTATTTTTATTATAATAAATATTTTATTTTTTAACAAAAACATTTTATTTTTTGACATTTTTTTATATACTCAAACACGCATAATATATAATCTTCTACATCAAACATTTATTTATTAATTAAAAATCAATTAATATTTGATTTTGAGCGAAATAAAAAAAAATGTAAACGGCAATATTGAATCAATTTTAGAAACATATGGACACTGATTAATTGAAAAGTCTTCATAAAAATAAAGGGATATTAGCATGGTGTGTCAGATTATTAACACTTTAATATATTTATATACATTATTCTTTCTTTTACTTTTATTCTAAACTTTCTCTTATTTTTTTTATAAAAAATTAAAATTATTTTATTTTATTTTCTTCATATAAAATTAAACAAAGTAAATTATTTAAAGAAATGCCTATAATTTGGATGAGGTCTTCTAGTGTAGAAAGTAATTTATGAGGAATGTAATTTTAAGTAATTTAAGATACTTATTGATCAAGTAATTTTTAAGTAACTAATATTTTAACTTGTGTATTGCACGAAATAAATATTTATTTTATATAACTTAAATTTATAATAAATAAATATTTTTTGAATATATAAATTATATTATAATTAAAATGCATAATAAATAAATATTTTTGAACATATAGATTATATTTTAAATTTATAATAAACAATTATTGTAATATAATGTTAATTTTTAATTATTGATAATTTGTTTTAAAAAAAATATTGAAATTCAATTTAGAACTAAAAATATTCAAAATTAAAAAAAATCATAAAAAGGCTCTTGTTGAAAAATGACAACTAAAAACACTCTCGTTGAAGAATAACAACTAAACACGCTCTCGTTCAAGATAACTATACTAATTTATATAGAGAGAGCATTGGATATGAGAGAAACAAGATAGTTTAAATTAGACAATAGATAAAGGAATTTAAATAATTTAGATCAGTATGCAAGTTAAAAAATGTAACAATAATTACAAAATATAAAGATAAGTTATCCTAAAGAAATAAGAGAAAATCCAATGAAATTGAAGATGAGGAGTAAATTAGTTTAAATGAAGAAAGAGATGAAGGAATCATGAAAGATATGAAAGAATTTAAATTAGAAGTTAAGGGAGGAAAAAGAAAAAATCTTATAAAAGAAATTTTGGATAACAAAAGATACTTGTATAAAGAGAGAGTGTAGTTCACTTTTACTTTAGTGAAAATAATTTAAACAAAATTGAATGTGAAAGAGAATAGAGAGAGTGAAACTTTTACATACCAAATATCTATTATAATTTATATAGAGAGATGATTAGAATATACAATTTGAAAATTAATGTTCTCACTCTCTCAATTAAACACTCTAAATATTCTCTCTCTTCTATATTCACTACTACAGGAAACGCTTTTTAAATTGGTTAAAAAAGACTTTTTAAATTGGTTATACAACCAATTTAGATATAGCCAATATAAAAAGTATTATGATTTTAAACCGTAAGTTGAATCGATTTAAAAAACACTTTTTAAATCGGTTGTTGTTGTAACTGACTTAAAAAGTGCCATTTTTAAAATCGGTTAAGGCAAAACCGATTTAAAAAGTACACTTTTTAAAATTGTTAATGCACAACCGGGTTAAAAAGTTACGTTTTTTTAAAATAATTTCATTGTTTTGTCATACAACCAATCCTATTATCATTAAACAGATGCCACAAAAATAGCCAGTACATCAATACATTCAGTATAACCTACTTTAACCAACAAAAGTTCATAATATGCTTTGAAATATATAAAATAAAAAACTACTATTCTTTTGTCTAGCTAAAGACATTCTAAACAAACTATCTATTACTAATTTGAAGGAAGAATGCTGCTCAATGTTGGCGGATATCTAGCAAGTCCTCATGTGAGAATGGTTCCCTATCAATGAATAACTACAAGATAAACATAAGATAAATTCATTACCCAATCAACTATAAAAACTATAAGTATTATTGTAACTGGATGAAAATTATAACCTCGTCCCATGAATCCACTATATCTGCTGAAACTATGGTAAACATACGTTTCATTACATAATATCCACACTCATAGTTCCCTAATTATTTGTTAGCCTACAAATGAGAATTGTTTTTAGAAATGAGTTGTAGAAACTATTAGAAATTGTAATTGAATATGCAGCTGTAAATTAATTACAAAGGGAAAAAACCAATTAGGCTTCCTTCATAGTGACATGTGTCTACCCGCCAATGTTTGATATCCAATCATGACTCTAATTAAAAAATGGATATGCAATGTATGTTATAGGTTTCAAAATTATAATATAAAGCACGAAGGAAATATATTATAAATAAAAACTTACCTTTCTACTAGTTGTTTCAATTCTTTGTTGGGCTTTTTGTGCAACGAATACTACAAGACCACAACATTGTTCCTAGGACAAATAATTAGCAATTGCCAATGTGAATTGCATTGGAAAAAGAATATATGTGACAAGATTCAAATATCATTTAAAATCATTTGGGTGAGAAATAACTTGTGATTAGCAATGCAAGTATAGTGATAGGTAACACCGTTTTCGTCCATTATACATCCAATTCTGAATGTAAGCCTAAGAGTTTTCATCCTTATTCCTTATCTTCTGAATAGGGAATAGGTCAATAAATTCATATACATTCTCCCGGCCCTTTGAGAGACAAAGGCGATGTATGTACCAAAAATATTCAAATGAATATTAATTATAATAATGAGATGCTTATTTAAGAGATTTACAAAAAAATTAAACTTACAGCAACCATAATTGTAGAACTGAGATATTTAGCATGTCATTGCCAATCCATATGTTTAATACATCCTTTTGGGTGATTTATAGGTCAACATCACTGAGTCTGCCAAGGAATGTCAATTCCTAATCTATTTGCACAATATCCGTCCCCATACTAGATGTCACCTACCACAAGCGTGTCATTGGATCAACTTGAGGTTTCGATTTTTTAGGTGGAACATCTTTCTTAGACGATTGAACATCCTAAAAAATAAATATAAAATAATGTTATAAAATACAATCAAGTTATTTCAATTTGTAATTAGAGAAAAAAATAATTTATGATCAAATTTGAATATACTTTGACTGATGTGACCTTTATTAGTCGTCTCAGCCATTGAATAAACTGTTTAGGGGCCTTTCCCACAGTTTAAACCTCCTCGGTGGGCACAGGGACTTGAGCACATGCATCCCATATTTGTTCAACCACCACCCTCGTCATATCATCCTCAATGGTCCTATGGTGTATGGTATGACCCAAATTATAGACTTTCCCAAAGGCCACTAAACAAACATGCTCTCCATCAACATACAACTCACACTGCTCAGGGATATCAGTGTCAGTCTCCTCCCCAGAAGGATCAACAGCAGCATAACTTCCCTTTGTGCTAACATGTACAGGAGTATGAGCTTGTTCTGTCTAGACATTTGTATTTTGTTTTGAAAGACCTAAAGATATCAGCTCTTCTCTAATCTCTCGTCTTAACTGCTTTTTAAGCTCATCTTTAATCTCTTGCTTGATTCGCTCCGTCTCTTCCCTAGTGATAGTTCCTGAGGTGGGCCCACTACGTGAAGGTGGTCCGTAGTAATCACGAATGCCAACACCTCGTCCAACAGCACGAACCCGACCAGGGTGCTCTGGTTTTCCAATAGCAATAGTTAATATATCCTTACGTCCACGAGGAACAAATGTTCCCTGTGAGCTTTGCTTAACCAGATAATCCTACAACATATAATTCCAGAAATTTGTAAGAAATATGACATAGCAAATTACAATTATAATTTGAAGTAAAAAATTACTTACAATCTTTTCAGTAATAACGTGTGTCTCCTCATATGTATATCCGCACGATTTTAGTATGCAGGCCACCTTCCATTTTTCCCAATGTTGCAATAGTGATGGAGGAGCAATGTCTCCAGCAGAACCAGATGTCGAGGCTTCCAGTTGACATTGCTTCGCCTTCTCTGTCATCATCTTCTGCTCAAGCAACTTATACCCCCATGAGACAATCTGTGGAGGTGGACATTCTTTAATGCAATCATCTGTCCCTTTTTTCTCTTCTCTTGTGAATATTAAGACATTGTTAAATTTAATAAAAAGTAATCAAATGTTGTTGTACAATTAAAAAATATGCTTCTAACTAAACCTGAAAGGTAGGATCATCTTGATTTTCAACAAACTTTGCCCACGTCTCCTCATCTAAAAATGTATACTTTTGACAAGGAGAAGTGTCTTTCAATTTTCCATATATGTATCTCGTGGTGAGTTGTGTCTTAAATGCCCTCCAACGCTCAGCCGCAAGTGTTAGCAATTTCTTTTTCAAGATGGCATTATGTGGAACATCATAGGTCAGCTACAAAATAAAATTGAATAGTCAATGTACGATAATAATACAGTTAAATACAATTTATATATTTGAGAATATAAAAGTAAAATACCGTGATAGTTTGTCAAATTTGATTCTTCACGCTCTCCTCTACATGATCTCAATCCTTATAAAAGATAAAAACCTTGCTCCAAGGAAGGACGCCCACAAAACTAATGAATTTTGTGGCATTTTCCCCCTCAGGTGTCCCATTAAGCATGTAAAACTGAATTAGTATTAGATGGTTACCAGCTCGACTGAGAGTCAATTCCTTTAAGCGTGTATCTCGTCTACCCTTTTTTTTGTAGACTCATAAGATGGGTTACTAGAATAATCAGTCATGTGCCTGTTTAGAAAAGGAAAAAAAAAACACATGCCAGTACTAACATTCAAAAAATTTGCAATTTTCAAAGATAAACATAATGATAAAAAAACAATAAAATAAAAAAAATAACGTGAACAAGAATATACAATAACATAAACATAAGTAAGTTACTAACATTGTCAAGTAGGAATGTTTTCCTATATTCTTTCGTAATGATCATCACGTGTGGCATGTACATCATCCACTTCATTTTCATCAATAAAAATAGGCATCCGTGTTAGGAAAAAGGAATCTCAACAAGATCAACATTTGAATCTTTTTTTTTCATCACTAGCATGCATGTTTCTTTCTTGGAGAACCACTGACCATCTCTTGTTAGAAGGATCACTGACATAAAAAACTTGTTTTGCTTGGTATGCCATAATGAAATGCTCTTTCTTGTAACTTACCTTGCTAAGATCCACCAATGTAAACCCTAATTCATCGGTTTGCATACCGATGTTACTGTCAACCCATTTACATTTAAAAACAGACACTCTAAACTTAGTGTAATCAATCTCCTATATGTCTTCAATAAATTTAAAGTAACACATGGATGCCATAATGAGATTTTTATCTTTTGAACTGGAGAAGTGCATGGACTTAGCACAACCATAACCCCACTGTTTTGCACAGTACTATTGTCATCCAACGACTTTGTATAGAAGGAAAACTTGTTGATATCGTATCCAGTCCAACATATGACATCAAAGTTAGGCCCATGTGCTAGTCATTTTAACGTGTCAGAAGTATTATCATCATTCAAAAGTTGTTCTTTAAACCAGTTTATGAATGTTTTGTTATGCCCATTCAATTACCATTTCTTAGGCATTCTGGAGTTCTTTTTGTTGACAATGTTTTTGTGAGTAGAAAAGTAAGCTTCAACTTCATCAGTGTTATTCAATATATACAAGTGTGCTTGCAAAACTTCCTCCCGACTCATTGGTTTAACGTTTACACCTCCAGTACCCTTACTCGAAAATCTTCCCTCATGACGAGATTTAGGAAGCCTTACAAGTTCATCTTGTGACAAGTGTTATGTACAAAACTCAATGGCTTCTTCAACAATGTACCTCTCAACAATAGATGCTTCTGGACGGTATAGATTTTTGACGTACCCTTTCAAGATCTTCATAGATCGTTCAACAGGATACGTCCACCTTAAATAAACCAAACCACACATTCTAATCTCTCTCACTAGATGCACTATTAAGTAAACCATAATGTCAAAAAATGAAGGAGGAAAATACATCTCTAACTGACACAATATAATAGCAACTTCATTTTCCAACTCATCCAACTTTAGAAGGTCAATGACTTTACTGCATATGGAATTAAAGAATAAGCATAGTTGTGTAATGGCATGTCTAACTTTTTTAGACAATATGTCACGAATAGGCATTGGTAGGAGTTGTTATATCAAGACGTGGCAATCATGAGACTTTAACCCAACTAATTTGAGATCTTTTATTGATACAAGGCTCTTGATATTTGCTGTAGACACTTACAGAAACTTGTTTTCTCTTCTCTTGACAAGGTATGACATGTTAGGGGCAAATATATCCGTTTACCCACTGACTGCGGACCTAACTAGAGGCATATGCCCATCTCAACCAAATCTTGATGAGCATTCAAACCACCCTTTGTCTTGCCTTTTATGTTTAGAAGAGTGCCGATTACACTTTAACATACATTTTTCTCAATATGCATGACATCTAAACAATGTCTAACATCTAGATTGCACACGTATGAAAGATTAAAGAATATCAACCTCTTCTTCCATAAATTTTTCTTAATAGCTTTCTTTTGGATCTTTCCAAATTCGAAGTTGATGTCTTTCACCCGTTGATAAACCTGCTCACCAGTTAAGGTAGGTGGCGCAATACCATCCTCCTGACATCCATTAAAAGCTTTTTTAAGTCTACGATATGAGTGATTTGGCCTAATAAATTTTCGATGCCTGGTGTAAACTATTTTCTTTCTATGTTTAAGTTGTACGTAGCATGTGTCTTCTATACAGATAGGGCAAGCGTTATGCCCCTTAACACTATACCAGCTTAAATTTTCATATGCTGAAAAGTCATTGATGGTACAGAATAACATTACACACAACATGAAATTTTTATGACGATACTCATCATACACATCAACACCTTCATCCCACATCATTCTCAAATCTTCAATCAAGGGACATAAGTAGACATCTATGTCATTTCTTGGTTGTCTTGGGCCTTCAATCATCATAGATAACATAACATATTTTTACTTCATGTACAACCAAGAAAACATATTGTAAATAACTAGGAGAACATGCCATGAACTGTGCTTACTGGATAAGTAACCATAAGGATTCATTCCATCAATAGCAAGTCCAAGCCTAAGGTTTCTTGCCTCAGTTCCAAAGGTTGGAAACAAACAATCAATTTTTTTCTATTGCGAAGAATTAGCAGGATGGCAAAGCTATCCATCACATTTTCTCCCATCTGCATGTCACGTAAGGCTCTTCGCGTCGTTTGCATTAGCAAATAATCGCTTAAACCTTGGAATTATTGGAAGATACTATAACACCTTCGTAGGGGGACCCTCCTTTATGCTTTCATCAATATTACAATCATCACCCTTCACTTTATACCGTGATACCCCACACCTGAGACACTTGTGCAACTCTTCAAACTCTTCTCTGTACAATATGCAATCATTAAGGCGCGTATGTATTTTCTTGTATTCCAATCCCATCGGACACAATATCTTCTTTACCTCATAGTTACATCTTGGCAACGTGTTTCCTTATGGAAGCATTTCGTTTAACAACTCAAGCAATTTGGTGAAACTTTTATCACTCCACCCATTTCTTGCTTTGACAGTCACCAATCTTAACACCGCTGACAACCATGTGAATTTAGTGCACCCCAGATATAGAGGCCTATCCGCATCACTGCACAAAGTGTCGTACACATGAGCTCGCTGAAAAGACTCTGGTCCAATATTATGAATCATGTCCTCTAGTTGATCGTCTATAGGTACTTCAACTTGTTCTGTTTGAGAACACTCAGCATGTCTAACAATTCGCTATGCCATGTCCATGTTGTATAACTCTTGCAAAACCCATCACAAAGAAGATGCTCCCATACTTGCTCAAGTTATACTCATCTCTGATTCAAACAATTAACACAAGGACAATAAAAGAACCCACCACTATCAAGAAGATTTCTTTCAGCAAATTGGATAAACTCTTCCATCCATTCTTATACTCATCAATTATATGTCTAGAATTAATCAACTACGATCCATAACTTCCTTCTGTGATCCACAAACCATATTTTAATGTATGTAAATCTCACTTTTTTATACAAGGTGTGGCCCTATTCCATTCAGAAAGTCATTTTTTTAAACTTGATTAATATGTACAGGTTTAGTCTCAAATCTTAAATTAGACGAAATTTCGGCAACATTTCACATTAGTCTCCAAGTACACGAAATGAAAGTGGTGACATCAAGTTCACCATAATCAAATATGCACTTAGAGACACAACACGAAATGCACTAAACCAAAATTTAATCAAATTTAAGATAAGACTTAACCACTACGTATTAATCAAGTATAAAAAAATGAATCTTTCCAAACTGTCCAACTGGATAATTCAAGATTCAATACAACAATTAGTATTTTATTCATTGTATCTCAAACGAGAAACTAAGGTTCACTTGTAATACATAAATTGAATGATAAACAACACAAATACACAAGCTAAAGCATATAATTCCTACAGAAATTTTGGCAGAGTTTTCTCTGTATTCTGGTACTATCCCAAATACCTGTTTACATCATTTTAAATCATAATACCAAAGCTTAATTAACCTATCAAACAATTCAATCCACAATAAATTTCAATTTTCATTCATTCAATACATTAACATTAGTATTTCTAAACAATCCAAGGTGCATATCATTGAGCACATTAACATAAATAATTCAGTGAGAACAATCCAATCCACAACAACCTATTTAGCAACCATAAATAGATAAATACCAAGACCTATTTTTTAGAAATTCAAGTAAACTAACATTCAATGAGTACACAGAATACATATTCACAAACAATACTTAAAACGAGCAAAGCAAAACATACCTTAATGTGATCCTATTTTAGCTTTATAGCAAGCGTAACACCCAACTTCCTAAACACGATTAAAGGACAACCTGCCCAAAAAAAAAATGTCAGTTAGATTAGAATAGTAAAGTAGTTAATTGACTATATCACTAACCTAGACACTCATACTCAAGGGTTACAATTCTCATAAAAATCAAGCAAAATTTCCTCTATTTTTGGGCACTTTCCATCATGATATTGCAATCGACAATGATATTATACTCAAACACTGCTCTTTTAGAGACAACACTTAAATCTAAGTTCCAAAATACAATTTATTAGGCAAGGCTCAAATACATTTTTAATGAGATAATGAAATATGACATTAATTCTTACTATGTATAGATAATTCAAACAAGGCTCAAATACACTTTTAATCCCTATCTATATGAACTTAATTCTTACTCCTTATAAAAATTAAATAGCATAACTTGCCCAAATTATTAGTAATTATTTTGTTATCTAATTTAAAACCTCAAGAGTGGAGACCTAAAAAAAAATTAACAAGAATTCTAAATAGAATGAAATCAAAGGCAATAAAATGGAGACATGACTCTTAACGAAAATGGAAATTGGCTAAACTAAAGGCAATGTACAATTGCCTTTAGAATTTTATTTAATTCAAATAGTCCTACAAAAATGGAGACATCACTCTCAACAAAAATGTACAAGCTTTCCACTCCAAAATTCACATAACACACTCCAAAATTCCCACTCCTAATTCGCATAACACACTCTAAAATCAAAAGTCCCAAATGACATACAAAATCCCTGAAAAATGAGCTTGGTTCGTGAATAGAGCACTCACAATAATGGCATCCTTTACGAGCTTCTAAGCTCCAACAATGGCAGTCAACGAGCTTTCACGAGCTTCCAAGCTCCAACAATGGCGGTCAACGCTTCTTTCACGAGCTTCGAGCAACGCAATGCACCAATGAGCTTTCACGAGCTTTGACCAACACATGCAATGGAGGAACGAGCTTCGAGCTTAAGCTTTCAAGTTACCAATGGAGAAATAAGCTTGAGCTTGAGCAATGCAATGGTGTAATGTCCAACGAGCTTGAGCTTCAACTTTCATTGTTTTCGAGCTACCCAATGTGCACAAAAACGACCTTGGGAGCTTTGAAGAAGAAGCAAGATGGAGATTAGAGGAAGGAAAGTGGCTTAAGGAGGACTTGTGACCATTGAAAATGGCACAATGGAGGAGCTTTTTATAGAGGAAATGTTCAAAGCTTTGAAGAAGGCAAATGTGTCTGCACAAATGAGCGGGAAAGGGGAAAAGGAGACAACTTTTTAAACCGGTTGTGATAGAACCGATTTAAAAAGTCACCCATTTTTAAATCGGTTCTTCCAAAATTGATTTAAAAAGTAATAAAAAAAATTTACGCACTACCATTTTAGATCAGTAAGTGGATAACAAGTTTAGAAAGTGAATAATTTTTTTTAAAAATTAACTTTTTAGCTCGGTTATATGTGTATCGGTTTTAAAAAGTTCATTAAAATTACAAAACTGCCACTACATCTTGGTTTTAACTAGGTTTATTAACAACCGAGTTAAAATTCTGTTCTAAAAAATCTTTTTTATATACATTTCACATATTATCTTGTAACTAGATAAAATTTTTCTCTTAATTATCTCAAAATACTCCCTCATTGTATTTTTATATGCATATTTGATCTTTCTTAATTGTCTATCTCTTCTAATATGTTATCTTTTATCTCAATCTCTAAATTGAATTTTAATAATTTTTCTTTAAGAAATTATATATCAATAGTTAAAAACAATATTATATCACTGTTTAAATTATTTATTATAAATATAAAATATAATTTATATATTTAATAAAGATATTTATTAGGAATTTTCATTATATAAAAATAAATATTTATCCTATATAATACGAAGCTAAAATAGTAATAATATATTATTTCTAACTACCTTGTCTTTGTTTTTTCTTCTCTATATATATATTTTTTTTTATTTCTTCCTTCGCTAGATTTTTCACTGTTAACATGTAGCTAAAGTAAGGCCTTAACAAAATTATCGTCCCATGTACGTCCGTGTATCAAAGGTAACAAACGAGGAAGTATTACTTATGACTCGAATTCATGCATGTATATTTAGACATCCATATGAATGCGGAACAAACACTTTATTTGTTGTTTGGAACCAAGTTGTGTACCAATTGAACGTTACTGCAATCGGGTCCCGCGTTACTGCAAGAAACTCGACAAAGTGAGATAACCCATCAAGACAAAACACAACCAAGTTGAGGGGACATAAGCGGTACCATCTGGGTAAACAACAAACTCGATCAATTCTCACATGCTGGAGTTTTTGGAGGTCAGCATCATGCCAAAAACAATCATTCATGAAATGAAATAGTGGAAATGTTGGACCATCACTGAATCCTATAGTAGCTATATATTCCCACACAATTAAACGGCATAGGTATTGGATCAGTCTCGATCATGAATTGATCACCAAATGAAGGTGCTAGACTGTACAGCCTGAATTTGGCACAGTCGTTGCCAAAAAGATCCTTAGTCAAGGAGGAACCAACACTCTCGCAGTCTGGCCAAGACACACCTTGGCCCTTCGATCAAGTTGTCATGTCGGATGCTTACTGAGCATATATTATGTTTCAATGACACAATTAAGGCAGATAGACTATTAATGAAAAATAACAGCCAAATCTGATAGTCCGTAAATCATGGATTATGAGCATATATTAATAGAATCAACAATAATATTCTCTTGAAATAAGGGAGCCAATCAAGCCGTAATCTGGCAACTATATCCACCATTAATGTCAATACTCTTTATATAATGGGGTACACTGCATAGATAATCCTAACCTAATTTCTATCAAGAAAGTCTTAAATAATACACTCTCTTGACTTGAGCGTTAGAGTGTTTTTGTAGGTACTATCTCCCACTGGCCTGGACTAGGAGAAAGACGAACAAACGAGGATACATCTCTCACGATGGAGGATAGAGGAGCACTACTCAAAGAGTTGCTAAGGAAGAGAACCAATTTTCGCAGGAACATAGACAAAATGGAAATGTCAACAGCCAAAGAGGGGGAAAAAATAAGAATCATAAACAATAGTGAGAATCCTGTGTGGGGTCTCTAAGCCATGGCGATCCATCAAGAAAATGACTTTTAAGTCTCAGCCAAATTACATGTATTTCAATATCAAACCACACATTTCTCACTTTATGGATTAGCTGTTGGCGGCAGAAATAACACATAGGAATATATCACTGACTGACTTGGTACATTTTAAAGGTAAATAAATTAATATGCACACACTTATGCACTGCGAGTCTGCGACTAAGATATCTGAATCCACATAATACGCGATCTTTAAGATCTGAAATTATATGGTAGCTGTTAAGTCGCATTCCTATACCATAAAAAGGACATAATCATTGGGAACCACTTGTAGAAGTCGTTTCTTGTTGAATTCTTACGTTCTTCGGGACCTCCTGATTAGAACGACAACCAACAGTTAAGGGCACATGCAATATAGCATATCAACTAAAAATGTGCAATTAGAAAAGCATCTGCAATTTTTGCACATGCATGGCGATCAAATAATAGTTATCTTTACGTTGCTTTTTGCTTCGTATTATGCGACAGTTTCGAATGATACAACCTCAAGTCACTCAGCAAACGTTGTTGCGGACCCTAGAGTTACAATGACAGTGGATAATTGAAAGCAGACATAGTTTCATAACTACCGAATTATTGACCGCAACTCCTGCATTTGATCATTTGATGCACTAAGCAAAATTCAACTAAACATTATAAAATTCGAGGGACAAGAGTCCAAACAGATATGCAATCAAATAAATTCACTAGTGATTGCCGCAACCGTCTCCAGGGTTGCAATGACGTGACAATTAAAAATTAAAATCATTAGTTTTATTTAGTATGAAAGATTTAGGTACGAACGGATACGAATTTACGGTTTTGATTTTTTATTAGTTGATAAATAAATTAAATAATAAAAAATTAAAAAATGAAACAAAAACAAAGCACATCGTTTATGCAATCCAGCATGTTCGTGCAAAACTTATCATATTATCCAGCTTTTCGCAATTAAAATATGTCAGGGAGCGTTACCAATCGTTTTGTCAACTTAAAAAAAGGGAAGGTGCAATTAAAAAAAGGGTAAATAGTTCATGTACTGATAGTGTAAAAGATTTTTATATTGTCATTGTCATCTAATCATAAATTGTCATGTATGGTAAATTTGTTAACTTGACCAAAGTAATGGTGGATTTATCCGAACTCCTTGAGACTAAACTGCACTGAGTAATAATGGGGTACATGTAAAGACACTTCGATGATCGTCAGTTAAAAGACCACACACAAAGGCTAAAGGTAAGAATGAGTACCTGTCATATTGTCGTTACTAGTATTTATGAGAGTAAACGTGGGCTGGATTTCTACATTAAGGGCCCATAATCTTCAAAGAGAAGTTATATGTTGTTTTGATGTAGTGCAAAGTGAGTTTAATCTAGGGTAATAGTTGACTAGAATCAAAGCTTCAAGGGAACATGCCCTTAATCCAAATTGGGCCATGAGTCTAATCTGTAATAGTTTTTATTTTTTTAAATCGGTTTACCAATTTGAAATGGTATGAATTGAATTTGAATACTCTTATGGTGTGTTTGGTAGAAGAAAAAGAAATAGAGTAAATGAAAATAAAATAGATAGAAATATGTGAGAAATAAGACAGATGAGAATAAGGATAGAAATAGGCCAGGCTGAGCTTTGGTAGACCTAAGCCTAACCTTCATTAAAAAAACAAGGCTTTTGATAATTACACCTTCCTAATTAATAAGTATATCCCTTCTTTTTTAAAGTAATTTTTTATTACCAAAATAACCTCTATATAAAAACAATATTAACCTATTTTTATACCCTATCTTCATTATTATTTAAACCTTAATTTTGTATCTTTATCTTCATTATTCTTAAAACCCGAATTTCGCACTTCCATCTTCATTATTCTTTAACTCTATTTTTGCACCTTCATCATTATTATTCTTTAAACCCTTTACTTTTATTTTCATTCCTTATCCTTTTTTCTCTATCAAAAATAATAAATTTTTTCCATAATTTGTGTTACGTGATAATGAATACGTAATAGGCAGTGCGTTTTCATCGTTTGTATTAGGCAGTGCGTTTTTGTGATTGCATTTCAAGTAACATAGAATGTTGTTTTTGCAAATCGTTGCATTTTTATCTTTTTCGTCAGTGTTCAAGAAATTACTTTCCAAAATAAACAATTGTCTACTTCGAAAAGTAATTTCTGGAATTATGTTTCATAGTTCCGCAAATTACTTTTTGAAATAAACAATAACTTATTTCGAAAAGTAATTTTCGAAAGCATTTTATTTTATTTTTTTGTTATTATTCTTTTAATTTTAATTTTATTTTTTTTATTACTATTTTCTTAATTTTATTTTTATTTGTATATAGACATGGAATACCATGTTAGTAAGATGTTCAAGGGGTGAGTGGTGGAGCGGAGAAAAGGAGCAAAGGGTGAGTGGAAGAAGCGAGTGTCGGAGTACGCGATTTCGAAAAGAAAGTCTCGTATACAAGAAGGGGTGAGTCATATTTGTGGAGAAATGGGGTAAGTGAGACGAGGGTGAGTCGTAAAGGTGAGGAAAGGGGTGTGCATTCCAAAAAGAAAGCCTCTGATTTGAAATTAGTGAATGAATTAAAGGAGTATTTAGGAAAAAATCATTAAAAAAAGGGGAAAGAGGGGTATATTTATCAATTTAGGGAGGTAGAAATATCATTTGCCAAAAGATAAAAGTCTGAGTCTGCCCTATTTAACTATTGGAGGCCTTTTTTCAAGACCTTGCCAAGTTTAACCTGAAAGCCTGTTTAAAAACCTATTGTGTGATAAGACTTATAAAAAGGCCAATAAACCTTTTGGCCTAAGTAAGCTTATCAGCCTAAATAGGCCTATTAGTAATTATATAATTTTTATATTATTGTGTATATAATATAATATAATATAATATAATATAATATGTATATATAAATAGGCTGGCCTATTAGGTTTAATAGACTTTTTTTAAGGCCTTGGACTTGACCCTTTTACTTAAACAAACTTTTTAAAAAACCTAAGCTTAGCCTTTTTAATAAACAAGCCAAGCCAGGTCGCGAGCCCTTAACAAGCTGCCTAGCTGATTTCCACCCATAGATGAGAAGTGTTAGCGATACAGTCTAACACACTATTTCCAACACACACTCTACGATTGGCTTAAATTTATTGAAAATTACAAAATTAAGAAAGAGACTCATTAAATGAAAAGTAGAACCTACCAAAATTTGTGATTGCAAATAAATTTCAACCAATAATGAAGAGTGTGTTCAAAAAAGAGTGTTGCTAACATTTCTCTAGGGTAGATTGTAGGAGTGTTTGGTTTGAGAGAATTATGGAAGAAACAAGAAAGAGTGAAGTAAGGAAAAGAATAAAAAATTATAAGATAATCAATTGTTAGAGGTTAAAATGGATTATGATTTTGAAAGTGGTTACTATTCATTTCCACTCATTTGAGAGTGAAAATAAAAAGGTGTGAGATCCACATATTTTTATTTCCCTCCCTTCTTATTTCTACCCTGTCAAACAACTTTCATTTTTTTTTTATCTCCTCTATTTCCTTTCCCCCCTCCCTATTTCTCTTCTATTTCAATGCTACCAAACAAAGATTTACAGATCTAAATAAAATAAAATAAAATAGGTACTTGTATATCTAAACCTAGACCCATTATCGATTGTTTGCTTAAGTAAAACATACTTTCCCTTTAATTATTTTCTTTTACAAATTAGTAAACAAAACTCCTATTTAAATATTAAATTCAACTATGAAAAGTCAATTAAAACCAAAAAAAAAAAAAAAGAGAATTGAAAGTGCATTTAATTAAATATCAGAAATATGTCAGATCTTTCCATAAAATGTTAGATCCTAATTTAAAAATAAGAAATATTTAATTATACGACTTTTTTTTTTTTTTACGTATGTGTATACAAGTATGAAACAGTTTCAAAACCAATACCTCTACCAGCGATTTTTCACGAGTAATTGCATAGACTCATTTGATAAATACATGCTCTATTCACTACAAATAACTTTTGTGAATACCTATTAGATATAGGTCCAATTATCATTCCTAATTGGCACCGAGTTTAATTCTTTTATAACATTTACAGCCATGTGAAGTTCGGATGAATAATACACAAATCCTTGGGCCTTTCGTTACGAGTTACATCCAGGAAACAAATGTGATCCCAAAAGGTGAGGTGGGATGCTGTAAAACATCTAACAATGAACCTAGTTAAGCCGAAATAGATATAACTCAAATCCAAACATATTAACCCTCTGTTTGTTTGAAAAAGGAGTATAAGGAAATAGAAAATAAAATAAAAATACTAAATTTCAAGTATTTATACAAGATGAAAAATAGCAAAGAGGAAAAAAAAATCTATAAAATCCACCAGAAAATACTTTTCTTCCAAATCAGCAAGAAATGGTGACAAATGATCTCTTTCATTTTTTGTTTTAATTTCTTAAAAAAATAAATAAATTTTGATAACAATTTAAAAAAAAATAATAAATTGAATTAAGAATGAAAATAATGATGTAGAAATTTTTTTTTTAATTAGCATAAAACTATTTTTATACAATTTTTTTATTTTCACTTTTTTTCACTCTTCCAAATAAGAGAAATTTTTTCAATTCTTTCTTATTTTTATCCATCCAAACAACATATTTTTTTCTACTTTATTTCAATCTTTCTTATTCATTTTCTCTTTACTTCACTCCTAATCCAAACAGGAACATAAATTGAATTTATTTTCTCAATTGAAGTGTGTGTATCAAATGAATTCAGATGAATGAATCAAACTTGTGAAATTTTAAGCTCTATCCATTTAATAAACAAGCAAAAAATTCAGCTCATGAATCTGCTGAATCCAGCTACATGGAGGCTCCCAAACTAGCTTGGCTCAAAATGTATAGAAATGTAGATCACAAGTCACTCTCACAAAAATAAAGTCCAGTTTCTAGTTAGCTACATACATTTATACACATCATTTTATATCTACACAATTTTCACCATCCGATTATATTAAGTCCCACCTCATTCTCTGCAAGTAGTACACATTGCGATTCTGTTACCTATCCCTAAGGTCAGAGATATGAGGGATGACTGTTGTGAAACAAGCATTTTAGCTATAGGAGAATTAGTCATGTTTGTTAAAACTCAAAAGGTTACAAAAATAATTTAAGGCTCCTTCCACTGAATGTGCAATAAGTCTTTCACACCCCTACTGATGTACATCACGTTATCTACAGAAATTTGAGCTGTACAGATAACAATTAAAAGTTCAAGCGAATCCAGTGCACCACCGCTACTAAATATTTGGAGATTTAAATAGTACAATGCTACCTACAGTTTGATACAGAAAAATACAGGACTCTATTAATTAAACAGTTAACATCAGATGGGGCCAGGTGTACAGTAATTTTAGAGGTATAACTCTTGGCCAAAAACACTCAACTTTGTCTGGTGACGAGTTTCAGTTTAATTTCACTATTTCCAAATTAACGTGGTGATATTAACAAATCTTATGCCAATTCAGCAGATTACCAATTTGTGATGTTAGTGGCTAAGCATAAGTTCGTGATAAGCTAAGTGATGAAATCAGAAGACCAACATCACCTAGGTATTTCATTTTACCTTATTCAGTTGAGGTGTTGGAATGAATTCTCTCATACAATCGATATATGAGTGATGATTTGGACATCTGGGGTTCTCTCTCCAGGACTGCAATCACGTCCTTGACAGAGATGCTTCGAGCTACACTAGTTTGAGGTGTAGTGACATGACTTCTCCCAAATTTTCTAGCAGCCCCTGTTGGCATATAACATCAAAGGGATAGAAACATCAACAAAAAAGTTGCACAACTTAATCAGACAATAGATGTACACATAGGATCTTCTCTAGAAACCAAACATTATTTGCTGCTCCAGTGAAGGTTGAGGTATAAAGTTTTAATGAAGTTGCAATTTTACAATACTATTTTATGCATATTTGGATAATTGGATCAGCATAAATGGGAGGAACTGGAGAACATGCAACATTGTTCCAAATTGTCTGAACAAAAGAAGTTGGGAAGAGGAGGATATCCTACATTTGGTTAATTATATTTACCAAAACATTTGCGACCCAAAAAAAGGATATTAGCCAAAGCTTAGTTCTTTCCTTCTATGTGATATATCCTCTAGTCCTTCAATTTTCTTCTTCCTCTAAATTTTTTCCCTGAAGAATCTCAGTTTGCTGAGTGGTAACCATATCTAAACTCGACTGCTTATCTTGCCATTGAGTTCTTACTCAGCTGAAATGATAGATAAATAACAGAAGAAACCCACCAGAAGTTGCAAGAGAAGTTGAACCTTTTTTCTCCCTTGCCTGATTATCTTTTGTACCCCTTCCTGATGTTGATGAAGATTTGCGGCTCACATCTTTAGCTGGCTGAGAACCAGATGAAGCATCCATCCCCCCTTCACGTTTCTGTCTGGCTTGCTCAGCCATAAGTTGCCACTTTGACAGCATGTCATCTCCCCCAACAGCAGCTCGGGCAGCAACATTAGCAGCATTTGTCCTCATCTTGTCATCCACTTCTTTGTTCACCTGCGGAATATTACCGATGAAAGATAGTATTTCCCATGTACATAAAGGTGAAATATAATACCTAAAATGAGATAAAACATTATTACCAAAAGAAAAAAGGTTATAATACCTTTGCTGATTTAGTGCGACCCTCATCCTTCTCCTTGTCACCATCAATTCCAGCATTAACTTCTACCTATACTCAAGAATAGCATTACAAGGTTTTAAATGATAAGCACAGAGGTTGGAGAAGCAAAATTAAAAAATATATGAATGCATATAAAATATGCATGGACGAGGCTTATATGGTGTCAGTAACTCCCCACAGAATTCCAAGAAGTGGAACCCACATCATTTAGTTTCCGGAGCTTCTCTGTTTCTGCCTGTTTTTTCTCCCATTCTTCCCTTGCCTTCTTATTCATTGTTATGATTTGCTGCCGAACATCCAAAGTGACAACAGTCCGATGCCTTGTCTTCTCCAAATCAACCCGCTGGTAAGGAAATTATTAGAAATAAGAAATTTTATACATTGATGAAAAGACTATTCATGCAAGAAGTTAGAGAACATAACTGACCTGTTTTGACATTCTAATCAGGTTACTTATTACTCCACGCATTCTTTCCTCCACACACTGAACATTTACTTTCAGACATAAGATTACACACAACAACCCTACTGCAATAAAAACTGAAAAGTTGTTTGAATCTCACCAGTGACAAGCATCTCTCCAAATCATTACTCATGCCCTTCAAGCCACACTCAGTTACTGCCACAAGTTACAACATAGAACAGCTATTAAGACTTTGTGGGCCTAGTACATACCCAGATAATTACAAAGAATGGAAAGAATAAAATCAGGCAGACAGGGGTTTGGCATAAATAGGACTAACTAATTTCAATCAATTTTCTCTGCAATGGAGCTTTCTGCAAAATCAGACTTTCCTCCTCTTCTTGCACAACTCTTCGAGATGCTTCTGAAACTCGACTGTCCTCCTTGGGCCCAGAAAATAATTGTTCTTCCTCCTCCTATAAAAGAGAGAAACACAAAAAGAGTTGGGATTTAAAATAGAAAAGTGCACATTTCCAACTTACACAGTTAGTTCAACCTGATAAAGTACATACCCTAAGATCAACACCACTAATAGCAGTAACATCATTAAGCTGTTCAATGCTTTGTTCCAGAGATGCCCCAGACACTTTTTGTTTCTTACTGTAGGATAACAAGCATACATGCACGTATAAAAATCAGTGAGAGATTAAAAAACTGACACAGAAACAAGTAAATCATGAAACAGCAGAATATAACATATCACCTTGGAGGAGTAGGTGAAGAACCAAGTGCTTCAATTGGTTTCTTCTGGCCTGGAGAAGGCTTTTTCAAAGGTATCCTTGCATTTATACCAGAAGTGTTTGATGGAATCTGAGAACTTAACTGATAAAATACAAAGGGGGCAAGGAAATTAGACTAAGTATGAAGATATCATTTGAAACACAAGCATGCTCTATGTACACAATGGTATCTAGGTGTTTCAGGAAAAAAATTACAAAAAATTAAATTAAATTCATGTTTCATAATAGTTAATAGCAATGCTTTGAAAAGTGAAAGCCCAAGTATATCAAAGGGAAACTAAACACATAATTATACCCTTGTTACTGTTCAGTGCAACTTGCAATATATATATATATATATAGGGTGGAGCAAATACGGGTAGTAGTCCTCCCACACACCCCCCAGTACTTACATGGGTATCCGTTAAGCAGGTATCTATGAACTTTATATATATCTACGGGTATCCATGTTGTGGATATCTGTTAAAATATAAAATTTTAAACAAAAAAATTAAAAATAAAATAAACTAAAAATAAATATTTTTGAAATATATATTTCTACTAAAAATAAATTAGAACAATTTACTTTATATATAATTAAGGGTATTTAAATAATTCCAAAGTGTGAGTTCCTACGGGGTACGGGTACCTTACTACTCGCCCCTGCTCCGTTAATAAATAGGTATCTATTTAACTATTCATTTTATATTCAGAACGGGTTTTGCCTGCTGATATCCGCAGATATAGGTTTTTTTTTGCCATCCCTATGTGCTTGCAAGAATTCCAGCAAAGAACAATGAAGGATTCAAAAACATGACTTTTTAGAGCTGTCTGCCAAATCTAGGAGGCTTGGACATTAATATCAGAGTTAATAACACCTAAACAACGTACAAAATTAGAGCAAAATTATTACATGCCAATAGAATGGAGCTAATAAAATTAACTGAAGTAACTTATCAATCTGAATATTCTATAAAGTACGATCCAGTAACAGGGGTATAAATATCACTCTTGATTACGGACAATAAAGAAATTTCATACTGATTCTTATCAGCTCTTTGTTACTTGATTCTATTTTATTTTGATAAAAGAAGAAAGTTATTGAGACGAATGGCCTGTTTGGTTGGGTGGAAGGAAAACATAGGAGGAGAGAAAAGTTTGAAATTTGAATTGAAAGAAATGTGGAAGGAAGGAAAAGTTTAGGCCCCGTTTAGGGTGGTTGTGAGTTGTAAGTTTTTGGTTTTGAAATTGAAATTTGAAAACAAAACCTGTTTGGATAAACAAGGGTTGAAATGGTTTTTTAATCAATTTTAAAACCAATTTAACTTAGTTTTAGAAACAACAAAACAAGGTTTCTTACTTTTGGTTTTAAGTTTTTAACCCCTTTCAACATCCTTCCAGTTCCACCCTTAACATTTCACACATGAATCGATTAAGTTTGTCAAGCCTTTCGATGGTGCTCCTCCATCGGACAATAATGCTCTCGTCGAAGAATTTGTTGGGATTCAATGGCCAACCCTCACTGGGATTCAATCTTCGCTGCTCCCTTCCCCTCCCACCACGTCCTTGATGACCGCAAATCCAATTGCTAACCTTTGCTAGGATTCAATCTTTGGTGACCCACTTAGTGACTCCAAATCTATTCTAATCTCGATTCCATCAAGTATGCTCAGTGGCGCTTTGAGGTTGGCGCGTTTGCAAGGCACAAAGGATGAGGGCGAGATGTATGGTTGTTTGAAAAGGATTGGTATTGCCATATTTGATGTTGGTTTTGGGTGTGTTTGTAAGGATGGTTCTTTATCATGGAATGTTGTGGCTCAGTTGCAGTGAAGCAATGATACAATGATGGTTTGTCTTATGCAAAAGTTGTAGAGATTCATGGGTGTTGGAGGCGTGAGGAAACGATTTGTGTTGGTGCATTAGCGCCTCACTAGTGTGATGGGCTTGGACCAAGGTTGGTGCAAGGTGGTGCTGACGTGCTATGGTTCGAAACATGGTGCTAGTGTGGATGATGTGCAACATCAGGGTATTTTGTTTTCCTTTTCTATTATTTTATTATTTTTTAATTTTTTATTATGTATTTTGTTTTCTAGAACAAAAACTACTGAGATAAGTGAAGATACAGTGGTTGCCTTGTAGAAGCAATGTTAATCTTGGTTCACCATTGCTGATATATCGTTGGTAGCTACAGTTAAAATGCTATTGGTGATGAAATTGTAAAAGAAAATTATAAGACTGATAACATTTTTTTTAAAACTAGAAACAAAAAAAATAAAAATAAAAATTGGAAACTGAAAACTGGTTTTAGCTTTTAAAAATTTAAAAACTTAAAACTTAAAACCACCCCCAACGGGGCCTTAAATTTTTGTTTCTAAAAGTCAACTTTTCCTTCCTTTTTCCTTTCACTTTCTCTTCAACCAAACAAAAGAAAATACTTCGTTATCCGTGTTTTCTTTCTTCTCTATTTTCTTTCCTTCCAACCAAACATACTAGAAGAGAAAAGCAAAGAGAAAGAAGAATAAGGAATCTTCCTAAACAAAAGAACAAAATAGAAAACCAAGAAAAAGAGGAGAAAATCAATGAAAAAAAGCTTCCTAATCCCTCAAGATACTGTAATAACTCCACCAAAACAAAAAAGAGGGGAATATATTGGTAACTTCAATACTAAAAGTTAAATATTACAAAATGTATCACATAATTATAATGATAGTGAAAAGGATTTTTTTTTATAAACAATATAAGTGATGCCATTTCCTGAATACAAATCACTAAAAGACCTCAGTGTTTTGTAAATTTACAGTTAAGATGCATTCAATATATTATGCTAACAAAGGACGTATCATGCTCATGAAAATAAAAACAAATTTGTACGCTACTAGATCCCCGGAAAGTCTTAGACAAAAACATGCATATTAGCTTCTAACTTACAGTGACACTAGGGTCCAGTTGAGATGCAGAAGAGGAAGCAGAATTGAGAGGCAGCAAGCTAGAAGATGTTGTATGCGGCATACTTGTGGATGCTGGAAGGCCTCTTGAAAACTCCTCCTTTAGGGTGCCTTGATTGGCACTACTACCCTGTTCAATTTGCACAGAATTAACAGAATGCAGCCCATGAAATTTAGACAAATTATGCCTATGTTGCTGCTCAGTAGACAGGTCATTAGGCTCCTTTTTGACATATGAAACAGATGAAAATGAGCCCAAATTTTGTTCTTTGTTTGCTGACAGTTGCCAAGAATTTGAAGCTTGTTGTGACGCTGTATTGTTTATCACAGGGGACACAGATCCACCAGGCATTCTCTTGGGATCATTGAAAGAATTTTTCTGATCAAGTTTTGTCATACCAATCAAACCCTGTGTTGCCCCACCTAATTGATTTGGAATGATGCTCTGATGTGGAATTTGCCTCATGTGTGCATCATGAGGTTGTGGTCTGAGAGATGATGTGGAACTACTGGTTGAGCCCAAAAAGGGTTATAATTACCACCATTGCTACCATATGCTGAAGGAAAATGTAGAAGTTGTTGTTGCTCCTTATTAAGGCCTTGTATGTGAAGGGAGGATCTTTCAGTTTCTTGACTAATGACATTAGAACTGGATGATGGTAACTGATTTAGTTGTACTCCTTGAGATTCAACTTGAACGTCCAGTTCCCGAGATTTTTTAGCATTAATGTCCACAGTTGGATGGGTTGGTTCATTCTTCATTTGGAAAGCTGAAGAAGTATTATGAGATTGGTCTGCAGCAGCATTCATACTTCTCTGATGTAGTTGTGCTAATGCATGGGGATCATTAAATTTTGTTGCACCTGAATTAACATTTGGCATCGTTACAGGATGCTGCTGCCCAGAGTTGGATCTTGTCTATAACAGTATAAAAGGATGATTCTTAGCATAACCATGACATCAATAATTAAGAAAAAGCCATTCTAACACTATAAAAACCATCTTCTCTGCCTACCTGTAATTGCACTTTTGTTAATGCTAATCTAAGCATCTGATCCCCTACAATACTTTTCATAAGCCGCACAAAATGATCTTTGGGTATTTCATCTTTCTATAACAAATAGCAACAAAATTGACAAAACAAAAAATTAGTAATATGGCTAAGCCTACTATTACAACACTAAAATATTAGCACAAAAGAGGGGGAAAGGACATGGTAGTGAACTGGTTTGAGAAACCCACCTTCAATTTATTAAATAAAGTTTGAAGTTGCATGGCTCTGTCTTTGGCAAGGTGGGGAATCAATATAGGGAGCAACAGGGCAAACGGTACCTGTTTATTCCGATTGACCTGGCTGCTAGGCTGCTCATTGAGAGTGGCCTGTTGATTACTCATCTGCTGCAGCTTTGCATACTGAGATTCATGGTTGGGATTATGTGTGTTGACTGCCTCATGGTTAAAGACAGGATCTTTTTCAGAATTCTGAATTCCATTTTTTTGAGAATTTTGGTGGGGAGCTTGTACAGTATGGCCTTGGACACTTTCATCTTGAGATTGTTTCTGAGATGAAGGGGGATTATTGGCATCCTGAGAAGCAACATTCTGTAGTTGTTCAACAAGAGGTTGTTGTTGCTTCAACTCCATTTCAGATGAATGTTGCTCTTGCTGCTGTACAACTTTAGGCTCTTGATTTTGACCGTCAGTTTGATTGTCATGGCTAGAAGTCGGCCACTTTGGTAACGAGTGACTCAATGAATTATTGCTTCCTTCAGACAAAAATGAAGCAATCATAGTAGCACAAAGTATATGCAACTGAGAATTTACCAACCAAATACAAAATTACATGAATCAACAATCAATATGATTTCCTATACTCCTAAGATTCTGATTATACATTTAAACTGGAGACATTAATATCTTATTACTAACGATCAAGTTATCACCGATCAATCAGATACAAATTCTTTTCAAATAGCAAATGAGAATTAGAAGTTAAAATTAACAAACAATAGTATTAAGATTTCAAGAGATTTTTAGCAAGAAAACTAACTAAACAAAAGATGATGAATCAAACCACTATCCACTTCAATAAGTAAACAAAAGTAAAAGCAAAAAGATACGGTACAAGGTAATATGAAGAGAACCTTAGCAAGAATGTAAATGGTCAACTGAAAGACAAGAAATCTAACCACACAGATATCCTGTTGAAGAAAGAAGCTACCACCCTAATTGGTAATTTGATACTGAAATAGAAATTCGTTTAGTATTTTAACCTTTGGAACAGATATGTCAAACCCATTGCTTTGGTATCTGTAGTTCCATACACTTATTTATTGAATGCATTGGGTGTGTGTGTCTCAATTGGTGATGAATCTGCACTTTTCTCTGTAGGCCATTGGAAAGTTACTTCATTTGACAAGGTGGGAAGCACAGCAAGCTGCTTTGCCTGTTGGTATTGTTACTGGAGTACCAAAGGTCTTTATTTTTAAATCATCTATTTAGAAATAATAAAAATAAAAAATTATATTCTGACAAGTAAATTTGTAGTTTGAAGTTTGAATTAAGAGACAAGCGGCCCTAGTATGCCTAAAACTTTTCACCAGGCTTTTCACTTACCCTCTTTGAGTTATGATTTTGTTCTTGATTTAATTTAATGTTCTCATCCATTCATAGTTCTGTCTGCTTTTATGCAAATAGGCAAAAGGAGGAGAGTCAACTAATTTCTTGGAATTCATTGACCAACGAACAACAACAATTTAGCTAAAGCAAAAACATGCAACCCTCTTCTGTGACTTTTGCATTGCCAGCAAATTACTGACAGTCAGCCTATGCTCTATCATCATTCCCTTGCCTCAGATATGCTCAAAGTATGTTTGATCAAATCTTGCAACCCAGTCTCTATTATTAAAACACCCTTTTTCATGCTTATGCCTCCAACTCAGACCCAACTCACAGTCTCTTGATCTTTTGTGCATGCTACATTCCTGTTCAGAGTTTCCAAACTATTAGAAAATCCGAGGAATGTCTCACGATATCATTTTTATATCTTAGAATATTTTCCAAATTGATAGCGACAGGATAGGTCATGGAGGATGATACCGCTCTAATGCCATCTTAGAATGTGGGTTAGGGCCTAACTCAACCTTACAAAACCGGTTTGTAAGGTGAGGGTTGCCCCCCACTTATATACACTTATTTGGCCATTTCACTAGTCGATATGGGATCTCTAACACACCCCCCTCACGCCGAGAATTGGACATCTCAAGCGTAAAGTTTGCAGGACTAGACATCTGCGGGTGGTCCGATAACGACCCGATAGCGGGTGGCTCGATAGGCCCAACAACAATCGCTCAGACAGGCTCTGATACCATGTTGAAAAAAGAAAGAATAGGAAACAAGTTTGTTGAACCGTGTGTTTGAAATACACAATGGAATTCGTTTTATATAGACTTAATGCAATCAATACAAATAAATATAGGAGATTTTATTCCTATATACATGATATGATATGATATGACTATAAATCTAATTCTAATAAATCTGATTCTAATCATATATGCCTATAATTACAAAGATCCTAATTACATAAGAAAATAAATCATAAAATATAAAAGAATAAATACTAAGAGATCATCTAGGATACTCCAAAATATTCTAAGATATAAAAATGATATTGTTGAGAAGAAGAAAACAGAGACATATTTGACTGAAACCGTGTGTCTGAATACACAACGGAAACGAGTTTATATAGGCTTATTACATTAATGATACATAAATAGAGAATATTTAGTTTCCTCTAAATCAATGATTATATGCCTATAAACTACAATAAATTCAGAATATTTTATTCTGATTTTCAACACTCCCCCTCAAGCTGAAGCATATAAATCATATGCACCCAGTTTGGTACATATATAGTCAACTCTTGGTCCCCTTAAAGACTTGGTGAAGATATCTGCTAGCTGGTCACTAGAGTTGATGAAACTCGTGGTAATGTCCCCTAACTCGATCTTCTCCCTAATAAAATGACAATCAACCTCAATATGTTTGGTTCGTTCGTGGAAGACAGGATTGGATGTAATATGCAAAGCCGCTTGATTGTCACAAATCAACGTCATTTTCGTGGACTCTTCAAACTTGAGTTCCCTGAGAAGTTGCTTTAACCATATGAATTCACAAGTTACTAAAGCCATAGCCCTGTATTCTGCTTCAGCACTAGATCTTACTACAACATTTTGCTTCTTACTTTTCCAAGATATCAAGTTTCCTCCAACCAACACACAATACCCAGAGGTGGATCGCCTATCACTAGGTGAACTAGCCCAATCGGCATCTGAGTACCCAACTATCTGAGTGTGTTCCCTATCTTCATAAATGAGGCCTTTACTAGGAACACTCTTAATGTATTTGAGTATTCGAATTACTGCATTCCAATGATCCTAACAACAAGGAGAGTTTAAGAACTGGCTTACCATGCTGACAGCAAAGGCAATATCTGGACGAGTGACTAGTGAGATAGTTCAGCTTTCCAACCAGTCTCCTATATCTCCCAGGATCTAATAAGGGCTCCCCCTGATTTGGTAGCAGTCTGGCATTAGGATCCATAGGAGTGTCTATTGGCTTGGCATTTAATAGGCCAGTTTCTTCTAGGATATCAAGAGCGTATTTCCTCTGAGAGATCACCAAACCATCCTTGGATTGAGCGACTTCGATACCTAGGAAATATCGAAGCTTACCAAGGTCTTTAGTCTGGAATTCTTTAAGAGCAGGTCGATCTTTTCGACCTGTGTGTTATATGTCTTCTATATTTCCTATGTGTACTCTGAGAAATTGTTTGACATTGTTTTAGTTACATTGAGTGTTTTTGATTATTTACTATGTCATAAATCCTAATTTCCTTGTCACGGAATATTGAGACTGGCCACCTCAATACTTCGTGCAATGTAGGTGGGACGAATGGCGAGTAAAAATTGAGTCTAAGGGCAATCACCCTTGAATTCCCTAGTAGGAGCTTCACCTAGCCAATCTAACTCTAAGTAAGGAATGTTAAAAGGGGTAAAGAGTAGCCAAAGAAAACCAATTGTAGAGACATTGAAATTCAAGATTTGTTGAAACTTGAATGACTCAGCCACCATTCCTTAGGGACTATAACCGCACTAAGGGAAGTGCTAGTGGGGAGGTGTGATAGATAAGATAAACCTTTCAAGAATACCTTTAAAGTGGGAGAATTTAAGATAGTATTTTCAGAGAGGCACCTCTTAGGAAGAGCGAAATCATAAAAGGAAGTTAGGAGTGCGTAGCGAAAGCGTGACAATGGGAAGAAGAAATGTTTAGGACCTCACCAACCCGAGGAACACAAGAAAAATGAGAGACATCAAATGTAAAAGAGTCGTAGAACAAAAGAATGTCCCAAGTGTCGTAAAACCATGAGTGAGTGTGTTTACTTAGCCTAAGTGTCTTGCCAGTGTCAAGGAATGTCTTAGCTCTTAGAAGGAAGAAACAATCAATCCTACACCCCTAGCTATAGTGGGCCTTCACTTCAAGTGTTAGAGAAACCAACAAGGATGACAAGCTTATCCTAGGTATGTGTTCCAATTGATAGACTTTTTGGTTGTTTGCATGTCCTAAGGACAATATGTTCCTTTTGCTTGTTGTGCGAAGGATGAGGAGTTATTTCCAAACTCCTTGTCCTTACTTAAATGCTTGTGTGTATAGATATAGATTGTTTTAACGCATGTTTTCACTGATTGATATGATGACCCTTAAGTGGGAATGTTGTTGCACTTGGTGTGGTTTGTACTAGACAAGCCAAGTTATGTTGCTTCATCAAGAATTTTCTTTGATTGTTATATGTGCCTATTTTGTGTGTTAGAACATAAGATGTGTGTTTGTTTACTAAATGGTATCAAAGTTGATAGTCGGTGTCTCGGAAAGGGCTACCTACGGAGGGATCTGACCAGTGGAGGGTTCTGACCAACAAGAAAATTGAGTAAAGTGTCACTGAGTAAAGTGTCGTAGAGTGTGAGCCGCCGAGACGTCGAAAAAAGCGTTATGATATGAACTTTGGAATTATGAGGTGTTACATAAATGGTAGATGTAAAATGAATTTATCCCCTTGCATGCATTCCCACTCCCCATGTATATTTCACCTTAGTTTTGTATTATATTTTGGTTAACTATAATAATAACATAATCGTCTTAATTACTTTCTTTTCTCTTGATGTCTTGCATGGATATAATTGGTCCTAATTTAACGAGGGAGTTGGGTGATTCGCATGATTTGGGGGTGAGAGGTAGGGGTGGTGATATTATATGTTGGGTTTAAGTTTAACATCTTGGGTTTGATGCACAACTGTACTTCATGAAACACATTCATGCTAATAGCCCTGAGAGTAAAATATAAACACATGTTTACACGTATCATTACATAACTTGTAAAGATAAAACGTTAATGATTTATATGTCCAATGTCCAATGTATGCAAAGTATGTGATATTGTGATGTCCTACTTAGTTGCTTCTACTTGCTTTTTATTATTTATTTATTTCTTTATTTATTTATTTCAATTTATTTATTTTTGTATTGTTAAGGGCTTAGTAAGGGGTAGTTGAGTGTCTTTTGTGCCCTAAGAACGTGGGTTAGAGTGCAATTGTCCTAGGATGAACGAATAACGACCTAGGTTTCAAGTAGCCTATATCCTACAAAAAGAACGTTATCAAAGGTAAACCAATATAGCAGCAAATCCTGTGAATAGGAAACCTTTGAGTACCTCTAGAATTGGATTGATAACGACATTTATGAATCCTAGCTCATAAGTGACCTGAGTGATGATAGATTAGAGTCACCAAGTAGAGGAGCCTTGTGAGCTACACCTAGTGGAGACATATAAGAACGAATTCCTAAATATCATACCTACTAGATAGAAACCTAAAGAGAGTTACATCTAGAAGAAGCTTGACACACTAAGAAGGAATTCCCTACCACCTTTAACATCTTTAGATAGATGCCCTGACTTAAAACCACTTGATTCTAGAGTTGCATTTAAGGATTAGGCCTGGACAAAGATGAATGGATGATGATAGATGTCTATCTAGTAGAACCCATTAATTCACATGATTTCCTAAACTAGTTTAAGTATGAGATGAAGTCTTATAGAAAACCTTTTTATCAGGAAAATAGAAATTTTCTTAGGAGAAAGTTAAGGAAGAATCCTAGACTGTTTAAAGTTGAAATTGTTCAAGAGGCAATTAGAGGAATGAATCTTAAATGATCGAAAAGGATGAGTTGGTGAGTCATCATGAACATGTTTTTAGGCTTTGATTTTTGAGGACAAAAATCTTTTAAGGGAAATAGAGTTGTAACACCCCAAATTTCAAGTACTAAAAATAAACCATGAGGTAGCTCTTAGTAGAACCATTCTCATATGTTATTAGACAAAAAATATCTTAAGAATTATTGTTATTATATTTCCTATTATTATTATTATTATTATTATTATTATTATTATGTTGTGTTGTTGTTATTATATTTATTGTTATTATTATTGTTGTTGTTATTATTATTCTTATTCTTATTATTCTTATTAATACCTTAGTATTGTAAATTAGTAGAAATATTATCATACAACTCAAAAGAGCATCTAAGGCCCAATAAAAGATTAAAGCTCACTGAGCCACATACTCACCCACATGTTATAAGAAGGGAATAGAGAAGGAGAATTAGGTTTAGCCGTCACAAATAGAAGAAGAAAGAAGGTAGAGAGAATGAGGAGAAAAGAAAGAAGAAGAAGAGGAAAAGAAAAAGGAGGAATAGAAACCGGAGAATTCAAGCCCTAGAACTCAGCTTTGTATGTTCATAAAGATGAGTGCTTTCTCCCGTATCCTTCTTTGTTCTTGTTCATCTATTTATCTTTTCTCTGCTTATACCTAAATTTAGGGATTTGATAGGTTTTGAGAAAATTGTGAGGGAGTAAAGAAATTATAGATTAGATTGACCAATTATCAATGTAAAAGAATAATTAAAAATCTAATTATTTATCTTGAAGCATTTAGAACCCAAAGACAAAAGGAAAAATAAATTAAAATTAGTACCTCCGATCTGCTCGGCGGGATTAAATAGTCGCTGGGCGACTTTTCTTCAAAAACTGGATTCCGCGTTTACGCTAGAGACCCGGACCCGCCGGGCAGGGTGAAATACCCGCTGGGCGGGTTGGGTTCCGACGCGAACCTGCTGGGCAAGTTCGCTGGATCGTCGGGCGAGACTTCCGTCCTGCTGGGCGAATACGACTTTTACTATTCCGTTCTTTGTGTTTTTGAACTCCTTTTTGCAGTTTTTAACTCATTGTTGTTTGTTTTCTTATGCCTTGTTGAGTTTATATTGTATGATTATTATTTACCTTGAAAGAAACTGAGTGTGATATGAAATTGTGTCAATATTTCATGATAAAAGTCTATAAAAAGTTGTAAGCATTATTTGTGACCATGCATCATAACATTTGAGTTATGTGATGAGGAAAGTATGTAGGAATCTAGCTGGTGGAGGCCGTGATGGGTTGTCTAACCTTAGCCTTGGGGGTTATCCGGTTGGGAAAACTCCAATGGTTCATGCTGATCCCATGGAGCCGAGGCGTACTAGCAAAACTGGGTAACCCTGACTAGTCACCGGGGGATATCATGCTAGTTGAGGGTGCGAAAGCCGAAGGCATCGATACCGATGACACTTCTTATGGCTTGCATTTACTCCTAGTCTACCTTTCGAAAAGTTTAGGTTGGTACCACGTGTGCATGAATAGTGGTTTAGGAACATAGCACGCATATGTATCTTGTTATAGTGTGATATGTTAGAGTGTGCTATGTTGTAATTATGTGAATTCTATGTGACCCTATTTATGTGAATTCTATGTAAGAATGTAATTGTGTCTTGTAATGAAATGTTAAAGTTGTGGACATGTGATCATATCTTGCACGAGTGTCATTCTTGTTTGATAAAACAAAATGAGGTATATGTCTAGTTACTAGACAAAGAATGTGAAACAATTATATACTTGTAATTGGAATTGTGTTTGCTACCTTAAGGATAAGTGAGAAGCTAGACCTTAGGATAGTGTTATGAGGATTCTAATTGGATAATAATAGTTGTGAATAAGATAGAGAAAGGGTAAATTCCCTCATGGCGTAATAGAAAAGTATAAGACAAATAAAAGAAAATGAAATAAGAGTATTTTAGGATGTCTGTAACCTTAGACTTAACCCTAGGAGATAGTTTTGAATATTAAAAGGAAGAAGAGTAAATTCTAAAAAGGGTTTTGAGTAAGAAAGTACCAATAATGAGGATGAGTTCTTAGGTTAAGAATGAGATAGTAAACCAATATAATAGTTGTGAGAATGAGAGAACAATTAACAAGGAGTATTGACTGTTGAAAGGTGTAGACTCGACCATAAGTATGGATAATTATGAGAGACCCAGTGAGGCTAAAGCCATGAGAGATAAGTAATGAAGGTTGTCCGAGTAGAAGAGTTTGACCTAGTCGTAGAACCCTTAGAGCACTCACTGAGACATTATGTCTCACTCCTTTAAGTTTTCCTTTTTCAGGATACAGGTGAAGATATGTGCAGATGAAGCTTGGACTCACGTGCATGAAGTCGTAGCCTAGTTTACGTTATTTATTTTTTGTATTCTTTATATTTTATATGACACCTTTGGGTGATATATGAGTTGTATTAGGCATATATTTTAATTACTGTATGGTTCGTATATAATATCTAATTACATTTATGAGTAGTATTTGCATGTTGTGTCTACCTTTCAAGTTTGTTTTTCTTTTCATTCTTAGAAATATAGGTAATGCCCCTTAGGGTGTTACATTACCAGAAGACGCCATCGTGATTGGTAAAAATCATCAAAATAGCCAACAGATGAACAGTACCGGACTTGCGGGTAGAGAACAGGGAGCGGTCCAAAACTAATCAGATGGAGACGAAACTCAGAGGGTGAGGTCGGCTGGGTTTGGCGACATCGGTGCTGGAGTCGCGGTCGGAAAGGAGCCTCCACGCGCCGCCACGTGTCAGCGAGAAGCGCTGTTTGGCACAAAGAAGAAGGGCGTGTGAGCGCATGTGGATCGTCGGATGCCGGCGCTGTCAACGGATCTGTGTAGATCAGCGGACAGGGATCCGGACCAAGTGGTCGATTGCCGGAAAAGTCACCAGAGCAGGGGCGGTGGCCGGAGAAGACACCGGGAAAATTGGAAGGCGTCGCTGGAACAGAGGGCGAACCGGAGACGTACACGGTTCGCCAAAAAATTTTTTTTTTTGTCTCCGGGGACAATGGGTCCACCGGGCAGGCACGGTCCTTGAGATGCCTTTGTTAAGCTCTAGATACCATGTTGAGAAGAAGAAAACAAAGACATATTTGACTGAAACTGTGTGTCTGAATACACAATGGAAACGAGTTTATATAGGCTTATTACATTAATGATACATAAATAGAGAATATTTAGTTTCTTCTAAATCAATGATTATATGCCTATAAACTACAATAAATTCAGAATATTTTATTCTGATTTTCAACAGATATCATGAGACATTCTCCAGATTTTCTTACACTCCCCCTCAAGCTGAAGCTTACTAAGCTTTAAGCTTGTTACAATAAAACAATTCATTTCCTCGCAAATAAAAAATAAATAGAAAACATAAAAATTGAGCACCAAAAACAAGTTTGAAAGACAACTCAGGGATGCTGGAGAAGTTGGGAATTATTGCTAGAAAGATAGCTTAGCCAAATAGCTGAAATGACCATCAGCCTGAGAGAAATTTCTTGGCAAGCAAAGCAAGGTCCAACCTTCTTAAAACCACATTTGAAAGCTTCAAACCAATACTACTAGAGACCCAAAATATTTAAACTTCATAAGTAGTAGGACTTGTTCGGGGGTGATCAACGAGCTGAGATGTAGTACCAAAGGAAGCCATGATCAGAAACAAAAGGGCAAAAATGTCAATAGGACATTACCTGAAAGGAGGCAAGCATAGGAACTATCATTAGGAATCGGTGCACGACAGTCGTCAGAAAAGTCATCATTGATCGCCAGAAAAGTCACCATCGATGAACAACTGTGGCCAGAAAGTCATCGAAAAAGTTGGTTGCAGCGAACAGTAGTTGCAAGAAAATTCGCCAAAAAAGTTGGCGGTAGCAAACAACAGCTACAAGAAAATTTGTCGGATAAGTCGGTGGTGACTGCTAGAAAATTCATCAACAGCAATCGAAAGAGCTTTCGAAAAAGGCATTGAAAGAGTGGGTGACTGGCGATGACATGGGAGTGGAAAAACCGGATTCATACACGGTTGCCGAAAAGCTTGCCAAGAAATTTTTAGGAGGCAACAAACAGGGAAGGAAACAAATTGAAAAATGGTGACATGACAGCAGGACATGGTGACAATCATGCTAGGAAGAAGAGACACAGTAGAAGAGGTGACTAATTGGAGTTCCAATTTTTTTTTCTTGGGAACTCGACGCAGAATAGTGATGGGACAGGTCACGGAGGATGATACCGCTCTGATACCATCTTAGAATGTGGGTTGGGGCCTAACTCAACCTTACAAAGATCCTAATTACATAAGAAAACAAATCATAAAATATAAAAGAAGAATAAATCCTAAAAGATCATCTTGGATACTCTAAAATATTCTAAAATATAAAAATGATATCATGAGACATTCCTTAGATTTTCTAACACAAACAAATTTTCTTTCCTTTATCTCTTTGAGGCAGCCTTACAGCTCAACATTTTGCATCTTTGAAACTTTTACATGGAATGGTTATTAAAGCATCCTTGGCTTCAAACTCTTTCATACTCACTTCACCAATACATTTCTATGGTTCAAGTGGGGTTATGGATTTGGCCCATAGAGTTTTCACCAACATTCTAGGATAAGACATTTCTTGGGATGCTATAATAACAGCCTTTTGCACAAGGAAGATTGCCCGAGAAGGCATTACTTTTGTTTGAGGAAAGGGTTAGTGAGATGAAAGATGTGAAACCAAATGTTATCCCTATGGTTAGTGCTCTTTCAGCTTGTGCCAAGAAGTTAGATTTGGAATTTAGAAGGTGGGTCTGTTCATAAATTGAAAGGAATGAGATAATTCATAATTGAACCAAATCTCATAGATTTCCATAATTAATACTGTTCTGGATAAAAGCAGAAATCAACTTGAGGCACAGTTCATTAATTTGCCATCAACAACCAAAATATTTCAGTCTTCAACCGTATAGTTTTTAACTTTTTTTCATTTTGAATTCTTATATAAAAGGTGAACTTCAATGGCATAACAAGCAACACCAACAAAGAAAGCAAAGAGATCAGAATAAGAGAGAAAGAGAGAGATGCTATTAAAGGCATAAAAGGGTGACCCAGGGCTGAAGGCTTCCACTTGGTGAGATATGGGCATAGTAGATCATGCAGCCTTATCCCTCCAAGCAGAGAGGCTGTTTCCAGGATTTGAAGACATGACCTCTAGACCACAAGGCAACAATTTTATTATTGTGCCAAGGCTTACCCTCAGATACTATTGACCGCATGAGCACAGAAAATAAAGTAAATTGATGGATACCTGTGTCTGAACCAGACAGCTGAGAAGTTGAACTATCTCCCCCTATGTCTCTATTTAATGCAGCCTGGAATGCTTCCACATCTGCCCCTGAATGCATAATTTCATCCTGTGGACATCCCAGCACAGTGATAGGATAAGTTAAGCCCCAACAGCAAATGTTTTCTGATAAGAAAGTATAAAGAAGAGAGGAAAAAACCTCATCATCTTCCAAAAGCTTCACTATAGAAGGGTCCATCGCAATTTTATGCACCGTTATCTAGGTTGTGCTTTTTAACCAACAGCACTTCAGAAATTTTCTTTACACCATATCTTAGCTTATACAGGAAACAGCTGAACCTAAATGGTGTGATCAACATATGTATTAGGCTATAGGCATTTTGTTTATTTGTTTTACTAAAAAAAGTTAAAATCACATGATTAACAGAATTCTATTCATTTCACAGTAAAATGAGGAGTTCCATACAGTCATGTTAAGGTGGTGAACAAGGATGCTTAAGGTGTCTAGGGCCTAGGACCAAGCCCAGCCTTTATGTGTTTTACTAAAAAAATTAAAATCACATGCCCAATGGTTTAAAAAAAGCAAGGAATATATACTAAAAAATATAAAACAGAAATATGTTCAATGAGCAAGAGAGAAATAAACTTAATCGTTTAAAAAATATTATAAGACAATAACTTTAGCCATTCCGTTTTTGGAACTGCCTTCAACATCCCCTCCTTGCAGTTAAGGTAACGACTTCAAGCATGACTAGCTTCCATAGCGTGATGAGCAGTGCGTACAAGGTTTGGGAAAGAATTCACCGATGTATGGCTAACAAGTGATTAACTAATTACTAGTGATTTTGAATTCATGCAAGTGAGTTGCAACCTACAATTTGAATTGAGGATGGGTTTTTTGAGTTAACTCACCCCGCGGAATCATGATCCTTTGTCCCAACAATTGTAGCACGTGTATTGCCTAGGGCATAAGAGGTATGATGACTTGACATCATCCTCACCTTCCTTCGGCTTAGCATTGACAATTTGTTCAAGGTTTCAAACTCAACGTTGGCAACTAAACATGATGGTTGTGCTCGTTGTGGGAGTTAACCCAACACCTTATAACATGAGCTAACAACAGCCATGCACTACCTTGCACCACATGTATCTATGTTCCCGAAGGCACAGCACCCCCTCTCTTAAAAGAGGATACACATGTTAAGCCTTGGTAAGGTACTAAGGTTCTTCACTTTGCATCAAATTGAACCACAAGCTCTACTGCTTGTGTTGACTAGAGAATTCAATCATAACACTTCCAAATTCCTCATCAAATCCAAATTTAAAAACACAGACCAAACCCAAAGAAATCCAATTGCCTGGTGTAAATTTGAAGTATGCATGTTATAACATAGACATTTCAAACTTCAATGCCAAATCCAGCCATGATGCTTCCCACATTGTCAAAGCCAGATTTAAAATAACATATAGCACTTAAGCTATCAGCCTATAACTTATCAGAGTTGCTTGCAGCTCCATCTTCACCAATTTTCTTTTTGAAATAAATAAATAAAAATAACCTTTTTCCAATAAATATAAACATCTAAACTCGAAAGTGTGGGATTACACTAAAGGAAATATTTAGTTAGTTATAACGTTAATAAACAGTGCAGAAATACATAAACAACACTTGTAAACATACATTCATTTTCTTTTTCATCTCTTTTCTTCCTGTGTCTTTATTCATTTCCTATCACATCACTTCTCATATTTGTCACTTTCTCTCCCTATTTTTTCTTTTTCCTTCCTATCTCTCTTCCTCCCACCCCAAAATGGGGTGTACCTTTACATTTTTCCATAAACAAATGAATGTTGGGATCAAAGCAAATCAAAAACACCAAATTTATGTAAGTCACGTGAGCTAGAAACAGCTTCCAAGTAGAAACATTTCATTGAATTGAGGAGACTTGAGAAAGTTTCCATTCCAACTTCGTGTTTATTTTTTTATTCACTTACTATTTTTCTTTTTATGTGCAAGAATTAACCAAACACGTGGAGCATGAGAGCAAGATAAGCTAGTATTGATAAATCACATCCGAGAACAGACTCTGGCTACGAGTCAGCACAGCACTATTATGCCAAGTTACAATTTCTAATTGGGATTTAGGAATCAGTTGAGTAAAACTAAGCCACCTACGTAAGAGAAAGAGAGACTAACCTTAGAAATTAGCTAATTGAGGACGAAAACAAGTATCTGAATTCTACTTATTTATTTCCGAATAACATTCATAGAGTAACAATTCATGAATCAGTCACCGGCGTCTGCCCAGAACACCGTGGGTCAGAGGAATAGGTAGAATTCGAATTCCATCTCTCACTTGATCTCGCTCTCCATTTATATAATATATAATATAATAAAAAATTGAAATGAAATATTCGGCCCAAGTAACAAGGTCAAAGACCACTGGCTCCCTGTCCGGGAAAAACCGATTGTGTACTACAGGGGGCATCTGTTATTTACACTCCCCTAGCTACTAAGTACATTCCCTTCTAATTTTTTTGCTCTATAATTTTATTTAAATATCCTTTGTCTATATTTTGAAAATTAATTTCTAGAACTATATTTTTTTTGAAAGAACAGTTTCAAAAATTACTTTTCAGAATTGAAAGATATTTCAGAAAGCGATTTTCAAAACTATGTCTTCTTTGAAAAAACATATTTCCAAAAAACACTTTTTGAAATTAGAAAATGTTATTCCGTAAAGTGATTTTCAAAAATAATAACAAAAAATCAATTTAAGCGCAGTTACTAAACGCACTCTTTCACCTTTTATCAACACAAAATTAAAAGTAAAACTGAAAGGATGAAAACGTTGAGAGAGGCATAGGCCAATAATTGTCTTATTGAACACACATAAACCACACGTTAAGAGGTAAAGGTTGATAAATTAATAAATAAATGTTTTTGTAAATTAAAACGTATAATAGATGAAGTTGACATTGGATATACCTTGAAAAACAATGCCACGTAGAGAAAAACATACAATATCACATAGAAATTTGATAAAAAACATACGTATCAATTTGATGGAAAACCCAAGATTATGTAATTAAGGTTTAAAAAATGATGAATATGGAATGAAGATGGAGGTTTAAAATTAGGGTTTAAAAAATAATAAAGATGGGGGTATAAAAATAAGATTTAAAAAATAATAAATATGAAGGTATAAAAATAGAACTTAAAAAGGTATATTTGGTAATAAAAAATATATTAAAAAAAAGATCGGGGTGTACTTAGTAAACAAGGAGGTTTAATAGTAAAAGCCCCAATAGGTGCTTGTTGGCATTTTGAATTGGGCTTAAAGATTTGGGCTTACAATATGGATTGTTATTTATGAGATGGGAGCATTACTTTCAGTTTACACCCTTACTTTTTTTATATATTTTTTTTTGACGAAAGACAGAAACATGTTTCCATTATGTATTTTTGTACAATATACAACGAAAACTTGTTCCATTAGGTGTCAATAATAGATACACAACAGAAATAAGTTTTCGTTGAGTTAAATTTTTTGGGAAAAAAAAATATAATATGTTTCTATGGTATACATTTATTTTTTTGGAAAAAATTAACACAATGGAAACATGTTTTTATTGTGTAATTAATTTGAAATATAAGTCATTTTTTTTAAAAAGTTATCTTTTAATATCAAATCAATTATGATACAAATTATCTTTTTAATTTAAATTAAATTAATTATGATATAATTTACCTTTTTAATATTAATATAATTAATTATGATAAAATTATCCTTTTTAATTGAAATTAAATTAATTATGCTACAAGTTACATTTTTAATAATAATCAAATTAATTATGATGCAAATTACCTTTTTTAATTGTTATTGAATTAATTATGATATAATTTTAAAAAATATATGATACAAGTTATCATTTTTAATAGCAATCGAATTAATTATGATGCAAAAAGGGTAATTTGCATTATAATTTATTCAATTATTATTAAAAATGATAACTTGTATCGTATCTTTTTTAAAATTACATCATAATTAATTTGATTACTATTAAAAATGGTAACTTGTATCGTAATTAATTTAATTTCAATTAAAAAAGATAATTTGTATCATAATTAATTTGATTATTATTAAAAAGGTAAATTGTGTCGTAATTCATTTAATTTCAATTAAAAAATATAATTTGTATCATAATTAATTTAATTAATATTAAAAATTGAAAATTATATCATAATTTTTATTTTAATTTAATTTTTTTGAAAAAAAATTAACGCAATAAAAATACATTTCTATTGTGTATGAATTCACACTATAGCAGAAACATGTTTCCATAATGTATTGTGAATTCATACACAACGAAAATATGTTTTTGTTGTATTAAGAGCTCAATAGAAATGTACTTTTATTAAAGACATTTTTGTCATTTTTTTTTTTTTTAAGTAAAGGGGTGAACTTAGTAGTAACGGAAATGAAACAGTTTCTTAAAAGATTTGGGTTTCAGCTCGGAAGATGGTCCCAGGGCCGAAATTAACGGAACACGAGCATTAAAATATGATAACAAAATCTCCTCATACTTGGGGTTAAGTAATGGGGTTTGATTTTCAACATATACCCCATCTCCTCCCCTGTTTCTCAATCAGCACCCTCAAGATAAAAGAAAAAAATGGCAACAAAGTACACAATGTTTTAAGAATTATATTATTTATATGAGTTTAATTTTTATGCACTGTTGGTAAAAAAATTTACGATGTGAACTAATTAGAAAATCATGACAAATATGATTTTTAAGAAAGTTATTATAAAAATCAACACACTTACTATAAGGGAGTGTTTTGTAGGGAGATTTATTTTTAAGTTCCCAAGAATCTTAAGTTGAAAATGTTAAATTTCTATGCTTAGTATGACACTTATAAAAATCATTCTCATGAAGGGAGAAAGTTTTTTTATAATTATCTCTTATTTCTATAAATATTTTAAACATACCAAACATATTTATAACATTCTCAGAAAACATAATTCTCACAAAATATAATTTCCAAGAAACATTATTTCTAGGGATGAAACTTCTCCTAAATGTAAAAACCATTTATGATTAGATAATAGTATAAAAATCTTTTACACTGTTAGTACATAAACTATTTACTATTATTTATAGAGAAAAAAGGCTATGCACTGATAGTATAAAATAGTTTTACATTGTCATCCAATCACAAACAATCATTTATTGTAAGTTTGTTGATTTTTTTAATAAATACTTTAAAAGTCATATTAACAGTGATTTCTAATTGATTGACATAATAAAACTTTTTATACTGACAATGCATGATTATTAAACTCTTATTTATATATTATTTTTTATAATACTTTTTAAAACATTGTTTTTTTCTTTATCTCTTTACATTATATTAATTATGTTATCTTACATTTTTTTTCTCTTCTCTTTGTTATACAAAAAGATTATACAAATCAGTTGTATATTTTTTTTTTTCATTTTTTAAATTCTAGCTGCTGGGGACTGTCAATACCTTGGTTGCTTTATCAGTTTTCTATCTTATAACTGGATGTATCAAGTATACACCTAATTGCTCTAAACAAGACCTTTGATAGGCAGAATGCCTTAGTATGTGATTCGGTAAGCGTTGACAAAATTAATTTTGAATAAAATTGATTTTGTTTAAAATTAATTTTGAAGTGATATGATTTATGTTTGGATGTTTTTACTCTAAAAACAAGTTAATAGTCAAATTTAGTATAAATTTTTTGATCCAACGCAAAAACTACCTAAAGTTGCTTCAACCTAAAATCAATTCTAGAGTCAAAATTAATTTTCTAACATGAAACCAAACATATAAATATTTATCTAAAATCACATTAACTGATACTTCAACGTGATTCTAAAAAATCAAACATGAAACCAAACATGCACTTAAATGGCTTTCAATCAGAATCGATTCAGTTGTGCTGGTTAAAAAAAAAAATCATTTTTAAGTTTGTCTGATAGTACTAAAACGTTCTTAATATAAAATTAAATTCTTTACAATAAAGGGATAAAAGTTTAAAATCGAATATTACTATCTCGACTCTTGTTCCAGCCAAGGTCATGTTGTGTCTTTTTTTATTGTAGGTGAGTCTATATACAAGAGAATGTCATTAATTTAGTGAAACATATTAGGAATAATTAACAAGAATATAGATCAGATGTGTAACCAATTATTCTTTATCTCTGTGACGTGATTGGTGTCAGTAAACTCAACGCATGATAATTGTTGACTCGAGGCTCGCCAAGAATCGGGAAAGGTCTAACTCTTTTAATAATTTTTTATATATACATACAATAACTGCATAAACCTACAAATCACTGAAATCCCTCATCAAAATAATTCAAAATTTCAATTAAATCCATCGCTTGTCAACCAACATCCTAAAGCACTCGAAGGTACGAAGCATTTTTTTAAGAAGATTTGAGAATGTGACTATTATAAACAAGGAAAATGGGGGAAAGGTTTTTAGTACGGGGCAAATAGCTGAAAACAAACCAAATTAATAACTCCAAGGTGATAATAAAATCATTGCTCCAATGGCATTTCTATCGAGAGCTTATATATCACGATAACCACCAGCAATGGAAACACAATCAGCCATACATGGAAATCATAAAACGATTAAGTACCACCGCACTCCGACTAGACTCGGTGCTGTTGGTTCGCTTATTGCTTAAGCTAAAATTATTGCTTCTCATTTCCAAAAAAAAATATCATCACCCATTTCCATCCCATTGGAAGTTGATAAGCCTATCGCCAAAAGTGTGTCTCGTTTCTCACTAGCTTTCTTTCTTTCTTGACCCTTAATAATACCTAGCAGGTCATAAGTCTTCCAGATCCCAACTTACACCATCTCAATTATCCAACTCATAGCAATAATGTGAGGCACCATGCTTACGTTCGCAAACCTTATCTAGTAAGAAACTTAAATTATTGTTTCAACTTTGGATTATTTTTTAAGCGAAGATGCTTTTAACTGTAATTTGATAGCAAAGGTTTGGTTTTAACTAGTCATCAAGTTAATTATATATAGGTGGTCCTCTTAACCAACAATCCCACTCGCATACTTTCCCTTGTGATGTTATCCTCCTTTTCTTATGGTGTGCTCAACCTTTGTGTAGTCAATTCAGTTTTCTTTAGAAATTCTACTCATCGATATACTTCCCATGCTTCGAAGCAAAAGTGTTTGGGGAAATGGCAAAATAAACATACTTGTCTAAAAATTTTTCAATCCGACCAAAAAACAGTTTAATTTTTACGTACAGTTTTAAGGTGATTATTATTACAGTTAAAATAACTTATCATATATACGCGGTTTCTTATTGGATGATAATTTAAAGTCACTGTAAGTGTATATACTGTTTTACTCTTATCTTATTCTACAATTTTTTTAAAAGATATAAGTATATATAGAAAAAAATCGTAATAGTATATATTTATTGTTGTTGATTTGTTATTTGTCACACCCATGTAGAAACGATGGTTCCATAATTTGTCACTTGAGATTCCGAGTCGATATCAAACTGTTGAGTTAGTCATTTGATAATAAATTACGTACTAAATATCTACATAACGAAAGCGTTCGCGTCAGTTGGAAAAGCATGGCTTTTTCAGTTGGGAGCTCAAAGTGGCTTTAATCATATCATCTGTTGTCCTTGTCCAACCTTGCGACATTATTAAATAGATATGCAGAGGCGACTGTCCCATTGTACTAACCAAATTAATTAGTGAGATCATAGACAAATTCTGATCTTTTGCCCCAAATAAGGGTGGGTTCTTTTCCGTCAAAATTGAAGCCCACAACCATAATGCAGTGGTGAACTTGAGAATCAATAATGCAGTGCTTGAGGAAATAGGATGAGGACCCACCAGAGCTAAGTGAATCAACGATGCATCGGAGTCCGGAGAGTAATATGCCTTTAACTTACAAAATCATGCAGTAAATAACCCTCATTCCCCTCTTTGCATTGTACAAAGATAAATGAATAGTGCACGAGTTTAAAAGGATTGAGACATGAAGAAAAAAAAAAAAGGTAGAGAAAAAAAATAATAGGTGTAATAAGTGATATGATAGGAAAATAAGAGAGATAACTTCCAATTTTAACTCCATTGCAAACATGATATTCAAAATGATCATTAGTTTGGAAAATATGAATCACAATTATTTGCATATGGAATCTTTCAAACTTTAGATAATCAGATTTGAGCAAAATTATTAAAACGATTGTCATGGATTACAATGTTTCCCTTATATTAAAACTATTTTTGTTGCTAGCATAGTACCATTATTTTTTGCAACTTAACAAAATTCAGTGCACTTAATGAGATAATTCAATTGATAAATTGAAATCATTATTGATGTATGAGAGGTATTATGAGTTGTACAATCTATTGATGGCTCTAAATAATTATAAGTGCAAGTCGACTAATCATCTATATAAACTATATTTTAAGTCAATAACAACAGTGAAGTCGATTGATTTAACTGTTCATTCTTTGGTTTACTTTCACACCATATATGGATGCTTTTTTGAAGCAAGTAGGGAGGACCTATATATACTTAGTTGATATTATTACAATTTACAAATTTTTTTAGCAACATTCTTTTGTTTATGTTAAAGACAAATCACATTCTCTAACACATTCTTTTATTGGTAGAAATTTCTTAGAAATTACAAAAATGTATAGCCCCATATTTTATTTAATGACTTTTTCTCATGATTTTATAGTTTTTAATAAATTTCAGCAAACAATAGAGTGTGTGTTAGGAAGAGTGTATTAAAAAGTATGTTGCTAGCACTTCTCTTATGTTAAATTTGAAATCTAGTGTTTTTTTTTTTTTTTGTTTAGAAACATCATTACAAATGTCAAAAATATATATTAGTAGATAAGTATATTTTGTAAAATTAAAAAAATAATAATATCAAGCACTTTAACAAAGTCTACAAACCAAAAAGAACACTTGATATCAAATTAACATAATAAAAAATGTTGCTAAAAAATACATTTATAAACTATAATAATACCAACTAAGTGTGTCCACTATGCTTACTTCAGAAATATCTGTACATGGTATGAAAGTAAACACTAAAGAAGGAAATATAAAGTCATTGATTGGCTTCATTGTTAGGAATGTTAAATGGGCCAACTCAACCCAACTCAATCCGTTCTTAACCCACCAAAAACGGGTTGGGTTGGGTTGGACCCATTTTGAGGTTGGGTTGAAAATATCAATCCAATTTAAGTTGTGGTAGGTTGTAAGTTGAGTTGGGTTGACTTATCAAAATTAAAAAAAATACAAAAATAGGTGACTCATAAGTTGATTCACCAAATAAATAAATATAAATAATGTCAGAGTTACAAAAATATTATCTTACTAAATTGTCTTAGCACAAATTCTTTTTAGAAACTGTTATTATGAGTTAAATAAATAGAGTAAAGTAACAAAATAACATGAAATTCATAACACTTCATAAAACATTATGTCTAATAAAATAATATTTAACTAAATACTATATCAAAGCATTTAACCAAAAAAAAAAAAAAAACCAACCTAGTGGGTTAACCCAACTTGTCCCTCGCCCCGTTGGGTCGGCAGGTTATGCAAGTTGGTTATGCGAGTTGAAATGCCCAACTCAATCCAACCCAACCCAACCTATTTTGGTAAGTTAGTAGGTTGACTCATCGGTTCAACCCACTTTGACATCCATATCACCATTATTGTTGGCTTAAAATATAGTCTACATGAATGGATGATTAACTTATAATTTTTTATAGTCACTAATAAATTGCATAGCTAGTAACACATTGCCTCCAACAACAACTGTTCAAATTTGTCAATTGAACTACTCCTTATGATGCACTTAATTTTGTCAAATTACAAAAAGTGAAAATCAAATGTTAATGGTAAGATGATAACAACAAAAATAAATTTCATTTAATGAAAACCTTGACACTCATGGTGATTGTTTCAATAAATTTACTTTGATCTACTTGTCTAAGGTTTAGAAATCTCTATAAACAAATAATATTAATTCGTATTTTACACACCATTCAATCATTTTAAATGCTAGTATTTTAGCATGTGCAATGCACAAGATAAAATGTTTATTTTATATAACTATAATTTATAATAATTAAATATTTTTAAATATATAAATTACATTATAATTAAAATTCATAATAAATAAATATTTTTGAACATATAAATTATATTTAAGATTTGTGATAAACAATTATATTGTGATATAAAGTTATTTTTAACTATTGATAATTTTTTTAAAAAATATTAAAATTTAATTTAGAAATATAAATAAATAAGATAGATTGAAAGAGATAAAAAGTTAAAAAAAATTCTTAAAAATGTTCTTGTTGAAAAAAATTAGCTAAAAACACCCTCATTAAAAAATAGTTTCTATAAAAACTCTCATTCAAGATAGTTATTTTAATTTATATAGAGAGAAGATTACTATTAATACTAGAGTCAAAATTAAAAAAAATATTATAATAAAAAAAATTCTCACAACATTTAATATTCATTAAAAAGTATTTATAATAATTAATTGTTTTTAAAAAAGTATTTTTAATTATAACTAATTAGTTATAAAATCTATTAAAATTAAAATCTTTTAAAAAAATTATAAGTACAAAAAAAAAAATTGACTTCGCTATTTGTCATTATAAATAAATAATTACAACCCACTAACATCCGCATAGTGATGAAAAATTAGAATAATTTGTATTAGATTTTAAATTTAAATTTCATTGTGGTCATTATAAAAAAGTAGTCAAGTGTCGACGGAGTGCAAAACTCGCACGAGTGAATCTGCGTCGATTTACAAAACCTGCACCGTCAGCGACACACTTCATTAGTACTAATGCGAATGTTACACTCCAAAAACCCGGGTTTCCGCTTTCCTGCGTAACGGTCAAAACATCCTTCCCATTTATTTTCTTTCTTTTCAATTCACCCATTTTATTCACTCCTTGCTCCATGTCCCATTCTTCCGTGCTTCCCACAGTTCTTCCTTTTCCCTTTGCCGCAGAAGACGAATTCAGCAACTGAACATTACTTTGAGTTCCGTTCCAACTTGGGTTTAGTCATTCCGCAATCCGAATTACACATCACAATTACAACCCCGATCGCTTTATGATACAATATCACAAGCACAATGGTGGAAGCCGCAATTTCCACGCCCAAAAAAGCCCGAGAAGTCGCGTCTCGTTACACGTCATCGTCATCATCTTCTTGGTCACCTTCGTCATTGACGTCCAGACGGTCACAGTCGGTGGAGCGGAGACGACCCGGCACTAGTGGCACCACTGGAACGGCAGCGTCGTCTGGGAAGGTGCTTTTGAGTTCGACAACAACGAGGAGCCTGTCGGTGTCGTTCCAGGGCGAGTCATTCTGGGTCACCGTGAACAAAGCCAAACCGACGAACGTTGTTCCTGCTCCTAAACTAGTCGTGCCGAGAAAGTCCGTGTTGGATCACAGTGCATCATCTCCGCGAGGAGTTTTAAATAGCAGAGGCCAAGTTTCTTTCATTCGTCCTGCTTCGCCTAACAAGGTTTCTACAGTACCATCATCCTCTTCCAGAGGCGTGAGCCCCTCGAGGCTCAGAAACGGAGCGTCCCCGAACGGTTTCAGCAGCAGCAGCAGCAATGAGCCTTCTATTTTGAGTTTTGTCGTTGACGTGAAGAGAGGGAGGGTGGGAGAGAACCGAATTGTGGAGGCACATTCGCTGAGGCTTCTCTATAACCGCCTCTTGCAATGGCGTTTTGTGAATGCCAGAGCAGATGCTGACCTCTCTCTACAGAAATCCAATGCTGAGGTATGGTTTTACTCAATGATTTTAAAATTGTACTAGTTATTGAACTGTTCAAATTGAATTGGCATTAATAACATAATAATTAAATAATACATAAAATAATATTAAAAAAATATAAATTATAATTTTATTATACTAAAAATTAAAAATAAAACATAATTTTATATGTTCTTAACATGTATAATACTTAAAAAAATTCAAATTAAATATGTTATAATACTTAAGTCCAAATTCTAATAATACACATCAACATTTATTAATAAAAATAAGTTTATATTTAGAATAAAAAATAAAATGACAAATATTTTAGGTTGATTTTATTTTTTTAAGAAAAAACATCAAAATAATATTTTATTAGATATTTTTTATTGAAGAATCGATTTTTTACCGATTTTTGATCGGTTCACCGATTCATTGACTGATTCTTTAATTAACCAGTTTTCTAGTTCAATTGGATCAGACACAAAACCAATTTACTGGTTTTTTCCATTGAACCGGCCGGGCCAGTCTAGTTTTTTAAAACATAGGTTTTACTTGAATTGGTATCAATCGAAAGTCACTTAGGCTAAAGTAAATAATCTCTTTAGGAGCTCATTGGAGTTTCTTAAGTTCATTTTGAGCTTTAGGACTCTCCTTGTGATTGACAATTGGAGGAAAGGCTTCTTAAATAGGCATGGCCAGCCCCGCATTGTAGAAGCTCACCGAGATATTTTGAATTCATATTGAGTTTTAGCACTCTTCGGCAGGTGACAGTTGAAAGACATGCTCATCATATAAGAATGGCCAGTCCAGGTCACACATTGTAGAGGCTCACTGGGATTTCTTGAGTTTATATTGAGCTTTAGGACTCTCCGGTGAGTGACAATTGGAGTACACACTCCTTAAATAGGCATGGCCAGTCCAAGTCACACATTGTAGAAGCTCATCGAGATTTTTTGAGTTCATATTGAGTTATTTGGCATGAACAATCTCGATTATTGATAAAATCATATTTATTATTTGTTATGAATGTAGACATAATATCAACACTTCATTTTTATTTATTTTTATATATTTTCCTTCTATCAGAATTGTCTCTATGATGCTTGGGCATCTACCACTAAACTTCGGGAATCTGTGAGTGCCAAAAGGAGAGGATTACAATTGCTGAAGCATAAGTTGAAGCTGACTTCCATCCTCAAGGAGCAAGTAAGATCTACCGTTACCCTGTTCTCAAATTGTTGGCATATTTTTAGCTTGAGTAGATTTGAATTTCATTCTCTTCAACATGGGGCTTATTGACTTCTTGTTTAACTGTCATATCCTAAGTTCTAAAAGAAAGTTTTTACTGTAGATGATATATTTGGAAGATTGGGCTATTTTGGATCCAGTGTACACAAGTTCGCTTTCGGGAGCTATTGAAGCACTAAAGGCTAGCACTCTCCGCCTTCCTGTTGTTGATGGGGCCAAGGTATTTTCTTTTTGCTACTTGTTTATTCGTCTTTTCCTTTCATGATAGGTAGTGTCATAATGATTTAGTTAATATTACTATATTAGAATGTTTTGGGAATAATATAAAAATTCTCTGTCAGGCAGATGTACTGAAAGTGAAAGATGCTGTTTGTTCAGCGGTGGATGTAATGAAGGCTATGGCATCCTCCATATGCTTATTGTTACCAAAGGTACATATTCCTTTTCCCGTGCTAAGGATCTTAGATACCAATTATTTTTTGAATTTCTGGGGGTACACAAGTTTTATTTAACTTTCTATTTTTTTAATAATTTGAATTATTTGGATCACCATCTGGTCTCTTGATTCTGAATTTCTGATTATGGTAGTAAAATAACTTTGTTTGTTATACACCATTAGTCTATAAGGTTTCAACTTTGAGACCTTAGAAATGCGGTTGCATTAAAAATTTAAAGAAAGAACTTTGTTAGTCATAGTAGTCTTATCAAGCACGACCTAAATTAGTGAGATGCCTAGTATGATATTTAGATATAGGTGGTCTAGACCAGAAGAAAAAAGATACACCATAAGTCTAGCATTGCAAGGACACCAGAAAAATAAAAAAGATATGGTCCCTTGCTTGTTATACTTATTCATTGGTTTCCTGCATTTACTTCTTCACTTAAAACAAAGAATTTGACAGTACCTATCATACATGATGGGCAACTTTCAGGGAGAACAAGAGTTAAATTGTTACCAAATGCCATTTTGTGTGATACACAAGGATGGTTTGAGTACATTACGCAACAAATGAGCAGTGTCAATTCAAACCATAGTACTCCAAACTTCGTCTTCCCCATATAGATAATATCATCTTTCTATATATAATATATATAACACGATCAAAACTGTACAGTTGCAGCTTCTGATTTTTCTTTTGTTTATGCATTTCTTTTATTATTTGTAGACCTCATGCTGCCACCTGTATTTCTCTCCATTACCTACCCCTGCTAAATTGTATTTATGACACATTTCTGTCCACTTCGTTCCTCCTCCACTGCGAAATTTCTGTTTTTTGGGGAAAAAAAATGAAGCACTTGCTTGTTTGTTTGACTGTGCAACCTTATTTTCTGTCATTTAAACTTAATTACATTTATGAGTCTATGACTTCGTAGTTTATTTTTACGACAGTTATGATTAGTTTTGGTCTCAAAATCCTAGGCCAAGTTTCATATGTATGTATTATCTTGTTAAACTTGAGTTAAAATTAATTTTTTGAGTACTTACCGTCAAAAGCGGGTCAAGTTTCATATGTATATATCGGTCCACTGTGATGCCTTGTGCCTGATGGCTTTAAATACGGCTCCATTGATGTGCCAAAATTCTGAAAAACATTTGCAATTGATAGGTTGGACATGTAAATTCGTTGGTGGTTGAAGTTGCTAACTTGAGTGGAAAGGAGCATGCTTTGCTTGATGAGTGCAGAGACCTTTTCTCAATGATTACAGCCATGCAGGTAAATTTTGTATCTGAAAAAGAGGTAGTGAAGCTTAAAGTATTTTGTTGATTTTCATTAGATGGTCATAACATGAAGCTGAAGAACTTGTTAATTCTTTACTCAAATGTATGGTTTCAAGGTTATTAACAAAATCTTTACACGAGCAGGTTAGAGAGTGTAGTCTGAGAACGCATCTTTCACAACTGAAATGCTTACCTGAAGCTCAACATTGAAAGTAACAAGCATATAACTGTATGTATGACCAAGCTCACTTTCATTGCTAACGTATCGTAAGGTATGATGTTGCGTGCTGATAGGTGTGCTTATTTTGACCTTGCATTCAATACGTATGATGATTGGTCATATGCAAAGAGTCAGGACTGGAAGTTGATGTTTTAAAATGCAAATTTATTTATAAACGCCTTTTTTCTTTTTTTAAAAAGTTCCAAAGGATGCATATAAACTGTGTAGCATGTTATATTTTAGTTGAATCTTGTGTTTGTTAACTCATACTTTGTATAACCACGTCGCGGTTAGTAAGGTATCTGGTTGTTTTTCCTTGTGTTCCTTATTACAAGGGGGGTTGGTATGTATTCATAGCAACTATCCAAACTGTTCAAGTGTAATATAACATTCATTTTCCCCATGAATTTATAGGGTTTTTTTTTTTATAAGGTAACTCCTAAGCAATTGATTACTGGTGGGGTGGGAATTGCGAATTGCAAAAGCAAATGAGTAACAGAAGTTTCCTATCCACTACGGCAAGAATGTCATTCTACTAAGCACTCCAGAAACGATGATAAAATTAATAGACAGATGGATATTTTGAAGTTTCTTCTTAAGGTAGCGTTTAGTGAAAGAACAAATACTGGGTGCACCTTTTTTTTTCGGTTGACGTGGATGCCCTTTTTATAATTTTTCTCCTTTTACATCTCCTAATATATCAGATTTGGATGAAGTTTAATGGTGTCGTACTTTCTCTGAGTGGAACAAAGCGGCAAATGGGCTGCAGATACATGGTCTATTGAAAGAATTAGTAACACACTCTTTAATGCGAAAAATATTAGATGTTTAATATTAATACGTGTCTATGATTCCAACTAATTTTTACATGACACATACTTAAGTTTTTTAATTTATAAGAGAGAATTAATAATATTCAACTACATGTCACTTAGAAATTAATGGGGACTATAATGGTTTCAAATCATTTAATAATTTCTCCTTTAACACACTCCTTTTAAAATACTCTTTATTATTAGTAAAAAATTATTAAAATTTACAAACTATGAGTGGAGGTCATCAAATATACAGTGAGACTAACAAAATTGTGTTTTTCAATAAATTTTAGTCAATAGTAAAGAGTCTGTTTAAAAAATTGTGTTAGAAATTACTATATTTCTAACATTTCTCTTTTCTATTGTTCATGGTGTTAAAATTTTCCATTTCTTTTCTAATTTTATTTCTATGCAATTTCTAGCTGATAGTTCTTATTCCCTTGTAGAGAGAGTAGTTGTCTTTGTTTGTTTTGGGCCTTTGGTCCCTTTCATAAAAAACATGTCGGAGCAAAGCATCGAAGTGGCTATATTTATCGGGTTTGTAATCGTAACATAACGTTTCGTTAGCAGGTCAATGGGAATTGGAGAAATATGAAATAGCTTATACTACTATCGATCTAGTCCCTAAACAAAATTTTATATCCATTTTTACTAAAAATTAGAAATAAAATATATTCATTGGTAACCCAAGACTTACTTTAGAGCCAATTAACTCTTTGTTATTCCATCTAAATAAACAATGTGTTTTGTGCGTTAATGTTGATTTACTTTTTTCTCCCCTGCACTTTACAGGTACGATTTAATTATTTTATGGATCTGAAGCTAAATATAAAGCTGAGGCATGTTTATTGAAATTAACCCCAAAATTATGTTATATTAAAATATTTTTCCTTGAGCTTTTCAAAATCTAAATTTCTAATTAAAGTTTTATAATCAAGTTACTGTACTCAGCGTATTCCTTTACATATAAAAAAGAAAAGAGTCAAAAGATAATTAATTTTATATATAGTCAAAAATAGTTTAATAATATAAACAAATAATTATTAATATTATGGTAATTGAAGAGGGATAGAAATAGGGATTTATCATGTACATGCATATAATAGAATTAGTAAAGTGAGATAATAATGTGACTTTATTAATTATTTTCACTTGTAAACTTTTTAATGTGAAATCAAACAGTTGGTTTTGAATTATGTACCCAAAAAAAAAAATTGGTTTTGAATTAATAAATTAACATGAAGAGTGAGAGAAAGTAAAAACGTGTTAGTAACAGAAATGAGATCGAAAAGGCTAGTCATCGATCGGTTATAAGTCCTTTTACTGAATAAGTTTGGTTAATATTTTTAAAAAATAATTAATTAAACAAATTATACTTTTAAGTTATCAAAAAAAAACTTTATATATAAAAGATGAATTTATTTGAATAAATATAAATATAAAAATCTATAATAGTATTATTTTTTTTATCATTATTGTATGAAATTGTTTATAATATCTTAAAATTATGGGTTTATTTATCTATCTAGAGATTTAAATCCATCAGCTTTTTTGGAAATTGGTTGTTGACATAAGTAAAGAGTTTTATTACTTAGTAGGCTTTTACATAATTTTCTAATCACGGTAAATTTTTTAAAAAGTCAGATTTCTTTTTTTAAAAAAAAAGTCTATGTCATATAAATAGATGGTTAGTTATAAATTTTTTTAAAAAAATAAAAAATATTTATTAAAAATAGTTGTCATTTTTATTTAGAGTTTAATTTTGATACATTATTAGAGAAAAATTTTACACTAGCAATTAATTAGAAATCATTATAGTTATAACCTTTAAATTAATAATTACAAAATTTGATAATTTTTAATTATATGACAAATGAACGATAATGTAAAAAATTTCTATATTATTAGTGTATTCTAATTAATTTTTTTTTATTTATAATCAATTGTTCACACAATTTCGTAAATGAACACCCCTAGTATTTAGGTAGGATATTCTCTAAAATAATATTTTTCAATATTTAAATCCTTTACATTGACGGTAAAGATTGGACGGAGTAACAATATTAATAATCCATTTTTAACGTGATTAACTACTGTTATAGATAAGAAATGTAATATTATGTAAATACTTTATTAACTATCTTAATTCTATATTTGTAAATAATTAATTATATATCATTTAAACTTTATGCCACCGAAAACCGTTGCTTTGGTAGATTTACACCTTAAATATGAGTAAACAAGTAAAATCTCCACATTGTCATTGTTAAACTAAACTACTTAGCCGGTGTTCGTAAAAATCCCAAAAGGGGAAAAAAAAAAAGTTCCTTGTTATTATGTAACATTTCCTTCAACAAGAATTTGAAAAATATCAAACATGAGAAGCAACTTTGTGCTAATATCTTAATGTGTTTTAATAAATAAGTGTTAGGATAAATAATGAATAATAGCTCTCAATTGTTTTGATTGCGTCAAACAAATCATGTATTTGTAAAATAGATCATATTCAGTCTTAAAAGAAAACTAAAATATGTTTTAGTATAAAACAGACCATCTTATAATCAAACGAATCACAACGCACCTTGAACTCATGTTTAAATAATTGTGTGTGTTAATCTATTTCATGTACATGACTTTATGTAATAACTTTATTCAAAACACAACTATAGCATGTCAACGTACTTAGGATATGTTAGGCTCAGTTTATTTTTAACTTAACTTCTTCTTATAAGTAAAAGCTGGACCAAACACTCTTTATATAAAAGTACTTAAAAAAATAAGTAGCTTATTTTTAAAGAACAAATTATAATAATAAGTAGCTTTTACAAAATCTAACCAATATACCTTGAGCGGAGCTTTTATTAAACTTTTTTTAGAGAACCTCAATTCGAACCTAGATTGGAGCTTTCACAATACCGCTATATTTTCTTTTTTGCTTTGCTCTTTAACTTTATACTGTAAAGGTGTTGAATCCCGCATACATTAGCAATAGGAGAAATTTTGTATTAATAATATATTACAGTAACATTAAAGGTTTATTTAGTTTTAGAACATATGTTTTTATTTTTTCTTGTTTTTACGAATAATTATAGAAATATCATATTATTTTTCATGTAGGATATAAAAATATTTTCTATATAAATATTTTAAAATAAAAATAATTCAACAATAAGATGATATTTTTGTAATTAAAAACAGCTAGAAAATGAAATGAAAAGATGTTTTATACAATATTTTTATTGTATAAATATACTTTTTTATTGGACAAGATAACTAGTTTTAAATAAAATCAAAATTTTTATATTTTTTATCAAATAACTTTCAACTTAAAAGGAGCTTTTAAGTTAAAAAAAATAAAAATTGACAAACAACTTTAAATTATTTTTTAAGCTCTTATTTTCAACTTTAACTTAAAAATAACTTTTAAGTCAAGAATAAGCTAGGCCAAATGCACATTTACTACGTTGAAAAGATGTGCTTCCTGCCAAAAAGGAGCGTAATAGTGTACTTCTCTAAATAAAAAGGCAACATGTTCACTACAACAAGATATGATATAAGAAAATAAAGATATATAGGTTACTTTATCTTATCAAAGTGACTAGCTGGGAAAAGGCATTTAATGTTACATTTAATGTCCCAACAAATACTTTCTTCACAAAGTAAGATCTGACGACCAAAGCTCTTGAAGACCCTTCAACAGATACTTTTCGAGAGCTTTATCAATACTACTAAAGAATTGTACAAGAGAGATAACTGAATTGTTGAAGCCTTAGAATGCTTTCTTTAGCCTTTTGTGCTCTAATAATTCTTAAACAATCTTGTACAAGGTGTTTCAAAGTCACAAAGATCTTAGACTAGAAATTCACCTTGTATATCTGTCTGATAAGACGAAGACTAGTTAGTGAGTCTTACCCCTTACCATTTTCTAAGTGAAATCACTACTGTAGAAAACACTTTTAAATCGGTTAAAAATGGTTTTTTAAATTGATTTTTAAAATGATTTAGATATAGGCAATATAGAAAATTGGATGATTTTAAATCCGATTTTGAACCGAGTTAAAAAAGCTTTTTTAACCTGATTCAAAAGGGAACCGAGTTAAAAAGGATCCCCAAGATTACTCGTAAACTCATGTGATTGGCAAGTTTTTTTCGAATACAAGATCTACAAAATTCTCTCTGATTGTCTACTTATGCAAGACACTCCCAACTGATTTTGTCTCCTCTCTTCGTCCCCAAAACTCAGCTTCCTGTTGCCAGCTATGTTCTCTGTTCTAAACTTCTAATCCTTGGGTTCATGTTCCCAAAACTCCCAACTGATTTGCTCTATTCCTCAGCCACACATGTCACTGAATGCTAGCCGACAAAAACAACACAAATAGCAAACAACATTCGTATTAAACTAGATTCGTCTAATATCTAAACTATACCTCACCAACTACCAGCAAACAAGCACCATATAATAAAGCAACAAATAAATAAATAAGAGAAAATGGTACCTGGAACAAACCTTGCACGTTGTAATGAAACCCCATAGATGGAGGTGGAGGTAGAGCTAGACACAGTTGCCAAGGTAGTCGGTGGCGGCAAGGGAGCGGAAGCACCGCGAAAGCGAGGCGAGGCAGTTGAATGTGAAGATCTTGATGATGAGGGTGAAATTGAGGGGAAGGGGTGTTCAGGGTTGAATTGGGTTTGGGAAAGTGGGATTGACGGTGGATTTGAGAACTGGGATAAGTAAAAAAAAAAATTAGTTTTTTAACTTGGTTCTAAAAGGAACTGATTTAAAAAAACTAATCTAACTCAGTTCTAATTTGAACCAATTTAAAAGATGTTTTAGTATTTACGAAAAGGCTTGCATCATTTGATTTTTTTACTGGGATTTGTAAAGAACTGATTTTAAAAACGCAATCTAAATCGGTTAGACAAGAACAGATTTAGAAAAGTTGCAAATTATTTCAAAAATGCCACCACATTTTTCTTTTAAAAAGATTACCATATAATCAAGTTAGAATATGCAATGCAAAAATGTGATTTTGCACTAGAAAAATGGTTAAAGCCCAAAGAGGCTTCGTTGTAAAGAATACTTGGTTGTTTGAAAAGGCAAGTGAAATAATACTTGGGTTGAGCCTAAAGATGCTTGAGTAAAAGAAAACTTGCAACTTGAATAAGTTATAATGGAACTTGGTGGTGTGCTTAAAACTAGACGTAGTCTCAGGACTAAGACAAACTAGTATAAAAACCTTTCTATTTTTATCTCTTTCTCTTTTTTATCTTGTTTATCCAATTGATATTGTGTTCGCAAGTTTGTGTGAACATTTCCTTTAATTGTTTTGATAAAAGGTTTTCTTATAAGTTTATTTTGACCAAAATTCCTAAATCGTCTTAAGAATCAACGAATTATAGTCTTGCAAAAAGATTTGCAAAAAAGTTTTAAAACACAATTCAACCTCTTCTTGTGTTTCTCTGTATTCTACAATAAGTGATTATATTAATTTGAGTTGTACTATTAAATTATGCTGGAGTGATAATTGCATAAGGAATTGTTAATCACCTATCTAAGAGGTCAAATATTTGATGGTCCGCACAAAACAATTCTAGTGGTATATTTACTTGGAGTATGCTATTCAAGATAGTGTTTTTAGAAAAAGAAAAAATGTGTAAAAATTAGAGAGAGCCTATATCTGAGGCTCTCAATGCCTATTTATATGGCTTTTCTTAGAGTAGTAGTGGTGTTTCTTATGATGATGTGCATGGATACCTTTAAGGCTGATCCTGTGATTTGTGTTGTTATCAATTGATTGTGTTCCAACTCTTGTGCTTTATGTCTACATAAAGTTCAATGCATGGTAGGAAGATTCTCAAACCTTGATGAGTATCAAATCATACTTAGATAATTGGGCTACATATTAATGGGCCAACATATTTTATCTATTTATTTATATGGGCCTAAGTGACTTGAACAAAGTCCAAAACAAAAATAGTATCTTATATAAGTAATTGGTACTTATTTAAAAAAATAAATGATATGTGGAAAAGATTAAAAATAAGGCTCATTTAATGATTGTACTATTGAAGAAAACAATTACGTAAACTTATGTAATTCCGTTGAGTTACACCTTTAAAAATGCTTTTAAACTTTCATCTTTAATTATTCTTTTCTTCCTTTATTTTCTTTCATTTTTTTTAATAAAAAAAGCTGTCCTTCCAAGTCAAACTTGTTCCAATTGTCATCATGTTCTTACCAACATCTCAATAAAAAGGAATGACAGGATTCCTAATCATTTTTCAAAGTGAATATTAGTCAAATCTTTTCTTATCAATTTTATTAACACTAAATTTAAGGTTTATACTAAAAATACAAAGAATAAAAAATATCAAACAAAACCAATCTTATATTTTTAATATAATAAATTTTTCTCAACAACTTTTTTAGTTTTTAGAGTTAACGTTAATAAAATCATTCTTTTATTTAGGTGACCTTAACATGCCATTAACTTTTTTGTGCCGACAATTTCTACTGTAATATAATTAAGACTCGTAAAATATCTTACTTTTCAAATGAAATGACCTGCTCCCTTCATTTTATTTTTGACTATTTTCTACTAAAGGGTTCTATGCCATATCATATTTATTATTTTGTCTCCCTATATGAATATGAACAGAAAAAAGAGCATAAACTGATCCTCAAAGCCACCCAATCTTGACACGCCGACACTTGGGCGTAATTAATTAGCAGTGAAGGATTTGATTAGTAATTTGTGGATGGCGTGGGGTCCATTTTGACAAGACATGGTGCGATACGCGGCGAAGCGAGTGAATTGGAGAAAGTATGAGCAGAGGGCTGAGGAGGCCTTTGGCTTCGGTATATACAAATATACAATATTCATTTCCTATTGTTTCGTTTGATAAAAAAGAAATAGAGGTAAAAAAGAAGAAAAAGAGTAGAAGTGGGAAGAAATGAATTGTTTAGTAGAGTAGAATTGTAGAAGTGTGAGAATTTTTTAAAAAAATATATAGGATCTATTATGAAAATTTTCTTCACAAAATAACAAAGAAATGCGAGGAAATAGCTAGCTGTCATCTACTCTTCTTCATGATAACAATTAAACCAATTTGCTTGTCTCTCTTATTTTATACTTTTATTATATTATTATTATTATTAAAAATAATATAATAAAAAATAATTTAAAAAGTTAATTTTTTCTATTTATTTTTTATTTTTTTTTAGCCAAATAATTTTAACTTTCACTTTATTTCTCTTCTTTTTTTTTTTTTTCATATCTTCGCTTCCTTTCCTTTTATTTCCTTTCTTTATACCAAACACACCTGAATGAAAGATAAAATTTAAGTATAATATTATTGGTATTTTTAATATTACTAATCCTTTGTCTAGTGGAGCTGAAATATGGTTAAAATTTTATGTCATAAATTTACACATTAAAAAGTAGCATAAATTATGAGAACAAAACTCTAATTTTAACTAAATATTAACACCAAAATCATCTATACTTTGTCCAATAAAAATGCTGTCTTTTTCTCTCTCTTTTTTCTTCACATTGTTTGTTGCCAAAGTACGACTCTATGTTAATATGGTGGCTTTTGGCGTGGAACCCACTTCTAGTTCTAGTGGAGGAAATCCATGGTTGTGGAAGAGCCTGACGTGCACCGCACCATCTATATTTTTATCACGTGGATTTGCGCTGCAAAATCCAATGGTTAAATTTGCCACCTCCCATCATTTTTGACCTCCTTTCGTGTAGATTCCTCAAATCTTCTGACACATGCGGCGTAACGTTAAAGTAATGCATCATATACTTGTGAATGTGTGCCCCTTTTCTAGTTTTCTGGCTACGGCTACGGCTACTTACCGACTCAAAAAGAGCGTAATCTCACCACGAACCTGTATTTTTTTTACCATTCCAATTTCCAATCCATATATTAAATCGAAATTTACGACATCAAATGAAACTTTGACCTAATCTTACGACTTTTAAGATGTTTTTATGATTAATAATTTAAAACGGTGAGGTTCATTGGAGGAAAGACATTAGTTTATGAGTGGAATATTGGACAAAACTCTCGTAATCCCATTCATATGTGGAAACAGAATCGATCCCCACATGGGAGGCACCTGTGCAGGTGCTTCGCTTTTATTTGAGGAGGATGGAAAACTGATGAATAAAACTCGCACCTATGGGGAAAATGATCGTGGTCTATCTCATTTTGGAGTGGATTGAGATGGAGGGAGAAGAAAGATAAAAAAAAAAAAAAAAGTAGTGAGAAAATGATAAATGTAATATTTAATATGATAAAAAATTTAGAAAAAAATAAAAGAAAAATGGAATAAAAGTAAGATGTAAGAGAGTAAGATACATGATAAACATTACTCCACCTATTGCACAAACCTCGTCGTGTAATTGTATGGTCCAGACCAAGGTTGTGAAAATCGCGTGTAAGAGTTTAAGATCTCACATTTTTACGATTTTTTTTCTCAAACCTCATGCAAGATTGACCCAACAATCTTGTTTTATAAATATCGTTGTGGATCACAATCTTTCTCTTCCAATATCGCACGATTCGCTTCATGCCGATCTTTGTGTGTGGTACAAAACTCATTTACTGACCCATTTAAGTCATTTGCAACTGCCCTAAAGTTCTTGATTTCACCTGTTTCACAAAACCATCTCTTACAATGATGATTTTGATTCTCGCTTCTTCTCCCTCTCACACACACTCTCTGCTCTTTAAAAATAAAGAATATAAAAGATAAAAAAGAAGTATGTTAATCAATCGATTAATTATCCTACAATATAATTTATTTTTTAAAAGAGACAAGAACATATATATTCAAAATAAAATCTGAAGAGAAGGGAGTGTATATAATTTTGCTACGTTGGTTAAATACATGAAAAAAAAATTATAAAAATGAGTTTAATGGTCATGCACTGTTAGTGTAAAAAATTTTATACTGTCATCTAATCAAAAATCACCACTAATATGACTTTTAAAGTATTTATTATAAATTCAACAAACTTACAATAAATGGTGGTTTGTGACTGGATGACAGTGTAAAACTACTTTACACTTGTAAGTGCATGACCATTAAATTCTATAAAAATAATCCAAAAGGCATAATAAAATGTATAGAAGTTACATGTGAAAAGCATAATAATGTATGTATATTAAAAATTATCAGTTCAATTTGGATCTATTCGATTTTGTAAACACCAACTGAAAACTAATTTGAATCGATCGATAATGCAAAAAAAAAAAAATCTAAAAAATTCAAAGAAATTCAATTTTCATTGGTTTTCAATTTTTTTTGAATCAGTTTATGTTTTTCTTTTATTGGATTGGATCTAAGTACTCCTATTTATCAAAATTAAATATGTTTTTCTCTTTCAAAATATTACGAATTTTGGTTTTAATTTTTATAAAAAATTGTCATTTTTAATTTTAATATTTTAACAAAAACATGTATTTTTAGTATTTAATAAAAGAATTAAAATTACATCACTTTGAATAAACATAGGAATTAAAAATAAATAAATTTTTAATAGGAATTAAAACTAAAATTTATAATATTTTGAGTGACAAAAACATACTTAATTCTTCCTTATTATTACTTATATTTTTACTTGTATACTCTCAAGTATAAAGCATTTTAAGGATGTGTTTGGAAGTTAGGTTTTAGAGGGAAAAGGGAATCTTGCTAATAAGTATTTTAAGAATGTGTTTGGAAGTTAGGTTTTAGAGGAAATATAGAGCTTAATTTTTAAACTATCGGTTTAAAAAATTTTATACTCTTAATTAAAAATTAGTTAGAAATGATTTTTAAGGTAATTATTATAAAAAATAAATAAATATAAAATACTAGCATTTTAGAATGTACAGTGCACATGATAAATTAATTTTATTAACCCACTAGTGTCGGCTTAGTAATGGAAGGTTGGGGTAGCTTGCATGAAAAGGTTATAAGTTCAAACCTTATTGCTGTCATTATACACCAAAAAATAAATTAATGTTTATTTATATGATTAAAATTTATAATAAATAAATACTTTTGAATATATAAATTATATTATAATCAAAATTGGTAATAAATAAATATTTTCAAACAAATAAATTATATTTTAGAATAATGATAAATAATTTATATTGTGATACAAGGTTATTTTTAATTATTGATAATTATTTTTGAAAAATATTAAAATTTAATTTAAAAATAAAGATGAAAATAATAAATTGAAAGATAAAAGATTAAGAAAATTCCTAAAAACACTCCTAAAAAATGCTTGCATTGGACAATGAGAAAATAAGTTATGCATTGACTGTGTAAAACAGTTTTACACTGTTATCCAATCACAACTAACCATGTATGATAAGTTTGTTAACTTTGATAATAACTATCCTAAAAGTCACATTAAAACTGATTTTCGATTGGTTAATAATGTAAAAGTTTTTACATTAGCAATACATAGCAATTAAACTCTTGAACAATTACTTTTAAAGACATTCTCATTCACAATAGTTATTATAATTTATATAAAGAAAGAATATTTTTTTCATAGTTTTTTATTTCTTAACCAAGTTCCTAAACATATTTTTTGATTCATCACAGCTAACCTCTTTCGAATGCGAACTATTCAAAATATTATTAAGTACTAAATATAAACATATTTTTCAACAGAGATTCAAATTTTGATTTATTAAATTGTGGGGACTAAACCTTCCGCTAAACTCATCCCTCTTTGTCAATATTCTCTCTAAAAAGGAAGAAAATATTATTTTATAATATAATAAAAACAACAATGCATCATTAAAATTGCATCAAAACTTCAGTGGAACCCTCCTCTCGGGACATACAATTTCGAAAAGCATTCTCTTTGCCTTATTCCACCTTCTTGTTATTTCCTGAGCATTCATGGCAGGAGAAGCCATTCTCCCTCTGGGACTCCATATCCCCGCGGTTCTAACCTCATTATACTCTAATACTTATAATATAAGGTGCAGTCTTAACTAACTACACAAACAGATTCAAAAGCTTTTTCTCATCGTCACCGTAAATATCATAGTTTGCCATCTCCGATTCTCCGGAAACCAACGACATATCCGGTGCCGTTGCATCTTGAATCAGCAAAGAATCCGACGCTAGTGCCTGAAAATGAGAAAACATGCTGTCTGAGAATTCATCCAAAGTCGGCGCCACAATCTCCGGTAACGGCCGGAGAACGCCTCCGGCGAGCACCGTGTTGACGGCGGCCTGGCACACGTGCCACTTACCACTGCACAGCAGTCCGACGGCACCGTTAACGGGATTAATCGTTCGCCCGCACGCTTCAAACAGTAGAGACTGAAACAGGGCTGTATATAATTTCATAAGAAGCGATTAATATCGAAGAAAGTAAAGTAATTGAATGAATCAGATAAGAATTTGAATTTAAATTTAATTACGATCTTGGAAAAACAGTAGGTAGGTGAGAGTACCTACCGGGTCTGTGGTGAAGGGAGACGGAGGAGATGAAAAACATGAGGTCGCTACGGCCAAAGAACTTAGCGAGAAAGAGAGTTGCATGTGCTTGTGCTTGGGGTGAATCGATCCACTGGATGGACGACCTGAGGGCGCACCTCTCGCTGCATCTTTTGCGGAGGACTCGGCAACCGTTGCAGCTCATGATTTATTTGCTGGATTAACGGTCTCCGGGGAATGTTTTGGTTTGCAGAGAGAGAGAGGGGGGAAGACGGAGCACTGACGAATAAATAAGTTGCAGTATCAAATTCGGATGAAAAAAAGAAAAAAAGAAAAGAAAAAAGAGATATTTTTCACACCCTAACGAAGTGCGTGCCTTGGAGGGGGAGAAAGATGTATATAGGGAGGAGAAAAAAGTGATAAATGTAACGAGTTACGTAGGAGGGGTGTTTCAGAATGAATTAGATTAATTTTCGAAGAGAAAAATTATCTGAAGCGGTGTCAATCGGATTAATTTTCAGTTTTAGTTTTTTTTTTTTGGAGAATGTATTAAATAAATGGTAATATATATAAGAAATATAATAAAAAAAATATTTAAAATATCAAATATTTTATTTATAAGTTATTATATAATTAATAGTAATATAACTCTTTAAATATATATACAACTAAAAATAATTTTACAAAACTTGATAATTATATTTAGATAGTTATTAAAAAATTATATTTAATTAAATATATTTTTTGATAAATAAGTATAAATTATACAATAATTTTACAAATATATAAGAAATCAAAATGTAAATATGAGAGATATTATTTGTATAAGTTCAATTTGAATTGGATTAGATCGATTTTTAAAATCAAATCCAAAATTAGATTCAATCTAATAAAAAAATTATTTTTTGATTTTCAGTTTGTTTGATTTTTGATTTATTTGATTTGTTTTTTATTGACGGTTTATTTGATTTTCAGATTTTATTGGATTGAATCGATTTATAAACATCATTACTTTGTGAGAAAATTAAGATCTCTTTAGGTTCTTGATTATCTCGATTTATTATTACTCTCATTGAATTACATGTCTTATTCTAATCTCATATATTAAACATTATTTTTTAATTTTTTATTCCTTTAAACTATATTTCTTAATTTTAATTTGGTTTAACAACTATCCCAAAAATTTTATTTCTCAATTATCTCAAACCACTCTTATATTATCTTTCTCTATATACTTATTTTTCTTAATAGTTTATCTCTTTCAATTTATCTTTTGCATTAATATTTTTAAATTGAATGTCAATATATTTTTATTAGAAATTATCAGTAGTTAAAAATCATAGTTTTCAAAATCAAACCAAATTGACCAATTTGTTAACTCAAGAAAACTGGACAATTTCAAATCGGTCTAAAATTGGTGAAAACAAATAAAAATCGATTAAAAATTGGTGCAAAAAGTCAGTTTGAACTGGTGGTTTTCAAATTTTTTATTTTTTCAATGTTTTAAATTTAATCTAAAACATTTTTAAGATAAACAAAAACATATATTTAATAAGGTTTAAAGATAGATATAAAATGATATTTTATTTTAATTTTTTGTGTTATAAAGTTATGATATTATATTTATTTAATATTATTTTATATATTATTTAATTATTATATCATTTTATTAATACTAGTTTAACCACGGTTCAATCATTAAACCTTAAACCAGTGTCTTAACCGGTTCAATGACTGGTCTAATTTTAAAAACATTGTTAAAAATAATATTGTATCACAATATAAATTGTTTATCGTAAATTAAAAATATATTTTATTTGTTCAAATATTTATTTATTATAAATTTTAATTATAATATAGTCCACCTTATATATTAAATTAGAACCTCTATTTTTACCAAAAAAAAATTAAAACCTCTATCTAACAATAGAATGCTTCACTTTGTCCACTCTCCCTCACATTATCTCTCATTTACCCTATGTTTGGTTGAGAGGAAAGAAAGTGAGAAAAGAGAGAAAAGTTTAAAATTTAAATTGAAGAGAAAGTAGAAGAAAAGAAAGTTTTGAAATTTTGTTTCTAAAAGTCAACTTCTCTCTATTTTTCTTTAACTTTTCTCTGACCAAATAAGGAAAAAAAAAATATTATTATCCATTTTTTTCTCTCTATTTCTTTCCTTCCCTTTTCACCTCTTTCGAACATAGTGTTAAACTTTGGTTTATAGTGAAGCAATAACCTTCATGCTCCTTTTCTATGATTACCTTTTTCTTTTCTGAAATTTTAGCTATTGCAAAATCACCTTCACATCACTCACACTTTCACTCTTTTCTCTTGATTTTAGCCAAAACAACTTCCCTTATCTTTTCTTCTGAAAATATGCTTCTTATCTCCACACCTATGCCAATTTATCTTTGGGTTTTTATCTTTATTGGTTCAATAGTTCTTATCTCTCCCGAATTTTTTAAATTTCAAATGATGAATCAATATTGCATTTTGTTTCTCTGAAACTATCGTAACTCCCCTTCGATTTTTATCTCCATTGCTTCAAATGGATCAAATTTTTCAAATTTCAAATGCTTTATTGCTTTGGTAATCTTATTCTGCAATTTTCTTCTTTCTTATCTTTTGTTGTTTTATTTTAACTAGTATTTTAACCTACGCATTTCATAGAATAAATATTTATTTTATATAACTTAAATTTATAAGAGACTTAAATATGTTTTTTGTCCTTGTAAATATAGTCCTCAACACTTTTAGATTGATCTTTTTTAGTCCTTGTGGTTAGTCTCCCTTTATTGAACGATGGCATGGCTAACAAAAAATCAAATCACTTATGCCACCTTATTAAAATAAAGCCACCTATGTACTCCTTGTGTGGCTCATTCTATTCTTATCAAAAGAAAGCTTTCACGCTCTGTTCTTCTAAAAAGAAAGCTTTCACGACTTACATTCTCATGCTCACCAAGATAACTTTTTTAAATCAGATTTCACGATCAAGAGCATCGAGCTTCAATAGTGATTTCTTTTTCTTTTTCCTTTTTCTTCCTCTCTATGATGAGGCATGGTTGTTTCAACGATGGGGTTTTGGTTTAGGGTTTAAAACTCAGTACTTCCTACTTTATAATTCAATCAATTACTCATGCATATGAATAAAATAAAATAAATTACACATGCACAAAAATATAATGTTATTTGTACAACAATTTAGGGGTGTTCACAAGCACGGGTAACCGTTGACCCGAACCAACCCAAACCGATCCAATTACTTCAGTTCGGTTTTTTTGAGCGTTCGGGTCATACCTGACCCAACCCGTTCAAACCCGTTTGAGTACAGGTCGGGTAACGGGTTTTAATTTACAAACCCGTTTACCTATGAAGCCGACCCGTTGAAGTGATATTTTATTTTATTTATTTTTATATATTTTATATACTAATAATTATTAATTAGTGAATTACTAATACTAAATAAGACAAAGAGTAAAGACACCCCACATACCCATGAAGTAGTGAACCCTTGTTAATTTTAGATCACTACATATTTCTCGCATGTTGTTGTTGTTATTTTTCTCTCGACTCTCATTCTAAGTTTCTTGTAAGCTTTATACTAATTTTAGAAACAAGAATGATGAAAAACAAAGTCCAAAAATAAATACAATATTTTCATAATGTGTCAAAATTTATAAAAAACATATATAATTTTTAAAAAAAATTAACAAATTTTAAATACACGAACCCGATTACTTGACCCAAACCAACCTGTTAATGACCGGGTTGGTTTGGTTTGAGTTTGACACTAAAAAAGCATGAACCTGACCCAACCTAACCCACACAATTTTGATCGGGTTGGGTAACAGGTTTAGTCAAGCCCAACCCAACCCAACCCAGCTACACCCCTACAACAATTTGTATAAGGACAAAACTTAGTACAATTTTTTGGGTGTTTTTAGTGTTGTCCCCCAATCAAATTTGAACTTTTACCTCTGTAATCTGCATTGATATTTAATGCATGTAGATTATCGAGGTAAGCATTTAATTTTGATTGAAAAACAACACCAAAAGTACACAAGGAACTTCATTTAAGTTTTGTCCTTTGTATAACAACACTTTTTTGTGTCTATCTCTTTCTTGCATGTCATTTATTATATCTCATAATAATAGAGAGAAATAGATACAAAAAGTATTGTTGTATAAATTGTTGTATATGTATCATATCTTTTACACAAATAATACTTGTAGTGTAAAAATATATGCATAATCTATCACCGCCAATTGTCAATCAACCTTGCTACAGCTTCACTGTCAAATGTGAATTACATTGTGATTATCAAAATTTTGATTGTAATATAATTGTGAAAATATATATAAAAAAAGCTTAACAGCACACGCTATTTAAGATGACATACTTATATTGTATGCATTAAGATCTTGTCTTTATTGATAAAACCAATTATTTTCATATGGCTGCAGTAAACGAGTCAAATAAATGACATGTCTTTATACTTACAGTGTTATTTATCAAAACAATTGGCTTTATCAAGCCAAGATTATGTGTAGCTAATTAGAGGAAGCAACAAGACTAATCTGTCATCTTGCCTCCTTGCTCACGTATAATCTAGTTCAATGAATATCTATTCATCCTTAAATAAAATTAGCCATAAATGGTTTGAACCAATCTAATTGAAAAATCAATTTTCTATTGACTTTCAAATCTGTTCACTCTTAAATAAAATTTATTAATCAATTCTTTGTCATTACTTGAAGCTTTGTTGTCCCTTTTTCAAAGAGCATTAGCGCACACGACATTCTTTTGTGAATTAAAAGGTATGGTTGTTTTAACTTTTTTTCGTTGGACCTCTATGTGGGTTCACTGTGCATCTCAAATTATTTATTCTGATTGAGTCAGTGGGTTAGGGTGTGGGGACCAACAAATGGTTTTGGTTATCATCTATTTTTAATCAATTTCATTTTTTCAAGAATGAGTTTTACGACTGTCTTTCACCGTGGTGGTCAATTTGTCAAGGATTATAAGTGGTTGTATAAAGGGGGAGGTGTCCATGAGAAGGAAAAGTTAGACATAGTGGAGCTACTTTGAAATGCTATCAATAGTTAAAGGACTTGGATACTACGAGGATGTGGTCTATTGTGGAAGGTCTACAATGAATTTAAAAGCATATATTTGGATCTTCTTGTTATGGAGGTTGCTAATTTTGCTATCAATAATTGTTGTGAGGCTCATGTATACAACATTATTGAAAAACAATTCTAATTTTCGATTTCAAATTTTTAAAATACTGTTTTGATTTAAAGATTTTATTTTTATTTTAAGAATTTGTTTTCTTTTTTAAGATTAGAATACAAGTTGTATAAATAAAAGTTCTTGAGATGAGAATAATCACCTAACTTGGAGAGGAGGTCACCACCCTAAGTGAGAGAGGAGGTTATGTGAAGGGAGGATTTCACAAGTTTGTTCAAAAAACTTGTAATGGGGTGTAATTATTTGAGAGATGAATAAAATTGAAATGTTTCGTTGACATAGACAAGAGATGTCGAACTGCATTAAATAAAATTTGTATTCTTCCGCTATTTCTATTTAGTGTTGTGTGCGTGCCTCCCCAACAATGATATCAGAGCTAGGTTTTGTGGCCTGATGACTTGTGTGATGAGTATCATTCGTGTGGGATCCTTGTGTCGACAGTCTTTTTGGCGATAGGAAGTCAAGCGACGTGTCCTAATAGCTAATGGCGATGCAAATTTTTGTGTTGAAAGTCTTCTTGGCAATGAAGAAGTCAAGCGGTGTGTCCTTATAGCTACAGCGGTGCAAGTACAAGAAGTGTCATCATCCAATACTCATGGAGTGGAGGTGGAAACCCACCAAAGTTTGCGGAGCAGAAGCATAATTATAGAATATTGCAACAAGCATCCATGATAGCGAGAGTTGAAAAAAAAATTGAAAATTTTAATTGAGGGAGAAATTGTTGAGAAACAATTCAAATTTTTTATTTTAAATCTTTAAGATATTGCTTTGATTTAAAGATTTTATTTTTATTTTAAGATTTTGTTTCCTCTTTTAGGATTAGGATACAAGTTGTATAAATAGGAGTTCTTGAGATGAGAAGAACCACCCAGTCTAAAGAGGGGGTCACTACTCTAAGTGAGAGAGGGGGGTTATGTGAAGGGAGAGTAATTATTTGAGAGATGAATAAAATTAAGATGTTTTGTGGACGTAGAAAAGAGGTACCGAAATACATTAAATAAATTTTATGTTCTTCCACTATTTCTATTTAGTATTGTTGTATGTGTGTTTCCCTAACAGATGGGGTTGGTGAAAGGAGTGCAATTCTGAATTATGGTGGGGGAATGGTGATAATGAGGATAGGAGGAATGGTGGTAGTGAGGGTTTGGGTCAAACTAGAATTAAGGGGACCAATGAAGAGGTTTGTGGTGGTGATGGCTTGGTTCAATCTGAAATTGAGGGGATAATTGAAGAGACTCATGGCAATGGTGTCAGGTTGGGTCATACTAGAGTTGACAATGTTTTAGGTGATGAGGAAGAGGTAGAAGTTGATTACAATGACAATGATGCAAATGTAGTACATTTTGATGATAGTGAAGAGGAAAGGACTTTTGGTTTGGAAGATGGTTTTGGCCTCTTAACATTTGAATGTCGAGAAAAAATGCTTTGCATATGTCTTGACTAAAGGAATTCCAGTTGATGTTATCATGAGATGGATGATTCATGCTTTTTAGATTAATTAAGGTATATATGGAAGACTGTATATATGTGGTATAACAGTAAATGGTTACCTAAAATGCTACTTTCTCAAAGAAACATGTACTGCAGGTTGAATGCATTCTTAGGCCACAATTTTGGTTTTTTGGTTCCTGCTTATTTTGGTGGTTACTTTTGGTTTGTTTCAATTTTGATGAGTTGGAAGGTTCTTGTGTGGACGAGCTTGTTGTCAATAAAAGGATTAAGGGATATGTTGAGCATACTAATCATTAAATTTTTCTTTGCTTTGTTAGTGCTGTGATAGACACGTTGACATTATTTAGTATCTATTTCAAGAGTCTAATAAGATGGGTTTTCATTTTGGGGGGGTGGGCTTTCTTGTTTCTGCTGAATTATTTTTGTTCTTCCTTGTATTTGTTTTCGGTGGTCCTAACTGTGGCACACCTTGTGTAGCTTAGGTTCCTTTTTATCATAAAGTTTTTTGCCTCTAAAAAATTAACTTATTAAAAACATAAATTAATTTGTTTTAAAAGAATTGAAGTAACTATTTGAGCAATTTATTAAAATAGTTTTGAGTTTATGGACTATTTGAGCAATTTATCAATCACTTTTAAAGAGATTTGGTGAAAAGCCCAAGTACAACAAAATAACAATAGACTAGGCTTCGTTTGGTACCGAAGAAAAAGAGGACAAGAAGAAGGAAGATGGTGGAAGTTAGTTGTTTGGTAGAGTGGAAGTGTGAAGAAATTTTTAAAAAAATATATGGGACCCACTTAAAAAAAAAATTAGTACAAAAGAGCGACAATTTACGCAGAAATAACAGTTGCCCAATTCAAATTGATTTTGGTAGCTCACGGTCCCTTTTTTTAAAACCAAAATTGATTTAGGCCCTCCCTTTTTTGTACAAAATCGATTTCCTAGTGAATGGTGATGCTTTCGTTGGTGTTTCATTATATAATAATAATAATATATTATTATTATTATTAATATTAATAATAATAATAATAATAAAATAATAATCATAATCATAAATAATATTAATAATAATAATAAAATAATATTAATGATAAAAATAAATAATAATAATTAAAATAATCTTAACTTTTATTCTATTTTTTATTTATTTCTCTTTAATCACAGAATCTTAACTTTCACTCTATTTATCTTCTATTCTCTTCCCTTCCATTCTTTTTATTTCTTTCTTTTTTACCAAACACACCCTAAGTAAACAATAGGGGCTTAGAATCGGATGAACCTAAGCTTTCACAAGTCCTGAATATACAATGCCGTCACACGTATATAGAACCAATGAATTTTTTATGTTTTTTAAAGCCAAAAAATATATATTATTGAATAAATATGATACCAATCCCAGCACAAGATGTGCATCAGATTGAATACATAAGGCATAAACAGACTCCATATCTAGACAAGGATCTATTCAGAGCATTCAGCGTGGCGATATAATCTGTGGTGGACTCTTTACGAAGAAAGAGAATAGCTATACAATCCTGGCTAAATCCACCTCCAATCACTTGTTGACTGACTGCCTTGCACAACTTTGATAAACCTCCTGGTATACTCGTTGGTGTAGACCGCATGCATAACTTGAAATCCGCAACATTCATCTCAGGACAGGACATAACTTTCACTATTGAAAGAAAACATCCGCTTAGGCATGCTTACTTTCCACGGTCCAATCCATACATGTGAGTGTATTTGCTCTCCCACCTTTCCTTCTATACACCTGGCACTAGTAGCGGCAAAATGCCCCTCATAAATGTTATCCAAAGGTTCTCATACTGGCTCTGCTCCCCTGCACTTTTAGGGGTATCTTCATAAATGTCTGTTGTAGCCTTGCACAATTTTTGATAGTTCCTAAACATACCAACAAACAAATTATCAGCACTTTAAATCAAGAATATGAAACTCGATGTTCAAGCAGCAGAAAACAGATCAAAAGAATTGTAACGTCTCTGCAATACAATGTATACCCATGCATTGGCAATTCAAGGCAACGTGTTTGCAATACAATTGATTGATTGAATTATTAAATAGGAAGCATTGAATTGTATAAGTTTAAAGAGGGGGAAAACGAAAACGAAAAAACATCATCTGTGGGTGGGTGCCTAACTGGCGTTGAGGCCTGGGGCAGTAGATCGTGATATCTATCAAGCATCGGAGGCAAACATTAACCGATTTAATAATGTAAATCATGAAGGTTTTTTTTTTTTTTTTTTAATAATAAAAAAGAAGAAGAAGAAGAATAGAATGAGTCAAATAACGAATGCATTCGTGGCCTCATTTTAATGATATGGGATAAGTGATTTGGCTTTCCATTATCGTTAAATAAAGGGTAACTAAAAAAGATCAATCTAAAAATGTTAAGGACTATTAAAGGAGAAAAAAAAATTACAGGGATTAAAACCAGAACCCCTTATATTTATCGAGACCAAAAACATATTTAGCATTTTATAATAAATAAATACTCCTATATAAATTATATTATAATTAAAATTTGTAATAAATAAATATTTTTGAGCATATAGATTATAATAGTATTTTAGCCTGTTTATTGCATAGAATAAATGTTATATAACTAAAATTTATAATAAATAAATACTTCTAAATATATAAATTATATTATAATTAAAATTTGTAATAAATAAATATTTTAGAACGTATAAATTATATTTTAGATTTATGATAAATACGTTATATTGTGATACAACATTATTTTTAATTATTGATAAATTTTTTTAAAATATTGAAATTCAAGTTAAAACTAAAGATATTGAAAATAATAGATTAAAAAAGATAAAAAATTAAGAAAAATTCCTAAAAATGCTCTTATTGAAAAATGATAGTAAAAAATGCTACTATTCAATATAGTTATTCTAATTTATATAGAAAGAAGGATATCATATACATGTTAGGAGCGTATTTGAATTTTAAAAATTATATATATATATATATATATATATATATATATATATATATATATATATATATATATATATATATATATATATATATATATATATATATATATGGGTCAGGATTCGTTGACACTAGGTGTCAAAGTTAGTCAAATTACACATTCAATAACTTTTTATAGAATGCAAATTTAATTAATCCAACCGTTGAATTATGTGATATTATCTTCATGATCATGTATATCAAATTTCACATCATTTGAACTTTTTTACATGTGTTATCTAAAAATGAATATATATATATATATATATATATATATATATATATATATATATATATATATATATTAATATCATATTATACGTCAAAATAAATTGATGTGATAAACTACTAAATAATTTGAAATTATATGAAATTTTGTATAATTAATCTAATTAATAAGAACATCAAATTCAATGGTTGGATTGGTTATTCTACAAAGAGTTATTGAAAGTGTAATTTGACTAACTTTGACACCTGGTGTCAACGGATCCTGACCTTATACATATGTATACACAGGTGTGTACACACGTGTGTACACACCTGTGTATACATATGTATATACATATGTATGTACATACATATATACATATGTATATATGTACATACATATGTAAATATATATATATATATATTTGAAATTGGTTTCTGATATTCGATTATAGCTTGTTAAATCATTTAGTTGATATTAAAAACATAAGAGGATATACTAAATGCATGTTACGAGAGTGAAGTTCACCTCTTCATGAAATGAGAGTATTCAAATCAAATTAAATGTGAGGAAGTAAGGAGAGTGGTCATGGAGACCTGAGAAAGCAGATAGTTTACAGTTTACACGTTTATATATAGAGAGGAATTTTAAATTTACAATAAACAATTATTGTAATACAATGTTAATGTTTAATTATTGATAATTTCTTTTAAAAAATATTGAAATTCAATTTAGAACTAAAAATATTGGAAATGATTGATTTAAAGAGATAAGAGATTAAAAAATTCTTAAAAACACTCTAGTTGAAGTGTTGAAAAATAACAGCTAAAAACGCTTATGTTAAATAATAACAGCTAAAATCACTCTCATTTAAGATAGTTATTTTAATTTATATAAATACTAGTATTTTAATCTATGCATTGCACAGAATAAATATTTATTTTATGACTTAAATTTATAATAAATAAATAGTTCTGAATCTATAAATTATATTATGACTAAAATTTGTAATAAATGAATATTTTTGAACATATAGATTATATTTTAAATTTATAATAAACAATTATTCTAATACAATGTTAATTTTTAACTATTGATAATTTCTTTTAAAATAATATTGAAATTTAATTTAGAACTAAAGATATTGAAAATGATAAATTAAAAGAGATAAGATGTTAAAAAAATCTCTAAAAATACTCTCATTGAAAAATAACAATTATAAATACTATCGTTTAAGATAGTTATTCTAATTTTTATATATAAAGAATATATAGGAGATTAATTTTCATATTCAATCTCTTGGGGATTCTATAATCTCTGATTTCTTGTGCTTGGTTGGTGAGTTATACATTTAATTCTTCAATTCTTTTCTGTCACAAAATTGTTTGCAGGTTGTTATCAATTATGGTGCTTCTTGGTATGTGTGAATAACCAATTTTATCTGAGTATAATTTTTTTTAAAAAATATAATAATAATCTGAAAAAAGAAGATAAAGATAAGATCTTTAAAATTTTGAAAAAATAATATCTGGGAAAATAAGAGAAGATAAGTCAATTATAAATCATGACAACGATCACATAGTTGAATTGAAGATATTGTGGGATATTGGAGGTTGATTACAAATGGGTAAGCCAGTTTGGCTATAAAAAAATGACCCACGAGCATTGAGGGGGGGACAGAAAAAAGGCTTTCAAAAAAAATAAAAATACTAGACCGAAACACTCTCATCCATAGAAAAGAACGTTTTGGTGGCTATAAGAATACAAATTGGTGCAGCATTTGCTGCGAGAGGAAACCACACTCAAGCCATGATACACAGATTCATTCAGAGGTTTTATTCTATTTTATTTTTTAATCTTATTGTATAGTTTTGTATTCTTAACGAAATACAAAGAGGACATTGCTCTTCTTTTTTTTTCTGCTCTCTGGGTTCAAGTGTAATGTGTTCAATATATACGTTGCAAGGATTGTGCATTCTATCACTTCCTTTTAATTTGTGAACATCACGTCACTGTCTCCTTTTCTTTTTCATTGGTTCCATTCCTATGTTTATTTTAATTATTTGTTGATTCTTTTTTATTCCCAATGTATTAAAGGTCATGTTTTTTTTTCTTTTTTATATAATTCTTTTTCTCTAGTTTTATTTTGTTTGTTAATTTCTTTCATTTCATGTTTTTTGCTTTTGGCTCAAGCAATGGCATTCCGTTTTTGCAACATTCTTTTTATTTTTTTTTATTTTTTTTATTCATATGTTTAGGTGTTATACATCCCTAATTCTATTGCTGTTCACATATATCAACTTTTAATCTTCCCTAATTATTTTCGGTTTGGTTTCTCATTTATTCAAAAAATAAAATTGATATCTAAAAGTACATTTTTTTGTGGTATAATTCTCTTTGAATTTCCAATTTCAATCGATTGCAGTTTTATGTATATATTTTTCCTTTTCTTTTCATAAAAAAAAGAAGGATAATTTTGATCTAGGCAAGATTTATGATATCGATTGAGTAGCGGATGTTATCTTTGATGTCATTTGAATCATGGAGGTTTATGAATAGCCATTTGCTATCATAAAATTTTATGCCTTAATAGGTTGAAAGGTAAGCTTCTTATACAAAGTCGAAAAAGTAAAAATTATCTGAATACGCGACAACCGATAACGTTAATTGAATTGTAATTACTATCTTTGATGTTATTCGGATTGTAAGGGTTTATTCATTAGCCATTTGCTAGCTTGAACCCTTCTCCAAGGATAAATTCTTTTTTTAAAAAAAATCTTTTCAAAAAAAGTCCTTTTGAATTTTAAATAAAAAATACATTTTCAAGTTTTCTTTACCATAAAGATAAGAGGATAAAGTCCTTTAAAAAAAATACATCTTTTCAAATTTTAATTTAAAATTCTTTTTTCTTTAAAATAAAACAAAAATCAAATTTCTTTCTTATCTTTAAAAATACAAAAAAAGTAAAAATTAAAAATCACAAAAATATTTTTATTTTTCTTATTTTCTTATTGGGGGTAAAATAAATATGTATAAAGTCACTTAGTTTTGCACAAAATTAGAGGTACCGTTTATAACAGATGTTGTAAGGTGCTAATACCTTCTTTACATGTAATCGACTCCCAAACTTATCTTTGATTTCAAAGACCATTTTTTAAGGATTTTCCAATATTTTTTTCCCTCAAATAAAATTTTGATAGCAACTTCATTTAAAAATTATTTTTTGCGCCATCTCCATTGTGGCCCCGCTTGCGACAGTGTGTTACTACTTCTCCCTAATGTGTCTATTCATATTGTCTAATACATAGTTTTGCCACCTCTTTTTCGGTGCTCTACTCATTTTTTGTGGACTATGTTTTGGATTTACCCTCTAATAATTTTTTGAGTTTTATGTGTTTCTCGTATTTATTACGCAGGTTTTTACTCTTTGCTTGCGCTAACTTTAGCTATCTATTTTTCTTTCACAATATGACTGTTTGAGGTTGATACTTCTTATTGCTTCAAATTCGGAAACCATTATTTTGGTCCATCCTTAAATTAGAAGGTATATTCTTTCTCTCATGTCTTTCCCTTTTTCTGAAATGTATCATATAATTTCTGGCATTTTATTTGAAGTATGTGTTTAAATATATTCTTTCTCTCATGCATTTTCCTGTTTTGAAATATATCATGTACTTTTTGGGCATTTTATTTAAAGTATGTGTTTAAATCTTATCCTGCTAGGATAGTTCAAGACTACATTGCACCATCCATTTAGTTCATTTTTAATTGTTTTGTTTTGTGCTCTTTTCTTTACTTTCCTTTTAGTGGTTAGCAATTCTTTTTTTATTATTTGTGCGTATAAACATTTTATAAGCACAAATGGAGTAGAGAAAATGATTATTATTTTCAATCAGTACATTGAATTTCCTTTTAGCAGTTAACAGTTTTTTTTTTACCCTTTTCTTTTAGCGGTTAGCAGTTTTTTTTTTTAATCCCACTTCATTTTTAGGTTGAAGAACATTTTATAAGCACAAAGGGTCATTCAGTATTTCGTTTCTACTTTAATTTGATAGTATTTTACATATGTAGTGTATTGAAATTTTTAATTTAAACAAAAATTAACACTTTGTTTTTTCTTTTTATCCTTGTCATGATGTATTACTCCAAACAAAACTGTGAGGCTAACACTCAATTAGGAGGATAAATCTCAAAACATAAGCAACAAAAAGCCTTCTAAACATTTCTATCTCTACATAGCATAGTTGTCTTCTACATTCTTCCTCACATCGCTTTTTTTTTTTTTCTTGGGATTCAGATTCAAAATAGGGGTCGTTTAAACAAAATAGTTACTTCTGGTTTGTTTATTGGACAAGTTGAATATAAATAACAAAATTTGCTTGCTTTATCAGATTGTAATCTCACCAAAAATCAGCTCCTAGCCCGACCTTTTTACTGAAATGGGTCAAACATATTTAGACCTACTGTTAATACAAATAAGTTCTTTCAAAATATTGCATATCGAAGTGTTAAGACAAAAACAACATATTAAGTAGTTCTTAAAGTCAATAACAGGAAAATAAGTTTTGGTTCGGTTAGGAAAATGTTACCATTTATGCATTAATGGAAGTCAGTAGTACCCCATTTATATCCCACCTTGAAGATTCACCAGTAAAAACTCCATGTCTTGATTTCTGATTATAAAATCAAACAAATATAATTATTGTTGTCATCCCACCCTAATTTGGCCACTGATTGTGATGATTTCAGGATCATTTTGATTATTCATAAAATTGATACCATGAGCCCACCACTAATCCCATCACACTTTCTTAACAGTATAAGCTTCAGTACTCAATGTCTATCCCTTCCTACTGTAAAATTCTCTCCATGGAAAATCATTATGCAAAGCGTCAATTGATTATTCATTATGGGACAGTTCAAACATAAATTGAGGAAACTGAGTACATTAACTTTAAAATAAACTTGTTATATTGCTCCTCTTCTATTGATCTCCTCTTCTATTGATCACAAGAACATATACTGTAGTTCTAATTAGTGATATAATAGTCATTTATATAAGACTGCCAAAAAGCGTTTCTTTGATAAATAAATCTAAACAAATGCAAGTAGATAGAAAGAATGGACACTCTGAAATATCCAGTTAATAGCTCAAAATTAGGTACATATGAACAATTTGTTCCTTTTTGTTTTCCTCCGTTTACTAATAATTAAGTGGGCACTGTTGGTTCCTTTACTTCTTTCGTTAACATGAAGCAAACATTAAAAAATCACGTAGAAGACAACTTTTTTCATTGGCAGAGAAGGCATTCTTCTCTTATATTTGCTTTTGTTTCTCAATTTAAGAAGAAAATCTACATGAAATCATAAAGTATAAATCATTGGGATTGGGGTTCTTTTTTTGCTACATGGTTCTCTTTATCTATAATAGAAATTCCTTATTAGAAATTTGGCTCTGCTCACATCTAATGATTTTTTCATTCCAAAGAAAATATCTTGATCCAAAAAATCTAACTGCTAGAGAAGAAATGGAAATTTAGAATCATTCCTTTGACTAATACCCATCTTGAGTTCTGCATGAATATACTGTCTCAATTTATAGCTAAGTTTGTATCTCAGTTTCTTATTTTGTGTTTATTCAGTATATGCCTTATGCTTCTTTTTGCTATATGACTAGAACCCACTGCAAGAGAATGTTGATATACTTGGGACTTTGAGGCAATGCAGGTTGTAGGTTGCAGCTTGATTATCACAATAAACCACTGCCTCCACATTAGAGATTTCATCTGAAGATATATCGGACATTAACCAATTATCTATGTTTCCTTCCGAGTATTCTGATAAAAAATAAAAAATAAAAAAATCAACTATTTGTGTATATTTTGAAAAGTGTATATTTTGATCATGACCGTGTATATTATATTTTGACCATGGCTGTGTGGTTTAACCAAATAAAATGAACATAAATATTAGTTGTTAAACCGCGGGCGGCCATTATAAAATATTTGTCTTTTATTATATTCATCTTACGCAAAAGATTGGACAATGAATATGATTGCAAACGTATATATTAGCACAATTATTTAGTGTTTTACTGGTATATACATATTGTTAACATAATAAAAGACCATGTAAATAAATTAGTTAGTTGATATTACGAAGTGATTTAAGACTTAATTACAATTTTAATGTATTGCCTTTAGGACATAGACTTAGGGCACCTCTTTATTATCAGCTTCTAGCTTTTAAAACGTGAAAGATCTAAAGGTAATGCAATATGAAGTTTTTGAAACCATATGGTTAATATATTTTTATTCAATTTAAAATGAAAGATGTCTTTAATTTTGGTTATTTTTTTATTAGTTATAAAATACTCATTTGTAAAAAGGCTTTAAATTAAGATATCAAAAGTTATCCTTTCTTAAATTTATACTATTTTTTATGTTCGACACCTTTTCAATAAAGATTTTATAATCTACTTTCTTAAAATTAAATTTATAACTATATAAAAATTTAGTGGATTAATCATAGTGAGTTATAACAAAATACTTATTTGATCAAGTTTTTTTCTAGATTCATACATATGATGAGAGAAATATATTATGTGAAAAAAATAAATTGTTTCTTTTTGTCTAATATTTTTTATAAAATTGTTTTCTTAAAGTAAATAACTGTTCCAAATAAAAAAGAATATATTTATTATTAATTTAAAATTAATTTCATTATAAAATATTTAATAATATAATATGAATAATTACTCACATTTTTAATAATAATTAATTATAACAATAAAATTTACATTTTAAATTTAACTCATGCAATGCACCGGCTAAAACGCTAGTTTAGGGTAAAATCAAATTCAAACCAATTATATTTTATTCGATTAATTTGGTTTGGGTTTTGAAAATATTTTCAGTAATCAGAACCAAACCAAACCATTAAAATTGGGTTTGTTCAAGTCATCGGGTTATGATTAAAGATAAAATAATATATTTTTTCAAGTTTTTATTTCCACTTATTGTCTATTTTATATAAATATTTGATTTATATTTGTGCAAGGTAAAAATTATTCATTATTTTTTATTAACTAATTATTTATTTTATTTAAAATATTTAATTTTTTCATAGTTATCACTATATACATATATATATATATATATATATATATATATATGTATATATATATATATCATTAATTTCTTTACATATAATAAAAAAAATATAATAAACATGACCAAATTAAGACATTTGGTAAAATTAGATAAGAATATAAGAAAATTAAAATACATGAAAAGAAAAGAAAATACAAAAGTAGAAGCAAAATTTAAGCTCTAAGTCAAACTTGTATTAATCTAAAAGTTAAAGAATAGTTGAACAGGTTATCAAGTTCGTTCGAGTTAAAGAAAAAAGATAAATTCAATAACCGAACCAATTATAATTAATTTGGTTCATCTTTAAAGTGAAAAAAATTAATAACCGAATCAATCCGAACTAATTTAATTAATTTAATTTGAATTATTGGGTTCATTGAGTCAACCTCCTCACAATGATTGAACTTTGCAATATGAGGATAGGTACAAACTTGTTCATTATGTTATATTGTTTTGGTTAAATTAATTAGTATGTCTTTGAACTATTTGAAAATTTTTAATTAGGTCCTTAAACTAAAAAGAAATTATAATTGAATCCTTGATCTTGTAAAATTTTTTGTAATCAAGTTCATAGTTTTAGTCTATTACAGCTTAAAACTGCTAGAAAATGTCAATTTGTGACGGTTTTAAAAACCTTAAGAACTCAAGTACAAAAACTTTATAAGATCAAAGACCCAATTATAATTTTTTTAATTTGGAAACCTAATTAAAAATTTTCAAATAATTCATAAACTTATTGATTAATTTAACCTATTGTTTTTAACCACTGTTTCGGGCTTTTTTAATATGAAACAGAAATGTTTGATTTTGCTCTTTAATACTATATTTTTATTATTATTATTATTTTGTACAATGAAGGTAATAAGATTTGAATATAGAATTTTATATAAATTATCCAAACCCCCACTACTAACACAAGTATGTGATTTCTAAAACTCTTTAAAAATCAAAATTTTAAAGCGTATGATAAAAAATTTTATATAATGATATTTTCTTTATTTCTAGTTTCATTTTTGAAACAAATTAAACAAATGAAAAGTTATTATTTTCTTCCCCCCTCCCCCCCCCCCCCCCCCCCCCTCCAAATCAAATAATATAATACAATGTAATATGTTCACTTCACTTTCTATAATCATTTTTAGATATTAGCTATATTTTAATTATTTTTAAATAATTATATATAATTTGGCCAAAAGTAAAATTATTTGAAACACAAATAAACATTTTAGATGATCATATTAATATATATATTTACATATAAATATATTAATACTTAAATTAAATTATAGGGTAAAATAATACCACACGAGAAATGAATATTTTACATAAAAGCATATCAATATCTAAATTATTTTATATGTTCATTGTAATAGAATTTTTACTTACATTTTTTTAGCTATGTGAATCTTCACAAAAATTGCTAATAAAAGAAATAATGTCTTTAAAATATTGTGATTTAATCCATAATTTTTCTTGAAGCTTACTTAATATGTATTCTTTTCTTGGTATATTACAAGGAGATAAAATTTTACATAAATGTGTTAATATATAAATTATATAGGTAAATGCTTATATCAACGTGTAGTAACATATAAATTATTATATTTGTGAATATTTATATCTCACAGAGATATAAATTATATGTAAAAATGTTATTAGTAAATAAAGATCAATCAATGTAAATATATCTTACACACACATAATTTTAAAAATGTATGAAAATTTAAAGGTAAATATATTTACATTATTTATGAATAAAAATTTTACACAAAGTACATAAATTTTAAGTTGTAGAAGTAGATATAAATAAAAAATACTATAATACTTGAGTAAAAATATATTATAATAGAATGAACATGAAATTAAAATTATAATATAATTTATTTGTGAATCTTTCTTTCTTATTTATTATTCTCTGGTCTAATTAATTTATTGAAAAAAATTCTTTTATCTAAGTAAATTTAAATTTTCTTTTTTACATTAATATCTATGTGTGAATTGATTAATAGTTAAATAATAGATAAATTTAACACACAGAGAGATGAACTTTTTTGTATGAAAGCACATTAACATTTAAATTACTAAAAAGGCATATTTTATTATAATTTTTGTATGTTTCTCTAATTTATATTTATATCTATATACATTTGCAAGTCACGTCTACAAGACTCCTATCACATGTCACACTATAGAGGATTTCGCTAATTGTCAATCTCTCTAACCTTAGTCAAATCTCAACTTTTAAAGTCCTTTCAAACACATACCATTTTTAATTTGTTTTGATTATGAATTCGCTCTGATATATTTACTACGATGCAATTCACATTGTAGCTCGCAACTCTGATATAGTTTTTTTTTCATATATAAAAGAAATATATGGAGATTTAGAGGTAAATACTTAGTGGTAAATACTTACATTGTATGTGAATAAAAATTTTACACAAAGTAAATTAATGTCTAGGTTATACAAGTAAATATAAGTAAAATTATTATAATCTAAGAGTAAAATTATACTAAAATAGGATGAACATTTTGTATGAAAAAATATTGCGACATCCTCTCTTTTTTCTAGTTTTCTTATTGCGGAAAAAACTAAAACCGGCATTTTTAATAATTATTAGCATTTGGATATTGTTTTTATTAATTGTGCTTGTAATTATTAAGGGGACTTACATTTATAATAAAACAAAAATATTTGAAAGAGGTTTTATTTATTTAATTCTTAGGAGAAAAAATTAATAAGCGTAAATAAATTTATTATTGGATTTCAACTTAAAATTCTAGTGATGTTTTAATATTAAAAAGACTTCAATAAAAAAATTAAAATTTATTATGATGTGTATTAAAAATGATTTTGTAAATAATTAATTAAACCAATTAGACTACATATCAGTAACTAGTTTTTAATTAATTTAGGGCTTAAAATAGAATGTTAGTGTGTAAGACTTGAATTTGTGTTGTTGGTTTTTATCCCCTTTGTCTACCTCTTGTTGAGCCAGCCCATATATGGTTGCAATAAAATATCCCTTCTTTCCTTTGACCAGCTCTCGGCTGTGTAAACTTCCATCCCTCCAGCCCAATTATGGTGGACGTTCAGATGGTCTTTGGGGTAGTAATGCACCCATTGGCCCATAACTTGTGGGAAGGCAGTAAGTAATTATTGGGCTATATCTCCATCTCTCCTCGCCCGAAAAAAGAATCAGATACAATGGGTGTGGCAGTAAGTATTTATATTTTGTTTTTTGATTTGCAGTGGGTTCACGTTTGATGGCCTGATGGGTTGGGCTAGCATTTGTTGAGAATCAGACCTAATACACAATGATGTCAAGCCACTTGCTATTTACACTCCTTTTTACTTATGCACCACCCCTTCACTTGGGTTTTAATATGGCAACAGATTTAGGCAAATACTTGGGGGGTCCTCTATTTCAATAGAAGAGTGAAGATGTATATGTTCAGAAATGTGATTGAGAAAACAACTAGAAGACTTGGTGCGTGTTTGTTTTTGCGTTGACACACTTTCCAACACCATTCAACGTGATTGAGGCAAAACAATGGATTGGTGTTGAACGGACCTTTCAACGGAAAAATAAACACAGCCTTAGCAGTTGGCGGGCCTTTCACTTGTTTATGGTTATCCAAATCTGTCCTCCAGGCTTTGCCCAAGTACCTCGTGCTATTCACTTTGCTGTCCAAAAAGTTTTATGACTTAGATAAAAGTTGTACGGTTTTCATTTGGGGAGAAATGTTGGATAGGCTCAAAATTTACAATATTGTTTGGGAGGATATAGGTCAACCAAAATTATCATGTGGTTTGGGACTAAAGAGGTGTAAAGACAAAAGACCTAAATACATCTTTCATGATGAAGGCTAGGTGGGAAACTTCATAGCTGCATTTGCTGTCAAATTAGGTGAATGCACCAATACTACTGCTGAATTGTGGGATCTTCTTCATGGGTTGAACATAGGCTGGGGGAGAGGATTTCAAAATATCCTCCTAGAATTGTATTCTTCTACACCCATCTTTTACCAACTGCGCAGATTCATGGGTCATGATTGAAATGTGTAGTTCTATCATATTTTTAGAGAAGCAAATCAAATGACATAGTAAAGTTGCCTCTACTTATATATTCTATTTTGACTATATCACTAAAGAGGTGGGATCTCCAACATGTTATGGCAAAGTTTAGCATTAATTGTAATATTCTTTGGAAGAATTTTTATGTTATTCCGAATTTCATTGTTCTCTCTTTGTTAGCCGCAGATGCTTCATCCATGACTTTACCTCATGATTTTTAGTTCGTAATTTTTATTTACCCACCAAAAAAGTAGATTATTTGTTTAAAAGTTTATTTTTTATGTACTGTCAAAAAACTTGTCTTTTAAGTTAATTACAATAAAAATTAACAAAGTTATTATATATAACAATTCGTGTTTTGATAACATTATAAAATGTAAAATTTCTTTACATTGTAAATGTTTTTAAATTAAATTCCTTGTTTAATAATGGAGACAATCATCAACCTCAAAAAATGATGTGAAAATTTAAGCGTGGAACAACCATCTATTTTATATTAAACATCCTTTGGGTCACGTGTTTAATGGTGGCTGCAGAGACCAGCTAAATGCCAACAACTACGCTTCAACGTCACAACATCTTCACATCAATTTAATGTTAAAAACCGTGTGAGGCTGCACTTGCTAAATGCTATGTGACTAGAAAAAACACACGTTTTTTTTTCTTCTAATTGTGTAAAAAAAATCTATGTCGCCCAAAGGAGCACATTAGGTGTTCACTGACTTCCACTATTTTTCATCATTCATTAGCGAAGCAATGTTAATAACAGATTATTATGCACATGCTCATCCAAATAATAAGAAGTTTGATTCAAATTTTCAGCTTAAATCTTGCTAGTTAAAAATAGCCATTGAAAATGTTTTATTTCTTTTCTTAAAAAAATATTTTACATTTCTTTAAATAAGTTCACTTAATTCAACTCAAATTTATTAAAAATTCAAAGTAATTCATAATGCAAGATGCGTTCATAAAATCCATGCTTTGCGGAAGATTCCAAAAAAGGAAAAACAAACGTGGAAGCAAGGTTTTTCTTTCCTTGTTCCTCTCTTAATAAAACTTTCAAAGGATGAATATACTGTCATTTATTTATCACTTATCATTAATTATTATACCTTTGACCTCACCTTTAGTTTTATCCATTTGCTCTGGTCCTGATAAATTAACCATGCTAACATTATAACCTACTAGAGTCGGCCTAGTGGGGGTTGGATCGTATGCATAAGGTGATAAGTTTTAACCTCAGACAATTATTGTATACTAAAAAAACAAAAACATGCTAACATTATATAATGATGTTATATTAAATTATATATAATATAATCAAATAAAACAGCAGGGTTTGGGAGGAATATTTACCATGTCTATCTCATTAAACGGCAAAATCGTTTTATACAAAAAAATAAGTAGATGCCATACATACGTTTGTTTATATACGTAATCACTTTGTTAACCATAGATTTCAAAATTTTAAACATATATATATATATATATATATATAATCAAGCATTAAGTATTTTTATTTGTGTGAAAAATATACATTAATTTTATAATTTATAATATAAAAAAATTACGCGTATGTAGAGTACGTACATTTAATCTAACCATTGAATCTTTAAAACCATGTATAGTAACTGTTACTTCTATCTAAAGGCGCCGCCTTTGGCAACTGGGTAAGTGCGAAGAACAAGATTCATTGATTCAAAGAACCTGGACACGCCTAACAAGGAGTCTGCAAAGCTCATCGCAGTTGAAATTTGAATTGTTAGGCGAATCTCCCTTAGCAAAAACGAGCATTCAGCCAAATTCATTAGGCTTGCAATCTTCCCGACTCGCTGGTTATTATCCATCCAACCCAGCATTTGGACGTTCAAGACCCGTTCAAAATTAAGGGTAAATTTAGATCAAAATTTTTAAATCTTATCATTAATTTTTCATATTACAATAATATATATGTTGATGTATCTAAAATGGATGCAGATGATATGTTCGATGTGGATTGCTAATGTGTCTAAAGTGGATTGTTAACTTTTATGTGTTTTGATGGATTGAGATTCAAGTTCTCCTAAATTTGGCTGTTATTCTGGTATGTTTAAGATACCATGAAAAATAAGGTAAGTAATTACAAAAGACACTTCAATGCTAAAGTAAGTAAGAATTCCATCAAAGTAATAATATATATTAAAATGTTTTTTTGCTATAATGATATTAGTAGTATATATAAGAGTTAGAATGGGGTTGACTTTCCTGACACGAGGCTCAAGGCCTCTCATAAGCAATATCTTATTTTGATGTAATATCATGACAACTTTATTCCTGACATCAACATATAATTTTTTGTTATCATGACCAAAGTAAACACTTGTGATTTTAAACTAAATTAATATTTAGGCCTAATAGGTCATTATCCAAATTGGGCTTAAGCATAATTTATAACATATGTAAATATTTTTTTTTTAATTTCACAATATGTTTATGCACATTGTTTAATATTAGAAAAAATCAAAAAATATTAACATGTCATTGTTTAATTTAAAAATTGAATAAAAATGAAATAAGCAATTTTATCTAAATTTTGTCTTAAAAATAATTCCATTGCAAATTGGGGTCTAAGGGCTAGACCTACTCAGCGAAATCAAATTACATGACCTGATTTCTTATTCTTTCTATAGAAAATTAATACTTCATAAAAAAAATTAAGTAAGAGAATTTTGTTAATTTAAAGAGATAGAAATTTGTTTAAAGATGTGTTGTTTTTAATTTAAAAACCAAAAAGAAAATATGTAAATTGAATAAGTAATTGTAATCCTTACTTATTTTATTCCATCTCAATTCTCACATCTAAATAATTATTATTTAATTATTTAATAATAATACTAATTATATTATTTAATATTAACTAATTTAATAATTGAATATATATTATCTTATGTAAAAAAATAATTTTAAATCATGGTTAATTATTTTATATGTAATTTAAAATATTTATAAGTATATGAGACCAAATTGAGTAAAAAAGAAAATTGTAAATACCAAATGGGGTGGATTTAGGTGGAGGGAAGAGAGATATAAGAAAAAAAAGAAAGTGATAAATGCACAAAGTGATATGATGAGACAAGAAGATAGAGATATAAAGAACATGAGATAGAAATGAAATAGTAGAAATAAGTATGTGTATGTTTATAATTACCCTAGTAAAAACTTGTCTTGTTGCAAAGTCCAGAATTCATCACAGTTAGCCTTGGTTATATTGATGAAATAATATGCTGTGATTTAACATTAATTTAAAAACAATATTTTGAGAGTTACCAGTTCAGCGTTAAATTTGATAATTCTCAGATAAAATTACAAGAAAAAAAAAAGTTAAAGTAGACAATTTACATTATTTTTTAAAATGTAACACGATAAAAAAATAAAAAAAAGGTTTACATTGTGGGATAATGTACAGTTTTGACATTATTAGTGAATTTAGACTAAATTCATATTTAAAAATAAGGCTTAATTGTACTTTGTGCCACCCAAGTTTTATCATTTTGCGAATTTTACCATTGTATTTTTTTTCTCTCGCATTTTGCCACTTTATTTTTGAAATCTTACAAATTTTGTCCAATCATCAACTATTCATTATAAAAATTGGTATAATTAGACAAAATTTGTAAGATTTCAAAAATAAAGCTGGCAAACTGCGAGAGAGAAAAAAACACGGTAGTAAAATATGCAAAAGGCACAAATTGCAATGAAGTCTAAAAATAAAAAAAATAATGTCCATATGTAAGTAATATTGTATAATATTATGAGTTGTATAACATTATCGAATATCTTCAAATGAGTTGTCAATTATAATTAGTTAACTATAACATCGAACAATACAGATTAAGATTTTGAAAGATAATTGTCAATGATCATTCATTAGCAAGTCATAGCCATATATAATATCTATACACATTTTGAACGCGTGCCTTATTGAACAATTTTCTCTTAATCTAAACTTATTCTTACAATATAATTCAATAATAATTAAAGTTTATTTTTAATATTGGGATAAAAAAATACACTATCATTCAATAATGTGTTATATATTATTAATCAAATTGACAGCTCAAATATCAAATTCATTATATAATATGATAATACATCACTAAATGACAATAAAACTTCTTAATCATGTATTTAAATTAAATTCATTATGTTATCAGATATAAATTTTACTAAATATCTGAGTTTAGAATAACACAATGATCACTGAAGAGAAGTAAAAGCTGTCTAACGTGTGAAGTGTGAGCCATAATTAGAAAACATGTAATTACGCGTTATGCACGAGTTAGTTGATTGACAAGAGAGGAACATTGCAGATTCCCTGTATGAACACTAATGGGTCTCTTCGTGGACATTTCCCCTCTAATTAATTAACGCGCAAGGGGAGACGGTACGTAGATAGAGTTGAAACTTGAAAACCAAAAGGGAAGAATATGGTTCATTCAACGCGAATCTTCCACACCACCAGAGTTTGGCATAAAATTGGGCACCTCCTTGCCCAACTAAAAGACGCCGTTTCTTTTACTAATTTTAATGTTTGGATACCGCGTGTGACTGCGGTATGACAATTTTGAGTGTGAACTCGATCTTGGAGATAAGTATGGTAAATACTAATTGACACGTACAACACAACGAATCGCGGCAAGGAATTTTAATTGCTTTTCTATACTACATCTTACACCTGTAAAAGGAAGCTTCAACTCATTTCTGTTCATGCGACTGTAAAACGTATCATCAGACTGACCAAGTTTGGCCTCCAGCTTGGGACCATTCAATAACGTGTCACAAGACTAGTCAGACACAATGGCTGCGTTCTTCGATCCTAGTATAAAACAATTACCATAACAACAATGTAAGGATAAGTAATCCACGTGTCGTTATCATCACCTTCGTTCTTATCCGCACACCAAACACGAAACATCCGGTCTGTTCCTCCCATCGCCCAGCTACCAAGTTGCTCATTAAATCACAATTCACTCCCAATCTTAAATTCTTAATCATCAAATTTAAAAAAAAATGTTTATTTTCGTAAAAGAAAATTATAAAAAAAAAAAATTACGTTCGTGGATCACCAACGGTAAAAACCGTTACCCACCCAAACAGAGAGAAACGCGCAAGTGGCCTCACCTAAACTCAAACAAACTTGCCGCACCGATCACGCGTTTCATGACGTCGATTCCGCGTCGTATCACTCTAGATCAATCATCCATTACTATTATTACGCTATAATAAAAATAAATGAATTGAATTAAATTACCACTGTCAAAGTACAATCTAAGTCCAAGTACTATATATGTACAAGAACAAATTAATCCCAAATAACTTAAAAAAAAAAAAAAACACCGAATATTTTTGGATCTATGGATTAGTATTGAGGGATTTCAATCTTTGGTACGGTTAAATTGAGACGGGGCTTCTTCGACGGTAGAGGACTAGAAACCTCGTCATCCGCGAAGAACCTTGTAGAAAAGTCCGGAAAAGCCGGGAGGTTGAGATCGAAATCGCGGTGGCTTCCTGTGTGAGTGGACCCCACACCTTCCGAGGCAGGTTACGGCGCTGTTACCACCGCCTTCGTAGTGGCAACGTTTGTGTCCTCCCAAGGCCTGTCCTGTCGGGAACGTCTTGTGGCATATGGAGCACTCGTGGGTCCTGCCTCCGCCGTTGGACGCCGAGCTCGTCGTCGCGGCGGAGGCGGTCGAGTGGTCTTCGGCAGCGGCGGCGCCGGCCAATTTCCGGTGGCTGGCCTTGTGTCCGCCGAGCGCTTGGTAAGAGGAGAAGGCTCTGTTGCACACGGAGCATTTGTAGCTGAGTTTCGCGACGGGGAGCGGCGCCGAGTCGTTGTCGGAGAGAACAGGCTTGGCGGTGGCGCCGCCGCGAGCTAGCATGATGAGGCAAAGAGCGAGGTACTCTTCCTCGGTGCATGAAGGGTGGTGTTGGTCCATGCGGCTACGCTTAGAACGCTTTCGTTTCGCCCATGGTGCCTCTAAGTAACGGAGACTGGCTTCCTCGAAGGGACCGAACGAGGGAGCGGCTGCGGTGGGTGATTGAAGAGCTTCCAGAGCCATTTGGATGTGATCTGTGCACTTTTGTGATGACAGAGTGTGAAAGGGGAGAAGCGAGGTTCTTGTGGTTTGAGTTTGGAGGTGAATTGAAGTGTGAGAGTGAAGAAGCGGGTGTGGGGGATTTATATAGGGAGGTGAGGATTTGAGGGAAGTTGCGTGACAAGTGCTGAGAAAAGTAGGCGCAGTGTCCAACTTATAAGTTATAATACAGGGGGGGAAAGAGTAGAGCACGTGTTTTAGCCATGAGAAGAATAGTTTTCTCGCTGGCGTGTTTGTGGACCTCAACAAAGTCGGTCAAATAAATTGTTACTTACCGCGAGAAAAGACCAAGTACTAGTACAACAACAAGTGAAGTAAGGAAGACAAGTTCCCACTTGCAAAAGTCAAAATCAGCAAAAAGTAAAACAACAATTTCTCTTTGTTTATTTATTTTTAAATTTAACATTGAGATGTAAATGGAATGCGGCCCAAATTAAATAGAGTTCGTCCACAGCAGCCGGTCGGCAAGTGTAACTAGCAAGCCACCAACGACTTTTCTCGGTCAATATCATTGGGGGCGACTTGAGTAGGTTGCTACTGTTTGGAAACTTGGAAAGCGAGTCATTCATGCATCATTCAGGGCGTGTATGCACTATGCAGTGCAAATTGCGTTGCAAATTACCGAGAAAATTAAATATGAAAAGATAATTGGGGCACCGCCGTTTGGTTTGTTACGAGGTTGGTACGGGAGAGGAGGATGAGGTATCAACCGGCCAGATCACATGGGAGATCTTTCTTGTTGTGGTGGAGAAAACAAGTGTCAGCAAAAGCAAGTGGAGTGTGAGTGTGTGGAGTAGACTAGTTGTGGGATATTACCGCTATTTTCAATTCTATTTTTTACCCATTCAAACAAGTGGAGCACATTATAGTTCTTCAAGAATGTTCAAGAATATATGCAGAATTAATTTTGGCTATTGTTATTTTTTAATTTTTTTTTCAACAAGAACGATGGGATAACTTGAACTTGTGGCTATCGTACTGCCCGAACCGAGTTCCGATTCGTCGAGCTCCATCACTTCACGTTGCTTCGACTTTAGGCTACATACACAGTTCAAACTGAGTTCAACCAACTCAACTGAGGGCTTGATTGGGTAATAATTGAAAGGGAGTTTAAATGATAGAACACGTTTTACAAAGTAATTTCCTAAAGTTAAAAAAAGTTACGGTGACTGGATCATAGTTTTAAAGTAAAGAATACAAGCAACACTAAGAGCCTTTTTATATGATGCGTGAAATTGGGTTTAGGACGTAAATCCCAATTTTGGAGACATTGTAACCGGAGTTTTCTCAAAGTAAAAAAAAAAAAAGTGTGTGAGCTTCTCAACTTGAAAAAAAAACACCCCCTAAATTTATTTTCAATCAACGGAAGTCCAAACGTAATAAGCTATGTGTATCATTCAAATTGAATTTGGTTCCATCAACTCCATCACTCTTTGTAGCTCAATGCCTCAAGGATAGTGTATTATTGAACCCAACTCAATTTAGTTTGAATCCTTAAAGTGAATAAGAATAAAGTAAGTAATTTTAGTTATTAATAAGAAAATCAATTCTTAATATTTGAATGCATTCATAATTTGTTGTGATGTGTATGTCATATTAACCATTATTTTTTTTCATTAACAACTAAGTTTACTTATTTTATACTCTAAAGTGAGATACTCACTTAGAGAGAAGTCGAATCCAACTCTCAATTATAGTATGATGGCTTGACATCAACTTCCTCTCTATAAAATAGATATAAAACTAACCAATAATCTTACTAACAAAGAATGTCTTGTTGTTGCCTTCAAAATAAAAAAGAAGAATGTCTTGTTAATTTCCTACATCAAAAGCATGTCAAAGAGGCAAGTTAACCATACAAACGAGCCCATAAGTCATGCTTGATTAGTCATGACCTTAGCTACAATTAAAATCAACCATTAACGCACCCTGCTCTTTACCCACACTAGATAAAGTGTGGAGGCATCGTCACCTTCTTGCTTTCACGGATTGGATCGTTGGGAGATTCGCATGAATTGTTTTGCATATAAAATCTTCACACGAGTTTTTTCATAAACCAAATAAGGATAGGGAAGTTTTAAATATAGATCAGTTAACGAGTAAAAAGGTAAAGATACTTGATCTATTAAATTCTAACAACTAGAAGTTGCTCAATCAATAATCTTATACTATAAAAATTCTTTCTATTACAGTGAGTCATTTACATGGGGGCTCGAGGCCATCGATAATTTTTTAAATTAAAAAAGGATAATTTTGTTGGTAATTCGTCGGAACATTACAAATAACTTTTTCATCGGTAATGTGATAAATTTACATAGAGCCTTCGGTAAAATGACAGTAGAGTTAGCTCTCAGTAAACGAAATTTTAATTAATTTTTTTATGTATACAAACATTAAGGATGCGATCAAGCTATCGGTAATTACCGAGGCTAAGCCCTTGCTAATTACAGAGAGCTAATTCCACTGTAATCTATCAAGGGCTTAGCTCTCAATGACTGGTCCTTGGTAATTTACTGTGAGTTTAGCCCAACATAAATAAACTATGGGATAAATATTATATTATTCCCTCTGTGTCTATATAAATAATATATAGAATAATAGGGGTTAGACATATCTAGTGACAACAATTATTATTTTAAAAAAGTGAGAATTATAAATTTGGGTCATATAACTATATATGGATGATCAAGATTAAAAGTTATTTAATGGTTACGTAACCACTTAAAAGAGTTATATATATTTTTCTTTTAATTTTGATCAGTTTAAGTAAGATATAATGATCTATATTTATAGCTTTCATTTCGCATAATAAAAAGAGTTCTCATTTAATACCCTCCCTATAATTATATATGATATACAAATAATATATATATAATTATATATAATAACATATATATTTAGCTTATATATATATATAGGGGGGCGTATACTATGAAAATGACTTTCTTATGTGAGAATGAGAATAATCAATCTCAACCATTAAATTAAAATAGAAGACATAGATTAAAATACTTAAGAATTCAAATTTAAACATCATGTAACCATCAAATCTCTAAAAAATTCACCAAACAAAAATCAAATCTCTAAAGATATCGATTAAAATACATAACAGGCGAGCCAGCCCGTCTCAACTAGCTTTTTGCAAGCTAGTGGTGGGGCGAACCAAAACATACCGAGCTGACTCACTTTACCACCCCTAACCTACTAGAAATAAATTGCATATACATAGATTAATTAACTATAAATTTAATTAATGAAAGTAAATAAATAAATATTATTTTATATTCATATTATATATATAATTATATATTATTTTATATATCTATCTTCTATTATATATATATATATATATAGTGATTTATTTATAGTGGGCTTAGTCCACTGTAAATTATAAATGACTTAATTCATTGTAAATTACCAACTGCTTGGTCAATTGTAAATTATTGACAACTTAACCCACTATAATTTTGTCAGTAATTACTTTTTTGGGTTTTTGGACACATCAAATAGAGTACAAGAATTGACAATGCTGTTGGGAAAAGTTTAACTTAATTCATTGTAAATTACCAACTACTTAGTCAATTGTAAATTATCGACAACTTAACTCACTATAATTTTGTCAGTAGTTACTTTTTTGGTTAGGGATTCTAACCAAATTAAACCAAAACATTATCCTCTTCCCCCTTCTTTTCTTCATCTTCTACTTCTTCTTTGAAATAGATTAAAATTAGAGACAATATTAAAAATAGATTAAAATTAGTTGTGAAAATTGGCGTCACAAAATATTTAGAGACAAAAATATAAATTCTTCTCTAATTAGAAATAGAATATTTCTGTCTCTGAATTGATATATTTCGTCCCTAATTAAATGATATAAATATCAATTTGTCTCTATTAAAGATGGAAATATCCCGTCTTTATAAAAAAATGATAATATTCCATCTCTAAAAGAAAATTGTCCAACTCTAATTAGAGATGAACTATATATTCCTCCTCTAACATTAATACAAGAAGATGTTGATAACCAACATACAAGGAGTCAATCTTGCTTCCCCCAATTTGTATACTCTTCGTTAACAATGTCTAGTTCTTCATCTCATACATTTAGAAATTTCAATGGTTTTCCTTCTGAAGTTGTAATGTATTGTTGTAACTTGTATCCTCTTATCATTTCTAATGGTTGTTGTTTCCACATAATAGATTAAAGAGAAAAGAGAAGAGCAAGGAGCATGTAACAGAACAGTCAAGAAGAATGTCATGCATCTCATTCATGAACATTTCATACACAATAAATATATCTATAATATATACATGACTTAGTTACAAAAAGTCATCTCATCACTAATTGAGTTGCATATCATCTAATTCGCTAGCTAACTCATTCCTTTAACAATACTAAAAACATGTCATTATAAATATTTTAAGACTAATTAATTATTAAATGTGCTCTCATATAATATTAAATAAAAATGCATGTCCATTATATTAATTTTTATTTTTCAATTTTCATTTATTTATAGGTTTTTTCAGTTGTGTTTCTAACATATCCATTTCTTTTTCATTTACAAATGATTTTGGTTGTTAAATTATCAATTTGTTTTAAATACACACTACTATAGAAAAAGCTTTTTAAATCAGTTAAAAATGGCTTTTTAAATCGGTTTTACAATCAATTTAGATACAATTGATATAAAAGAAATTAACATTTTAAATCGTAAAACAAACTGATGTAAAAAAACTTTTTAAATCGGTTCTAGAGAGAACCGATTTAAAAAACGAGACTTTTTAAATCGGTTCACTCTACAACCGATTTAAAAAGTCTAGCTTTTTAAATTTTCCATTCAGTAGTCAAACAAACCTAACACACGGCTACCACTAATCTGCTCATGAAAGCATACTCCACCTACATTGTTACAACAAATTCTACTCGTCACAATCTAGAAGCACCCTAAGCAAGACCAATTACTCTAGATAAACATAAAACAATTCCAACTCCGATTATTACAACCAAGATAGGAGTATACCCACAGGCAAACTCCACAACACCCGATCAATAAATCCAACTTCATTAATAAAAAAAAAGGGGTTCAACTCTGCCAAAGAAAGAGTTAAAAGGCATTCACTACTTGCTCCCCCAAGCTGCGTGACCGCATCAACAAACCTCTCATGGAGGTCCTAAGTCCAGCAGAGGCGAGGCTTGGGATCAGCCAGTGAGAATGAGGCAAGGGTCTCCCTTGTGAGTGTGAGAGGTTGGAAGCGGCACCTTGCATGTCTTCTTGCACCACAATTGCATCGTGGGGGTGTATCAGCCTTAAGTTGAAAATTTTCAACCCAACCTCAATTAGTTTACTTCTTAGTGCAACACACATTCTAGTATAAAATACGTGGTTGAGATTATTTTAAATACACATTCCAATTATGTTAATTCAACATTTCAAAGTTAATTTTACTTAACTTAAAAAAAAAAATCAAACCTGTGTCTTTTTCCTTTATTTTTAATAATATTACTATTTTTATTTTTATCTATTTTTGATATATTTTAAATAAATTTTATTTTAAAATGTGAAAATTCGATAACTCAACTTAATTCAACTTGAATTTGATTAGGTTAATTTGATTCAAATTATCTAAACAATTTCTCATCAAACTCAACCCAAGTTGAGGTATTTTAGTCAATTTAGGCTCAATTTTATCTCCAAATCAAACCCGATGATACTCTTTTTTCCATCAAAAGCACCAATAGAAACATGGTAAAAAAAAAACAAAAAAGACAAACTAAACATACTATAAAATAAGTGTGTGGAATTTTATATTTTTCTTATTTTTAAAATATGATAAAAAAATCGCAAATTAAAAAAGGATCAATTGTGCTTTTAATTTCTTTAGTTTACATTATGTACAATTTTAGTTCCCAATTTTTTTTAGCTAATTAAATCTCTCTATTTCTAAAGTCAAGGAATTTTGGTTCTTCGGTCAAATTTCTTCTATCTAAAACCCACAATTTCTGATGTTCTATCTAAATTTTTGGAGGCTTATGATGGATTTAAGATATAAAATAAAAGTTTATAAAATAGAAATTTAGTTGAAATTTAATCAAATTTAGAAGGAATTTGTAAGATGTGAAATTTTAAGATTTGAAGAGGGAAATTTTGAGATTTTTTATTTTAAGTGAATTTTATTGTTTTGATTAATGATTTTCAGGTAGAAGTGTTTAAAACAATTTAACCTATTTAATTTATAAATATTTTAAGTAGAAAGCTGAGACTTTAAGACTTTTAGGTAGAAGAAAATTAAAAAAAATAAATTTACTTAATTACTTTTAAAAATAAAGAGACTTAATTAGTTTGAAAAAAAATTAAGAAGTCAAAATCGTATATAATTTAAACTAGAAAGATCAAAAGTATAAAATATAATAATATTCTTTGTTATTTCTTTGCTAATGGCCTAGCCATTAAACAATGGAAAGAAAAGTCATTATAAATATAGATGATTTTTTTTTTGGATGAGGCAGCAGTTTATATATATGATTGAACGTTAATCAATGAATATAATTATAATACATGATGTAAATATTTTTTATATTGTGATTCAATCATAAACCACAGCCTGTGGTCAATTTTCAGTACCAGTTGTTAAATAAATTACAGTTACATCTTCAAAATATTTAAGAAAAAAATACGATAAAAGTGCCATTGGTTGATGAATATTTATTCATTTTGTTGAATTATTTTAGTAAACAGAGAGGAAAGGAAGCTGTCTGTGATTAATGTTATTAGATTTTGTGTGTCGTTGAATGCCATGTTGTTACGTATCATTGAATGTTAATTTTACACGTGGATGAAAATTAAATCGTATTATTATGCACTTGATGATAGAATTTCAGGAGGAGGACGCAAGTGAAGAAGTTCAATTTTGTCTGGAGAGAGTTTTGACTTCTAACTTTTGAGCCGCGTTCGTGTTAATACTAGTACAAGGCTGATTAACCAAGGTTAACAAATAACAACTACTACTTTTGAATTCCTTCGTTCATATGAGAATCTAGAAAGTATAAACTATTGGAACGAGATTTTGGAAAGCTATACGAAGCATCCAAATTCACACGTGCACTTGTGAACATTTTTCTATGGTTTCTAGATTGGGCCCACTCTTCGTGAATGAGAACCAAAATTTAGTTGACTGAATAACGATTAATATTCAAGTACCAAAAGAGAAAACATTAAACATTGTAATTTGTACGTACTCTTGACTTTTTTTCTTGAATAAAATATTTTAAACTGGTTACTACTACGTTTCAATAAATTTTTTTCCAGTTTTTAAATAGGGTTAGCTATATTAGTATTACTATTTTGAGAATTGGGATAAAGATGAAAGATATAATTAAGGCTAGAGGTGTCAAACGGGTTATTCCTATCTGGCCTAACGGGTCAAGTGTGAAAAGCGGCTCGGCTTGAATTCGTAATGAGCTACATTTTTTCTGGCTTGATAGGCTCATTGGGCCAACCAAATTGGCCCATGACTTTTTTAAAAAATTTATATATTTTACAAAAAAAAATAGCACTGGGCAAATGGGAGCCGGGTATCTCTCAGGCCATCGGGAATTTTTTTTCCTTGACTATTTTAAAAAAATTTATATATAAAAATTATATATTTTATGGATCAACTTGTGTTGTCAAGCCATCGGACCGAGTCAATTTTGTTAACTCTAATTAAGGCAAGGAGAGTGATTGAAGGGATTGAGAAATTTTTAAATAAATGTAATTTTGAAAAGTTTGTATAACTTTTGATAAATTTAAGACTATGAATTCATTTAACAAATTTTCTTAATTTGTAAAAATTAGTTAAAAATGATTCATAAAAAAAGAGAATAAAAAGAGCTTTTTTTCAGTGATAAGATTTAAATTCCATACATGATTCAATGAAAATCAATTTTTAGATCACTTGAATTGAAATATATTGGTCCCTTTTATTTATTATTTTAAAATAAAATAATTTAAGAAGGTGGAATATTTTAACTTAAGACAAAATATATGAATAATATTTTAGATGCTTTTGATATTATTTGTAATTTAAATTAAAATTTTATCTTAATAAACCGCATAATAATGATCAACATTGCAAGTCGACCCTAGTTTCTAAAGTAACACTTATTTTAATTGGAAAATATTATTAAAATCATCTAAAAATGCTATATCTAAGTTTTGTTGTTTAATTTAAAGTCTTGTTAACAAATGTCTTAAAAGTATTGATTATGAAACGTTAAATATTTTAATTACATAAAATATAAATATTAATTTACTTTAATTTTCTAATTATGATACAATAAATAATTATTTTCTTATTTTTAATTTTTTATCCAATATCCTTATAAGATCGTGATCTTATTTTGTTACATTAATTACTAGGAGACGGACATGTTCATGAGCTGGGTGGTTTTAGGGGCATGCTATCACACATGATGCAAATGTCAGACACATAGGGCCTATGATGCAAATCTAACGTCATGGTCACAACTCTATTCTCCATATCGAAATGGGAAAAAACACAGCTTAAGAGTTCCCTCACCCGGATGGTTCTGCATGTTTGGATCCCCGGTAACAAAGCAGGACGCGCATCAATCAAAGTAATTTTTAGTTGTTTCTACATGAAAATTAACGCGAATTGTTAATAAACATGGATGAGGGACGTGAAACCAAACCTTCAAGATGTAGATCTGGTGGCATTCGAAGAAACCAAGGTTTGGAATGGTGAAGAGCATAATCAACAGGGAGCCATGAAAAACCTCCAATGACCACCTCCAACGACCCTCAAATGAGTGTCCTTTTCAACTTAATTAAAAAAATCAAAGAATTTGTTGATTTGAAGATAATTACTTAGATGACCTTTAATATATACGACCAAAAATTAATGTATATGGTGTTCGATATAATATAAATAATTAAATATAATAATTTTTAATTGAAGGTTGAAATTGAGAAAATAAAATTGAAAAAAAAAATACTTATTATATATTCACTTTCTCTTTTATTTCACTCCCACCCTATTTTTTCTCTCTCTCTCTTTCTCTTCATTTTCTATTACATCATTTGTTATATTTTTTATTCTCTCTCTCTTTTTTTATTTTTTTTCTTTCTCTCACTTCTTTCTACCCATACACCCCATTTTTGAAATGTACGAATATCAAAACTCAATTGGAAATGAAAAAACCTCATCTCCCTCACCCTACCTCCACCCCTGCCCTCTCAGCCTCTCCCAACCGTAAAGGAGATAAATTGGTGATGATCTAAGCAATGAGCAAGTTTCTTCTTCTATGAAGGAAGCTTTTGGCTTGTACGTTTGACTGTGGCGATGACAATTGGATTGGTCCTTCAAAGCTTGGGATCCTCATGGAACCTCTGGGAGGCAACATGACCTAGGCCTAACTCAAAGCCATTGCGACCGAAGAGAACCTCACTACTCCCTTCAATTTCTTGATCTCACGGTAAAACACAGGAAACCATGAGTCCTTCGATCGCCAACTATGCAACACCATTAAGGTTCTCAATCAGGACTCCACTAGCTTTGTCTCCATTTTTGAACTTCGCCACAACTCCACCAACATTGGTGAGAAGCTTAAGCCTTTTGAATTCAATGAGTGGATCAGGGAACTCGATGTTGGCTCCGATGGCATGATCCGTTTCGAGGATTTCATCACTATAATGGTTGCTAAGTAACAACAAATCATGCTATGGGAACCACTTTATGTGTTCTCTTTCTCCATTGTTTCAATATTACTTTTGTTTATTTTGTGATGTTTGCTTTGCTTACTGTTCTGTTTGCTTTGAGTGGACAAATGGTGTTGGCACATCACGGTGGTAGCGGAAGACGCGAGAGAACGATTGTAGCTTTTGGGCTTCTAAAGGTGAAAGCCTTATGGAGAAACTGTATGCATTAGTAGAAGTGGTTTTGTCAAAAGAGGTGCAGTGCCATTTTGGTTGATTTCAATGAAGAAGGTAGTTGATTGGAGGGATGGTATTGGGATAAAGATGGTGTGGGTCGTTCACATCCATGAGAGAGAAAATATGGTTGTTGGCTTCTAATTATTTTAGCATGTGCATTATATAGAATAAATATTTATTTATATAATTAAAATTTATGTTAAACAAATACTTCTAAATATATAAATTAAATTATAATTAAAATTTGTAATAAATAAATATTTTTAAATATATAATTTATATTTTAGATTTATAATAAATACTTTATATAGTGATATAATATTATTTTTAATTATTGATATTTTTTTTAGAAAAATTGAAATTCAAGTTAAAATTAAAGATATTAAAATAATAGATTAAAAAAGATAAGAGGTTAAGAAATTTTTCTAAAAATACTCTCGTTGAAAAATGACAACTGAAAACACTCTTGTTTAAGATAGCTATTCTAATTTTTATATATAAAAGAATATCATATGTATGTTAGGAGCATATTTGAATTTTAAAAATATATATATATATATATATATATTCAAAATTAGTTTCCAATATTCAGTTACAGCTTGTTAAATTATTCAGTTGATGTAACCTACTAAAGTCGGCCTAGTGGTAAGGGGTTGAAGAAGTATGTATAAGGTCATAGGTTTTAGCCTTAGTGCGACCATTGTATACAAAAAAAAAAAAGGTTTAGCTGATGTTAAAAACATAAGAGGATATATCATATGCATATTAAGAGTGTATATGAATTTTAGCAATATATATGTGTGTGTATGTGGGTGTGTGTATTTGAAAGTGGTTTATGATATTCAGTTACAGTTTGTTAAATCGTTCAGTTAATATTAAAAGCATAAAAGGATATACCAGATACATATTAAGAGAGTGAAGTCTACCTCTTTATGAAAGAAAAGTATTCAAATGAAAGTGAATGTGACAGAGAATGGGGAGAGTGGAGGCTTGAGAAACAAATAGTTTTACATGTTTATATATTTAGAGGGATATAAGCCCTTTTTTCCCAATATGCCTTTAGTGTACCAATACCTAAATCGATATTTTGGATACTAGATATGCCACCAATTATTTGGGATTTTGTTGTTGTCAATCTCTATTACAAAGCATTATCTATCACTTGTCACTTAATTTTATAATTAATTTTTTTGTTATTAATTTCTCAAATTTATATTTTTTTCAAAATTAAGGATTAATTTATTAATTTTACTCTTTAATTTTTTATTAGAGTAAGCTCTCATTTTTATTAGTGAAATTGTATAATTTGTTCATTTTAGTTCTTGATTTGTAAATTAGGATTTAATTGTTTTTTATACATAAGATATTAATTGTTGAAATTATAAGATGTCAATTAGTTTCATCCTTGATGTTAACTAGCATAAAAAATTAGTGACAAAATGTTAATATGTCATGTCAAGTGACAACTTAGATGTCACAATAGACACAAAACCTTGTGGGAGACCTTGCATGTCTTTCACCATAGAAAACCAATTTTTTACTATTAGATTTATTAGTATTTAAATGGAGTATTTTTTTTCTTTTTTTCTTGAATTGTTCTTACCCCTTCTCTCTCACTCCAAACTGTGCAACTTCCATCACTGTCGCGGCGACACCAATGACGACAGTGACATTGACATCTCCATTGCCATGGCCACCGCAACAACTTTCGTTTAGATTTGTCTTTTTTTCCTCTTCTTCCCTTCTTCTTCTCTTCATCCTTCAAACTTGATTCTCCTTTTCAGATTTGTACTTGCTTCTCTTCTTCAGATCTGAGATTGCTTTCCTTTTCCAAACCTTTTCCCTCTCCCTCTTTACGGCAAGGTCCACAAGGTCGATCTCGCCCAATTGCGCCACTCTCCTCCGCATCAACACCATCGTTGACTGCATCAACTCCCTTGAAGGCATCCACTATGCTCTCAACACCAAGGACTACAAGTCCATTGCATGCTACATCCAAATCTGGAAACCAAAAAACCTATAGACGAGCAACACAAAAATGAAGCCTTTAGAAAAAACTTTATGTTTGCACTATGTCGTCGGGAAGGTAGGGTTCAGGTGGGCTAAATACTGGGGACTGTTATTTGGGCATAAATTCCATTATTGTTTGTTGTTGTAAGTTTGTTTTGTGATGAGATTAATTGAGTGAAATATGAAAGTTCAAAATTGTTGAAATCTTTCCCCTCATGTTTGACAAACTGGACCACACGAGGCTTGGAATTGTTGAAAATTTTGAATCTTTGTTGCTTGTTTTATGAGAGGCTGAATTTAAATCATATACAAGCGGTTAAGGAGATGGGTGAGAAAAGAAGAGTAGGTGCAAGGGAGCAAGCATAGATTCGTGATGGTTATTGTCGTCGAGGCTAGAGTAAGGGTGTTGGATGAGGGCGGAGATGTAAAGGTTGTTGAGGAGATAAGGCACACGCTGTTGGAGAATTGGGTGGAAAGAGAAAGAAGCAGGGATAAATTGGGAAGATAGGAAAAAATAGAAAAAAAAATCTAAATTGTTGATTTTAAAACTATCATATCTAATGGTTAAAAATCTCTTTCTCACGGTGGGGACATGACAAGGTCTCCCACCTTAAGCTTTGTCATTGTTTCTTTCATTTTCTATCACTTAGAATTCAAAACTAATTATCTCTTCATTCTTTTTCTTTCTTTTTGAGATGCAACCTATTAACTCCTCTTTATAAGTTCATCCATTATCACCTTCCCCCCTTTCCTCTCAACATGTTTGATGGGTGCATTACTATTATAAAAATTGGACCAAATTAGACAAGGTAAAATATTTCTTATAGTATGAAAATACACAATATACTATATATGTAAATCTTTGTTATAAAATATATAAATTTAATATATATCAGTTTATGCAATTTAATAAGTAATTTATGATTTAGAATTTTGATAGAGTTAATAATTTTAATATGATAACATTGATATGAATAATATTATTGTCAAATGTTAAGCATACTCATCTAATTTTGGTAAAAAATATGAAGTTGGTGGCTATGAAATTAAATAAGAAAGCATTTTATACATTTAATCAATGTTGTGTGTTGAATTTTCCTTAACTTCAATTCTTATCAACACTATTTTATTCCTTGTATTACTACAACAAGAATGAGGATTGGAAAAGAGATTTGTAGTTGATAAGTATTGTATATACCAAATTCATATACTTTTGAATATAGGTTTAACACTTCAGAGTTTTAGAAATTTTATTATTTTTTGGATGTTTCTATGCAGGTTAATGCGATGAAGGAAAAATCTAGGAAGGAGCAAATTTTGTGGCCTGCTAGACCTTGAGAAGCAAGAAAAGGACCAGCATTGAAGAATCACCTTTATGGCACTAAGTGCTGTTGGACTGGCTCTTAGCACCAACCTACTAGAAAGCACCAATTGTTGATCACCTTTTGGCGCTTAGTGAGAGAATCTGGCGCTTAATGCCATACTACCAGAAAGGGCCCCTTGATGTTGTTTCTTGCCACGCTAAGTATGGAAACACCCACACTTAGTGCCAGGATCAATGATGTGATAATTAATAAGGAAAAGACAAAAAGAATTAGGTGAAAAGTGACAAAAAGGAGGGAAACTCTTCAAAGAATAGCATTTTGGGGATTTTTGAAGGCTGAAACAACTCTCTTGGATCTCCTTCCACCACGTTCTTCATCTCCTTCATCAAGTTTCCTTCTTTTGCATAGCTATGTGTAGTTAAAGTTCACCCTTGTTGGGGTTGAATGTAATTAAGCTAACCTTCATGTAACCATTTTGATATATTTATTCAGTATAGTTCCATGTTAATGTCTCTCTTTTGCTCTTAATGTTTGTTTTGGTTTGATCATCCTTAGCTTGTTTTCTTTAGCTTGAATCTTGTTGGAAAACAGTATTTAAAGCTTATAACTAAAGAAGACATCTAATACACCTTGCATCTAGGAATAAAGCAAAATGTGTTAAACATCTTTAATCCTCTGTTCTTAAGGCAGGTTATTTGGCTAAGCTATGTAAGGAATTGGTAGTTTAGTCAAGCAACTCAAATTTTAACTTGTAAGGAATTAGGGTTAGAAGATTTTACAGGATGATGGTAACTTAATACTGAATGAGTGACTCATATGATGCATTATAGGAAGGCTTAATGAAGTTAAACCCCAACTATTTCCATTTATTTGATCTAAACCAATTTACGCATATCAAGTGTTTGAGAAAACACCCAAAGGATCTTTATATTAAATTGTCCTTTACATGTTTGTTCCTTTAAGATATTGCACTTTACTTTCTTGCAATCAAATTTAATCTTCAGTTACGATAGTTTAGGATAGTACATTCAATGTATTGCCAAAGTACTATGTAAGTCCCTTGGGAGACGATACTCACTCATCACTTTACTACTTGTTAAATTTGGTACGTTTGCCAAAGAGATAATAATAGTTATGCTTTACATTATCTTTGAAAGGCATGAAAGATAGTGAAATGGATGAAAAGTAGTGAATATTTCTTTCCTTTCATAGTTTAATATCATTTAAAAGCTAGAGAAAGAAAAAAAATTGTGAAATCTACCCATTTTTCCAGTCTTTTCAAATTGGATTGAACCCACTAGAAAGGTGATTTTTATAATTAAAAGACTAAAATACTCTTATATTTATGTACTTCACTTTTTTTATTAGAGATGCTTACATCATTAGACACACACACACACACACACGTATATAACTTTTTTTCTTATAAAACAATCTATAAAATCATCTCATTTTTTATTTATTTTCATTTTTTTTTCTTCCTAACTAAACATTGCATTGGTGATTAGGATGGGAAAAAAAGAGAGATAAGAGTTTATAATCTATTTAGTAGTGAGGAAAGAAAAGGGTAGATGAAAATAGGAAAGAGAAAAATAGAGTGAATTTTTGGGTTGTTTAGTTTGAGAAAGATAGACGTGAAATTGAAAAGAAATAATATTGTGAGGTTGTTTGGTTTATGATGGAAGGAAATAAGAGCATCTCCAACGCAGTTGCTTAAAGGGAGTTACTAAACACGTAAGAATGTTGCTTATGAAAAGTTGGCGTTGGAGCATTTCAAGTGGCGTTGCTTGTACAAGCAATGCTGCTTAACCGTCTTTTGGAAGAAAAAAAAAGACACTTTTTAGGCCAAAAATCAACAAAAGAAGAGGGAAACATAACGGTCACAATACACAGAATCAAAAACAAACATAACATTTTGGAGATCTGTACTAGTCACAATACAATTGTGAAAACAAAATCATGAAACAAATTAAAAAAAAAAGAGCTAATCTCTACTCGGGAATGGCTGGATCTACACTGGAAAGGCTTGATCTACACCAGAAAGGCCCGATCTATGACAAAGAATCAACAAGAAAGGTGAAACAGAGAGGGCGTGGTGTGAGACGCCGAGACGCCGTCGATCGACGCTGAGACGCTGTTCGTCTTCTCAAACGGCAGTGTCAATCTTGTCGTCGAAGGCTGGGCTCACCGTCATGAGGTGGGGAAGGTGCTGGGTTTGGGAGAAAATGCAGAGAAGATGCGGGGTTTGGGAGAAAATGTGAGGACAATGCTGGGTTTTTTACGTGGAAGGGCCAGCGGAAAGGTGAAAGGGGGATGAGAAACAGGTGCTGGGTTTTTATGTGGAAGGCCAGTGAAAAGGTGAAAGGGGGATGAGAAAAGTTGGAGAAGGAGTGGGGAGATGAGGCCAATGGAAATAAAAGTGAAAGGGGGGATGAGAATAAACGTGAAAGGCCGATGGTTCTAGATAGATTTTACAAATAAAAAATAATTTGAACAAATTTAACGTAAATTGTACAAATGTAGCCGTTGAAAGATGTATAAATATAAGTATTAATATGTGAGGTTAATTGTAGGACCCATTTAAATAAGTTAAGAACTCACTTTACGTAATTTTAGCATTGGAGCAAATTTTTGGGTAGAGTTCTTAAGCTTAGGTGGCATTGTAGGACTCACAAATTTGTCCTAAGCAACTTGTTTAAGCAATCCATGGTTGGAGATGCTCTAAGAGAAATGAAATTGGACATAAAAGTACTATTTCACCCCTATATTACATTTTAACAACCTTACCTATTAACTAAACAATGGCCGCAAAAAAAAAAAAAAAACACAACAATTGTGATGCTTTCATGGACAATCAATTGTCATTGCAAAACAACCAATTATGGGCCTGTTTAGATAAAACTTTTCTATAAGTACTTATGGAAGAAAAAAATAAGAACAAAAAGTGAAATTAGCTTCTCCATAAGCTAAAATTAGCTTATGCATAAGTTAATTTGTAGAAGCTTTCTCATATTAACTTCTTCAAAATCTAATTTTTAACTTATGCATAAGCTAATTTTAGCTTATAGAGAAGCCTATTTCATTTTTTCTTCTTATTTTTTTTCTCCTATAAGTGCTTATAGATAAGTTAATCCAAACAGGCCCTATCTGACACTATAGTGCCAAACCACAGCAATCGGTTATGAAAGGAGAACAATCGATTCTTACAAAAAATAGGTTTTGGAAATGTGAAAAAATCGATTGTCAATAGGAAACAATTGATTATCTTACAGAGCGTGCGTGCGTGTTTGGTTTCTATTTAGATGCATGTGTGTTTGAATTTTTCACGTCAACCCTATATTAAAGACGCAGAAGCAAGTAATATTAGCTTCAGGGTGATGCGCGTCCACCGATCCTTGACGTGCTCCCAAACACACACGCAGTAACTCAAAAAATTGCTCACAAGCTTTTGTTATTAGCAATAATTAATTGTTACTGTATGACCAATATAACCATTGAACTGTCTACATGTTCCTTTTATGGGTTGCCATTGGATTTGGATAAGAGGCCTCCACAGAGAGCAAAGCTTGCCTACAATTATTCCTTTCAAATTCTATTTTCATTTCTCTGTACCTATAACAACAAATAACACAAGCAGTAGGTTTCTCTCTATTAGAAGACAAACAATACCTTATCTTTTCTTTTCTTTTTCTTGTGTCAAATAACATAAGCAGCGAGTTCATCTCTTCACACACATAAAGCACACAGGCTCACCAAAATATATAACAACCACTCTCTTTCTCGGACAAGCACACACTTGGTCTCTTTTCCTTACAGAAAATCAGTGCAACTTCAGAGTAGATTAGCGGCGTGAGCATGGAACAAATTAGAGAACTTTAACAGCATAATCCAGGAAATCAAAGAAAAGAAGAGGAGGGTTATTCTAGATAATATCGAGTATCTCAACCCATTTTCGTTCTATTTCTCACCTTGAGGAAGTTTTTCGACGTGGGACTCATTAATTTTTAATTTATCTCCTTATTAATTCAACTCTACCAAACAACTGTGATTTTTAACATCCTTTTTATTTTTCTTTTTTTCTCTCAGGTCTGTGTAGTAGGAAGAAAAAAAATAAGTAAAAAAATAGAGTAGATAGAAATAGAAAAGATAAATGAAAATTAATAAGAAATATAATAAAAATAAAAATATTTGGTTTAAGAGAAATAGATAAAAAAAATGATAAAAATAAATAGGCAAATAAAAATAAGTGAAAAATAAAATAAAAATAAATAGTGAATCCCACAACTTTTTATAAGTTTAATGGTCATGTATTGTCAGTGTAAAAAGTTTTATACTGTCAACTAATCAGAAATCATCATTGATATGACTTTTAAAGTATTTATTATAAAAATCAACAAACTTACAATAAATAGTGATTTGTGATTGGATGATAGTGTAAAACTATTTTACACTGTTAATACATGACCTTTTTTCTCACTTTTTATTTCTCTTATTTCTCATTTTCTTTTAACCAAACACATTCACCTTTTTATTTTTTTACTACTTTTTCTCTTTTTACCTTTTTTTTTTTCACCAAATAACCTCTATTTATTTCTTTTCTGCGACCAATCATAGTGTTAAAGACAATTAGGGATAGGAAAAAAAAATCCTCAATAAAGTAACGTCATTTTCGTGAAGTCCAAGGTGCATAGAACATGCACCTTACCTACCACATCAAATGCAAATTGGAGGAGTGAAAGCGAAAGTAAATGAGAAAAGCATGAACCACGAAAGGAAAGGGCACACTCGCAGACCCACGGTTGGACCAAAATGCCCTTCCACAGACTATTTTATTTTATTTCCATGATAGTAAAAAAAATCCTTCGTTATTATTACTCATTTTTTTTTTTTTTGGGTACATTATTAATTTGCTTTCCGATAAAGCAGAATTTAAGGGCTGCCAGTCTAGACCGGTACTCTCAAATCGCAAATTGCAACTTGCAAGAGATCCTTTTTACTGTTTATTTTGTGTGTGTGTGGTTATTCTTATTTTTGACGATATGGAAAAGTGACAAGTGAAGAGAATGCGGCTTGTATGTTGCTCCAATTCGTCGTTTGGGTCAGCCGCCACTGCCACTCTCCCCTCTTTACCCTGTCCTAGATTCCCTACACTGATCGCAAATTCAACAAAATCGTCCTCGATCCGCTTTCTAAGTTCTCGACCCCTCCGCTCCACTGCTTCCTGTAATTCTCTCTCTCTCTCACTTCAATCTTCAATCGCAAGTATTCTTGTCTTTCGTCGAACATAATAAGACTCCTTTGTGTTTGGTTGGGCAGCGAGTACCTCGCGACAAGTTACGAGAATGGCTTCCAAAAATGCTCAAGATCAAGACCCGCGCTTAGAGAGAATCTCCTCTGCAATCCGAGTCATCCCCGACTTTCCTAAGCCAGGTCGGTACTCTCTTATTCTCTGATCCAACGGCTTCGCATCGTATCCTTATTTTGGTTGTATGTATGATACCGTTATGCTTATGCTGTGTTGCATTCGTTGTCTGTGTCAGGAATTATGTTTCAGGATATAACCACACTGCTTCTTGATACCGAGGCTTTCAAAGACACGATTGACTTGTTTGTTGAGAGGTACAAGGATCAAAATATTTCTGTTGTCGCAGGTACTCTACACTCCTGAAGACTTCACAACTATCGATAATTTCATGTTTAGTTGGTCTTCGTGAATTACTATGTAATGCGCAGTTTTCAGCCAATAATTTTGTTTTTCCCTTTTCTGTTTCTGCTTGTATCTTTGTCTTAGCTCCTAATTCCTAAACCCGGGGCAAGGGAAAACCGAGTTTTTGTCACTCGGAGAGTTATCTAAACAAGACTTAAGTGTATGTGTATCTGTATCAACTCACGATCTTTTTTATCTACCATGTCCTTTTCCCTCGTGGAGCCAACTTATTTATTGAAAATTGGGTATAGGGAGTGTGTACTAGTGATTTAAGGATTAGGACTTCACGACAATATCATGTTACGAAAGAGAAAGACATAATGGGTCTGTGTATATCATGGTGGGTCTTACCATTATAGTTCTGCCCCTTTCTTTCTGGTAACACGACATCGTCATATTCTTTATGAACATGAGATGATCCCAATCCATGATTTTAGTACTAGGAGAAGAAGAGTTTTGCTGTTATGTTCTTCAACTTTTGATATTATAAGAATGAACACCTTTTTTTTTTTTTTATCTTCCAATTCTAGTATGCAATTAGTGATGGGTAGCAGCATTGCTTCCTTGCCTATGGGCACAAGTCATAATTCCGTCTCTCTTGACATGTTTCAAATAGAATGTTGATGATGTGTACTGGAATGATCTCGAGTCTAGAACGACAAAAATTATTAATTCTAATTCATTGAGTTCCATACAAATTGCCAAAGTGGGATTTTTGTTTTATTCCAACATTGGAAGATAGTGGAAGCAAAATTAGATATCAATCAGCAATCATGTCACTATAATTCTAGACGGTTCATTTTCTTTTACTTTTGCTCAAAATAAATTACTAATTTGTGTCTGATAGCTGTGTTTATTACACAATGCAGGCATTGAAGCAAGAGGCTTTATATTTGGTCCACCAATTGCATTAGCTATTGGAGCAAAATTTGTCCCCATGAGGAAACCCAATAAATTGCCAGGTATATGTTTTGTACCTTTCTTTTGAAATAATTGGATATTATGTTGTCAGAAATTTATGCTTAGCAGATAACTATGGTTTGAGGCCTTTGAATCTCTGTATTGTGTGTGGTCCTCTATTTCTAAGTTTTGTACTTCTTCACTGTGCTTATTTTTAGTTATTGAATGCTCTTGAAGTTTCTTTGATGGAGAAGATCTTTTGATTTGTTTGAATGGTCATGTTTCGATTATCTGTACAGGGGAGGTTATCTCAGAAGAGTATTCTTTGGAGTATGGAACAGACATAATGGAGATGCATGTAGGGGCTGTACAACCTGGAGATCGAGCCTTAATCATAGATGATCTTATTGCCACTGGGGGAACGTTAGGTGCTGCAATTAAGCTACTAGGTAAACTTGTCAATGTTAATGTTTTATGGGCTAGCGAAGAAAGACCCAATTTGAGTGGAAGTTATTTTTCTGCCTTGTTAAGTCCATCCGTTAGTGGGTCCTGAGTCCCAACATAGTCACACTTGTTTGGTTTCATATGATGTGCCTACCTCCTTAAAGATAAGGTCTGTAGGAAAGAGGGTTTGTTGTATCTTATATTAGAAAGAACATGTAGTTTTTTACTTTTTGTTTATGGATTAAAAAAGTCTTTAGAAGTTGTGCAATGACCAAATATAGATATTGTGCCACAAGAGATCATCCTATCAGTGTTTTTAGCATTCCCAATATTTTTTCCTTCTTTCTGTTTATTTATACATTCAGACAAATAATGCATGTATGAACAATGGTGTATTATTAATGTGGAGGCAAAAGCTTGCTTCTGTGTAATGAACCTAATAGTATCCTTTTGATCTACCACTATAATGGTGTTTTCAAGTGACTGTTTAATTTGGAAGGTTTTATGGTGTTTATTGCTTAACATCAGCATTTCAATACATTCTTACTTGTTCTGTTTGTTACTCTCTTTATTGCAGAACGTGTTGGGGTGCATGTTGTGGAGTGTGCTTGTGTGATTGAATTACCAGAGTTGAAGGTACAGCCTTAACATATATTTATCCTCACCTTGGCTAATTGTTTGGCTTAATTTATTGCTTACATATATAGTACATGTCATAACTTTAAAAATTAATTAAATAGATCAACACTGGAATCTGGATGGCTAGAAGTTGAATTATATCTTTGAAAATTGTGTTGAGAGACATTACTCTAAAAAATTATTGTATAGGCACTGTGCAAAGTAATTTGTGCCCTGAGCCAGTGGACATTTACTTGATTTGACATTTTCAAATTTAAGTACCACCACCTAATAGGACTTCTCAAACCAATTGGATTTATTAGGTCCAATTTGGATAAACTTCTCAACAAACACTTATAGGAGAAGAAAATAAAGAGGTAAAATAAATCAAACTTTTTTCTAAAGTTAAAATCAACTTATACACACTTGAATTTGAATATTTCACTAATATTTATCAGGATATGATGATATATACATGTATATATACAAATGAGGCATAAACCAAAAGAGGAAATGATTAATTCTATAATTTGGGATCAAATCATTTGTCCTATTAACGGTAACTAGGAAAGCTAATAATAAGGATAATAAAATCTTATTACAACCAATACTCCCCTTCAAGCTAAAACATATATGTTAGATGCATCTAGCTTGTTACATATGTAAGCTATCTTATGATCCCTTAAGGACTTAGTCAACATGTCCACAAGTTGTTCCTTAGAACTCACAAAAGTATTAGGTGGGACCGTGGTGCAAGGAGAGATTGGAGGAGCTGAATCACGAGGATCAAGAGTAGAAGCCACCTCTAGAGCTTCAAGACTACAACACTCATAAGTGATACCAAATCAAAACATTGGAGGGTCATCCTGCGACTCTAGAACCAGTGATTCAAACAGAGGTACAGGTAGTACCTGGGTCAGATGGAGCTAATGACACAGAACAATTTATCCTCAAAGAAGGTGACATTTGCAAACGCATAAAAATGATATGTAGTAAAACAATATCAATGATATCCCTTTTTGAACTCGAGAATACCCAAGAAAGACTCATTTGATAGCCTGTGCAGACAATTTGCCACAACTAGGAGAAAGATCATGAACAAAACAGGTGGAACCAAACACATGAGGAGGAACAACATAAAAGGGGTTCTAGGAAACAAGATAGAGTGAGGAATTTTATTACCCAAAATAGATAATGGCATGCTATTGATCAAATAGTAGGCAGTGAGAATAACATCGCCCTAAAACTTCAATGGTGCATTGACATTTATCAACAGAGTTTGAGCCATGTCAACAATATGGCGGTGTTTACATTCAACCACTCCATTCTGTTGTGATGTGTGAGGACAATTGGATTGGTGTAGAAATGATTCAAAGGACGAAGAGAAGTGTTCTTTTTGCATTATCACTGTAAAACCCGAATCATCTTCCCAAATTGATTCTTTATCTCTGAGCGAAAATTTTGAAATGTACAAAATTATTCTAAATGGTCTCCGTTCTCCAAAAAAAAAGATTTCTAAATGGTCTCTTATTAAGAATAACCACGTACATCTTAAGTAATCATCAATAAATGTAATATAATATTTGTGACCCAAAACAAGAAGAGTCACAACTAGGACTCCATACATTAGAATGAACCTTTTTGCTAATGTGGTCAAATAATCGTTGATCCAGAAACCATATCTCTACTGCTTTAGGCCAATCCAGATAATTTTTTCCATTCAGCTTCTCAATGTTGATGGTAGGAGACCCTGAAATGGCAAAAGAGATCAAAAATTTCTTCTCAGACTTGACCATCACTGAAATGCAGCAACAGAAACATCTAAAAAGAAACACAGTAGTGCCGAAAAACAACCCAAACAGGGTCAAAAGAGGGGAAGTTGACAAGCATATTGAAAGAAACAATGCTGTAAACGACAGCTGGGAAGGTGGTGCATGTATCTCATGCACTGATAGAGGCAGCAGTAGCTTGATGGTGTGTGGGACCAGATCTGGCAGTGGCACTTCAGCGGGTTGTAGATCGGCAGCATCTAAGGTTGACAATGGCATGTGTGACTCCAATAGCGGCAACGGTGACTGTTTCAATGGCAGTTCCACAGTCACCAAAAGAGTAGACAATGGGTCAGTACTCAGAAACTGAGACCTAAAAAAATGAGTGAAACGAGGAACGAACCAGAGAGCTGTAGACTAACTTGAATCTGAATATTTCACTGATATTTATAGGGATATGCACAAGTGTACACACACATACAAGTGAGGCATAAACCAAAAATGAAATAATTAAACCTTGAAAGAACCACACCGCATAAGGTGGCCATTGTAGGTGGAGAGCCAAAGGCCCTATAAACCCCACACTAGAATCTCATGCTTCTGGTGTCAGACTCAAATCCCATACCTTGCAATTGAACCCTGACAATGTGCATCTTGCCTACCCAAGAATGTCTCAATAGTCCCTTGCATTCCTTGATTCTGGGGTGAAAAGGGGCAATAAACGCAGAAATTATATGGACTTTCGGAGGTCATCAGGGGTTCTGCCTTGGTCTAACATGTTTGATTTAAAAATAATACAAGTGCAAATCTTGCTGGAGGAGGCTCCTAGAAAGTTATGTCACTACTTAAATTCCTCTCCTGATTATAGTCAACATGGCTGGTTAGAGCTTCTGGTCCTGTAGTGTTGCTGACACTTATGATTCTTAGCATACGTCCATTTAGGTGTTTTCTATTTATTATTTAGAAGAGAAAGGCCATAACTTCCGCATTCTTTTGGTCTGGACAGTACTGAAGTAAGTTCGCTTATAAATTTTAGTTGGGGTCTTAACCTGGCAATTGTCTACTTTTAAAAAAGTGGTGTTGTGCATTATATGGCATTCGATGTTGTGTATTCTCCCAAGTGCATTACATTACTATTTTGAATACCAAATCTTTAGAGTTGTGACAGAAAATTCATTGCTATAAACTATTTTTCCTTCTTCTGGCTTATTTCAGGGGCGGGAAAAGCTGGGAGGCAAGTCGCTATTTGTCTTAGTTAAAGGGGCAGCCTGATCTTTTTCCTGCTGATTGTGTTTTAGTTATTAACCATATGAGCCGGCTCTTGTTAGGAGCTTTATTGATGACTGCTTAGATTTCCTCAAGATATATTTTTATGGGATTTGCTGCAGAAAGCTTGGTTGTTTGTGCGATCAGTTCTGCTCAATTATTATTATTATTATTTTCTGTGTGTCCCTTTTGGTTTAAAGCTCGTAATTTATAGTAAAGAACCAATAGAGCGCTCAGGTAGAGCTCTATGTAACATTACCTTATTTTGGTACTGAGAAATGAAAGAATGATATGATGGTTATAATAAAGGACTTGCTTGCCATTTGGCAGCGAAAGATCCTAAGTTTAGGTTTACTTAAATGACTTGTAATGAGCATAGTCACACATGTAAGGTATGTGTTCTAGTTTCAGGCTTTTCAGCCTTTGCTATTAGGTAGATGTATAACTATATTTTATTATATATATGCTAACATTTCCTTCAATTTTTCGAATTGTACCAACTTCTTTACTTTGAAATTTCATTACATAATTTTTTTTAAGAGTAAATTATGTTTTTATCCCTTTGAAAGATGTTTAAATTATATTTTCTTCACTTATTTTAAAATATACACTATCATCTCCTACAAGATGAATATATATTATATTTGAGTTTATTTTAACAAGCTTTTTAGGAAAAAACAAAATCTTGTTATGATTCTCATCATGATTTTCAGTTAGTTTTAAACATGTATCAATTTTCACTTTAGAAGATGAAATCAAGATTTTAGATAAAATTTTGAATTTGATAATAGAGATGTTTAAAAATTTATTTACCTTTTAAAATACTAAAATCAATAATAAGATGTTTAAAATTTGTTGATAGTGATACTAAAATTGTAAAAAAATAAAAATATTATTAGAAAACAGATTCATGGTTATTTATTATTGTTTAGAGGTTTGTTCATATTTATTTTTGTCAAGAGGTTTGTCAAGTAGGATTAGGATCCTTTAAGCAAGGTTTTAAATTCGAGTTTTGTGGATTAAAAAAATGTAGTTGGGAGGAGAGATTTTACTAAAGGTAGCCAGTCAGGTTTTTCGACGAAAATTAGTTATCGACAAAGTTGGTGGATATTTTGTACTTATAAAATGGATATCAAAAATATTTAATATACTAAAGAATAGTATATTTACTTTTCAACAGAATCAAAATTATATTTTAAAATAAAAAGGATTAAAATATAAATAATTTTTTGAAGGAGAAACATATAATTTATTTTGGGCTTAAATATGTTTTTATTTCTTGTAAAATAAGTGAATTTTAATTTTAGTTCTTATAAAAAAATTTCTTTGGTTTTCATTTTTTAAAAAGCTAAAATCATTATATTTTGTCTCTACTATTATGTGACACTTATTAACTGCTTATGTGTTTAACAAAAGATTAAGTGATCATCTCAAGTAACATTTACTAGTGCCTGTGATACCATGTCTGCATGTGATATCTCTAAAACTTTTTATAGATCTCTAAAACAAATGTTATTTATCTAGTTTAAAATAAATGTTAAGGATTAAAAATAGTGATTTTAGATTTTAAGGAGATGAAAATCGAAGAAAAATATTTTACAAGTGTCATAATCAGGGTCACGACGGAGACGACACAAAAATAATTTTTAAATGAAGTTGCCACCAAAATTTTATTTGAGGGAAAAACATTGGAAAACCCTTTATAAGAAATGGTCTTTGAAATGAAAGATAGGTTTAAGTGTCAATTATGTATAGGGAAGGTATTAGCACCCTACAATGCCTATTAAAAAAAGGTATCTCTAATTAATTGCACAAAACTATGTAACTTTATAAATATTTATTTTTTCCCAATAAGAGCACAAAAAAAATATTTTTGGTTATTTTTAATTATCACCTTTTTGTATTTTTAAAGATAAGAAAGAAATTTTATTTTATTTATTTTAAAGAAAAAATAACTTTAAACTATATTTTTTTTGAAAAATTATTATCTTTTTATCTTTACAGTAAAGAAAGACTTCAAAAGATATTTTTTATATTTTTATTCATAAAAAAAATGAAAAAGTTTAAAATTCAAAGGACACTTTTTGGAAAAGATTTTTTTTAAATTGAAAACAATCTTTTTGTATTTAAAAAAAAAGCATTTATCCTCACACAAGAGTTTAAGCTAGCAAATGGCTAGTCATTAAACCCTTACGATCCAAATAATATTAAAAATAGTATATGTTATTCAATTAACATTATTAGCCGTTGTATATTTGGAGAAATTTTATTTTTATTTTTTTTGACAACAAAAAAAATATTTTAATCTATATTGCATAAGATTTATGATAGCAAATGACTATTCGTAAACCTTAACAATTCGAACAACATCAAATGTAGCATTTACTACTCAATTAATGTTATGAATCCTTGAGTCAAAATTATCCTTTTTTTCTCGAAAAGTGAATTGCTAACTTTATTGAAACAAAAAAGTCAACACCTAACACACATCTAGAAAAAAAATATTAAAATCAGCAAATAGGATAGAAAAAAAAAATCAACGTGAATGGAAAAGGAAAACATAAAGTAGAATAAAAACAAAATAAGAATTCACAAAAAAATAAAAAATAAAAGCAATTGAAGAAAAAAGGAAAAAGAGAATACTAATTAGAAACGCAAATCAACGTGAAGAGAATCCATACATGAACAGTAAAACAACAAAAACAACAAAAAGAAAAAAGTAAAAGTAATGAAGCAAATAAAAAAAAGAAAAATCAGTATACAAATAGAAAATCGTGAACAGCAAGTAAAAGAAAAAGGAATGGTCTGCAGTGCTATACATTCATTTGAAGCGTAAATACAACAAGATGGGATGTTCCACGAGTATTAGGAAACTTGCGTCATGTTTATTCAACGATCAACTAAAAATAGGTACAAGGCTTATAGCTACCAACACAATCAAGATACGAACCGATGAAAAAAAACTAGCAACCAGTATAAACCAAAATAAAACAGAGATCAATGAGCGTGATACTGGTACTGTTTTAGTGCATGTGAGAAAGCCTAAAACACATTCTGCCTCAGTGTTTTACTAGAGCCTTTGGTAGAGGTACTAGTAGGGTAATATTTAAATCGAGATGCTGTCCTGCAAAAGTGAAAGTCCTCTGTCACTATGCTTTTTACTCACTTCTTTTTTTCCCCATCCCTCTAGAAATTGAGTTTATGGATATTAAATAGGCAAAATTGACTTATTCATTTGTAACCAACTACACCCAAGTAACCCCATGATCTCCTCTAACTCCTCATTATTCCATGATATCCTCAATGTATAACCGTCATATCTTCTCCAATCTTTAGTTCTCTTTTTTCAATTTTTAATTTTGAGATTATCTTTTAAAAAAAAAATGTACCGGATAAAATTAGTTATTCACAACAAGGACCAAAATTAAATTTTGCTCATTTTGTAAGAATCAAAACCATTGATTTCAAATTTTAGATAAATGAAAAACAAAAAATTTTACAAAGACTAAAATTAAAATTTGCTTCTTTTATATAGGCTTAAAAAACATATTTTTAAGTCTTTATTCTTCTTTTAAAGCATGTATATCCTTTAACGCATTAGTAATTACACATGCAAAATGTATTTTATTTCTATAAATTAAATTATTAAGTGAGTAAATAAAATACTAATACTTTTTAAAATTAAAGGAATAATTTATTCTTATTCTTTTTAAAATGTATTTTTATTTTTATTCTTATTCTATAAATTTATTGTTCTTAATGGCAAAACAGCATCTACTGAGCCCGTTTGAGGCCGAGTACACACGGCCCACCATGGGCAGTTCATTTGCTAACCAGTCATGTTTGATCTAATTTTTAAGCTGACTCAAAAAATTACGATCCATTTGTCCATTGAAATTTGAAACACAACCTATCGTCATGGCTTGTTTTGGATCGAATTTGGGAGGAAATGAAATTCGAACTAATCAATTTTCATTGGTTTGGATTAGTTTGGATTTTTCAAATTTTTTTGCACAACCCAAACCAAACCAATTCGATTAAGAACAGGTTGGTTTGGATTGGATCAAATGGGTCCCTACTATACAAATGTGTAAAATTTTGTTTTGAAAAAGAAATGCATGATTTTGTCCAAAAATTCACATAATCTTGTTATTAAAAGGGTGTAAACAATATATTTTGTTGCAATTGACTTACACCAATTAAATAATAATAATAAAAAAATGATTATATCATAAAACTCAACTCAATTGTAAAAAAAAAAAAAAAAGATAATACCTTTGATTTAGTTTGAGTTCAATGGTTTACAAAGCCCCAACCCAATATCTGAACCAATAATAATAAGGTTTGATTGGTTTGTTTGGACTCAATTACATTAAAAAATTTGAATCAATTTATTTAGTTTGGTTTGAATCATTAGATTCGTCGGGTTGATCCAAACCAATGAACACTCCTATGCACCAACCCAATTTTCTCCATGCAAAACACATGGTAGGGGAAAAGAAAAACATAGCTAGAGAAATCCAAGAATTTTCGTAACATTTTTTTGTAAATGACCAAATTATTAAACTTTAAGAAATTATGTGTGAAAATTTTTAAAATAAAAACTAAAACTTATATAGTTTTGTAATCTCAATATATTTTAGCTAATATTAAATAGTATGGTATAAAAAATTGTCATTAGCACTTCTTAAACAGTCACTTTTATGAATTGAAAATATCCTAATTTGTAAAAAGTGTGAACAAAAACCATGTTAATGTAAAGGAGTATTATTATATTTATAATTATTTTTTGGTTTTTTATAATATTTCCTTGCCTAGTATTTAAGACTAATATTTTGAAATATTATCATGTGTCAAAGGTTGAAAGTTCTTTTACAGAATATTTGGCTGAAAGAAAATCGAGGAGACTTTTATAAAATTTCTTATTTGGTTCAATATTGGAGTGGCTTAAAATTGCTTTTTACTGCATTTTTACTTCCCTCTAAAATTGGAAATTTTGAATGGAAGACAAATGTTTATACTAATTAGACTAAAATATCCTTCACTTAATAACTTTATTTAATTATTTTAAGGGTCTTGTTAACTAGTGCCCTTAGAGCATTGGTTAAGAAATCAATAAGTATAAAATTTTTAAGTTGAGATTGTATTGAAAAAATCACAGAAAAATACATTATTACACTTTTTAATAAAAAAACTTTTCACTTTTGATTTCTTAACTAGTGTCCTATGGACACTGATAGCATTTTTCTTATATTAAATATATAATAGTAAGTTTCTTTATTTTCCCTTCCCCGTCTCTTATCCTCTTCTTTGAACCAAATAATGAATTAATGATATATTTTTTACATACATAAATTGTGAAATTAAGATAACGTTTGATTTGATTTTTCGGAACTTAATAGTTAAATTAAAAAATAAGAACTTCAAATTTAAAGTTAAAATTGTTTTAATGTGAACATCAACTCTTAAGATTGACTTTAAGCAACTAAATGTGATGGGATTTTATTAGAAAATAAAATATTTATTACACTTTACATTTATCATGTAATAATGAATTTGATTAGAATTTGTTGACATTATATATATATATATATATATAAATGGGTTAGGATTTGTTGACATTAAGTGTTAAAGTTAGCCAAATTATATCTTTAATAGCTTTTTTGTAAAATTCAAATTTAATCATCCAACCGTTAAATTATGTAATATTATCTTTATGCACATGTATATCAAATTTCACATTATTTGGACATTGCTAGATATATTATCTAACATTGAATATTTACATATATTTTAATATCATATTGTATGTTAAAATAAAGTGATGTGATAAACTACTAAATAATTTTGAAATTGTTATACATGGTTGATAGATAAGTTTCGTAATAATTATTTTAAAAGTTATTTTTAAGTTGATTTTTAATTAATTGATAATGTAAATTTTTTTACATTAATTGTACATGAAAATTTAACTCCATAGATAAATACTTTTTTCTCAATAAAATACTACCACTTTTGAATGCTTAAAATCAACCTTAAAAAATTGATATTAATAAAACCAAAATTTTTAAAGTTTAAAAATTACTTTTAAGTTGGAATTTCTTGACTAATATGTTCTTAAATTTTGAAATGTGAAATAAAGAAGGAAAAAATAAAGTGAAAATTAAAAGGTCTTAAAATTAACTTCGCCAAAGCTCTTTTTTAAGTTTTTTTTTTTAACTAAAAAAGGCATTGTTTTATTTATTTTTCTAAATTTTCGACTCCCAACTTTTTCTTTTTAAAAGATCAAAATAAATTAAATCAAACATTATTTAAACTCATTTAAATGCTTAAGACACTTTAACTCTTTTGTTTAAATTAACATTTGTCACTGTATAATATCTACATTTGTTGGAACAAATTAAGTTTATATTATAATATTAATATCTTTTTTTATGGATTCAAGATATTTTAGATATCAATTTTAATGAATTTAATATTTTTAGTTGCTAAATTTGGTGGGGTATGGACATGTTGTACACTTGTATTACTGTTGTAGTACTCAAGCTTCTAAGGCCCAAAGTTAACCTGTCAGCAGACCTTCTACTAGGCCTAAGCAAATAAGTTACCTAGATGAGTGTTTTCTTTCTAGCAAATCATATCAATTGATAGAATATTTCATGAGTTTAAATGTAATAGAGTATTCAACTATTATATAACAATATTGTAGAATATGGATAAATACAATAAGAGGGTTGAATTATGTTTATATTTTATTTTATTTTGCAAATCTTTTCTTAAAATCAAGTTTTTGATGAACAAACAAATGGATCATCCTAGCATTAAAAACAATTTTTTATATATTAAGACTAGTTCATAAACAAAGGACAATTTAGTTAATTCAATTCCCTTGATTAGTAAGTAATAAATAAGTTAAAGAAAGGATATATCACATAAGATTTATATTAGTTCATTTCACTCAAAGACTGCGTTTAGTCCTTGACAATCCACCAAGAATTTTACTAAAAACACATATTCACACCGCTACAAGTATTCTTTTGATGCATGTCTCTTTAGACTCAACCAATTATTCTTTCTATATTGTCTCTCTAGGCAATTACACAAGTATTATTTTTTAGCAAAACCTCTTCAGACTCTTAACAAATTCATAGATAACTGCTTAAGAGTAAACTAACAAGGCTATGTCTTAACAGACGAATGGAAAATAATGAAGCTTGTATATCAAAAAAGTATTCACTCTTGTATAGAGAGTATAAAACAATACTTAGAAATTTCTAGAACGCGAAAGAATTCTAGCTCCACAAAAGTTTTTCTCTACACTTGATCTTTTGAGTATTCATAGGTTTTTCTTGAAAGTGTCCATTTAGAATTGTTGAAGGCTACCCTCTATTTCTCTTTTGATTTTTGAATGTTGGAGCATTAAATGCTTTCACCAACTCGTCTTGTAGGATTTGATAAAACATCCTACTTATTTTTTTCTTTTTTGTACAAATGTGTATTGCAATTAAGCATGTTTGCTTTCTAGAGCGTAGTACGTTGTCATCTTTGATAAAGCTATCTCGTCTATTGCTTCTTTTTTTTGCATGCCTTTTGATAAAGTCGGTAGACTTTTAAGTTTGTTTTGGTTGTTTGAAGTTTTGAAGGATGAAGCTGCTGAGGTTTTCTTATACGCTTCTAAGCTTATATGAAAAGCTTATCATTCTTCATGGAATAACCATTTTCTAGGATGATGGAAAATAATTGCTTAAACAAACGTAATACCTATCAAACAAAGAGTCTCAGTGGAATGAATAATATATTTCATTTGTCTTTTCTTAAATAAATAAACTCTTATACTTTTGTTTATTGTCATTAAAATTTTAAAGGCTATAGGGTATGACATTATTATAGAATAAATAATAACATATTAAGAAATAAAAAATAAACTTGTCATAAATTAAATTAATTATGCTACAAATATATTTCAATATTTTCCTTGATTAGAAGTCAACAATTGTCACATTTAGATGCAATAAATAATGTAGCTAGTGTCCAAAATCCTCCCTTGATTTTGTGAACTAATTCAAGTTTGTTAACAACTTACTACTTCACTATCACTTGTTGGTCACATACTTTCCTCATTCAAATAATCAATAATGCCTTTTTGATCTGACAAGGGAGAGAATATTTTCATAAGAAAAATATTTAACATATACTTATTTTCTTTGTATTTTTTTTTGTTTTTTTTATCATTTCCCTTGTTATTTTTATCACTTTATCTTTGTACCCTTTTTTTTTTTCTTTTTTGGTTAAACGCATAATTTAGTTTCTATAAGTGTCACATATTCTTAATTTGGTCTCTATATGTAAAAACTTAATAATTCAGTTCCTATGCTTGCAAAATGTTACTGATTTAGTCTCTGTTGTCATGACACTGTTTATGCATTTTTAATTTAGTCTTCATACATACAACGCATTCTTAATTTGGTTCATATACATGTAGTGCATTCTATATTTGGTTCAAATTAAGAATGTGCTACATGTATATGAACCAAATTAAGAATGCATACATGATGTTATCATGGCGGAGACCAAATCGGTAAAGTTTGCATGTATATAGACCAATTAAATAAGTTTTTATATGTAAGAACCAAATAAGAATTTGCGACATGTATAGATATATTAAATTATGTATTTAATTAATTTATATATTTTTTACTTTCTCTTCCTTCTTTCCACCTCAATCTACCCTAAAATGGGGTGAACATTTATCTCTTTTTTCTTAAATCAGAAATAACCAAAATACAACGAGTCTCAATTTTTTCTCTTTTTCACTAAATGGGAGAGATATCATAAAATTTTCCCAACCCCTCTCTCTCTCTCCCTTCAGATTCTGTTAAATCAAACAATACGTTAATAATTCATACTTAGTATTTACAATATTATTTGAAGAATATTTTAAGCAAATAGCACTTTAAGTATTATGATAATAGTACAAGAGATAAAGTCTTAACTTCAAGTCTTATTTTGGTATTTTTCTTTAATTAAAATTAAAACGTGGTATTTTTATCTAATTAAAATTAAGATTTTATCTTTTTAATATAAATCTCTATTACGCAAATTATGAAAATAAATTATTGCAATTCTGACAACTTAAAAACACATAAAAACTTGCATGTAAGGTTTTGTCAATCATTACCAAACAGCCTACGAAACCCCAGTGAGCGTGTTTTGTATTTCCATCGAGGAGTTGAAAGACCCTGCCGCTTACTTGCAACTCTTTAGCTACTCAGAGCATCATTCTCTTACGCCACTTGGTCGATCGTTTCCGATAAAAATGTCGAATCGATCGGTCAGGGTAGGCAAGACAATAACAACAAGGGTTTCAGCAAGGCCCAGAAGAAATTCGTCCCAAAAAATCCCAATCCAAACCCAACTCCAACCCTCTCAACCTCCCTCAGACAAACACAACCATCCATCACCAGAGCCCACAATGGCAATTTCGTAAAATACTTGCCCCAAGACGAGGCCGTGGCAGCGGGTCTCGGCGCCGAGGACGGAGCATTGGATCCCCTCGAATCTCAGAGAGTCGTAGATCTTTTGAACACACACTTGTCACGCTTGCTCAAGTTGAAACCCAAGGAATTCTGGAGACAAGGTACTAACTTAACACTCTTATGTAATTGTTCTTTATTCCTTTCAATCAAATCCATGTAAACTAGTAGTGGCGTGTTAATTGTGTGTCGAATAAGAAAGCCTTTGCAGTGTTGCGTTTGGAATGTTTGTTCGCCTTAATGCTGTTTGTTGTATTTGCAGTGGCTACTGACACTTCCCTACATGAGTTTTTGGACAGCTTCTTGCAGTTCAGGAGCAGGTGGTATGATTTTCCTCATCGCGGGGTGAAAGGGATTGTTGCCGGTGTTATTGTCGGAGAGCTTGATTTGAGTCGCCGCGTTTACATGGTATTGTATCGCATGTAAGTTTCTGATGAGTTGGAATAATGCTCTGCTTTGGATTCTCTTTTCTTTAATGATGTATGATTTTTAATGCGCGTGTCTTGCAGTTCTAACAATAAAGACCCGGGTGCTCGACCTGCTGATGCCCTCAGTTTGAGAGACCATGGAGGTGGGATCTCCCTTTTCCTTCTTTAGGTTGTGGAGTGTGAACAATGAAATGCATTTTTGTGTACTCACCATTACATTTTTTTTTTATTACTAATTACTTGTGAACACAGCTCATACTTTATGTTGCATGTGCACGTGGGCTTCATTTATATGTCTTGGCACAGACAGAGATTGAACTCACATTGGAACAATGTTTTTTTTTTTTATATGTAACATGAACGTTATGTGTATATAAGAAATAGGGTGGGTCTGGAACTGCATCAGGACTCACGTGAATGTGAAAGCTAGAATATATAACGTATGGTTTGACGTGTTTTTTGCTCTATGGATACAGTTCCAAACACCCATATAATTGGCTTGTAGTTGATAAAACTGGTCAGTCACAGGCAAAGGTGGCAATTGATTCTTAAAAAAATGTGTCTTGGCATGTTGCTTACTTTACTAGTGGTGTATGCATTTATTGGTATAATAATAAAACATCACACATTTATTGATGTAATGTTTTCCGTTGTGGATTCGTGTCAGGGTAATTACCTCATATTTTGTATTTTTTGTATTGTGATTCACCGTTGTTCACTAATTTTGCCTGTAGTTCTTTTGCAGGAGAAGAAGTTGCTTGAATTGCCAAAGTTGTTAGATATATGTGCCATATACTATCATGAAAATGAAGAACTGACAAGGTCACTGGTAAGTATTTCTAATTAATAGTGGATTACTTAGTATCCCTTAATTGCAGTATGTATTAACTATTAAGAAACTCATTTATATTGCTTTAGGCATCACTAGTTTCAGTAATGTAGCTTCTAAGAAGAAGCACTATCTAGGAAGTGAAGGTTTTCCTCGACAATTTTCCATATTCAAATTAGAGAACACCTTTATATTATTTTCCTCCATCCCATCAATAGCACACTATAGTGGTGACTGGTGGACCAGTGCAAAGTGGCCAGCCATTATTTTAGACTGGTGGAGCATTTTTGTGTAGCGGGAGCTGAGGCTGCACATAGCAGTTGCTATGCCAGATATTTGCAGCCATCTCAATCGCTATGGTTAACAGAGGGAAAATCCCCTTTACCCTTGTTTTTGTGTGAGGCTGAACCTATTTTTTTTGGGGTATTTTTGGGGTTTCAGCCTTCATTTGAAACATAAGGTTTAGTGCACGAGACTTACTCTGTTTCTGTCACAAGAACAAACACGAGAAAGACCAAACCACAAGCCTCTCGTCTATGCTCATGAGCTTGAGCCCACTGTCCCGGCAATGTTTCCGGCCATTCCTTACATTTTCCAATACCTTCATTGGTCGCCTGCATCCCCTGCTACTCAACCTCAACCATATTCTCTTTATCCAGTCCACTACTCACTCTCTGTTCACCCCTCTCTATTGCGGATTCAAGGTCTATTCTTTTGTTTTTTCACCTGTTCTGCTACTCAACCCCCATTGCTGTGTTTTTTTTAGACTGTGACTTATTAATTACGAATATGTGTTCAATTTTGGAGATATATATATATATATATATATAGGCATAGTAGTTAATAGTGCGCTATAGCAGAGTAGTGAATTGTAGTGGCCCTGGGCTGCTATGGGATTCAAATAGCGGAGTGGTTTTCAGTAGCAGCCATTGCGGCTGGTATAGCAGCTTTTTGCATGCTATACTGGTGCTTCCATGATATAGGGTTCAAAAATCCATTTTTACACCTGAAACAATGTTGTCTAGGGTTTTTTGGTTGAAATTGTGATTTCCCCCCATTTTCTAGTGCGATTTTTGCTTTAGAAACATAATAGAATTTGAAACGCTTCTTCCGTGACCATTCCTCAAAAAAGTTATCTATGTTTTGAGCTTTATTCCTTCACACTCTACAGACTATTTTTTCCTAAGTTCCATTTTTCTCCCTTTAAACCTCTCAGTTCACATTCTACTAATTTTTATCTAATTTGTTATGTTCTTTTTCTATTAATTTCACCATCATCTTTCATTTTTTTACTTCATTACTATGTTCTTATTGCTCCTCGATTGACGGTGATTGTGTGTGTAAATTGTGACTTAATATTTATCATAAATTTCTTTAATCCTGTATCTTTTTTTTTTTTTTGGAGTATTTACATGTATATGTGTAGTATAAATTATTTAGTTTATATTATAATATTTAAAATAACAGTCATCCTGCTTCCTGCTATCTAGCTATATCATTTTTAGAGCTGGCCACTACGTGCCACTATCTGAGAATGAGATTGATAACTATGTTTATAGGTGTATATTGTAAATTATGTTGGATTTATTTATAATCCTCAGAATAGCGGCTGTCCCACACTCCCACTATCTGGTAGTACTTTTTGGGCCAGCAGCTCTGTGCTGCTATCCAAGATTCATAACTGTGGTAATAGAAAATGGAATTTGCATTTTTTCACCTACAAGTGCATAATCAACCAATTGATTGGACATTTTCTGTGGAATGGACAGAATCATTATTATCATGAAGTTATTTATTATCATGATGTTAATCAGTACATTATTTGCCATGTGGCTTCCAGATGTTAATTTCTTAATAGAATTTTTTATTGCCTAGTAATTTGAGAATAGAACAGTTTAGAGATTTAAGTTTGTGTATGCAATATAATGAATTGTTTATTAGCATTGTCTACTTCTTGGTACCGATGGTTATCATTGCAGTAATATGTAGAAATCTACAACAATTAATAATCACTTAAGCAACAAGTTAGATTCTGTTTTTGCTATTTTGTCACGGATGTCTTTAATGCGAGTTTATATCTTTGATGCTTTTTAGGTTCGATTTTCACAAAATAATAGATGGAGTTCATTAAGATGTTTTAACCACAGGGAGATCCCTTATTGATTGTAAAATGGAGTGTATGATAATATTTGGTGTTCTCTCTTCCTCTCTCCTGAATTATACCAGTCTGCTTTATTCTGTTGTTCTCTCTGTTTTATTTTACTCTTAATCTTTGTGAGTTTTTCAGTTCACTTGAGTTGTACCTTCTCTAGAAGGTCCTATTACTTTATTGGTCAAGAAAAATAGAGAAGGATATTAATCCAACCTTGTAACTTTGTGTGCATTACACATTTTATGTTCATATAGCTATCTCAATCTACAAGTGGTTGCTCTATATAAACTTTGTTGTGGAATTGAAGTGCTTCCTTCTGTGCATTTAACTTGCCTTGCTTACTTTTCTCTTTCTCTCTTTCTGTCTCAGGTTAGAAATGCTTTGAATGCTCAGCCTTGGATCCATAATAATCTGACTGCAGTAGTATCTCATTTTCTAGGAATTGTCAGCACAATGCATGAACGTTGCAGTTCATCATTGGAGGTATTCTTGTAATTTGACCTAGTGTAACTGATATATCCGTAATGTTAATTGCTTTCTTTTCTGCTTTGAGTTTTTATACTGTCTTTGGGTTAACTAGTTAAGTTTATTTGATAATATTTGTTTAGTTTGTTCTTGTTATCACAAGTATATATTACATGATGAATCATATTATTTTTTAAATTGAAAAGTTTAGTTTTGATGTCCAACAAACTGTTTTGTTTCATAAGACTTATGAAAGTTACTTGGTGGACATCTCTTCTCAATATTTCATCCCTTTTCTTTTGTTTGTTTAGGTGCTGTTATTTTTTTTTATTTTTTTTTGTAGATTAATGGAATAGAAATGGATTTTTGCATATTTGTATGTTTGTGACCAATGCATTCCATAAGGAGATCATAATATAAAGTCCAACCACAATTTCTTTTTTTGGCTTGCTGTTAGAAGAATAGTCAGCTCTTATTTATTTATATTATACCAAAGAGCTTCTCGTTTTTATTGTTAGAATTTATACTTCAACACAACAAAAGGATAATCTAGGACAGGCACATGCCTCCACACATTTCCAAAGAAAAAGGAGGGAAGAGGAAATAGGACCTGTGGCAGAGACATACTTCACAAGACTTTGGTCAGCTATTGTTTCAAGTTCGGTTGGGTGATATGTGTTGAGAGAAACCTGTTTATAAAATGTGCATACATTACTGTTTCTATATTATTTGGATGTATGTGCAGAACATACATATTTTGGTTTTATAAATTTAAATTATTAATTCATCATTCTTTGGTTAGAAGAGTATAGTATCTAAGTATGACTCCTTCACTTTTCTTCTTTGAGTTCCCTTTGAACATCCTGTAGATCAATAGTGTGTCTGATGACCTTCTTTCGCTCCTTTCCACAAATTATTTGACTTATTAAAATGCATGAATGGATAGAAATGTCTTTCAGAAAACCATTTATAATTGACTGAATGTCTGAATCTTGAAAGTTTATGTGTATAATTATGGTATATATAAAGGAAAAAGTTACAATGAAAATTGAGAACTTCCTTTTTGGGGATTACGAACAGGTCTTATTTGCTTCTGGAAATCTTGATCACCATAATGCTGCTTTTCTTCAAGCTGATCTGCTGGAGGTGAGTCACTTTATTTTTTTTTCCTCTCTTTGAAATTGAATTGTAACCCAATTTTCTTTTATGGGGTGATAAACCAGATATGAGCAGATACAAATTCTGTATCTATAAGTTTGTAACTTGCTACAGCCTGGGATAACTGATTGTCTTATTTCTGCTAAGAAAGTTGAGTGAATTTATATTCCCCATTTCTAATGATCCATTTATTGGAAAAGAGCCAAGAGGGAAAATACAACTACTAGAAAGGCAGCATACAAGTGCAATTGTAAGTTGATAGCATTTAAAAGAAAAGTGGAAAAAGTGGAGTAGAAACAGTTGAACATCTATGTCTGAGTATTTAAACCTACAGTATGGGAATATCAGAGAGAATGACTATCTCGTGCTCTTCAGCATTTGAGTTGAGCTTCCATGTAGATTCTGGAATGACTACCTTTTCTTTTCCAACCAGATCCTCCCCATTATATGGGTGGACACTAGTCTCTTCCATTTGTTTAACGTTGACTTACATGTGATGTTGCTGCTACTCCAGCCAATCCCAGAAACTGTCTCGGGCATAATCCAGCTAACCCTGGACATTATACAATAGCTACAGAAAACTTTGAATATATGGCATTGACAGCAAATCAATCAGAAATAATATTTTCCCTATCTCACATATAAAGCCCTATTTCTACAACCTCAGATATTCATAGACAATAATTACTGCCCATATTTCAAGCCTATTGAAGTAGAATTTTTCTGTGGCAAATGACATGCCAGGGAGTTGTGTATTGGCCCTGCCATAATTTCTTAAAAATATGTAACATTTTGTTCATTCACATTGAAAAGTGTTGAGCAACAATTTATCTAGTTCTTCAACATATGCAGCATAATATTGATGCCACCTGTTTTTGTGATAGGTGATGGACTTTATAAATGATGCAATTGTATCAATGGATTCTTTTGTTAGTGCATACGAACCAGCAGCTGTGTTCTTCTCTTGCCCAGTTGAAATGAGGTATCTCTTACCACTGAAACTTGGTTTTTTTATGAGGAATAAAGGCTGAATGCAATAAATTTCAATGGGGAATATGATTTATCAAACATTACATTTGGTGTATCATGCATTAAATACTTGTGTTGATTAATTTATCAAAATAGAATCAATGATTAACATTGCCAATTGAAATTTTTCTATAGGACTTTAATTTTTTTCTTTTCTGTATAACTGTAGTTATGGGAATGAGGAACTGCTGAGCCTCCTTGCCAGATTGCATGATTCACTAATTCCATCATTGCAAAAGGGATTCCGTATGATTTTTGCTGACCAACAAGATGGCACAGTATCTAATATCTTAGTAAGTTTAAAGATGTTAAGAATGAGATTGGTAAAGTTTGGTTGGCAACTATTGCACTTGTGCTATCTAAGTGATGAAGTGTTCAGAGATAGCATCCCTCTTCCAGCTGCCACAAAGATGTTTCCTGCCAATTTGGAGGACCCAGTCATCAGAGCAGATATTCTGGTTCAAACATTTAGAGAGATCAATTCAGTATCATTACATTTTCAGGAAATCCATCAGAAAGAAACATTTCTTCAAGATGTTGAAAGAAATTTCAATATACTAAGGAGGATTGAGAGATTGAAGGATAGTGGTAATGATCTTATTTGTACAGTAGTATAATCACTTGCATATGTTTGTAGTATAAATTGCCCGGCTTAGTATGGTTTATGGCAAAAAGCTCGATCCAGCAAAGGTTTTTAGGGGGCTAAACCTTTTGTCCCCTTTGAGATATAAGGTGGAATTAGATCTCTCTGATCCTTCAAATTAGATTTTAAATTGTTGCATATTTTCCATTAATCATGGTTTGTAGTGTAGCATATGCTTGCTCTTTTTCTTTTTCTAATCCAGTTGCTCTGATACAGGATGGATATTCGTTGATGATGAACAATTTCAATATTTATCTGGGATGTTGAGTTCTGTGAAAGAGATTTATAAGGAGCCATATTCTACAACCACCCCTGTGCCAAACCAAGCATTACTGACGGATGAAGATGCTGCAATTGCAGAGTCAAACATCAGTCAAATTAGGGATCTGTTCCCTGATTATGGTAAAGGGTTTTTAGCTGCGTGTCTTGAAGTCTATGACCAGAATCCAGAAGAGGTTATTCAAAGAATTTTAGAGGGAACCCTTCATGAAGATCTGCAGAACCTGGACACCTCGCTAGAGACATTGCCACAAGCCAAGAATACCACTGTGGGTGGGAAAGATAAAGGAAAAGGTAAATTAATTGATTCTACACCAGCATCCTCAAATCCAGAAGTTGTTAGGGGGAAGCAACAGACAGAGGGGCCATTGATGTCATCATCCTCTGCTTCACTTGGAAAATTTGTGAGGAAATCTAAAGCTGACTTGCCTGATCTCAGTATTCTGGATAAAAAGGACGAGAAAGATACATCAAAAACTGCTGCCATGCTTTCACAATATGAGTATGAAGATGAGTACGACGACTCTTTTGATGACTTGGGTCTAAGTGTAGCAGACTCTGGAATTGAAGAAAATGAGACACTGGGTGACAAAATAAATGCAAAGTCAGGGAAATCGTGGGCAACGGAGACCGGAAACTCAGTGAAAAATGCCCCTGATTCAAAATGGGGCTCCAGGAAAAAGCCGCAGTACTATGTCAAGGATGGTAAGAATTACAGCTACAAAGTGGCTGGTGCAGTAGCAGTGGCAAATTCCGATGAAGCTTCGCTAGTAACTCAAGTTCAGAAAGAATTAATACACGGCCTTGGACTGCGGCGGCAACCTTCCTCTTGGCGCAGTAAAGAAGTTGACAGATTCCTACAAGGAGGATGATAACCAACTCCAGGTTTCTGAAATGGAAGGGAGAGGGATTTCCGCCAATTCTGGAAGTAGGGGAAGGACGGAAGGAGGGAAACAATTTGCATCTCATCAGCAGCAGGAGAAACAATCCGATGATTCCGAGGTGGATGGGAATAATCAAAGGGGGAGAGGGAGAGGAAGAGGGAGGGGGAGGGGAGGAGGAAGAAACAATCACTACCAGAAGGACAGAGCCATGAAGAAGCATTTCTCTGGACTGGGTGGTTATTAAGCTCATAAGCAAATCATTCCATATTTCTTACTTGCCAATATACCATACTACAGCATCTGCTCGGTAACCATTTGGCTTTTGTCTGCGTGCGAAACCTTATATTTTGCAGTGTTAAAGTTCAATGAGGTGCATGGATATAGTGCTACATGGCTCATAGTGGCATTATCAAATGCGCCATCAGCTCTCTTGATACCAACATCCTCTATAATATAAAGAATAGTATAATGTCTGTAAAGATTAATTTAACAACATCCCGGAATCGAATTTTGTTTAGAAGGATATGGGTGTAGTAGGGCATATGGATAACTTACAGTTACACTTACCTTACAAATACAATAATTGTGTAATGGTGTTCATCTGGCAGTACACAAATTAATTTCGCTTCATATCTCGACGTGAAAATATATTTGGTCGCTCCTCTAGCCTTTGTTTGTTTGGTAGAGAGGAGAGGAGAGAAATAGATAGGAAAGAAATAGGTAATAAATAAGTTAAGAGGTGAGAAATAAAAAGAAATAATTTGAAATTTTAAGTTGTTTGGTAGAAAAGAAATAAGAGAGAGGTAAAGACGTGAATAAAAGTATGTGAGAAATAAGGTGGAAGTAAATATTGAGATTCACAAAATTTTTAAAAAAATTTCACCTATTTCTATTCAACCAAACTATTTATATTTTTAAAAATTTGAAAATGTTTTTTCCTCTCTTCTCTATTGAACCAAGCAAATTGTGCCTCATAAAAGGCTTTGCTCTTACACCCTATGACACTAATTATTACAAGTTGCTAATTTACTTTCGAAACATTGAAAAACCAATCGTTTTACGTATTCCGTGCTATAGTTATACAACGGTGAATTTGTAATGTGTACCGAATAAGTTGTCGAGTCTTTTCATAAAAAAAGTAGGTAACGCTATTTCAGGATCGTTGTTTTAATATTAATATTAATCTTATACTATAAATTAAGGATTCTACTTGTGGATCCCTTTCATGGGTCAGGTTCAAAGAACATTTTGTTTTTTTTTCCAAATAAGCTTCTCACAATACAATAATAAGAGAAAACAAACTATGCACTGACAGTGTAAAGTAGTTTTATACTGTTATTTAATCAGAAACTATTATTTATTGTAAGTTTATTGACTTTTATAATAAATATTTTAAAAGTCATACTAATGTTAAATTTCAATTGACTGGCAGTATAAAACTTTTATACTAACAGTACATGACCATTAAAATTCAATAATAATAGAATAATTAAAATATCAACATCAAATCAATTGCAAATAATCCAATCATTTTTATTTGCGTCATTGAATTTTTTATAATTGCTTCCAGCATTGCAATAGTAATTATTTTGGATGTTCTCATTAGATGTATTTTATGAAATTTTGTCCATGGATTTGCAATTTATATTTGATATTCCTTTTATTTAAAAGGTAATAACTCAGTTGATAAATTTTTGTCTAATTTTTTCAAAATCACTAGAATTCTAATAGTTTCCTTTAGGCATTACACGAGCTATGATTTTTTGTACACGTAAATTAGACATTAGTTTTCACTAATTGGTGTGTCATTAATTTAATATAAAATATCATTAAAAAAATTGACAGTACAACGATGTGTTAATTTCATTTGGAATATCATTTTACAAATATTATTTTAAGTTTATTTCTAACAGTTAAGGCTATGTCTAAATTACTATTGCTGCTGAACTATTTTTGGAGAAAGATATACCTTGTATCTTTTAGTCTGAGCATACTTTTGGAAAGGTTTGCAACGATAATCCAAGCATCACTAAATTGCTTCAGTAACTTCAAATAGAGGTATATTTTAAGAACAATGATTCTCACACTACCCAAATAGTAGCCACACTGCGTCCACCAATTTTTTTTTCCTACTTTGAATGACTTAGTTCGTGTTAATTTGGAACTGCATTTAAATTCACGTTCATCACTGAGAGTAGCTTTAAAATGGAGCCACGTTGAAGAGAGAGTGAACGCGAAATCCAAATCACTATCAAAATGTCTTTAGTTGCGTCACATGAAAGTTACTTTTGTCAAAAATACAATTCTTTTTCAATCAAAAAATTAGTTTTCAAATAAATTGTTAGACTTCAATTAAAATATACACTTTAATGACGTATACCGCTGTGCTGATAATCTAATCAAAATTAAAAAACAAAAGCTGGGTCGTACCGCAAGCTTTTATTTTTCTTTTAGTCAACGTATCTGGCCGCCGCATCCACGCTGGGGGGCAACCTGCTTCTCTTTATTACAGCAGACCAAAGAGTAAAGACATATTCGAAAACTCCCATGAAGGAGGCTTCAGTTCAGCAATGGACCCCAGAATCTGGAGCAAACTGCCTCCTGATGTCGTGGAGCACATACTTTTGTTGCTCCCTCTCAAAACACTCTTGAATCTGAGACCCACTTGCAAGGCCTTCACTTCACTCCCCTTCTCTCCCTCCTTCATCTCCAAACACTCCTCTTCTTCCTCACCCTTCTCTTCCTTTCTCTCACTCTCCCACCCTCAGTGTCCCCACCACTTCCCTCTCTACGATTCCAACCTTCGCTCTTGGCGAAGCATCTCTCTCTCCCTCTCTCGTTCTTTTCCCTTTTCTTCATCCTTCACTCTCGTGTCCTCCTCCGGTGGCCTCTTTTGTCTCTGTGACCCCTCCTCTTCTTCCTTCCTCGTGTGCAACTTCTTTGTCAAGTCCTACAGAAGGATCGAGTCCCCAGCTCGCTCTCTTCACTTGGGTCATCTCACTTTTGTTACTACCCCTCTTGGGTACAAAATAGTGCTTCTTTGTTCCGACACTGCCTTTGTTTACGATTCTAATGAACTTTCGTGGCGAAGAAATGAGGGTTTCAGTGGCATCCTCAGTTACCACCAGCAGGGCGCTTTCCTTGACGGGGGCTTGTATTTTACCACGCCGGAACCGTTTTCGGTGGCGCGTTTTGATTTGGAGAGTGGGAAATGGGAGAGGCACGTTGCTGAGTTGCCACACCAAGTCACTTTCGTGAGGCTGGTGAGTGATGGAGAGGGGAAGTTGTGTTTGCTCGGTGGGGTTGGGGAGGATGGGATCTCGAGGAGCATCAAGTTGTGGGAAATGATGGGTGAAGGGGTTTGGGTGGAAGTGGCGACCTTGCCCGAGGTTATGTGTAGGAAATTTGTGTCGGTTTGCTACCATAACTACGACCATGTTTATTGCTTCTGGCATCAGGGAATGGTCTGCGTTTGCTGCTATATGTGGCCAGAGATATTGTATTACAGTGTTTTGAGGAGGGGCTGGGATTGGCTTCCCAGGTGCCCCTATTTGCCTCTCAAATTTAGCTGTGGTTTCAAGTGGTTTTCTTTTGTTCCAAAGCTCTATGCTTCGGTATGAGTGGACTTGAGTTCTCTTGTTTAGTTATATAATACTGTAGTGTCGTTGGATCCTTTTTGATTTGTATAGTCATGAACTCTTCCTGTTGTTTTGGATATATAATAATAATGCTTTTAAGTTCTGTGTGATAAATTTTGGAATTGAATTTTGTCCAAGGACTCTGTAGTGTGTAGGTGTACGACTTCTGATTTTGCTCAGGCTTACTGCAAGCAAGATATTACAGTTACCATATCTGTCAATTAGTTAGTTATTTTTTTTTATAAATAGCCTGTTACTCCATGGATATATATAGTTGAGAGAATGTATTTCAAAACGGTTTTGAGAATTCAATTCATCAATTTTCTTTCATCAATCATTGAGCTTACAGTTAACTCAGTGAATATGGGACATCTCGATCTCGGCATAATCTATCTCGAAGTGCTAAGATCTATATAAGGAATTGACTTATCTCAATATGTTCTTCCATATTCACGAACTAAGGATCGAATATCTAAAGACATGCTTAAGTACATTTATCAATTTAGTCAGTTATCTTTTTGTTACAAATCAGTTAGCCTTACTCCATGTATATATAGCCGAGAGAATGTATTTCAAAACAGCTTTGAGAATTCAATTCAATAGTTTTCTTTCATCAATCATTGAGCTACTCTTTCGGATACAAGAAGCTATCGTCAACCATAACTCCAGCTAAATTACAGAAAATTCTAGCTCGTTTTTCCTTTCTGAGTAAACATTAACTTTTTTTATTATTATTATTCATTTTAGTCACAAAAAATGCATGTTTGGCACGAGATTTTTCTTTGTTTGAAAATATGTGGCTTATTTTTCAAAAGCTTTCGTACAACATTTCTAACACAATATATATATATATATATATATATATATATATATATATATATATATATATATTAGTGGAGTGCTAGCAACACTTTTCAAACACTGTTTTTCTAACACTCTCTCAACTATTACCTGAAATTTATTGAAAATCACAAATCTGGTGGGTCTTATTTCTAAATAAGGAGAGAGACTCATCAAATGAAAAGTGAGACTTACTAAGATTTGTAATTTTTAATAAATTTCAGTCAATAATTGAGGAAGTGTTTGAGAGAGTGTCGCTGACATTCCTCATATATTTATATACTCTCTTTTTACATATGTTAAAGTGGGACATGGATCCTCTCCAGCCAACTTCTCTATAGTAACTATATAGTCTTTTCATCTCTTTCTAATTTTTCTTTATTTCTCTACCATCTTGCCTCATTCCTTTATTTTCTCCCTCTTTTTCCTTTTATTATTTTTGATTGCAGAGGTAATACAACAGTAGAGAGGATCTATTTTGGTTAAAGTGAGTTTCATCATTATGCTTACATTTGGTTGGAGTGAAAATAAACAGAAAAGAAAGGAATGGAAGGATCCAATTCAGCATACCTTTCCTCATTTGGAATGCCAAAAAATGAAAGAAGAGAAAGAAAAGTGTGTGAGACCCATGCCCAAATGGGTTCTCTCCGATTTTGAGAGAAAAAAAAGGAAAGAGTAGATTATATATTTTAAAAGACTACATTAACCTTATTTTTACACACTTTTTATTTTATTAAAGACATTTTTGTTATTTTATATGCATTTCTTTTCTTTTTATTATCACTTTCTATACAACTAAATGAGAGAAAGGAAAACTTTTAACTTTCTTTCTTACCAAACAACTCAAAAAATTATTTCACTTTCTCTTCCTTTTCTTTCTTTCTCCTTTCTTTTCTTTCACTTTCTTCTCTAAACCAAAAAAGTATATATATTTACTTATTTTTATAATTTACAATTTAAGCAATCAACTTTTCTTTCTAATTTAATAATATTAAAAAAATTATTAAATAACCCCAAAAAAAAACCTCACATCCATATATTTCATTAGCATTTCATAAAAAATATCCAATTGCAACTACTAGTATTTTTATCATTACTATTTCATAAAACTACACATAGGAATGACAATCCTACACAAATTATATGGATGACGTATAGAAGGCGCTAGTGGCAGTGGCGCTACAAAAGGAGCTGGTGCCACCCAATTAACATTAAAAAAAGGAAAGCGTTGGTCAAACCAGCACCACTTGTTTTTTTCGCTTCCCTTGCGAATCAGATAATAAAAAGAAGACATGATATTTTGTCTTCTTAGAACAAGAATTCTGCACGCAAATTTTTGCGTGACATGAATATTGATGCTTTGTCTGGTACTGGTCAAAGGCGTTGGTCAGACTTGTGCCTCCTGTACAAGAGGAAGGCGCTCATTGCACCAGCATTACATGATGATCTCGGTTAAACGTTTTGCGCGTGCATGCATTGTATTTTGATTCTTAAATGGGTCCGAGCCCATTTAATAAATATCCATTCAATAGATAAGGGTCCGAGCCCACGTATTTACCCCAAATTTAAATGAGAATGGGTGTGGGTGTGGGTACTATAATACTCAGCCCGTCCTATACCCACACCTATATATATGTCTGTGTGTATCATATTTAATATATTAAAAATGAAAAATCTCATATATAATATATTGAAAAAATAAATTTGAGTGATTATTATAATATTAAAGATCTTAATTTATATTTAAAAATAAAGATATTGTAAAAAGTACAAACAAAAAATAAGTTTTTATAAATTGTATTAAATTAAATATTGAATATAAACTTCGTCTAAAACCTTAGAATTTTTTGCCACCACTATGCACACTTAAGGAAGGTGCGGGTAGTGAGTGCAGATACGGGTACGAGTACAGATATATAGGTACCCATCAGATACAGGATGGGAATTAAAAGTGCTGCCTACATGAGTATAGGATTAAGTACAAGTATTTTTTTCAAAGATATGAAAATGGCTGCTATAATACCTTTCCTAAACCCTACCTGCCATCCCTTGCACACGTAAGACCCGCAAAAAAAAAATTCAGTGTTTCACACAACGTGTTAAGCCCAGCACTCCTTCCAATGCATGACTTTTATTAAGCACCGAGACTTGATAAGCTCACTAGATCCAAATGCCTCCATTAAAGGTGCTCTTATAAAACTAACAAAGATACGCAATTATTTTTTAAAATAAATTAAATTACACACACTGACGTCTCTTAAAAACAAAAGACAGTTAAAGATGTAAGAGACTATATTCATTTTTGGAGAGAATTAAAATGTGGCAAAATAAAAATTAAAAGACTAATGTAATAATAAATTAAATCTTTAAATGACTTATTACAATAATGAATAATGTTTTAAATTAAGAGACTATTTTAGTAACCATCATTTTTTAAAGATTGAATAATTTTTAAATACCAAATTAAGGAATTATTCTTGTTTGATTTGCCACATATAATAAGTATTAAGGTCTGTTTGGTGATTAGGGTAAAGAAGATAGGTTAAAACAAATTATCATATTTTATTTTAATGTATTATTTTATGAGTTGATAGGATAAGATATGTTATCTTGCTTACTTATTATGTTTATTAGTTTATAAAAAAAATTTGCTAATCCAAATGCAATTTCAATCAGCGGAATCTTTTGTGTGCTTGTTGTGTATAGATTGTAAGAAAAAATATATCTTTTTGTATCAGTAGTTAATTATACTCGTAAGTCTTAACATCACGATAAATAAATAGAAAAAATAACAATAAATAAAACCAGTCATACTTCTGACTATTCTTCTTGGTTGAATTTTAGCCCATACATACTAAAATAGTGAAATAAATCTAAATAGCTGAACTTTCCAAATGAATTGAGAGCGATATTACTAGCATCCATTGATATTTAACATCTGAGTAATTAAGGGTGTTTAAAATTGAAGTAAATTGTTTTAAATTGTAAAGTTGATAATCTCACTAAAGGTGACTAGCCGGGTTCACGACAGAGATTAGTCATCGACAAAGCCGGTAGATACTTCACACTTATAACATGGTTACCTACAAAAAAAAAATTGATAAAAAAATGAAAACTGATTAAATCCATAACTAACAAAATTAAAATCTGAAAAATGTATATATTTTATTTCAGTTTGGTTTGATTAACCAAACTGAAGCACACTTTTAAAATACTTATATTGTTTATTTTATTATATTTTTGTATAAAAACTAATTTTTTTTCCTTAACCTGAAACATATATTTAGTAAATGTCATTTTCAAAGAATAATCAGAATTCAAGTGATTATTAAATTTTGCACCGTGTCAATTTATTTTAATATTTGTCAAATGAAAAATATTTTTAAAGTTATATACAAATAAATTAAAAAACCAAATAACCAATTTAAATTAAACTACAAAAACATCGATTTGATTTGGTTTGGATTCGAAACTACACTAAGACCAAACTAAATGTACTGTATATTATTTTTATATTTAATCTGAATGACTTTTCATGCAAAAATCTAAACGAACTAACAATTGCAAATACCCCTATAAGTAAATGTTATTTATACAATAATTTATACACAAAGAAAAAATATAAAAAGAGAAGAAAGAGAATTGCGTGATAAGGTAAGTGATACTGTAGAAAAAGTTAATTAACAAAAAAGCGTGAATGTGTAAAAATATGATAAAAAAATAACATTATTCTTAACACGTTTTCTTTGACATTTCATTAATAGATATATAAATAGGTAAATATAATATATATGCATTGACAGTGTAAAAATTTTTTTTATTGTCACTCAATCAAAAATATCCATCATATATAATAAATTTGTTGACTTCTACTACTATAATAACTACTTTAAAAATTATATTTTATGTGATTTTTGATTGGTTAATTGTTTAAAAAAATTAAACTCATCATAGATAAATACTAGTAGTGTAGTACCATTATCTTCTTAGTACAACTGTATGAGTCACGCAAAGAATCATAGAGATTTCCCAGGCGGCTTGGTGCTAAATACTGCGAATTAATTTTTGATCATAATGAAGAGTCGAAAGTACAAGAAAATGACATAAAAGTATCAAAATTTGCTTTCAATAAGTCAAACATAATATTCCTTGGCTCGTTGCATGCTAAAAAAGTAAAACAAATGGATGGCACATTATCTGTGCTCAGTGACAAATTCAGAAATTTCAAATTATAAAGATAATATTCACACATGAAAAGTGCTAACAACACATTTCTTAATATACTTTTCGTAACACATATTTTATTATTAGTTAAAATTTATTAAAAATTATAAAATTATGAGAGAAAGTCATTAAATAAGATGTGAGGCCTACAAATTTTTGTAATTTTCAAAAAATTTTAACTAAAAAAAATATTTAAAAAAGTGTGTCAGAGAGTGTATTGCTAAGATTTCTCATTCACATATATATAAACTACTAGGAACAATATTCATATTATAAATTATTTTTAACTACATTTTAAATTATGGGACAATTTATAACTATAAAAATTTGGTGGGAGCAGCTGCCACCAAACGTGCTAACCTATATCCGTCGCTGTGGTGTTGTTAAGTCATTGGTTTAGGTTATATTGATTTGGTGGTAGTTAAGTTATATCTTCTTATAATATTTTTAATAATATTTTTATAAAAATAATAAATAAAAATATAAAAATTATTTAGTATTTTTTACTTAATAATGAATAAATTATTAAAAAAATTGTTAAGAGAATTTAAAATTCTTAGTTGAAAGTTTTAGATTAAATTTTTATAGTTAAAATTTTTTAATAGAAGATATGTAAACTTGCGCCATGTAGTGCTTGCAGGTTGCAATTTGTAAGCTTGTAGTAGGTTAGAACGGAAAATATGTAAAGATAAAATTAAATTTGAGTGCGTGTTTGTTTTACAATGAGTTATTCAAAATCATGTTGAAATATTAGTTAACGTGATTTTAAGTAAATGTTTATATATTTGGTTTTATGTTGAATAATTGATTCTGAGTCCATAAATAAATTAATTATAATTTAAAGGCTTAAATATGTTTTTAGTTCTTTAAATTTGGGATAAGTTTGCTTTTGATCCCTAAATTTAAAATGAATCTTTTTAATCTTGTACTTTGAGAAAAGCAGATTTTAGTCCTTTTGCCCAAACGCCATTAGTAAATCTACCACACAAAACTCACTTACTACTAAATTTGTCATATAAAACCCATATACTAGTATTCTTGTTAGTGAAAACATCACACTAAACTAATTGATACTGCACAACTGACTTAATCTGTCCTTATCAATGATATTGCATGTGATCCTGACGGACTAAAACTGATTTTTTTTCAAACTACAATGACTAAAAAGATTAATTTTAAATTTGAGGACCAAAAACAAATTTACCTCAAATTTAAAAGACTAAAAACATATTTAAGTCTAATTCAAAATTAATTTTGCAAACATTCGTTCAAACACATATAGATCGAATGATTTATAAGGAGTTTGTGACTTAATTTAATTTTGATTTTCTTTGCTTTAACTTATCCACTAATTACACAAGTCAAACTTATTTTTAAAAAGGCTAATTTGAATAAGTTAAAACTTATGTTAAAAAAAAAATAGCTCGTTAAGTTAACTTATTTATTAATGGTTAAACTATTGAATAGATCCTTGCACTTTTAAGCAATTTTTAATTAGGTCCCTAAACTAATTTTTTTAATTGAGTCCTTAATCTATTAATTTTTTTTAATTGGATCTCTAGAGTTAAATTGCTGTGAATATTCCGTTAACTTGGACGACATATTCCATGATAAGGACTCAATTAAAAAAAATCAATATAGAGACTTAATTAAAAATGACCTAATTATCTTGATCTGCCTTTGTTTTATTTTAGAAAAAAGAAAAAAATATAAAAAAGGGTAGAAAGCATCTCTCAATATTCAAATGTTGTCGCGTTATTATTATGTGGCTAAAATTTCAGGGACCTGAGCATTGATTTGAATGAAACACTGTGGAATACTCGCTTAAACATAATTTATACAATAAATTAATAATAAGTTAAATAATTTAAATTAAATGGACAATTTGGTTATTCTAAATAAATTTTTATGTTATATATATATATATTTTCTAAATAGTATATAAATGGACAATTTTGTTGTTCTAAATCAAATGGACCTATTTTAATTTCGCGATTTTAGTCCTCTAATTTCTAAAAATTTGCAATTTTGATCCCCCTATATTTTAATTATGCGATTTTAGTCATCCAATTTTTAAAAATCCTCAATTTTAGATCCTCTTATTTTTAATTCCGTAATTTTAATCTCCAAATTTAAAAAATCTGCAATTTTAATCTAACCGTTGAATGTCCAATCATTGACAGTTAATGTTTTAATGTTGGCTATAACGTGACATTACTCTGTTAAATATTATCTGTCATTATTTAGTCTAATGCCACATCATAGTTAACGTTGAGGCATTAAAGGTCAACAGATGAACATTTAATGATTGGACCAAAATTGTGAATTTTTAAAATTTGCGAGACTAAAATCGCAAAATTAAAAATAAGGGGACTAAAATTGAGAATTTTTAAAAATTGGAGGACTAAATCCTAGGAATTAAAAATAGGGGGACCAAAATCATAGATTTTTAAAAATTGAAGGATTAAAATTACGGAGTTAGAAATAAGGGGACTAAAATCACCGATTGAAATTTACAAGGGGACCTAAAGTGTTATTTAGCCTCTCTTTTTTTGTTATCATATTATAGGTATAAAGTATTTACTGGTTCTATTGATGACAATCTTTGCCGAAAAATTTGACTAACCACTTTTTATAAGGTATCTTCTCCCAATTACTTTTTTTCATCTACAAGGCCCAAATCCAATACCTTTTTGGACTAAAATAATGTTAGTAAATTAAAGCTTAAACTATTGAATAGATTTTTGAACTTTTAGGCAATTTTTAATTAGGTTTTTGTACTATTTTTTTAATTGGCTCCTTAATCTTTTAATTTTTTTAATTTGGTCCCTAGGGTTAACTTTGCAAATGGCAATAAGACAAAAGTTAACCACAGGGACCCAATTAATTTTTTTTAAAAGATTAAGGACTCAATAAAAAAAAATTAGTCTAGGGACTTAATTAAAAATTGCTTAAAAGTTTAGGAACCTACTTAATAGTTTAACCTTTATTAATTATTTAAATATTAATTTGAATTTATAATATTAAAAGAAAATTAATTACTTATTGATTTGATATAGAATTTTATAATTTTATTAAAAGTTGTACTAATTTGAAAATTAAAAAGTTTACGCTTTTGTTAATTTAAAAGTCTTTATAAAAAAACAATTCTTTATTAAAGGCTTTCAGATCAGATTAAATTTTGAGTTTAATAGTCATGCACTGTCAGTGTAAAAATTTTTACACGGCCGGCTAATCAAAAATCATCGTTGGTATGACTTTTACAGTAATTATTGTAAAAGTCAACAAACTTATCATATATGATAATTTGTGACTGGATGACAGTGTAAAACTACTCTATACTGTCAATACATAACCTATTTTCTCTTAAATTTTTATGTTATTACAAAAGTGTGTTAATTAAATCCATAAGTAACAACTAAGGTAAGGTCAAATTTGTTTTGTGTGACAAAAATATCAGCTAGTTTGTTAAATGCATCGCTCTAATTGTTAGACGTACTCCTTTTTTCTTTTTCTTTTTTTTTTAGTTTTTTATTATTTAAAATATCTTTTTTATATAAATATCCTATAACCCTATTTTTTACCCCTCATTTCTGTTGTTATCTAAATCCCTCTCACCTATCTTCTTTCTTCCCTCTTCTCCATATCAAAGGTATTATAATTCTACGTTAATCTTATCCCATTATAATCTTACATTGCAATCATATCGTTTATAAATTATTAGATCAAATTCTGAATTTTCTATGCTAAGATTTTATGTGTTTACGTATTTTTTATCGCTCCAAAAATTAATTTCTAAAACTTAAAGATAATTGTTCTCGAAATTCATTTTCGGCATACATATGTTTTAAATCTCTCTCTATCTAGTTTTAGTCTTTACAATTAGCCCACTAGGACCGGCTTAGTGGTGGGGGGTTGGGATAGTGTGCATGAGGTCATAGATTCTAACCTCAATGTAACCATTGTACACACAAAAAATGTTCTTACAATTTTTTTTGTTATTTTTAGATCCTGACATTTTTTTAGTGTTATTTTTTAGTTCTTACCATCAACTCTAGTTAGTTTAATGCTGACATAACTAACAAAATAAAGAATATTAATTAAAATAATTAAGGTAATAAAAAAATTTTAAATTAAGATAATTAAATTATTTTTATGTGCAAAATTCAATTAAGTAATGTATTTATAATTTTATATAAATAAGGTAATTTAATTTATAATATATTATGAACAATAATTTTTATTGCTTTTAATATTGTTCTTATTTTTCAATTCACTAATTTATTTTTAATATTATAATTTTTTAAAAATATATATAATTTACATAAATACTTATAATTTACTTTCAATATATTACTTTTGATATTTTTTTTACATTTTAATTCATTAATTTTGACTGATTGTAATATAATTTATTTTTTAATATATCACAAGTAGTATTTTGTCTTCAAAGACAAAAGTAATATATTAAAAGTAAATTATAAGTATCTAAGTAAACTATAATTTTTTTTAAGAAAATACAATATTAAAAGTAAATTAGTTAATTGAAAAGTAAGAACAATATTAAAAGCAATAAAAATTGTTGTTCATAATATATTAAAAATAAAAATAAATTATATATAATTACCTTATTTATATAAAATATTAGATACATTACTTAATTGAATTATGTACCTAAAAATAATCTAATTATCTTAATTTAAAATACTATTTATTACCTTAATTATCTTAATTAATATTCTTTATTTTGTTAGCTATGTCAATATTAAATTAATTAGAGTATTGATAAAAACTAAAAAAGAATACTAAAAAAATGTCAAGATCTAAAAATAACAATTTTTTGTATTGAGAGTAAAACAAGACATATTTACAAGAACTTATAACATATTTAAGCTTTAATTTTCAAAACTGCTTTCCGAAGCCTATTTTTTATTTTTTGTTAACCGTTGCAAAAATTATAATAAATAAAATATTCTGGAAATTAAGCTCTCATGAAAAACGATAAAGCTAATCAACAGTAAATTTATTACAGACTCGATGTCTTAATCAACACATGCACATTTTTCTTACTGTTTATTTTGTGTACTACTACTACGAGCATCCTATACAACGTGACGCTTCTGGTAGCGAGTAAACGAAAATTACTTCCGCTCGTCACAAACAATAGCCCCATTATTTGATCTTCAAATGGAGAAATGAAGAGAATCTTTTTCCCTTCAAATGCATATTTCAGCAAACTGCTCTATACAGCGGCAGCAAAAAAATCACAACCACTAGCGAATAAATAGTTAGTTTAGTTCCTAAAATTAAAAAACATTGTCACATTAATAATTGAAAGAAATTAAAAAAGAGTTTCTAAAAGTTAAAATTGAAAGTCACATTAGTTCAAAAAAAAAAATGTGTGACTTAAGTGATAATATCAACATATATTTAGGGACAAAAATTATAATAAGTAGTTAATTTATGGACTTATTTGACATGTAAGAGACTTACTTGGCATTTTCTTAATTTTACAAACTAATGTGACAGCACACACAATTGTCAGGGACTAAAGTAGCTTTTTACTTGATCACTGGCCCTAACGTAGCATCATCAATAATATATTGCAAACAATTTACGGATCAAGAGAAAAAAATATATATTTTGTACCATAAACATATATGATCTAATAATTTTTTTATATAATTTAAGGTATTATATAAAAAATTACCGCAGCTTAAGTTACCAGACAATTTACAGAAATTAAGAACATTCTGAAAATTATATAAGAAAGGAAAAAAGAGGTATGTAAATAAAAGTAAAAGAAAGAAGAGAAAAAACAGCATTTGATCGAGTAAAAGAAAGAAAAAAGAAGAAAAAATGTAAATAAAGTTATTAAAAAAAGTGCATTTAATAAAAAGAAGGTTAAGCCCAAAAGTATGTGCCAAAGTCAGGTTGACGAATTTGCTTTGTAAAATAGACTTAGGGCTGTTTAAGCAAAAACAAACCTCAAATGTTTTCACTTCTTCTATATATATTCTACTCCATCCATTTCATAATAAGTGTTGTGGTAATAAAATAAAATAAAATAAGTTTTAAAATAAGTGTTATTTTAACTTTTCAATGTAATATTAATTAATTTTTTTCATTTGTACTCCTAATAATATTTTTTAAAATGTTATTGTGCTGTATCATTTTTAGCAAAAAAAAATCAATAATAAGGTTAATTTCATAAAATTGCCACTCTCTTTCATCTATTTAATTGCTTTTCTTGATCTATGTAAAAAAATTTAGGACGACACTTATTATGAGACGTGGGATGTACTTATTATTATTTTTCTGCAACAATTATAATGACTTTTACGAGTTCTAAGCCGCGACTTTTCCTAATGTTCCATTTGTTTCATAATAAGTGTCATCTTAAGTTTTTTTACATAGACCAAGAAAAGTAATTAAATAGATGACAAATAGTAGCAATTTTACGAAATTAACCTTATTATTAATCTCCTTTGCCAAATATGATGCAGCACAACAACAACATTCTAAAAAATATTATTAGGGGTATAATTAAAAATAATAATTAATATTATATTGAAAAACTAAAATGATATTTATTTTGGAACTTATTTATTCTTCTAACATGATACTTATTATGAGACGGAGGAATTATTAGACTAGAAACAAACTACTTATTCCCAAGAAAATGACAAAAAGTAATCAATTAATTTTCTACGAAATCATTCAGACAAACCAACAATTCAAGGAAAGTAGGTATTGACACCATATAAAAAAGCTTGACCGTTCAAGTGACATGAAATTTAATTTAAGTAAATTTCTTTTTCGAGATTTACGTAATAAAAAAAAGTAAACACTTATAAAGTTTTATTCCCTTGAAAAATTTACTAAGTTTGACTGGAATTATTCAAGATTTAAAGTAACTTTTAAATACGGAAATGTTTTTTTTAATAAAAATTCTTTATTTTTGATATCATAAATTCATAATCATTAACTTAAGCCTTAAGGTGATAGCGAATTTATTTATTTTCTTCGACTTCTGAAATCAGAAACTGCCTAGTTAATGATTGATTGTGAATGTCAGCCATACTGAGAGGGACCCCCTCCCTCGGCTGCTATAAGCACGAAATTAATTAATTAATTAAGTGCAGCAGGTGACAAGTCTTCGGGTCAAATTGCAATTTGATAGTGTCAAGGAAGGAATCACGTGTTTACAACTTGCACAAACCTTGCAAAGCGTTTACAATTTGATATCGTCAGCAAATTATAGGTTTGGACAAAATTTAAGTACAGTTTCTTAGGTGTTTTTGATCCTATTTTTTAATTAAAATTAAAGTTTTATTTCGATAATTTATATGCATTAAAGATTAATGTAGATTATTGAAGTGAAACTCCAATTTTAATTGGAGAACAACACTAAAAACACCTAAAGAATTGTACTTAAGTTTTTTCCATAGGTTTTTCCTCCAAATTGATTAAATCAACAGAAAAGGGAGGAGTGAAAGGAATGTGCATTATGTTGAAGTGAGACTGAGATGGACATGCAGCATTGAAGGTTGACTGGCACAAATTTGACTTACTGGCCACCATAATTCTCATTAGCGGAACTCAAACAAAATCTCAGTTCTTAGGGTATACGTATTATAACTTCCGAGCGATAATTGGAAGCAGAAGACTTCATCCATCTATAACCATTTTCTAAACTTTCTTTCTTTCATTCTATTTATTATTTAATTAAAGAAATATGCATGTTGCATCCAAAGAAGAGAAGAAAGGGTATGTTTGGTGTTTGGATAAAAGTTAGAAAAGTATTTTTGTAAATTTCAATGTACAATTCTAAATTCCAATACATAAAATAAAAAGAATAATTTGTTGCTTTGAGAATAGAAGTACTTTTGAACTTTTCTAACTAAAATCTAAATATGTACAAAGAAATTCATGTAAGAACAAAACCCAAGTTTGAGAAGGAAAAATCAAGGCTTCGTCCAAACTACCACTTTGGCACTTCATCACTACTTGTCCGTATATGTTTTATTGTATTTTGTAATATACATCACAATTGAACTATTATGTGTTTTAATTGGACTATTTTAAAAGATTATAGATATAATTGATTGTGATATAGATTTAGTGTTAAAATATATTAAGTGAAAAGTGATTTTAAGAGATAATTTATCTTATTTGGATTATTTAAAATAATCAGATTTTTCATAGAAAAATTAAAAAAAAATGGAATTAGTTTGTACTAGTAGAATTTATATTTAATTAATAAATTGTCAATTGTTATCTATAAAATAGGAAAAGAAAAATTAACTGAAAGATAATTTATTAAATTTAATCATAATCTCTAAAATTTTATTCATCATAAAAAAACCTATTTTCTTTAAAGTTGTCAAAATGGGTTAACTCACCCTACTTAGCATTGACCCATGCGAGTTAAAGAAGCCCATAGGACCAAAAGGCCTTGTGGGTTCAAGCCAGTCCATAGGCCTTGAATTTAAAATTTTCACTATTTTTTATGTAACCATATATAAGCTCTTTATGAACAACCATGTATAGGCTTTTGCTATTTACACTCTCCCCATTTGTTAAATACACTCCCCTTTTCTAATTTTTTTTATATAAAATTATTTAAATAACTTTATTTTTTACCTCTTTTAAACATCATTCCCCTTTTGTCTTGTTTCATCGCACTCCCCCTCTGATTTTACCATATTCCCTCACCTGTGGTTTCACCGTAATCCTTCACTTTTGGTTTTATCACACTTCCCCCTCTCTTAACTATTATTTGACTTTTTATGTTGGATAAAATTTCTACTAGGTAGAAATAAAATTGTTGGAAAATGTTGAGAAGAAAAACGAGAGAGGAAAGTGTGGTGAAACTATAGTTAAGGGAGTACAGTAAAACCAATGGGAGTGCAATAAAACTATAGGTGGAGAATATGGTCAAACCAGAAGGAAAAGTGTCGTGAAACAGGCAAGCAAAGAATAATTTAAAAGGGACAAAAATTAAGGTTATTTATGTAATTTTATATAAAAAATTAAAAAAAGGAGAGTGTATTAGTAAATAGGAGAAGTGTAAACAGTAAAAGCCCTATGTATATCGTGACAGTTAGGTGTGAACACGAGTCCGAGCCGACTTGATGACTAAAGGTTTCAAAATGGGTTTGGCCTGATGGTGTGGCCTTAAGTATGGGTTGAGCTTTCAAGCCTGAGCTAATTTTGGCCTGACCTGAATTTTTATTGGTTTGAAGTAGGCTAACATATGATGGATTGGGCTAACTCGTTGGCTTAATTTATTTTTTATTATTTAATTTTTTATAATTGGTAAAATCATAAATGATAAATTTAATATTGCGTGTGTCATTAATGTCTATTTTAAGGTTAACATTCCATGTATATTAAGTTTTGGTTTTAATTTCTAGCACTTGTTTATTGTTAGAATTAATAGACTTTATTTTATTTCAATTATTATGTATTATATTTTTCTATTTTATAGTACAAATAACAACTTATATTTTATTTAGTTTATAGTGTTTAAAAATATTTTATTAACTTGTTATTTAAAAGTTAATTTATTTTAATAATTTTTAGTCTTTTATATTTTTAGAAATGAGTGACCTATGGGTTGACCTGTTTGGCCCTTAGCTTGCGGTCCACCAAAGTTGGGTTGGGCTAGGAAAATTTTAACTTGTTATTAGCTTGGCCTAGCTCAATACGAAAATGCATTGGTTGTGATGGGTCGCCCAAATGGGCAAGGGTAACTCAAATTAACAATTTTATTGAAAACCTGATCATCTCGAACTAACCCCAAAGGAAGCATTTGGTTTAGTTTAGGCCATCCAGTTTGGTTCATATTTTAAAAATGCAAACCTAATTATATCAAATCGGGTATCAAATCTGGACACATGAAACTGGAATCAACCTGAAGCTATACTATTTTACAAAATTTTTAATTTTTTATGTTGTGTAATTATATAATTTTTTATGTTGTGTATTTCTATAATTTTGACTTTTCAGGCTATTTATTATTTATTTTCATTTTGTGATGATTTATTTTTTCTCTATTTTTTCATTTTCAAAGTTTTAAGATTAGAAAATTGGTTTGATTTGACTTTTTGTTTTCTATTTTCCAAAAATTACAATATTGAAAATGTGTTTGATTTAATCATTTTCAACAAAAAATTCATGAAATATTTTTATATAAAGTTTACAAACAAATGTTAAATAATAAATATATTTATATCTTTATCACCAAAGACTTTATTATATGGTGGGAATATTTATTTATTTATTTTCTCTCCTCAATTATAAGAAATTTGTTGGAACCAAAGAAATATAAAGCATATAGTCCCTAAAATGTTTTGATGATAGCAAAGACTATTAAAATTTATGAAAGTCTAATAATCCTTGTTTTGTAGGATATAAGTGTTTTGAGACCTTAAACATCCATAAAACACATTACCATATTGCTATGTCTTTGCTTAGTCTTTATTTGTTTTATGCATGTGAGCTTCCAATATCTGTTAAACAACTTGTCCAATGTTTTTATAGATAACCTTCCATAAAATTGAAGCATCCTTATCTATCTTATAAAAAAGCGTCCAAAAATTATTTTACTATAAATGCTTTTTATAAGGGACCTTATATGTTGTATCACTTATATATATGTGGATGAAGTTATCCTCTGAAAGAAAACCTTAACATGCTTTCTTGAAAAACGACTAAGTGTTTTCAATGAATATATATGCTTTGTCTTTTCGAATGTTGTAAAGCAGTCTAGATCAGACAAATGCTCTGATACTTGGTCTAACATAAAGTAGAAAAGCAAGTCAACATATTAGAAAAAAAGTACCAAAGTAGCTCAACAAAGAGATAAAGGTTGAAAGTACCTTACGGTATTAGAAAAGAGAAACTTCTTTTTTGGTATAAACTATCACTGCTACTGGCGACGTCTGAATCTCTCTCCTCAACTTTACGTGATACGTTATCTCGTGCATTTAAATACATTTAGAATGGGAAAAAGCTTTATTTTTCAATGGATATTTTTCCAAACTTTTATAAGAAGACTTAAGAAGTGAAGAAGAATTGACGTCAAAATAACGAAGTTACAAAAAGCTCTATCACTCCTTGGATGATCTTACACTCGCTCTAAAAACTTTCATATTCTTTGTTACACAAAGTTATTTGTATTTATGCTTAAACTTGAAAAGGCTCACTATTGTGAGTTATCTTTTCAAAGAACAATCTTTGTGAAAATTTGGAGAGTCTTAGTATTAAAGAATACTTTGGTTAAGATTGTTTTGTTGTAGAGCCTGAAGAGGCCTAGAGAATACTTTTTTGTATAAGCAATTTGCTTAGCGGAACACCTTCCAGTTCAAGGGACTGGACGTAGTTCTTAATTAAGAGTGAATTAGTATAAACCTTTGTGTGCTATCTTCTCTCCCTATCCTTTATCTTTCACGTTGCTTTTTGTGGACAATCTTTTACATAGTGCATACAAAAACCCTTTTGCGAAAAGTTTTCAAAAATTCATAACACACAATTCAACTATCCATGCTTGTGTATTCTCTTGTTTATTTCAAAATCTATAATAAACAAATATTATTTTTCATCTAAAATATATTATTAAAAGAGGTTTGGCCTAAAAAATCTATTAAGATTATTTGTTTCATTGTTTTGTTTTATATACGCTAAAAATATTAAGTGTGTGTTTGGATGGAGTATCTAAGAATTCTAAAGAATTTAAAATTCTAAGAATTTCAATTGCTTCAATTAAAAATTTTAATTTTTAATTTTCTTGTTTGCATAAATAATCAAATTTCTTTATTTTCCAAATTTTGTGTTTTAATAAAGTAATAAAATTTTCTTCATTTCTTCATTTCTTGTTTTGATAAAATAAACAAATTCATTCATTTCTATAATTTTGCATCTAAAGAGAGTGAAGAGAAAAAATTAAAAAAAAAGATAAAAGCAAGAAAAACATAGATAGTGATAGAAGAAAGAGAGAAGAAAGAGAAAGAAGGAATAGAGGAAAAAGAAAGAATAGAGTGAGAAAGAGGAATTATATAAAAGAGAGATGGAAGAAAGAGAAAAAAAAAGAAATAGAAGAAAGTGAAAAAAGAGAAAGAGAAAGAGAGAGAGAGAGAAAGAAAGAGATAATGTTGTATATTTTGAGTGTATATTTCAAAAGGTTAAAATTGCTATTTAATTCAATTCAGAAAATTATTTTAAATTAATTTAGTCACTTATTAAAATAGGTATTTTACACTAAAATAGTTTGTTGACTTGGTCTTCTAGACTTAGTCTAATCTTATCTTTTGACTTCGTTTTAGGTGGTTTTTAAAACTCTATCTTTTCATTATAAATATATATATTTCAGAGGGTTTTAGGGTACAGTTTTTCTCTCCCACATCCTCACTTTCTTTTCTCCTCTGTAAATGTTTGGGTGATATTGAAGAAAGCTTGCTAGTTCTGTTGCCTCAACCATTCTTTGGAAATGGTTGGGATGAGCCTATTATATCTTGGGGGACTTGCGCATCACGCGAATAAGTCCTTAAGGACAGTGTGAGATCACACGTCTCAAGCTTAATTTATTCGTGACTATTCATGTTCGTAGGTTCGTGGTTGATCGTCGATCGTGTTCATTACAAACTATGGATTCAATTAGATGGAGAGATAGTGATCGTGACATTGAGGATAACAATCTTAAGGACTTATATTTTTTTTTTCCAATGGTAATTCAAATCCCTAATTTGTTTTTTCCAAACCCAAATTTTCCAATCCCCTGTGACGTGACCCACGCGAAGAAGACGAAGAGGAGAAGTGGGTCCTAGTGACAAAGCTGGGACGCCTGGTGAAAGAGGGAAAAATCCGTAGCCTGGAGCAGATCTACCTACACTCGCTCCTAATCAAGGAGCACCATATCGTGGACACCCTGGTGGGCCCCTCCCTCAAGGACAAGGTTATGAAGATCATGCCTGTCCAGAAGCATACCGGTGCCGGTCAGTGAACCGGCTTCAAGGCCTTTGTCGTCGTTGGCCACGGCAACGACCACGTTGGCCTCGGCATCAAGTGCAGCAAAGAGGTCGCCACCACCATCTGCAGCGCCATCATCTTGGCCAAGCTATTCGTCATTCCTGTCAGGAGAGGCTACTGGGGTAACAAGATTAGAAAGCCTCACACTATTTCCTGTAACATTATCGGAAAATGCAGTTCTGTCACTGTTTGCATGGTCCCCACCCCTTGTGGGTCAGGAATTGTGGCAGCTAGGGTTTCCCAAGAGATGGGTCATCGTCAATATCTGCTTCTTTGCTTTTCTTCTATGTAACATGAATAGGGCATTGCTGGTGGCTTCAAGGCCAAAGGAGCTAGTATTGGTGATATTTTCATTGTATTAGATTGTGTTTTTCACGACAGAAGAATACCCATACCTGTAAGTGTTGTGTTATTCCTCTTGGTAGCTCTTGATTGTTTTGTCTTTTTCTCTCTTCTCTCTTTGAAGTGTGGTTGACTATGCCAAGTTTATGTTTAAGACTGCAATGAATGGAATAATTTGTAGTTTTTGTTATTTTGTGATTGTCTTATGAAAAGTGAATGTTCATGTTTTTGAAGTGTGAGGCGATCTGCACTTTGATGAACAAATCATTAGTATGACACTAAGAGCCCCAGTTCTCACTAAAGAGAAGATAAAATTAATATAACTAATGTTATTTGCTGGAGATAGAAAATTGAGAACTTGACGAAAGAATGTTGGGGATTAATTCTAAGAAATTTCGCTTGACTCGCCCTAGTTAGGGAGTGTTGTAAAGGCTTGAAAGGCTTTCCAGTTGGCCATGATGAATATGGTAGTCGACCTGTGTAAGGAAAGCTTATTAAAACCCTTTTTAATTTTGATGTATATTACTGTTTTAGTGTGATTGTGGCTGCTTTTGATTGAATTGTGAAGTGGGTTAGTGATTGGTGATATTGCATTTTAATGTGCTTGTTGTTTGGTTTATTCCTGCAGAGGCATGCTGCAGTATTTTCGTAATAACTCTCTGTATATTAACTGTATGAGAATGTGCTTTTCATGTATGGAAAATAGACACATAGAGCTACACAATGCTCAAAAGTTTTACTGCAATTGGTTGAGAATTGAACTCTAAAAGTTTGATTAAATTTGACCCTTGTGCAAAGTTGTACGTCTTTACCATTGGGTATTGTTTCTATGTTTGTCAATTATGTAAAAATGGTATGGAAAATCTAAGGATAGATTTAGAAACTAGACTTAAAGGGCTTGTTGATAAACTTAGAGTTTTTAATAATCCATTGAGAATTGAATGAGAAATGTGAGTTTTCTGAATTTGTCTTTTGATAGCAAATGTCTTTTTTGACATGAGATATTGGGACTGTGTGGACTTTATATATGTGTTGAGTTGAGGAGAACTTATATATTTTATGGCACAGAGAGCACCATGTCCCATGTAAATGAGATGAGACTCACTAATATGTTTCTTAAGGTTTTGACCTTATAATTTTTATGAGCAAATTTTTGGTGTGTTTGTATCAATTTTTATGAACATGTTACATGACATGAGATGCTTGAGAGATACCATAAATTGTGGTTATTCAACATGGTGAGTTTTCCGTTATATTAGAAAATACAATGATGTTAAATGGACTTTTGATCTAATTGAGACAAAATCCACAATGGTTATGTCACTACACTTAGTTGTGGTGAAGTTACTTGGAGATCAGCCAAATAAATAGTAATTGAGTCAAAGTTTATTACTCTAGAAATGGTTGATTATGAGGCTTAGTGGTGGAAAAAAAAAACCTCTTAGCAAATATTCTTTTGGAATATAAATTGAGAAATAATGTGATGAAGCAATTGCTTAAAGGATAAAAATATATTGATTATGTGAAGTCAATAATGGATTCGGCCGATCCTCTGACTTAAACCCCTAGGGATGATATTATTTTATGAAACATTGAAGGGAATGGGACTTAAGCCACTTGAAAACAAACAAGTGATGGTAACTCAACCTTTGTGATTGGAGATCCCATGAAGAAGGTTTAATGGGAAGAACAAGTCACTTGTTAGTTCTGCTAGTACTAAAATCAATTTAATTGATTTCAATTTTAATCCCTTTCTATGGTGTGAGAAAATGCTAGATACTGCATTAATGAGAGGTTAAGCCTTATAGTAAAGCTTTGTGCGGTTGAGAAAGCTTTACAGTTTATAAAGCTTTTAAATGATTTTCATATCCCTTATGGGTGGTGTATGATTTGCAGCATACACTTGATGAAATCACCTATATAAGTGTCAAGTGGGGCTGCTTGTATGGGATCTTGGCAAGATCTCTAGAGCACATCATGAATACCGGGCACGTGCATGGCCAAGTAGCGCAAAACAACGATAATGACAAGAATTGTGGGGGTGTAATGTGGTTGGTAGACCGCTAACACACATCAAGTGTTTTTGGTTCCATAGCTTGCTACACCAACTACGTTGTGTGTTAAGTCTTACCAATCTAGACTTGGTTCAATAGCTTGTTACACCAGGTTTGACGCATTACATCTTATATGAGAACCTAGGAATGTCTTATCTTTTACAATTTCTTTAACCTTTTGAAATATATGGGGGATTGTTGTATATTTTGAGTGTATATTTCAAAAGGTTAAAATTGCTATTTAATTCAATTCAGAAAATTATTTTAAATTAATTTAGTCACTTATTAAAATAGATATTTTACACTAAAATAGTTTGTTGACTTGGTCTTCTAGACTTAGTCTAATCTTATATTTTGACTTCGTTTTAGGTGGTTTTTAAAACTCCATCTTTTCATTATAAATATATATATTTTAGAGGGTTTTAGGGTACAGTTTTTCTCTCCTACATACTCATTTTCTTCTCTCCTTTGTAAATGTCTGGGTGATATTGAAGAAAGATTGCTAGTTCTGTTGCCTTAACCATTTTTTGGGGATGGTTGGGATGAGCCTATTATATCTGGGGGACTTGCGCATCACGCGAATAAGTTCTTAAGGACAGTGTGAGATCACACGTCTCAAGCTTAATTTATTCGTGACTATTCATGTTCGTAGGTTCGTGGTTGATCGTCGATCATGTTCATTACAAACTATGGATTCAATTAGATGGAGAGATAGTGGTCGTGACATTGAGGATAACAGATAAAAGGGAAAGAAAAAAGAAAAGAAAAATGCAAAATTAGACGAAGGCTACTGTGGACCACCTTTACATGTGGTCTATGGTGGACCATTTTTATTCACCATTAGATTTATCTAATCTTCGTGATTATACGATACACCCTCCACACTAGATCCTTCCCCTAGCTCCCTTTATAGCCCCTCCCCTTACTTTGGCCATTGGCGACGTTGAGGACAGGCTGATCTCTATAAGGACTCAAGTAATTATGGTGTCATGTAACTATCTTCCTTAACTTTTGCATTTCTATGGCCTCAAACCTTTTCCTCTCCCTAATCTATGCATTCCCCCGCACACACCATGCCGACAACCACATCATCAAAATCTCACACCAAAAGAGTGTAACCAACAACACAAAGACACAAGCTAGACGAGGCAAAGTAATCTCGAAGCGAAAAGCCAGCAGCAAATGCTGAAAGTCTGCCCACAGTTCAATTAACGGAATAACTAACCAAGACAGCATTGTAGCAACCCAGTGAGACCACTTATGAATCACACATAGTATACACATTATCCTTTAACCTTAACCTTTTTTCTAGTCCCAAATATATCCTCTTTTTCTTCCTAAACAAAATCAACTATTTCAACAAAACCATAATCCTGCATATCTTTTCCCTCCTCCAAATCAACATCCGCTAGAGTTAGACACTAAAATTTAAGGGGAAGAGTTGTGGAGGGAGCTAGGGGAAGGATCCGGTGTGAAGGGTGTGTTGTATAATCGAGAAGATTAGTTAAATCTAATGATAAGTAAAAGTGGTCCACAGTAGCCTTTGTCGCATAATTAATCATATTCTAAACTTATGGGTAGCTCCCTTTAAGCTATGACCCACCCCCTTACTAAGTGGGTTAATGGGTTAGGGACTTTTAAGTGTGTGTTTGATTTGCAATTCTCACAACTTTCAAGGCAGTCAAACGGAAAAGCATGTGTCTTGAAGTTTGAGCATTTTCAACGAGTAAACAAACACACTATAAGTCTCCTCATAAGGTGGGCTAAAAAGATTTAGGCCAGTATAGTGGGTCGAATGAGCTGATCCATAGGCTTAGAGTCAAAATGACACCTCTATATTCTTTATTAAGATTATAATCTTGTATTATAATTTAAATTACCAAAAATTTATAGTAATACTAACATTTTTTATCATTCAAATTATAATCTTTAAAAATAATTTCATCCAAACATAAACTTGTACGTTTGGATTTTTATTTTCCCTGAAGTTTTTGTTTTGAAGGCACCCAATATTGTCAGTAATGACTTGGGTGTACAAGTTGCAAACAGACCCCAAGATTGTCGAGGTTATTCAGATTTGCCTTCACAAATTCACCAATATCAGTTACGACTTGGTTGATATGTCTTTTTGATTCGTATAAATATGTTTTTATTTCATTATAATTTTTATCAATTTTAAAATTTTAAAAATGGTATTTATTATTACTTAATTATTATAATGTGTCATTCATCTAATTGTGTCTTATCGATAATTTTTTTCAGACGATATAGATCAATTGCATGTTACATCATTGTTAGGTAATGATAAAGATTGTTTAAAAATAAATAAATTTGTAAACATCGAAACTGATAAAATAGTTAAAGGATTATAATGAAATAAAACCGTATTTATAAATAATAAAAGAATATTTCATCCTTATTTTCTGTAAAGTTAGTACACTTAAGTTGAGAGGATTGTGTCAATCATATTTTTAACGAATAGATATCATAATCATAATATATCACAATTAACTATATGTTTGGTGTCGCAACCGAGGATGTGGCAGGACGGCGAAAAATATGTTTTAAAAATATGGAGTCGCCATTAATATTTATTTAGAAAAACATTGAAAAAACCTTTGAAAAAAAAATGATCTTCGAAACCAAATTTTGCGTTCGGAAGTCAATTACGTATAGGGAAGATGTTAGCACCCTATAACGTTTGTCATAAAGACAATTACCCCTAATTAAATGTGTATAATTAATTTAACTTTAAAATTATTTATTTTACCCCTAAAAAACAAGAACATTTTTTGGTGTTTTATTTGCTTATTTATTTATTTATCAAGAAAACTTTGTTATAAAAACATATTATACATTTTTTTATTTTAGAAGAATTATTATTTTACTTTATCTTGAAATGATTACATTTTATTATTTTTGAGATCAACAGGAAAGGAATCCTGCTCCTACGTATCTTTTAGTGCAATGGAGAATTAGACTCACATAGTTCTTCGGGTAAAAAAAGTTTGTGTTAATATTTTTTATTCTTGATTTTTTTGTTTTTTGAAAAGGCTTTCGCGATAATCAAACATAAGGTGCATCCAATATAATTATCGGTATACCTTTTAAGGCTTTTGTAATGCCCAAACTGGAAGTGCATCCAAAATAGTTATTACTAAACCTTTATTATTAGATAAAAAATTTATTCAAATGTTTGTTTTAGATTGTTTAGATTTTCATTTTGAAAGACTTTTATAATAATCAAACAAGAAGTGCATCTAAAATGATTATCGTTATACCTTTGTAATACCCAAACAGGAAGTGCATCCAAAATGGTTATTATTAAGCCTTAATTATTAGATTAAAATTTTATTTAAATGTTTGTTTTAAATTTTTTAGATTTTTATTTGAAAGACTTTTACAATAACCAAACAGGAAGTGCATTCAAAATAGTTATTGTTATACCTTTGTAATACCTAAATAGGAAGTACATCCAAAATGGTTATTACTAAGCCTTAATTATTAGATTAAAAGTTTATTTAAATGTTTGTTTTAAATTTTTTAGATTTTTATTTAAAAGACTTTTATAACAACCAAACATGAAGTGTATTCAAAATAATTATCATTACACTTTTTAGAGCCTTTGTAATATGCAAACAGGAAGTGCATCTAAAATGATTATTACTAAGCCTTTATTATTAGATGTAGTAATAAGTTATGTTAATTAAATAAATAATTTGAGAGATTAGAAATAGTGGTATAAAATAAAAATGTTTGATTTTATCTAAGTAAATAAAATACCGTGGTAGTTATGGAGATAAATTAAATGAGTAAATAGATAAATACATAAAACAAAATAGCAGAATCTAAATAAATGTTTTATTTTAGCAAAATGTTCTCATTTTTTTTAGATCATTTATGATTTAAACCCAAAACTTAACTATTTAAACACCAAATTAGTTATCAAAACGGAGAAGCGTTCAAAGCATAATTATTTTAATTGGATGTAAATGCTGGAATGTACTTTTAGAAATTTTATATGGTTGCCATCCCTTTTAAACTTTGTAGTGTTTCCGTTTCGACATTATGGACCCTCGGGTAGTGAGTTTTTGTTTCTATAATTTGGCCAAACTTTTGTTTCAAAGGAGATTGATCGTTTCGAAACATTTCAAATTTTGTTTATGATGGAAAAAAAGAAAAAGCGGGGGGGGGGGGGGCTGCATGTTTTGAATCATATAAAAAATTACTATTCCTGTCATATTAACTCAAATGAGTATAAACCTTTAGTTAATAGGCCCAACCCAATCTCCCACGTTGGCTACCCCCAACGGAAATTAAACAGAACACATTGAGCCATGATAAAAAAAATAAGCCACAGAAGCCGCAAATAACCACGCGAGAGAGAAAATGGGTCTCGCAGTGGAGCTACGGGCAGCGTACCTATGGTGCGAAGGAGGTCCGTGGTAAGGGTTAACGGAGGCGAGGTGGCGCACTTCCGGTATCGCGATTCAGAGTTGGGATGCTTGCGGTTCTCGCGTTTTGGTATTGTCGGGACTTTATTTGGTAGCTTAAGTATTTGATGTGTGGTCTTCTCTGTTTTGCAGGTGGGAGGCTTGGTTATGGGGTTGTAATATTTGCAGTTTTGATGTTTTTGGTGTTGGAATGGCTGGATTTGGTAACTGATGTATGGTTTTTGGTCTGTTTGTGTGTGGCAGGTTCAAGGGGTACCCAGTTGGGTTTGCCCTTCAACTTGTCTGCAGTTTTGGTCTAACTCCAAGACTCCCCTTGTACGTGTGAGAATAGGGGAACCAGAGGAAGAGAGATTGGTTGATGGTAATTTCTTTTACTAAGGCCTCCCATTCCCGGTTTCTGAAATCAGAGCCCTCTCTTTTTCACTATGCTCTCCTAAATTTATATCTTCATCCCTCTTCTCTTTGAACGTTGATTTAATTGTCCTCTTGCAGGAACAAGAGACAGGGTTGTAGGGACAGGGTCAGGTGGTTAGGTGGCTTCAAGGATATTGCCTGTAAAGCTATGATGCCTGGCGTGAGAATGGCAAAAACAAAGAACAGTGCAAAAGAGCCACCGTTGCTATTTTGGAATAGCAAAGCATGCTTTCTCTTTTTCTGTTTTTAACGTTCTGTTACCGTTTTCTTTCTCTTTTTTCCTTTTTATTATTTTTTTGTTATTTTCTTTATCAAGTTCTGTGCTCTTTTTTTTTTTTTTGTATTTTGTTATTTAATTTCTGATTACATTTTTTCATTTTATGTATTTTACCATTTTTTTGAAATATTTATTGTTTTCTTTTTTTGTTTAAATTCTTATTTTTCTTATTTTTATTTTGTTTACCCAGACAAAATTGAGTATTTACATTTGGCCTACTAGTTGAATATATATATATATATATATATATATATATATATATATATATAGTAAGTTTATGTAAGCATTTTCCTTTGCACTATCACCCTCAAAAATATTATAATTATTTTAAATTTTACATATATATTTTTTTCAAATAAGATTTTTGTAATTTGGCTCTCTCAACAAATTAATTTTCTCACTTGGCCACGCTAAACAAATTCTGAAATTCTTCTCGTGCGGTCCACGTGTTATCATTTGTAGTGCCAACTATTATTTTAATCCGTCCATTGATAAATATTTACGTGAGTTAAATATATTTTTGGATGACCAAAAATATGACAGAATTGATTTTAGGTTTCAAGAATTTTTTTTCTTGAATAAAGTCTCTTAAATATTAAAAATATCTTAATTAGATCCTTGTACTAAAATTTATTTAATTTTTCTGTTAAATGATGGTCATATTAGCTTTCAAGTAAAGTATTTTCTTACCTGAAGTGTCTAGTAATAATTTTTAATAAAAAATCATGTAATTACTTTTGTTTTAGAGTTAAAAAATCTATGGTTAGGATTAAGCATATATTAATTTTATTTAAAAAATATGTTACTATTGTGACTTGGACATAATAGTTGACATTGACGATCACATCAGCAAATTGATAACTGTGATGTTGATGTGGTTATCATTTAACTAGAAAAGTTAAACAGAGTTTAGCACAAGAATTCAATTAGGGTATTTTTAATATATGAAGGACTTTGTTTAAGAAAAAAAAAATTAGGACTAAAATCAATTCTATCATATTTTTGGAGAATTAAAAACATATTTAATCCTATTTACTTTTATATAATTACAATTTATAATGAAATATATTTTTAAATATATAAATTATATTATAATTAAAATTCATAATAAAGAAATATATTTAAATATATAAACTATATTTTAGATTTATAATAAATAATTTAAATTGTGATGTAAAGTTATTTTTAATTATTGATATTTTTTTAAAAAAATAATTGAAATTTAATTTAAAAATAAAGATGAAAGAAAGTAAATTGAAAGGAATAGATAATTAAAAATATCAAGTATATATAAAGTTAAATGCATATAGTTTCAAATGATGGAAAAAGCTTCTTCTTTTTTTGTCTAGTTGTGATAATAATGTGTTAAGAAAAAAAATATTATATAATCTAATTTATAAGGTAACCCACTAGGGTCGGCCTAGTGGGAGGATTGGGGTAATATGTATGAGATAATAGGTTTTAACTTCAATACAATCATTGTACACAAAAAAGAAATTATAAGGTAAAAATAAATATCTCTTGCAACTTGCAACAAGTTCACCTTTCATAAGTTGATATTAAGCTCAAATTCAAGCGGACATGCCCTTGAAAATTGCAGAGTAAATTAACTAAATATCTCAAAATTGTCAATACAAATAAATTAGCTAGGAATGTTAGTATAGGAAAGTATTGGCGGATCATTTAAGCCACATAATATAGGTTAGCTGCCCCCTCATTTTTTTTTTCCCCTTTTGTAGTTAGTACTGCTTTATTGCATAACATCATATAATGTTTCTCGTAATCGATTCTAGTTGGGATCAAATTTGGACTCCTTTTTTTCGCCAAAAAAAAAATGGAGTCCTTTTAATCTTAACTCAATTGTGAATTTTCTGTTAATGTTATCTTATTTTATAGAGCATTTTAATGCCGTAGCTTTAGGAGGATGCGCACTAAACCAGCCAATGGCATAAATTCGCACTCACCCACGTAATATATTGAATAACACCGTTGTCCTATCATAAAGTTCCATCGATTTTTTAGATAGGAAGAATGCCTTCTTAGTAAGTTTTATTTTTTGGAGTAACCATGTTATAGGTATATATACTCGTGTAATATATTGAATAAGACTGTTGTCCTATTATAAAGTTCCATTGAGTTTTTTAGATAGGGAGAATGCTTTCTTGGTAAGTTTTATTTTTTTGAATAATCATGTTACAGGTACAAAATATCTATCGACTTTTTGATGATTAATCTCTGCCAGAAAACTTGATTGGCCACCTTTAGTGGGATTTTTCCTCCCAATTATGTTTTTTCTATTCACAAGATTTAAACTTAAGACTTTGCTTAAGAGATTCGAATCCAATATCACTTGGACTAATGACATGTTGGTTCCTTGTAAGTTTTAATTAGGTATTCAGTTCAGTTTTTGATGTCTTAATCATGTAAATTTGAAAAAAAATAAAATTGATTCGGCTAATTTGAAGGATTTAGTCACCTTTATGTTTCTACAATTTGTTTGACAAATTTCTCCAATGCATAGAAGTCTGAACACATCTTGTACTGAAGAAAGAACACTCAATAAGACAATGAGTTTAATTAAAAAAATAGTGTTTCAAAAAACTTATTTGAGTTTATAAAAATAACTTATAATATTAATGTAATTCTTTTAGATCATTTAATAAATTTTATAGAAAAATTTATCGAAATAAAATCTTTTTAAATTATTTCAATAACTTATTTAATAAGAACTTGCTAAATAACTGATTAGAAAACCTTATCTACTTTACCAGAAATACATGGCAGCGCAAGACATATTTTACACCAGTTAAGGTACATTTCGTTAATTTTAAATTGGCATAGTATAAACTTTTAATTTTTATAGGTAAAATATACGTTTGATATTCATGTAACTATGCATTGTAAAATAACGATGTGTCAGTACGTAGTTGATTTAATTTACACAATTTACATGGACCAAAAAAGAAAAGTACTACTTTTATTGGAAGACTCTCCTTGGCATGCTTTGGTTTTGCTCTTCACTGCAAGCTAGAAGCTCGCTTCCATCTTAGAATGATATTGAAGACAGCGTGGAATTTGCATCTTAGGGGCATGCTAACCATTATGTGTTGTGTTATGAAGATATGATAACACTGAAATTATTACATGATTTGGGATAACTATGGCTCCAAATAATGTTTACATGACACATAGTTGAGTTTTGTTAATTTTTTTTTTATAAATTATAAAACTCAGTTATATGTCACGTAAAAATTAGTGGAGACCATAGAGGCATGGTGATCCTGAATCATGTAATAATTTCTTGTTCCGCTAATCCTAGATGGTTTGATCTGTCAAATATTGCAGTTGAAAGGCTTAGACGTAGTTAAACAAAATGAATCTAGAAAACATTATACACTAATTAGGATGTGGGAATGACATAAAACGGAATGTGCATTGATCCTTAATCTTAATCTTCTACTCGGGAGACAGTGAGCGAGCTTCACGGTCGATATGTCGGTTTTTAAAGTAATTTAAAGAATGTCTGACTCATCCCCACCACAATGTGGCACCCATGAACTGCTTTTTGTTTATTTCCTGACGGAATTCTTTCTGTTTATACATTCATGGAGACTCCCACGTTCCTACAACAATATTAAAAATAAACGGGCATGATATAGCTTCTTGAGTTCTAACTACGTCGCTATCAGTCTGTAATCATTTATCAAGAGACTTATTAATCACAATTAGTCTTCTCTCAATGATTAAGCTTAGACCCCTAATTGCCCTTTTGATGGCAGTTTTAAGTTTTGTCGAGTCTAAGGTGTTTCAAGTTACATTATTCTAAATTATCATGGCATGAACTTTAGTTCCCCTATGAGTTGTCGTGTGCCTGGCATTGACCCCGCACAGAGGACTCTTTAGTTACAAGAAACTAGGACCAACCTTGGCAATGACTACGAATTAAAATAAGATTTGCAAAGCAAGTCAGTTATAGTACTAACATTTTTTTTCTTCTTGGAATTGGGTATAAGTATGTCTCGAGCTTTTGCTGATGCGGCAAGCACCAATTAGCTTCTCTTTGCGGTGGCATTAGGCCACAAAAGAATACCATAGCTAGGCTTCTAAGCATCCAGAAAAAAATAAAAGAAAGAAAATGGGACCTCTTGGTCTTGGAGCCTTCCCTGATGGAGAATGGGATTGCTTTGGCAAGATGTTGGCCAATGAAGCCCATTATTGCTTACCACAATTACTTGGGGAAGATGATGGGAATGCTGGAATGCAATCCATGTTTTGCTCCACTCCTGATGCTGGGGGTAATAAGAGTATGTTTTACTCTTTTGATTCTCAGAACTCTAACTTGCAGTATATTTCTCAAGAAAGCAGTCACAATAGCAATTGTAGTGGCCATGGGATCATCATGGCCAATCAGGATCATACAAACTACCTTTTTGGCTATCTTGATCATGTGCTAGCAAATAGTACATCCATGGATGAGACAAACCCTGGCTCTTGTGTCCAATCTGACATTGTCATGAAAGAGAATGTCAGTTTGAATAATGAAGATGAGGCAAGTGATAAATCAGAGGGTTTTGATCACATTCAAGTGGAACCTATTTTGTACCTGCCAAACATTTGAAGCTAAAAAGGAAGCCTGACGTGCCAGAACTCAAAGTGCATGTAGAAGATAAAATAAATTCACAAGGGAATTGCAACAAAAAACCACGTTTGTCAAAAGATGTAAGCAATGTCTATATGATCTTAACTCTGTTAAGTCAAATTTAAAGCTGTGAATATGTAACAGCTTGTTTGTTTGGCTTTCCAACTTCAGGTGCAACATTGCACGAAGAACCAGAAACTTGACAATAGGAATCAGGCAGAAAATCAGATTAATGCAGGTTCAGATGGACATAGTTCTAGTAGTTACACCCCAGAGGATGACAATGATTCTAATGTAAACAGTGGAGGACCTACTTCTGCTCTCAACTTAAAAGGGAAAACAAAAGCCAGTAGGGGATCAGCAACAGATCCTCAGAGTCTTTATGCAAGGGTAATTAATTTCCTGAAATATAATTTCTCTCTTGCTTTTGGTGTTTTCATTTTGTGATGCATTGTATGCCATATTTTGTCCATGGAATTTATTGACTGTTTTGAATCTTATACAGAAAAGAAGAGAGAGAATAAATGAGAGGCTAAGAATTCTACAGAATCTTGTCCCCAACGGAACAAAGGTAATATAATTTTTGAGTTATTGTTCAATTTTGAGGGATTGGTTGGTGAGGGAATATGTGGAGTGTATTGGAGATGTAACTAAAGATTTATTTCATGGATGGTCACTCAGGTTGATATAAGCACTATGCTTGAAGAGGCAGTCCATTACGTGAAATTTTTGCAGCTCCAGATCAAGGTAATAACGGACAAACCGCGTAAAATTGACTAGTGATTATTTTCTTAGAAAGATTTTAGACATCAACATATGTACAATCGAACTAACTATTTTGGGGGAAAAAATTAATGTTTTGTAGCTTTTAAGCTCCGATGATTTGTGGATGTACGCGCCGATAGCTTATAATGGACTTGACATTGTACTCAATCTCAGTCGGGAGAGTTCTCCACCTTTGTGAGCTTAAAGTGACACGTTGTTGAACATTCGAACGGAAAATGACCTCCTCAGAAAACAACAAAAGGATGTTTTTAAGTTGTTCTTAGTCTCATGGGTTGGAACTCTCGACAAAACCGAAATTGTCAAAGCTCCAACTTGCCTTGGGTTGCAGCAAGTCGCAGTATATGCGTGGTAAAGAAACTAACGAATCTCTCAAATAATTTGCATCAGGGTCAGGGAGACATTGTATGTATTTGTTGTTCAAAGTTGGGCATTTAGCTATTCTAGAAATGATGAACTTGGCATGGGAGATTGACTTTTTAAAATAAAAAAAAAATAATGGCTATGTTTTGCAAAGGGATGGTGCCCGCTGCACGGGATGCCACTTAACTGGGGATTTTGTGGAGGCTTGAAGTCGTGAAATGGAACGGTTGAGCAAGAAATGCATATAGTACAAGATTACAAGTAACAGAAAGATCCTACAATAACGTGGTCCCTGACTCGGCTGTAACTTTGTATTTAGCATAGCACTTAATTCAGTATAGTAGTATTCAATTTTAGTATGGTCGTCGTGTTAACGTTTAAACTTTAATTTCTTTTCCCACTTTATATCTTCAATGGACAATTGGACATGAAAACACTTTTTGTGGTTAGATTAAGCTTCTTTTTTTTTTTTTCCTTTTTTTGTTTGTATTAAGTATGGCATGCATCACAACTTACACATGGGTAAAGAGAAAACAAATTCATATTCCTTGTAAAAATTGTGTTTGTATACTGCAAGTTACATAAAAGATATAGCCTACAGCTATATATATAGAAGAAAAGGAGAGAGGATTACAAGGGTGAACTAACTAACAGTCACAATGAATTAACTAGTTGGCTTAGTTATATTTGGTAATATCCCCCCACAAGTAGGATTGTGTATATCACAAACTCCAAGCTTGGAAACCAAAGGGTTAAAGGCAGGAGAAAGAAGCAGTTTGGTGAGCAAGTCATCCAATTGAGCAGAGGAAGGCACAGGTAGCAAATGAAGGAGGCCACTTTGAATGCGTTCACGAACGACATGGCAATCCATCTTAATGTGCTTGGTGCATTCATGAAAGGTTGGATTGTGGGCAAGGTAAATAACAGATTTATTATCACAGTATATAGTGGCAGGCTTAGAGAACTAGATGTGTAAGTCTTGAAATAAGAAGTGGAGCCATTGAAGTTCATAAGCAAGATTACCTAGGGCCCAATGTTCATCTTTGGAACTAGAACGAGATACTATGGATTGCTTCTTAGATTTCCAAGAAATTAAGGAAGAGCCAAGAAATACACAGTAACCTATGATAGACCGCCTGGTAGAAGGGTAACTTGCCCAATCGGAATCTGCAAAGCTTGAGAGGTTAAGAGGAGAAGAGGCTGAGAAGAAAAGACCCTTAGCAAGAGATCGTTTAAGATATCGAAGAACCTTGGTGGCAGCACGATAGTGAACTTCTTGTGGTTGAGAAACGAATTGGCTCAATTGTTGTATAGCGAAAGCAATGTCAGGTCTAGTGGTTGTCAAGTACAGCAATCTGCCAATAAATCTGCGATAGGCAGAAGCATCAACGTAGAGGGGAGAATCAGAATCATGCAGCTTGAAGGAAGGATCGTAGGGAGTAGAAGAAGGCTTGACAACTAAGTGACCACTGTCTTTAAGCAATTCAAGTGTATATTTTCTTTGGTTGAGTAGGATACCATATTTAGAGCTAGCAATCTCCAAACCCAAAAAGAATTTGAGAGTGCCAAGATCCTTGATGCGTAATTTATGACCTAAGAAGGACTTGACATACTAAATTTTAGAGTGATCGTTACTAGCCAAGACTATGTCATCAACATAAAGCAATAGAGCTGTGAATTTGGTGTTCATGGTTTTAATGAATAAAGAATGATTAGCAAGTGGATTGATGGTAGCCCTAGAGAAAGTAAGGTTGAAGACAGTTTGGAGTACCATTGTCGATTGGCTTGTTTGAGGCCATAAATGGACTTATGGAGTTTGCAAACTTTAGGAGAATCTACAGTGGATTAAGGAATAGTAAGGCCAGAGGAAGGGACATATATACCTCTTCATTGAGGTCACCATGTAAAAAGGCATTATTAACATCCAGTTGCTCAAGAAACCAGCCCTTGATGGAAGTCAATGCTAGTAAGGTTCGAACAATGGTTAACTTTGCAACAGGGGAGAAGGTGTCAAAGTAATCAATACCTTCCATTTGAGTATATCCTTTTGCCACTAAGTGAGCTTTGTGCCTTTCAATGGAACCATCAACATGATATTTCACCTTGTAGACCCATTTACATCCAATGGAAACTTTACCTATAGGTAAATTAACTATGAACCAAGTTTGGTAAAGGGCAAAAGCATCCAATCTAGATTGCATAGCCTATTTCCAACAATCAAATTTGCAAGGTATTGATAAGTAGTGGAACATTTACCATAAGATAAAAAGGAAGAGATGGGGTAGGGAGAATTGTTACATGAGAATGAATTGGACAGGGAAGAAGAAAGGAGGCTGCAATGGTAATTTTCAAGATAGCTGGGTCGAGTTTTTATTCTGCTAGATTGTGGCATGGGAATGGGATCATTAGAGGGTGGAGATGAATTGGAAGTGGTGGATGGGAGATTAAAAGAGGAAGGTGGTGAATGGGGAGTATCATTATAAAGATCAGAAGTGTTCAAGGTAGTATGGGGTAGAGTGGTGGAAGGAAAGATAGAAGAAAAAGAGAAAGGAAAAATCGATTCGTAGAAAATAACATTTCTAGAGAGGAAGAATTCGTGGCTGGAGACATTATATAATAAAAATCCTTTAGTGCCATCTCTATACCCGAGGAAGATAGATTCTCTAGCATGAGATTGGAACTTAGTTCTGTGGTTTTGAAGGGTGGAAGCATAGGCAAGACAACCAAAGACACAAAGGTGAGTGAGAACGGGGGGTTGTTGGTAGAGAATCTCATAGGGTGATTTATATTTTAAAAGTGGGGTTGATATTCTATTGATAAGATGGACAACATGTTGAACATAGAGATGCCAAAAATTGGTGGGTAGGGAAGCTTGGAAGGATAAGGCATGAGCTACATTAACGATATATTGATGTTTGCGTTTAACAACACCATTTTGCTAACGACATTCAACACAAGATTTTTGATGAGTGATGCCTTTAGTGAGATAGAAATTATGCATTAAAAACTTAGGACCATTATCACTTCGAAGGGATTTTAATTTTGTTTCAAATTGAGTCTTTATGAGGTTAACGAAATTCATAATATGATGCTTAGTTTCATCTTTAGTTTTCATGAGAATGATCCAAGTAAAACAGCTATAGTCATCTACAAGAGTCAAAAAATATCGATGGCCGGAACAAGAGGGGTTGCCATGGGGCCTCGAAACATTAGCGTGAAGTAAATCAAACATATGGGTGGAATGTGTAGTGCTTTGAGTATAAGGCAATCTCCTTTGTTTGGCAAAGTGACAAATATCACACGGAGAATCATTGACATTATAAGGAATGAAGGGAAATTGTGTAGAAATACATTTATGTATAGTGTTTGATATGTGGCCAAGTTTATTGTGCCAAACAACATCATTATTTAGAGAATTGGAATTACAAACAGAATTACTCATGGAGTTGGGATGTGTAGAGGAGCCACAACGAGGTTTCAAGCACATATAGCCCTCCTCGTTTCTTAACTGTACCAATCATCTTCTAGTTGGAATTCTGCAAGATAGAACAGTGATTAGAATGAAAAATAATATGAAAATCTAAAGATTTTAAAGTTGATTAATAGAAAGTAAGTTCATTGTGAAGTTGGGAACAAGACATTGTGAAAAGTAAGGTGTGGAGATATGTGTATAGTGCCTACGATGGTGGCACAGGTTGTGTTACCATTAGGAAGAGATATTTGTACCAGTTTTATGATTTGGTATGTGGTAAAATTATGTATGGAATGAGTAATATGGTTGGTTGCCCCTGAGTCCAGGACCCAAATTACAAATTGCTTACCATCAAAGGATGAGGAAATGGTGTTTGACACCATTGGATTGGAGACAATTGAATTAGTTAATGATGTGGGTGGTGGGTTGGATTACAAATTTGATTGTTGAAGAAGCTACAAAAACTGTTGGAATTGGTCTTGGAGTTTATTCAAAGATGGTGCCACAGAATGGTCAGAAGCAGAATTTGGATCTTGATCGGATTTGTTTTCAAACTCAGCATTATTGGCAAGATTAACAGCCTTTCCTCCCTGAGATTGGTACCCAGGGGGAATCCATGCTTTTGGTAGCATGTGTCAACCGTGTGGTTGTGTTACCCACAGTGAGTACAGACTCTTAGAGGTCCTTGACCTCTTCCTCTTCAAAAGTTACCTCGACCTTTACTTCTTCCTCCTCCATTAAAGGAACCATTATACAATCCCTTGAATTAACTTTGAGAATTTGCGGGTTGTTGTTGCTGAATCTGCATGGCAAGAATACCTTGTTCATTGTTCTCAACAGAAATAGGTGCTGTGAGTTGCCTTTCTTGCTGCATAACCAAAGAAAAGGTTTTGTGTAAAGGTGGCAAGGATCCATAATCATAATCTAGGATTGAACGTGTGCAAATTGTTTGTTTAAAACCTTTAAAAATTTAATGACATAATCTTGTTCTTTGTATTTCTTCATATCAGCAATGGCACCTCAGGTGCAAGGAACAACACAGGTGCAATCCCTAATGGGTCTGAAAATATCTATTTCTTCCCATAATGATTTCAATTAAGTGTAATAAGTAAAAATGTCAAGGCTACCATGTTGGAACTAGTGCATTTCTTCTTGAACATCAGAGATCTTGAAGATGTCTCCTTGTGAAAAGCAAAATTCAAGATCCTTCCATACAGCCGAGGCACGATCATAGCAAATGATGGATTTAGCAATATCGTTGGAAATTGAACACTAAAGCCAAGCAAGAACCATGTTGTTGCATTTGACCTATGGCTCATGAAGAGGATCTGAAACCGATGAAGGAGGAAAACTTCCATCAACAAACTTCATCTTGTTCTTTGAAATTAATGCAACTTTCATTGCTTTAGCCCACTATGATGGTTCTTCTGATCAAGAAGAGGTGTAACAATCACCAAAGTAGGGTTTTCATTAGGATGCATGTAATAAGGGTTTGAAGGATTCGTAGAGAAATCCAACAGGCTCTAGGTTCGCCATCAAGAAATAAGGAAGGGGGCGAGACAGCAAGCAAGAAAGAGAGGAACCAAAGCTCAAGATTTGAGCTTTAATACCATATTAAATATGGCATGCATCACGACTTACACATGGGTAAAGAGAAAACAAATTCATATTCCTTGTAAAAATTGTATTTGTATACTGCAAGTTACATAAAAGATATAGACTACTACTATATATATAGAAGAAAGATAGAGATGGTTACAAGGGTGAACTAACTAACGGTCACAATGAATTAACTAGTTAGCTTAGTTGTATTTGGTAATAGTTTGTTTCTTGTTGTAATTTTCTTAAAATTGACTTTTTTATATATGCCATAACAAAATAGAAGTGTTATTCAGTAAGAATGGGGCATACATGACTCAATATCATTCTTTTAAAATAAATATTGATTAAAAAAAATTAAAAATATAAAATACATTTTTTACTTTCATGCTACTCGACATTTTTCTTAGTAAAAATACTTATGCTCATCAATTTTACAATAAATAAGAAAAATTAGATCGAATTCAAATAAGAGTTTAATGGTCATGCACTGACAATGTAAAGTAGTTTTACACTGTCATCCAATCACAAACCACCATTTATTGTAAGTTTGTTAAATTATAATAAATACTTTAAAGTCACATTAATGGTGATTTCTAATTGGATGACAGTGTAAAACTTTTTACACTAACAGTGCATGACCATTAAACTCTTCAAATAATAATACATCTAATTTTCCTACAAATAAACAAATAAAATGGCAATTTATTAATTGTAATAAGTAAATTTACCACACAAGAATTATTCCTTGCATATTGGTGAGGGTGAAGTCTTAGTTGGCTGTGACCCAAAAACATAGTTGACATACTACATGATTGTTAAAAGTGTGTTTGGTAGGTCATTTCAATAAGCTGATTTGATTAAAATAGGTTTATTTGGTACACAAATTTATTTTTATAGTTTCTAACTTATTTTTACAAGTTATTTTAATTAGCTTTTAATTTATAAGTTATTATTATTATTTTGAATTTAGAAACCTTTTTGCCTACCACATCATTCCCAATGATGTCAGGTTCTATTTTTTACATCTTCCACTCTCACACCCACACAATGGCAGTGTGCATCTTCAAAGGCACCCACTGAGTCCACAACTAGCTCGTCAATCATCGTTGCCACACATTTCTCTTCGTCGTGCCACCCCTTAACACGCTCTTTCACTCGTGTAGCACAATTTTAGGTTAGAAATTCTTTGAATCATGTCAACTTTGGAATTATATGATGATCTTTTTCGTGTACAATGGTCGTACTAAGATTAGAACCTATGACCTCATGCATACCACTAGGGCAACCTAGTGGGTTAATCATATGAAGATCTAATCATATTCTTTTTATTTTAAAATAATAATAGTAAAAATTTATTCAAATAATAAAAATTGATTTTAAATAATAAATGTTTACTTAATTAAATTATATTTTTATGAAAAAGAAGAAAACATATCACAAAAAACAAAACAACTATGATTGTCCTTTATAATATAAAATTATCAAATTTTCATTGTTACTATATAATAAAAAATTAATAATTATTGTCCTAATTTTTAGGATGATAAGTTGTTAGAAATAAATTTAAATATTGAAAATGGTAATTATAATATATATATATATATATATAGTAATATAAAATCAATTAACTAAATAAGCTCGTTTATGTCATTTTATATTTATTATTTAGTTTATACTTAATTTTACTAAACACTTTCAATGCAATCAATCAGCTTATAAGTTTTAAGTTTTTCAAGTCCTAAGTTTTATTTTATAAACTTTCAGCTAACTTGTAATCTAATTTTGTCAAACACATCCTACATTTCTATTTTATAAACAATTGATTGATAGAGGGAGAAATTATAATAAACTAATAAAAGTGAAATTTAATCAATGAAAAACTAAATCATGAAACTTATTATAAGAGGCTAAAATGATAATTAAAATATTATCGAGGAATTGAAATAAAATTTCGTTCAAAATATATTTCCTCATTTACATATGATTATCAAAAGTAAGTTGTATATTATTTTATAATTAAATTTGCTACCACGTTCTCTAACAGTGAGACGATAATCCTACTATTGTTGACTACTATACCTAAAAGGAGTGTGAGATGGAGGGCTCTGCTAGGGTTTCATGTAGAATTGTCAAAATAGGTCTGGCCTGATGGGCAGGCCCGCTTAGCTCGCAAAAAGGGCTGGGTTAGGCTAAAAAAAAAGTGGCCTAAAAGAAATCGGGCCATTTTGGCCTGGCCCGTCTGGCCTGGCGGGCCAATTAGGCCCAGGTCGGGTTGGCCTGGTCTTTTATATATATTATATATGTGTGTGTCACGTTGCAGTGATTTTTTTTTTCACTTGGCAGTATATATATATAAAAAAAATATTAATATACTTAAAAAGATTAAAAAAGAAAAGGTCACACACATTAGTAAAAAGAGAAAAAAGAAACTAATAGGGGTATTTTATTTTATAAATAAAATTTACTTAGATATATTTTTAATGAGATTATTGAGTAATTAAGTCAATTATATATGAATAAAAATGTTTGTTTATGCTAGAAAGTATGTAAAATTTAATTTTAAATATTTAATATGATTTAAATAATTTAATTTTATATGATTTTTGATAGAAAAAATAATAATTAAAATAAATAACAATGTTAATAGGTCCAAAAGAATTTAGGCCAAATTGGCCCTGGTGACTCGTATAGGGCGAGCTGGGCTCAAAAAATAGAGGCCCGGACCCAAACTAGGCCGAGCCAGCCCAGCCTGCTAATGAGCAACGACTTGGGTGGGTCGAGCCGGCCATTTTGACAGCTCTAGTTTCGTGTTATGCCCATAAGTCATCAAGTGAGGAAGAAGATTTGTTGGATAAGAGTACAAAAAAATGTTTTGGGAGATAATAACTCGTATAAGGAGAAAGTCATGCATGTCGTAAGTGAGAGTGAGAGCCTTTTTGACGAGGAAGATATGGATGATGCGGATATGCCAAAAAACAAAATTTACAAAGAGAAAGAAGAGCCTTTTAACCCTTGTCTGGAGATAGCAGTCTCAGAGGACGAGTTAGAGGACATGGAGGAAGTATTTCGTGGTTCACCTGCTTGGTAAACAAGTGATGTATAAGATGCTAAAGAATAAGCTGAAGAAAAAATAGTCAAAATCTGGCTTAATATAAATTATAGACATACCGCACAATTACTATACAGTGATTTTCACAGCGGAAGAGGATTATAAGCATGCTCTTTTTGAAGGCCCATGGATGATAGCAGATCATTGCCTACTAGTACAGAGATGGAGGCCTTTCTTCTTGCAAAGTGCGAAAGAAGTGACTGAAGTGGTGGTTTGGATTCGTATTCTGGAGCTCCCCCTAAAACTCTACAATGATCACTTTTCATGACATGTGGGTTTGAGGCTTGGAATAATGTTAAAAGTGGATAGGTTGACTTCCATCCACTTTAGAGGCCAATTTGCTAGAATATGCGTTGAAGTTGACCTTACAAAGAGGCTTGTATTGCACATTGCGGTGTGCGGATTAAAACTTAATTTGGAGTATGAGGGCATTCACTCTATCTGTTTTAACTGTGATCGATATAAGCATAAGAAGGGACAAATGTATAGAGTTTGGCAGAAGTGAGGTTGAGCCTTCTCACCACGTGGAGGAGGGAGTAGCGACTATGGAGGTAGCACCTAACTCCAGTGATATGGGGGCTTGTGCCTAGGGCTGAGGTGGCACCAGTGGTAAATCAAATGAGTATGACAAGTGTTATAATTAAGGAAGGGGGATCAGGTGAATTACCTTAGGGAGATGCCCATTGTGGTCCCTAGATGGTTGTGAAAAGACCATTACAAAATAAAGGAAAATCGTAGAAATTAGGTAGAGGTGCGAACGATGTGGGGGAGGCTTTAAATACTTCCAAGTTTGACATCTTATCTAATATTAAGGAGTTGGTGGACAAATATACTGAGGTGGGGCCACAAAAAGTCCAAACAAATGGGAATGAGATAATAGTTGTTGATGGGTCGGGCAACAAGATCTGAGTTCCACTGTAGAGATGTCTGCTCGTGACTATGCGCTTAAACCAGAGGAGCAGCATCTCAATGAGAGAAAGGAAACAAGGTTGCTCATACACGGCCCCAACTTAAGTCAATTTGTTACCTTCTTGAAGCATCGTGATGAGGAGGCCAAGATGCGCAATGGTTCTCTATCTGTACCTAATCCTCTAGTGGATGCTACTGTCGTATTGGGGCCAGGGAGTTTTGAAGGCAATTTCCGTGATATGGCAAAAGACCGCCTGGGTGGTCTTGCTTCTCCTGTGGTGGAGACAATGAGTGTGGAGCATGTGCCATGAGAAAGTAGCAAGGGTAGTTGTACCCTACATCCCCTAACTCATTCCCAATGAATCTTGTTGTGTGGAATTACAGGGGTTTCCCTAATTTGGTTAGAGATATCAAGCTCAATTTTTGGGGTCGAGATGATTGACCTTTTGGAGACGAATACCAATGGCGCTCATGCGAGAGAAATTATTCGTAGAATTAATTTCCCTCAAGCACTTTGTTCAAGATCCTGATGGTGCATTTGGGGGTACTTGGGTACTTTGGAATGGGGATACGTGGAAGGTGGCATGCTCACGAATGGGTCCATATGCAAGTTGCCAAGAAAAGGGAACACCTTTGATGTTTGACTGTGGTCTACGAATCCTTGTCCGAAGCGAGGAGGCAACAACTATGGGATGACCTTCACTAGATTACGGAGGATATGAAGCTAGCCTAGGCAAACAATGGGGACTTTAATTCTATTCTTGCGATTCATGAGAGGAAGGGTGGAGCCTCGTTGCCTTCCATTAGAGGTGTGAACCTTTTTAACAATTTTGTGCAGGACTATGAAATAGTTGATGCAAGTTTTCAGGCAGCCCCTGTACTTGGCAGCGAGGGTAATTTAAAGGAAAGGCTAGATAGGATGTTGGTCAACATAAGCCGAAAGGTCAGGTTTTAGGAGGCATCTATTCATCAACTTGCTCCTCTCAAATCTGACCACACCCCATTCTATGTCAAGTTCAATAGAGAAGCAGTGAAGAATAGGCACCACAGGCCTTTTTGCTTTATGGCGGCCTAATTAACCCATGAAGACTTCCCTAATGTGGTCTCTAGCACTTGGAGACAAGATAGGATTGGATAGTAAATATCAGCAATCTTTAAAAATCTTTAAAATTCTTTAAGGAGTTGAATAAAAATGTCTTTGGGATATCACCAAAAGAAGCGTATCTTGCTTCATGATACTAGCTATCTTATGGAAACTCAACAACGTATTTGCCCAGAGTATGAGATGAACTTAATGCGGGAGGAGTTGGTGTGGTTCCAGAAATCCAGGGCAAAGTGTTGGCTCTTGGGGATAGAAATATTAAATATTTCCAAAGCACTGATAACACTATTATTACGTAGGAGGCTTTTCATTCCATCAGACATAAGAAAGGAAAAGTGGGGTGGACGATGATCAAGATTGGTCTTAAGAAAGCTTATGACAAATTGAGCTAGGCCTTTATTTGTGATACTCTCGAGGATATTGGTTTGCCCCAAAACTTTGAGGATCCTGTTTAGTTTTGCATATTTACTTCTAGCATGCAGGTTTTATGGAACGATGAAGCTCTTAGGGAGTTTAAGCTTGTTAGAGGGATTAGACAAGGTGATCCAATCTCCCTTATCTCTTTGTGCTTTGCATTGAGAGACTCTTCCATTTGATTAATCTGGTAGTGGATCATAACATTTGGTAACCCATTCAACTATCAAGGTGGGGACCAAAAATTTCTCACCTAGCCTTTTTTACAACCTTCTCTTATTTGTGAAGGCAAAAGTTAGCCAGGTGGCACCTATTTGTGGTATTCTCCAACTCTTTTGTCAAAGTTATGGACAAAAGGTAAGTAAGGACAAGCCTAGAATCTTATTTTCCAAAAATATCTCTTGGCCAATTAGAGATCAAATCAATGAAGCTCTGGGTTTCCAAAAAATGGGTGATTTGGGAAAATATTTGGGAGTCCCCCTCCTCCATAAGAGGGTTGATAGGAATTCTTATCATTTGTGATTGACAAGTCAACCAACGCCTTAGTGCTTGGAAGGCTAGGAATTTATCCTTTGCAAGTAAAGTTAAACTCACAAAGTCTATCTTACAAGCACTCCTAACTTACATTATGGAGCTTCTTTACTTCCTAAGTACATTTGTGATGAAATTAATAAGAAGTGCAGACAACTTGTGCTGGGTGATTCGGAGCAGTCCTAAAAGGTTCATTTGGCCTCTTGGGATCTCTCTATCTTTCGCATAGTCATGGTGGTTTAGGGCTTAAGCCTATAAGGATTATCAATCAATCGACGATGGTCAAGGTTAGGTGGAATTTGATTCAAAATCAGGATGAGTTGTTGGCTAAGATTATTTGAGCAAAGTATAAATGTGGCAATGACTGCATTCCTATTATTGAGGAATCCAGGGTGGGCTCTAATTTATGGAGCAGAATCAAATAAGCCTGACAATTGAAGGCTTTGAAAAAGTTGATGCATTCTTATTAAGATAAATAAAATTATAAATTAACAATGTCATATTTTTTAAAACTTATTAAATTTAAAACATATCAACTGAAATGAACACCATATTGAGTCAAAAATCAATGGAAATATTGAATATTTTGATATTACAAGAATCATCTCACATGAAATATATATATTGAAAATATTACTTGAATATTCCTATGATTTCTATTTCATGTACAATAGTACAATTGAATCATATATTATTATAAACCAAAAGTTTGCGTATCATATTGACTTTGTTATTTAGCATCATTGATTAGGTCATCCTTTATCAATTATGATGCAAAAAATAATTGAAAATTTATGTAAATATTTTATTGAAGAGCCAACGTATTCTTTAATCTAATAATTTTTCATATGTTACTTATCCTCAAGAAAGGTTAATTATTCAATCATCACTAATAAAATTTGATAATGAATTTCTAACATTTTAAATATATATATACATATATATATATATATATATATATATAAGGAGATATTAGTGGGCCTATATAGCTACCATGTGGACAACTTAAGTAGTTTATGATTTTAATCGATGCATCAACTAAGTGATCTCATGTTTATTTATTATCAACTTGCAACCAAAAGTTTATGAGATTATTAGGTTAATTGATTTGAGTAAGCATATTCAATTAAGAATATATGTCTTGATAATGTTTGTGATTTTACATGAACAACTTATAACATACCCTTATATAATTCTATTTGAGGATGTGCAATTTTGGTTGCTATAACATTGCTTTGAATTAAGTCAACAAATTATTATAATTTCTCCTTTGGCTATCGTATATTTTTGTTTTTATTTCACTTAGAAATTTAAACGAAATTATCAAGGTTAATGATACAAGAGAAACTTAATTTATTTTATCTTCTTATTTTCATTTTATATAAGTGTTTATTGATAAGTTTATCCAAACAAAACCTATAACAATCACATCACCCAATCATGCAAAAATTTAGTGTTGCATGAAGTAGGTAAATAATGCATTTGATTGAGAACAATTATTTAATACATACAAAAAACTTGTGGTTTATCATAAAAGAAAAATCTATTGATGATTTTAGATGAAGATATTATACACATATTACCTAAGTTAATAAAGGATACATTAAAATAAAATAAAACACATTTCACCAAATTCTGTTTTTACTTGTGATCTTCAAAAGAATAATAGTATAGACATCCAACACGTTCCATCAAGTGACAATCTATCATATTTGTTTATCAAAAAACTTCCTACCACATCATTTGAAAGGCTAGTCCAAAATATTGGAGTTCATCAACTTAAAGATCTCAGTTGATATTATAATACGCATTGTATAATTTTATTTAATCATTTGTATTCATTGATTTTTTTTTATAAATGAGGTTTTAAATGAGACAATATTTTATGATGTATTGAAAAATGAGCTATTTTTTCTTTTACTATTTTTTTTTGTCCTAAGGTTTTTTCCTTTGTAAGATTTTAACAAAGCACATTATTAAATATTATTTTTGGTCTTTTATATAAGCAACAAATAACAATTTATCAAAACTAATAAAAATAATTAAGTTAGTTAATTTTAATTAATAATGTCATAAATTTAATTTTTATTCCAGAAATATCCATAAAATTAAATAGTTTAGTGGTGGTTATATTTAATGATACTACTCATAATTCAATAAATAATTTTCTACACCAATTAGTGTAATTTATATTGTTGATATGTCAATGAATGCATCTACTTGCATGCAAAATGAGTGAATATCTCAATAACTGACTTTACAATAAATAAGGGGTATAAATGAAAGATAACAATTAATACATTTTATGTTGCTTATAATTAGGACAAAAAAACCTCTATTTATTGCTTATATAAAGCACTGGAGGTAGTAATAAACATCTAAGGAAGTGTTATAAATATTATTATTTTCTAAATATACATTTGTTAATTGTTAGATTTGGTTTGATTCTCCTAATAAAAATATGAGATGATTACTTTTCTTTAATAAGGATATGATATTCAAACTAATTATAGAATCAGAGTTTTTTAATTTCTCTTATATTCGAAATCTTCTATTTACTTATATAAATATTTTTTATGCAAATAAAATAATACGCATCTCATTTCTATATCTTTTTCCTCTCTTAGCTCTTTTTTTTTTCTCTATTCTCTTAATTTGTTTATTTTTTTACCTTTTTATAGCAAGTACAATGAAAGTAAAGTTGCCTGAAAATAATGGAATAAAAAGCAAGAATATAAAGAGTAAAGTGAAAATTACCGCAAAATCAATATACATGAGATAACTTTAATATCTTAAATAAAATTTAACGGTTAAAATATATAGGTATCTAGATACACTTGAATATACTTTTATTTTTAATTTCAAATCTGATTTATTTAAATTTATTTATATTTAATTGAAAATAGAGAATATTTTGATTGTATGCGAAGCTATTGAAATGAAAACGGTTTAGCACTCCCGTACTTGGTTCCATTTCAATATATTTAGCCAAAATGGATCTTGGGATTAGGACCCTGCCGGATTTTGTGTTCACATGTTCAAGTTCAGCCCATCCAATTACTATTGGTTGCGATCATCATAGTTCACAAGGCTTGAACCTGAATGGTCAGCTTAGTTGCTTTTCGTGATTATAAACGTTGCTCAAGTGATTTCCTTTATCATGGACCCCAAAAAAGTGGCCTCCTTTACCTTTGACCCACCAAAAAAAACGGAAAAAGCGGTCCCCTTTGAGTCTGTCACGGTTAATCTTGTTATTTCTAATTAGCATGTATTTTGTAAGTATAGATAAATTAAAATAATTATTTTGTACAAAAGTATTTTTAGTTGTTATTTTTAACAAAAAAATTTAACTGTTATTTTTAACTTTTTATATTTTTTAATCTATCATTTTTAATATCTTTAGTTCTAAATTAAATTTCAATATTTTTTAAAAAAAATATCAATAATTAGAATGACATTGTATCACAATATAAATTATATATTATAAATTTAAAATATAATCTATGTATTCAAAAATATTTATTTATTATGATTTTTAATTATAATATAATTTAAATTTTATATTATATATTCAGAAATATTTATGTATTATAAATTTATATTATATAAAATAAATATTTAATTTGTGCAATATACAGGTTAAAATATTAGTTAGTATATAAGCTAATTAAAAATTGGTTAAAAGTTGAAAAAACTGACAAACTAGTTTATTGAATTAAAAATATTTAATAAAACTAATTATTGAACCAAAGTGTAAAGTAATATAAAAAAACATACTTAATCATTTAGCTATAACTTAAAATTTAATTACTAGAGATATTTTTAATAATCATTATTTTATATTTTAATTTTATTTCAGATTATTTATCATCTTAAAAATTAAGATAATATTTTTAATTTAATTTTCATTTTAAATAATTCGTTTTTCTTGTACTACACTAGCATTTAAACTAATATCTTATTACTCATTTTATATTAAATATAAAAATATTTTTTGAATTTTAATATTTTTTTATATCTCAAGTGTTAATTATGATATAATAAATAGGACTCAAGGTCTCTGTCATCCAATAATAGGTAACAGCATTTGGAAGATCCTGAAATTGCTAGTTCCAGAGATACCTCTGTGTCTATTGGAATTTTGGTTTCAAAACACAATGGATTTTGCTAATGCTAAAATTATTGAAGTATGAGTAAGAAACAGGAAAGAGAATTGAAATTAGGTGAAGCAAGAAATAAAAGCACAAAGTGGAGTCTAGAAAGGTCATTTAACAGTACAAAGAGGAGAAGATGAGAATTGCATATGAAGAATTCTGGCAAAAACTAGAAATATAGAAGTGTTGAAAGCAGAAAATGTGCTTCCATTTCCATATAAAATTTTATTTGCATCATCACTAAACACATCTCTAGAACCATATATGGAGCACATAGAAGATGCACTTAGAAATTCCAATTTGAAGAATGCTAGCAACATTTTTTCTATTATTCTTTTTTTAAAACTCTTTTTACTATTAGATAAAATTTATTATAAATTATAAATTTTGGAGAATCTCACTTTTAAACCAAAAAATAAAAACTTATTAAATAAGTGAAACTCATCAAATTTTGTGATTTCCTGCCAACTTACCGTTGACAATATTACAAAAAGGATACAAAATGCTTCCCACCATTCCAACGGTGGATCTCAGAGGCCTCGAGTTCTGCTTAGCTTACTCATGCAGATTTGATACAAACACACATGTTTGAAAAGCATCAATCCTCACAAAATGAGTCGCATAAACAACATATGGACAAAAAATAGCGTACCCATACACAACCCAAAGCACATGAAATCAAATAATGAATACTAAGTCGTTCATGTGCAGAAAGAAAGGATGAAAGGAAATAGCAGAGGCAGAGGAGGAGCAACTTAAACTCTTGGAGAGTGGCAGAGAAATAGGAAGTTCTTCCAACCCGATGAGGGATTGGAAGAATGGAGAAACGAAGGTTCGGAATCGAAAGGGGTTTCCATAAGGATTGTCACATGCAGCAAAGTAGCGTAGGAGTATAAGGCATCGCTGCGGAAGTAGAAGGAGAGAAGAGCATGTGGAAGAGAATGATGGAGAGAGATAGAGGTGGAGAGGTAGGTAATGAGGAAGGAAACTCATGCGCGGGCTTGGGAGAGGAAAAGATTAGAGGAGAGACAAAGTTGAAATTCAGTCATATAACGGGAGTAAAATTCAAAGTTTAATCCATGGCAAATCATGAAAATTGAGACATATGGGGACATGAACAAATCTTCAACATTGTTATTGTAATAGATTTGTCATTTGTGAGACAACAAGAAACTCGTAGCACACAAAATTAAAAAACAATAAAAGTTCGTTAGCGAGTGTCATTATCAATGAATAAACAATAAACAAATGTGTATATAAAAATAATGATGAGATTACGTTACATATTTACATTAAAAAATTATATTCCAGACATAGTAGTATTATTTTTAATTTCTTAATTATTAACCTTCTACAAATAATAACAATAACAATAATAGAAAGAGAAGGACCAGAGATGCCGAAACGTTGGTCAAGCAAGCTTCATAATCACCGGCCTTGGGCGTGGCCTGACCTGTACTGTTTCCCATGATTGATATCAAAACATGTGCAGGGCGAGCGACCCTATAAAACATTTATTTTAACTATTGATACAAAATGTCCCCGGAGTTAGCCAGCGTGCATCATTCATGTTCATGTACACATAGTTCCCAACCCAACCCAACCCAAGGTAAAATCCTAACTACCAACACCGAAACTCACCTTTCACGACTCCTGGGAGAGCTTGGAAAAACTCTTCATCGAGTACGAATAACGATGTCTTTTGGCTTGAACGCACGCGTTTAAAGAGACCCATCGCACGTGCTACCCTTTTCCGGCTGGGATACGGTACGGTCAACATTCAATACGTGCACGTGTCACCCAAAAGCGCACCGGAGCCAAAGAACTTAAGAACCCCCTCCCACACATTTGGCACCCAATTCTCCTTCCTCTTTTAATCTCGGCCCCAAAACCAACAACTACGATAGACATTGTCACCGCCAGTACCATGGGAACAGATATTCCGGCGAATTACGCGAACATGTTGAGCACGGTCACCGACGACACCTCCTCCGCTTTCAGCGACTGCAACAGCGACAGATCCGGCGAGTTCCCGGCGGCGCCTTCCGAGAGCCGCCGCCTCCTGATCGCGTGCGCCTCCGAGAATTCCGACGACTTCATTCGGCAACTGGTTCTCAACCTCGACTCCTGTTCCATTGAGGAGCAAAAACAAGCCACCATGGAAATTAGGTTACTCGCGAAGAACAAGCAAGAGAACCGCATCAAAATCGCGAAAGCCGGGGCCATTAAGCCCTTGATTTCGCTCATCTCGTCGCCGTCGTCGGACCTTCAGCTTCAGGAATACGCGGTCACCGCGATTCTGAATCTCTCCCTCTGCGACGAGAACAAAGAGCTCATCAATTCCTCGGGAGCGGTGAGGCCCCTGGTCGGGGCGCTGGAGACGGGGACGGCGACGGCGAGGGAGAACGCGGCGTGCGCGTTGCTCCGTCTCTCGGCGACGGAGGAGAGCAAGGCGGCGATAGGGAGGGCGGGGGCGATTCCGGCGCTGGTGAAGCTTCTAGAAGGCGGGGGACTGCGCGGGAAGAAGGACGCGGCGACGGCGCTGTACGCGCTGTGCTCGGCGAAGGAGAACAAGGTGAGGGCGGTGAGGGCCGGGGCGATGAGGGCGCTGGTGGAGCTGATGGCGGACTTGGGGTCGAGCATGGTGGACAAGGCGGCGTACGTGGTGAGCGTGGTGGTGAGCATGGCGGAGGCGAGGGCGGCGCTGGTGGAGGAGGGGGGGATTGCGGTGCTGGTGGAGATTGTGGAGGTGGGGACGCAGAGGCAGAAGGAGATTGCGGTTGGGGTTTTGTTGCAGATTTGCGAGGAGAGTGTGTTGTACCGTACCATGGTGTCCCGCGAAGGAGCCATTCCTCCCTTGGTTGCTTTGTCGCAGTCACAATCCAATCGCGCCAAACAAAAGGTCAGACAAGTCAAATTCTACTCCTAGCTTGTGTCTATGATTGTTTGTGCCAATAGTGTGTTCGAGTTTGAGTTCCCAACTCAGTGATGCCGTGTTCGGTGGCCACTTGGTTGGAACTTGGAACGAACATTGCAAGAACTCTGAACTACTGCAGTACTCACCGTGCAGAGTCAACCTCTCAAAAAAAATCCTTAATATATTCTGAATTTTTAATTAAATTTTTAATCTTTTAAAAAAATTTCAATTAGGTTTCTAGAGTTAACTTTCATCTAATTGCTGATTATTCTAGATATCAAATTAAAAAAATTAAAAAAATTAAGGACTTAATTAAAAAAATAGTATAAAAATCTAATTTATTAAAACTTTAGAAGCCTACTCAATAGTTTAATCTTTAATTTACTAATATTATGTTAGTCCAATAAGATCTTATGTTTGAGCCTTATAGATTAAAAAAAATAGTTGAGAAAATATACCTCATTAAAAGTGATTAGCCAAATTTTTCGGCAAAAATTAGTCATTAACAAAATCAGTAAATACTTCACACCTATTTCTAATTTTATGATTTTAGTCTCTCAAATTTTAAAAATTTGCAAATTTGGTCCAATCATTAAATGTTCATCTGTTGACTGTTAATACCTTAAAGTTAACTATGACGTGGTATTAGAGGAATATGTGGTAGATAATATTTAACAAACTAATGCCACGTTATAATTAACGTTGAGACATTAGCAGTCAACGAATGAACATTTAACAGTTAAACTAAAATTGCAAAATTTTAAAATCTAGGGACTAAAATCAAGTGATACAAAAAAATTATATAATCATTTAATTTAAATTATTTAATTTATTATAAATTTATTTAATTTATTGTATAAATTATGTCTATGCGAGTATTCTACTTTATTTCATTCAAGTCAATACTCAAGTTCTTGAAATTTTAGCTACATAATAATAATGCGACAATATTTGAATATTAAGAGATATTTTCAGTCCATTTCTATAATTTTTCCTTTTTCTAAAATAAAACGAAGGCAAATCAAGATAAACAAATAAAAATAAGATTGAACTATTAAGTAGGTATCTAAAATTTTAAATAATTTTTAATTAAGTTCTTATATTATTTTTTTTATTGAGTCCTTATCAGAGAATATTTCATCAAAGTTAATGGAATATTCACAGCAATTTAACCCCAGAGACCCAATTAAAAAAATTAAAAAATTAAGGACTCAATTAAAAAAATTAGTATAGGAACCTAACTAAAAATTACCTAAAAGTCCAGGGACCTACATAATAATCTAACCATTTCTTAATTAAGAGTTTAATTGTAATGTACAGTAAATATAAATATTTTTATATTTTTAACTAATTAAAAATATTTTATATGAATTTAAGGTAGTTATTATGAAAATTAATAAATTTATTATATGTGATGATTTATTATTAAATGACAATATAAAAAATTATATTATAAGTACATTTTAATTAGACTAATATTAATTTATTTTTAATTAGTTCTTATGTTTTAAATTTGAAACTTTATTATTTTCTTCTAAAGTAATATCAGTCATATATCAAGTAAAATTTCATTTTAAATAAAATTAATATTAATTTCCTTAATTTTTATCAGTATGTTAAATTTGAAACCTCATGTTTTTTTTATTTAGATAAAAACACATTATACTCTCTCTTTTTAAGAATTCATATATCTTTCATATATATTTTTAATTAGTTATTTAAATAAAAGATATATTAACTTTTCATAATTTTATTACTTAATACTTAATTAATTTAATTAATATTAAATATAATAAAATATTTATAAATCATCATTAAATTGAATTTTATTAATTAAAATCATTTAAATACATGTGTATTTATATTTATTATCATTAAAATAATTATTTTTCAATTAATTAATTTTGTATAATGTTTTAATTTAATTGTTTTACATTTTTATAAATATAAACATGCTTATACATTACACGACATAAATTTATTAATTAATACTTAATTAATATTAAATATAATAAAATATTTATAAACCATCATTCAATTGAATTTTATTAATTAAAATCATTTTAAATATATGTTTATTTATATTTATTATCACTAAAATAATTATTTTTCAATTAATTAAATTTGTATAATGTTTTAATTTAATTTTTTTACATTTTTATAAATATAACATGCTTATACATTACACGACATACTTATTAGTTAATGTTATAATTTATAAGTCATTAAGTTATTTCTTAATAAAAAAAAGAGTTTAATGATCATACACTAACAATGTAAAGTAGTTTTACACTGTCATCCAATTACAAACTACTATTTATTGTAAATTTGTTGACTTTTAGAATAAATATTTTAAAAGTCATATTAATGGTAATTTTTAATTAGATGACAATGTAAAAAAAATTATAAAATTAAATGGGTCTTGATGATATAGTTTATTTTAGTATTTTTTATTAGTTTTTTTATTTTATTGTATTGATTGCGTGTCTGATGGCGGAACTGAAGCGCCTTTTTTTTTTTTGTTCTGCGTGCAAACTTTTTTTTGTTCTACGTGCAATCAGGCTGAGAAACTGATAGAGCTTCTACGGCAACCAAGATCCGGCAATGCCGCAGCCCGTACCTCAGTAATGTCAGCATAAACCCTACCACTCATCCTCTCGTGGGCCCACCAACATCACCCCAAAAAGAGACACTTACACAGCGCACAACTTGTAAATACTAACTTTGTAACGAAGAAGCTTTGTAAATGCGTGATCTAAATGATGCCAGCTTGGTACTCTGTTTTGCTTCACTTTTTTGGTTTGACAAAATATGCACCACTCGCCATTGGCTCCACAATTTCAGTTTGTGATTTTGGTAGTTATGGTATATATTGTCACCACTTATCACAGTTATCAGTGCGAGTTAAAGAAATGTATGTTATTTATTCTCAATTTAGTTTTAATAATTTACATTTACTATTTCTCGTTCTGTAATTTATTACATCTATGTCATAATACTTTTAAAATTCATTAAAACGATAATTAAGAGTAAATAGTTTATGTATTGATAATATAAAACAATTTTACACTGTCATTTAATTACAAATTACCATATATGACAAGTTTATTAATTTTTACAATAATCATCTTAAAAATCATACCAATAGTAATTTTTTATTGGTTCATAGTATAAAATTTTTTACAGTGAAAACGCATAGCCATCAAACTTAATAATGAATGGGTATATGGTATGGTTTTAATCAACGAGTTTATTGAGATAAACCATTACTATAACTTTGTTATAACTTTTTAATCTGTTATGATTGTCAACTTAATCCATACTTACATTGGAATAAATTATGAAAATAAAATATTGCAATAAAAATCTAACAATTTTTTTTTTTTGGTAAATAACATACAAACTATACAATTTAGCCTTGTAAATATGGCACTAGTTGTATTTGGTTTTTAAAATGAAAACATGCCTTTAAAAAGAAAGGGGAATGTTACTGCTCCAAAAAATTTACAGATAATAATAGAACTAAAAGAAGAAATTAGTTATAGTAAAATAGAATAAAATGATTTTTTTTTCTTTTTTTTATAATGTGTTGTTTTAGCTTCAAAACAAATAGAATAGAAAACATTGATAAAAGACAAACAAAAAAAAAAGGACAAAACTCAGGTACAATTTTATAAGTGTTTTTAATGGTATTTTTTTATTGAAGTTAAAATTTATTTCAGTAATAAGTTTGACTTTTGATATCAATCTTTATTATATAAATTATCAAGATATAATCTTAATTTTGATCAAAGAATAATATTAGAAACACTTTTTAAAAAAAAGTACACTTAGTTTGATCCAAAAAATGCATAGTTGCTAACCTAAACTATAATTAAAAAAATATTGTAAGAAAATGAAATTTAATTTTACGTTAGTTGTGTTATTTAGTGTGTATTATATATTTATTTTTAATGATAATTATTATCATGGGATAGAAATAGTACTCTTTCCACTCCTTTTTATAAGTCACATTTTAAAAGATTTTGTTATTTATTTTATATAAGTCATGTTCCTGCAAAATTTGGTCCTTCTCCTCATCATCTTCTTTCTGTCTGGATCCTCCTTCTTCGGCCTCCTTGTCCCAATGGAATGTTAGTAGTGGGGGGTACCTGCAAAGACACTCCAACGCTCAAGTCAAATCTAGAGGTCTTGTTAGGGGATGCAGGGTTTAGTGTGACACCTATTCACATTGAACACAACCCATACTTATTTACTTATTTAAAAATGCGAGTAAAATTTTTCTCCACTTTTAATAATAGAAAATTTGTAAATTTAACAGAATTTGAAAACGATAATAAAAAAATAAAATCTATAGGTATTTATCGTGGAGCAGCACATCATGATTTCATAATCAAAAAAATAAATGAAATACATGGAGATTGAAATATACATAAAAATAGTTATTACTTATTCTCAGTACATCAAAAAGATCCTAGTTAAAGCAGTGCCCTTCTACCCCATCCCATAAAATAACAAGCCATTAGACTATGCTTATAGGTCCTCATCAACAGTCGGGTCTTCATTAACCGCAATCAATCATGCATAAAAGAAAAAGTAATGGAGTGAGGTGATTTGTTCTAATATCAGTTTTACATGTATGGAAGAAATTCTACCACACAATACAGATAAAACACAGTTGACAATAAAAGGGGAACCTAAAGTTTATTTTATGTTATACAATCCTTGACTCGATATGGATCCATACTTTCCATTAGTGGGTAATAGTTCTTAACAGAACCTGGGAAGTGACTGGGAATGCATATACCTCTCTCAACATCATCTCATGATACAGTCCTCATCATCATTGAGGAATAAAATAACAATTTAGGATATTCATTTATAGAGGTATACTCTCACCAATCCTGATGATGCTAAGCGGTTGTTAGGGTTATCAAATTGGTTAAGTGATTGTCCCGGCTCAAGAACGCTACCCTGGCCATTAGGACGCTCACCACTCAATACCATACCCTCTAGACCTAACCATGGGTCCTGCCTTTCATTCCGCAATGTACCAAACCGTAGCTTCCCTAGCAGGGTGCCATGCCACTACATGTCACTTGCTTTACATTACTCACTAATTTATCACTTCCTAACTTCTCAAACAAAGGTTTCTCTTGTCTCAATTAATTTCAGTACTAGTACAATCAACATTTCTACCTTATATTGCAAAAATTACACAATATCAAAACAGAATAACAACATAGTAATTATAGTTTAATTACTAAAATTTTGGCAGAATAATAACTAAATAAATATATTTTAATTTTCTAAATGAGCAGATTGACAGCTTAGCAAATGCATTTTAATTTTCAAAATTGAGCAGAGTAACAGCTTAGCAAGTGCATTTTAATAATTTAGAGTTGAGTAGAGTAACAACTTAGCAATTATAATTTAATAATCTAAATTTGGGCAGAGTAACAACTTAGCAAAAAATTAAAGTTTAACATTAAATAATATAACAATAATAAAATTTAAGCCTAAACGGGTTTAGGGGAAAACCCTTCCTACCAACATGCAAAGTGACAATAATTTAGAACCAACCCCACTCCCCCCATTACCTCTAAGGTGGTTGATGAAGAGGATGGAATTGTTGAGGCAAAGCTCTTAAGAAGAGAACTTTACTAGTTGTTGGAAAACTAGTAAAATTTTAGCATAAAAGCAAAGTAAAAGAAATTTTCTTCTAGAGAGAGAAGCTCTCTAAGAAATTGGTGGCTTGAGAAAGGGAGAGGTGTGTGAAAAATGACCAAGGATGGGAGGTATTTATAGAGGAAGAGAAGGCTTAGGTGTCCACTTTGATGACATAAGCCATTATGTCATAAATCTTATTTTTTATTTATTTTTAATTAATTTAGGGACACATATCAAAATAGGGTCATGAATCAGTTATTCCTAGATTGTGGACGTGCTCCCTTAGCTGTCCAGCTTCTAGATGTTAATTTTATCTATGGGTAAATTAATCGGTACCGATAAAATTGCCTAAACTTGAAAAAAATTGACTTTTAATATCAAAAAAATGAAATTAAATGTAAAAATAGACAAATACATTATTTTTCAACAAAAATAAATTTCTAATAATTAATTTTAATTTTTATTAATTTATTTCAAATTTTATCTATTTATTTTGTATTTTTAAGCTAAAAAATTTCATAATAAATCCATTTTAATTTAATAAATACCAAAAAATTTATGAAAATTATAAAATTAAATATTTCATGTATAAATAAATTGAAATTACAATTTTCACCTTTTTTTAGATGTCAAACCAATACTAGCTGGCTTATCAAACACCTAGAGGCATTTTGGTTATTTTACATAGGAACTTCAGAAAATTCCCAGAAAATTTTCAAAATTATATTTTAATATATATGACATGATTCCAAACTCAAATTGATATTTTAATTTCAATTGAATCTTTTTCTCATGTTAGTCCTTAATATTGAGAAATAAAGATAAAATTGTCATTTTCTAATTTCTGCGAGCTCCGACTTGGAAAAATTATTAAAAATCACAGTTAGATAGCTTTTGAAATTTTGAGCATCATGGTGGGAATCATAATTTTGAAATTCTCGCCCGATTTTTCAGAATTAAATAGTTAAATATCAGAAATTAGTTGAAAAACTAAAATAAGAATGTTACATTTTTCACTATTTTTCTTTCAAAATAAAATTTTTTATAATTAATATATACCTAGTATAAAATTTTCAAAATACTTTGAAGCTAAAAAGTCTCTGGTCTGCTCTCGTAGTTAACTAGGGGTATTTTGGTCATTTTACAAAAATTGTCTTAATAAATTCTTGAAAATTTCTAAAATTATTATTAATTATTCTAAGCACATAAATTACTTAAAAATAAATTTTAGATACTTCTAACTATTTTTATCTATTTTCTCAATTATCCAGTCCTTTTAAGGCAAAATAGTCATTTTTCCTTTTTTTGGATTCCATTTCCCAAAAATTATTAAAAATATAAAGTAAGTATTACTCACTGATACGAGCATAACCATAGGGATCAAAATTTTGAGATTCCCATATGGTTCTTCAAAAATAGATATAGAATAATCAGGAAAATAATTTGATATGCAAAAATAGGGATGTTACATTTAGGATTGAGATTAGGGTTAGAAAGAGTGCACCTGCATCACATATATGGATGCGTGGATCTTATTAAGTGGTCAGATATTCTTGTCTTTAGTACAGAGATATAGTGCATAGTTTCCCTTATTAAGTAAGTTACCTAATTACCTTATGTATGTCGAGCCAATCTGTATTCAGTGTCCCACATTGGTCGGTCCTTAAGGTGATTGCTTGGCCCTACCATAGGGTGCCAAATATGGGCGGTACACAAGCCCCCTAAGCTCTAAGCTGGAGAAAGTGAAAGAGCTTACAAGATATGGTTAAGCCTAATCGTGCTTCGGCATCATGCCTTTTTAAGTTGTCCATTTAGACTTTGCAAATCATTAGTTTAATCAAACTCTAATCATGTAGTGATATATTTGAAGTCCGAGTCCTGTCTTGGCATCATTGTGCTGAGCTCAAAATTGGCTTTAGTAATCTAACTACGGCTGAAATGGAAGTACTTTCGGCTAGGATCGAATCAAGCATACTCTGGGAGGCATAGGTTGTGCTAATGATGCTCAAGGCATGAGGTCGGGCTACTGATGCTCAAGGCGCGATCAAGGCTTGAGGCTGAGCTAATAATGCTCAAGGTGCGAGGCTGAGTTGATGAGGCTCAAGGCACGAGGTCGAGCTAGTGATGCCTGAGACGCGAAGCCAAGCTAATGACATTCAAAGTGCAAGGCCGAGTTAATGAGGCTCAAGGCGTAAGGCCGAGCTAATGATGCTCAAGGTGGAAGGCCGAGCTAATGAGGCGCAAGGCCTGATGCTAGGCTAATGACATTCAAAGTGCAAGGCCGAGCTAATCACGCTCAAGACACGAGGCCAAGCTAATGAGGCTTAAGACACGAGGTCGAGCTAATGATGCTCAAGACACGAGATCGAGCTAATGATGCTCAAGACGTGAGGCCGAGCTAATGATGCTCAAGGCACGAGGTAGAGCTAATGATGCTCGAGGCACGAGGCTGAGCTAATAATGCTCAAGATGCGAGGCCGAGCTAATAATGCTCACGGCATAAGGCCGAGCTAATGATGCTCAAGGTACGGGGATGCTCAAGGCGCAAGGCTAAGCTAATAATGCTCAAGGCTTTATATTGAGCTAATGACGCTCAAGGCTTAAGGCCAAGCAGATGATGCTTAAGGATTTATGCCAAGCTAATGACGCTCAAGGCTTAAGGCTGAGTTGATGATGCTCAAGGCACAAGGCTGAGCTAATAACGCTCAAGGCTTTTTGTCAAGCTAATGATGCTTAAGGCGCAAGGTCGAGTAGATGATGCTTAAGGCGCGAAGTCGAGCTAGTGATTCTCAAGGCTTGAGAACGCTTAAGGTGCAGGCTAAGCTAATAACGCTCAAGGCTTTATGCCGAGCTAATGACGCTAAAGGCTCAAGGCCGAGCAGATGACGCTCACGGCTTTATGCCAAGCTAATGATGCTCAAGGCGCGAGGCAGAGCTAATGACGCTCAAGGCTTGAGGATGCTCAAGGCGCAAGGTCGAGCTAATGCTACTCAAGACTTGAGGCCGAGTATGCTTACCATTGGAATTTAGTGTGAAATTTCACAGTGGAATGCTGAAGACATTTTTTGGGCATAGAGAATGTGTTGCTTGGTTTGTCCACTCAGAGCAAGGTTTGTTTAGACTTGTTGCCTCCTTTTGGATGACTGAGTGTATCACTTTTTTGTCTACATGGAGAGAGGTTTATTTTTAATTGCTTCCTTGAGGACAACTCAGCTCGGTCCTTAAGTGCCTACTTGAGCTAGGCTTGTTGGTTCCTAATAATGCAAGGCTTTTGTTTAGTGCTTCTTAATCATTCATTATTACAACGTTTAGCAGCGTTTAGGTGAGTATGTTAATAGTTTCAATGTCTCCTGCCTTCCCTTCCTTCAAGTAGCAAGCATCCCTTTATGCATCAATTTAGAGTCTTTGTAGGAATCTCAGACATCTTAGTCTGGTATGGGTTCTATGTATCGACCTATAAAGGACTTTGGGTTTAGTTTGGCATAAACTTGGTGCATAGGATGCGACGTATCAACCCTTCAGATTTAGTTCAGAACGAGCTCGGTATATGAACTTGGCCATGTTTCAGTGTAATGAAACCATTAAGATTCAACAAGCTCGGTGGATCGGCTCGGCTAGGTTTTAGTGGGTCAAAACCTGTTAAGTCATCGAGCTCAATGGGTTGGCTCAGCAAAGGTTTCAATGGGTCAAAACCTATTAAGTCGTCAAGCTCAATGGGTTGACTCTACAAAGGTTTTAGTGGGTCGAAACCTATTAAGTCATCGAGCTCGGTAGGTCGACTCATCAAAGGTTTCAGTGGGTCGAAACTTGTTAAGTCATCGAGCTCAGTGGGTCGGCTCGGCAAAGGTTTTAGTGGATCGAAACCTGTTAAGTCATCGAGCTAGGTGGGTCAGCTTGGTAAAGGTTTCAGTGGATCGAAACCTGTTAAGTCATCAAGCTCGGTGGGTCGGCTCGGTAAAGGTTTTAGTGGGTCGAAACCTGTTAAGTCATTGAGCTTAGTGGGTCGACTCGTCAAAGGTTTTAATGGGTTGAAACTTGTTAAGTCATCAAGCTCGGTGGGTCAGCTTGGCAAAGGTTTCAGTGGGTCGAAACCATTAAAATTGATTTCTAAGGCGGAGCACAATGTAAGTAGAAAGTCAATGTGACGTCTCTGCGCATGAGCTTGACTTTCTAGGCTTGCGCTGGAGATTCATGGTATTCAAGGTTGGCCTTTGGTTTGAAGGTGGAAACAGTTGGCATAGAGCGTTGTGAAGTCACCATACTATTGAATCTTCGACTTATGCATATATCTGGTGAAAGTTTGGCCTTGGCACTTATCAGTGCTTACGTGGTAGGCCCCTTGGAAGGACTATCTTACATAATGGGTGCATGCCGGAGCGGTCGCCGGTTCAATAGTCGATTAAATGTTGTTGTCATTGGGACCCTGCTCTGAGTCAATAAGATCCATTGCAACCACGTCCTCACTGAAAGCTTACTTTAAATTACATCCATGATCTCCAATGAGTTAACGTTAGATACACTCACAGCTTGTTGCGTCGATGGTGAAACTCAAATAGTGCCACTAGAATTATGCCAATGGGTTTTGAAATGGTGATTCAAAACTCCTTCATGAAATTGTTGCTTGGTGGCAGGGTCTCCGAACCTTTAAGAAACACGTTACTTGCCTTATCTTTATGCTTGCATGTTTTGACAATCACGACCGAGTCATGTGTGCTTGGAATCCATCAACATTTGTGCCTCACAATAATGTAAGAATTAAGAAAAGTTCTTTTCTTTTTCTACTTACTTGAATTGAACCAAGTTGTTCAATAATGAAAACACATGACTTCGGGATCTTAGAAGGAGGTACAACTAGTGGTTTCAAATTGATACGTTACTTCAGTCAGGCTTCACATCAAAGATGATGTTACCAATAGGAGTCGTGCGATCTGAGGTGTAGGTCGTGCCCAGTGGTCTATGAGTGCTTCAGCTAAGGTAGAGATAGTTATAGATGGTCTCTAGCAAAATTTACTATTCTGGTCACATTCTTGTGAATCAAAATGTCGCCCACATTTTCTACATCGTTCATCATATTAAAAAAACGCCTTCTCCTTATCTTATAATCAATGTTACATATATTCCCTGCCACAGTCACACCTCAACCAACGAGAATGTTGTGCATATATTAATCAATCACAATAGTCTAATAATCAATTTAAAATAGAAACTAAACAATGCAGGAGTCACCCTCTTTTGAGCAAGCAAGTATTAACTACTTCGACATCTTCCACTTTCTCTATTGCCATAATATTATCTTCAATTCAGTTTCATTAGCTATTGTTTCCCATTGTTCTTCTAGATATGATATATCAATTGCTTCAATTCTCGATCACCCTAAAGTCTTCTCGCCAGATTTCGGAGGAGGAATCACCATTTCAAGTTCAACTTCCCGTGCTTTGAATATGCCAATTTTCTCAAATCACAGAGGGAGGAATACAATTGGATCCCCTGTGCTCTTATAACCTTGCCACCTTAGAAATGCTAAAAGAGAAGGTGAAATAGTATTTCTTAACAAAAAGATCGCCTTGGCTAATAACTAGCACATGAGTTTTTAATATAAAGAAATAACACGTAAAGCTACAAAGTATAATGCACCGATCACTTCCTTTTCTTGGAACTATCAATTAAGGATAAAAGCCATCATGTTGTGTCACAATTCCTTACCTCAACAGGGTATAAATATCTAAACTTAGTACTTAGTACCATGAACTCAACTTTTCTCATGTCGGCTGCAACCAGTATCGAATTGATTTCAATACCTATTATAAAATTAAACTGCTCAACTTTACATCACATTGAAGCAATCACACTCGATGCTTGTATGGTTGTTATGTCCCTAACACCTTTCTCATCAAAATTTGTTCACCTTTCTCATTGCTCTTAGCAATACAAGGTACGGATTTGTAGTGGTAATGAAATATTCATATTGCTTACCATTAGTATATCATAAACGAAAAGGTACCCCTTGTGATAATAAAATAACATTATATGCAAGATTCACATCATGGATGGATTCCATAGTTATCTTCATGTCATGCCATTAGTATATTTAGAATATCACCATGATATCATGTATTATGATAATCATAAAGATCATGCTATGCTTTTATCATACCATAATGACATTATACTATATATTAGCTTAACACCCATATCATAGATAGCAAATTCAGGCTACATATATGAGATATACTATAATAATCATATTTTTGAATTTGATAATTCAAATATCACATAATTAATATTAGTCATGGGATAATATTTTCCCAATCGTGCTCAAGAATATTCATCGGCAGAATGCGTGGCATTTAAGAATTGAATATTAAATCACATACGATATTAGTAGTCTAATACTTATAATGTATATGCCAAAATTATTTTAACATTGAATGAGTGATAAGAAGGGTGGTTATTTTCTTTCCTGAATTTTTGTCCTCGTATTTATTGACTGATCTAGTTGTTTGTTTCTTGGTTGCTTGCTTCCTCCTCCCATTCCGCTACCAGTATATATCATTTTGAGTGTGGCCAGGAAAAGTTTTACTGGGCACCAAAATGTTCCTACAAAATTTGGTCCTTTTCCTCATCATCTTCTTTCTGCCTAAATCCTCCTTCTCCAGCCTCCTTGTCCTAATGGAATGTTAGTAGTGGGGGGGTACCTGCAACGACACTCCAACGCTCAAGTCAGATCTGGAGATCTTGTTAAGGGATGCAAGGTTTAGGATTGAGATTAGGTTAGAAAGAGTGCACCTGCATCACATATATGGATGCGTGGATCTTATTAAGTGGTCAGATATTCTTACTTTTAGTACAAGGATATGGTGCATAATTTCCCTTGTTAAGTAAGTTACCTAATTACCTTATTTACGTCGGGCCAATCTGTATTCAATGTCCCACATTGTTCGGTCCTTAAGGTGATTGCTTGGCCCCACCATAGGGTACCAAATCTGGGCGGTACAAGTCACTTTATAAAATCTATGAAAGATTAAATTCCTTTTCAAAGTCTATCCCTAATTTTTATTTACATTATGTTTAATTATTTTATATTTTTTTCATTAGTTTTTTTTCTTTTCCTATAATGGTGTGTTGTATTAGTTACTAGTATGTTAAAATTAATGTCCTATTAGAAAGATAATTAAAGTGGAGAAAGAAATTAAAAGAATTGGTAAGTTTTAAATAAGGATAAATGCAAAAAGTTTAGATCATTTTCTTTATAAATTCAAAGACTATTAATTAATTTCTACAATTTTTTTATTCTATGTGAATTAACTAAAGACAAATGTTAAGCAAGGCCCTTAAGACATTAGATAAGAAATTAAAAGTGAACTTTTTTTTTCAAGTGTTATTAATGCACTCTCTCCATAGTTTTCAATGCACTTTAATGTGATTTCTAATAAAAAAATTTATTTATTAATTTCTTAATCAATATCTTAAAAATCGAAGAGAGTAGTAAATATTTCATTGGATAGATTTGAACTGTGTTGTTAAATTAAGATTATATTTGACAAGTCATTTCAATTAATTTATATTTTATTTAACTTACTTATAAATTTGTTTGACCAAGGTAAATCTATTTGATAAATAAACTTATCTTACTAGGTTAGCTTATAGTGTAAGTAGCATTTGACTTTACAACTTATAACTTATTTTCATTTTCTCAATTTTATTCTCAATATATACTTTAATAAAAAGTTCTCATATATCGTGCCATTTAACACCCTATGTATTTTAATAACATTCCTCTGTTAATATTAAATTATTTATTTTAATCAGTATAATATATATTTAATTTCTTTAATAAAATATTTGATCTTTAAACAAAAATCGTAAGAGTTTAGTAAATCAAAAAATCATAAGAGTTCAAAATTAATTAAAAACCTAAAACTATAATTATCAAAATTACATTAGACAAAAATGTTTCTCTATCTATCTATCTATCTGTCTATTTATTTATTTATCTAGCTATCTATCTACTTATAAATTATAAATTTATTTCAGTAATTTGCAACTTATAAATTATAAGCTACTTTGCTAAATCATAGCTTAAAAGTTTGTAGGTTTTTCCTTTAATTTTTATGCTTACTACTTTAATACATTTCGTGTTTACTCTTTCTTTTTCTTAATTGTTACATTATCTTTTATAATTATTTCAATACAGTTTTTATTATTTTATTTTTAATAAAATATTTAATCCTTTAAAAAATTAACAAGAGTTTAAAATTAATAAAAAAATAAAACTACAATTTTCTAAAAAATATATTCTTATCGTGAAAAATATAATTTATATAAAAAACTATATAAATATATTCTTTCACATTTTGTCAAATGTCTCATTAACTAACTTTACTACATTCTTTTAATTTAATAAACTATTATAGGCTTACAACTAAAGACTTATAAGTTTTAAGTTAGTTTGTAAACTTTAAATTAATTTATCAACTTTGCTAAATATAACCTTATATTTCTCCTGACTCATGAGTTCGGAGGTGAATATTTGTGCCGCTTTTGGGGGGGGGGGGGTAGAGCCTAGAGATTCAGTGAGTGATTTGGTTTCAAAGAAATTTAATGACGGTTACTTGAACTTTGAACTTTGAACTTTGAACTTTGAAGCAGTATAATGAGGGAAGTAAGAGACAGTAACGGGGGAAAAGAAAGTTAAAAACAATTTATATATAAAAAGAAAAGTAAAAAAGAAACAACGAATGGCAATTTGAAGTTTGACATGAACGAGTCAACAAGGTTCTCGTGGAAAAGGGCGAAAATCAAAATGCAAGTGGGGTTTTGTTTTGGTAATGGATAATATTTTGTGAATAATAAAATGAGATAATAATAATTATCTTTTTATTTTAAGATGTATCCACAAAAAATAAAAAATAAAATAAATATAATATTATATGTTGTGTCAATTTTTAATATTTGAATAATAAATTATAATTTGATGTTTATTATTTACAATATTAAATGCTGAAATTGTATTTAACAGTTATACCATATATGTTTTTTTTATCTCATATTTAATTTTATTTTTCATATGTACTCATTTAAAAATATTATACAAAAATCAAATAAGTATAAATAATATCCTAAAATTTTTGTATTAAAAACATTTTTTTGTTTTCATTTTATTTTTTTATTTTTTAAAATTTATATAGAAAAGGTAAAAACAAAAAATGAAAAATTACTTCCACTATTTTTTATACAAATTTTTTACAACAAAAAATAAAATAAAATAAAATAATAGAAAACAAAAGTATTTTCTCTTTTCTGCTGAAGGCGTCAAGGTGAAACAAAACAAAACAAAACAACACATCCATTTAACGCGTTGATGTATTCTGTTGGTGATCAGCGGTTGGTCTTTTGGTTGCAATGTAGCATTCAGTATTAAAATCGACATGGGACTGTGGACCTCCACATCCTTGACACTGTTGTACTTACTTCTTTTTTTTAATGATTGTTTTAAAGATAATATAAATATTAAATACTTTTAATAACTAAATATTTTTCATTTTAAAATATTTTAATTATATTTGATTTTACTAAAATTTTATATTATTTAGTATTCTATATTATTTTAGTTGGTCTTTATTTAGATGAAGAGTTGAGTTTTTTAAAATAGAAAAAATGAAGAGAAAAACATATTTTTCTTCATGTGTTTGCATGTGGAGAAAATAAACAAAAAGAAAGTAAAAGCTAAGGAAAAAAAGAAAAAAATGATAATGTAAAATAACACGAGCACACAGTTTATATATTATTTGACTTGGTCTTTATTTCGAAGAGATAAAATTAAAAAAATATGAAATTCACTAGGGTTGGCCTAGTGGGTGGTTTAGGTAATTTGTATGAGATCTTAGGTTTAAATTCCATTATTGCTACTGTACACCAAAAAATTAAAAAATATATAAAAAATAAATATAAAATTAATTTTTTTTTTCTCTTCATGCGTTTAAATGTAGAAAAATAGAAGTAAAAGAAATTAGAATAACAAACAACACATATATATAAAAATAATAAAATAATAAGAAAGTAAAAAGAAAAATTCAAACATACAATATTATATAAACATTATATATAATACAGGTGCATTGCATAAGTTTATTTGAATATGAAAAAGAATGATTTAAAATATGTAAAAAAGTATGTTAAGAAATGAAGTTTATCAATTTATAGTTTATTACAAATATTCATTATAAACAACACTTTTAAGATAATATGTGTATTTTTAATTTTTTTTTTGATAAGCAAAGATGTATTATAATTATATAAATACTTGCACTATGCATAAAAGCCCAATTCAAGTCTTCACGATATAGTATGATATTATTACAATAAGCACCAAAACCAAAATCATTGATCACACATTGGTCTCACATCTACAGAGCCAAGATAACATGCTCACTTTAGACACGTATTGCCCATTGTAGCTGCCATTTAATGGCTAGCCACCCCTTATCAGGCCCCACATATCCCAGGCTTTAACCACTTTCTCCCATATCCCAACACGCCCTAGAATTAAAAGAGGCTACTTGCTGCATTCACCATGCACCAATTTCCAGTGTACTGATGATAGCTACCACAATGTGGAAATCTCCTTCACATGGTCCAATCTTTGAGAGGTATTAAACTATACTTATTGTTGCCTTGGTCTATCATTTTTCTTATTCCAATCCCACAAGAACGTGACTCATCCGGCATTTGAATGACCTTGTTATTTCCAAGAATTCTAAGACAGTGTGTCCTTATATCTCTTTTGCTAATTCTATTCCCCTAGCCACATACCCCACACTACAACAATATTTGTGATATAATTTGTCCAGCTTTACCCAAAAACAACCTTCGCCTTTTTTTTTCTTCGCACCATGTTAGCTCATCACCCTTTTCCTTTACACTTTGCCCAGACAATTGTTGGGGTTTAACATCTAGCTTGACAGTGAATAGGAAAACCCACCTAAAACTTTATTCGACTCCCAAGAGACAATTTGCATTTTTTCAACTAACTCATCAATATCTCTTCTTGCTTCTAAAAACAAGAATTGTGGTCTAACCAAAATGCCCAAACTGTTGCAAAACACACAGAAATCCATCTTAGATTGTTCCTCCCTTCTATGTTCAATAGCCCTTTGAACTGAAGAAAATTCTGTCTAACATCATTATGCAATATCGCGGTTATTTCCTACCAATTCATAATTCTGTTCCATACCTTATATGATATCTTGCACCAGAAGAGAATATGTTTAGTATTTTCCACCTCCAATCCACATCTCCTACAAAGCACCTCATTTGTATCTACTATCTTCCTGAGAGCAAGATTTTGGAGAAAAAGGATCCTATCTTAGGATGCTATCTAGATAAAGAATAGTATTTTTAGAGGTATACCTTTCACCCACATTTTCTCAAAGAATCCATCTTCACCACCACAGTTTTTTGCCATAAGTACTTGATAAGCTCTTTTAATAGTGTATTGGCTAAACATTTCCTACTTCCACACCCATTTATCCTCCTCACCTTCTACCATTGTAACACAATTCACCTTCTCCACCAAATTTCGCAAATGTTCTTGCTCCCATTGAAACAAAGGCCTCCTCCATTTCCAATGCCAATGCCACCCCCTTCTTGCCATTTCCCTAGTCCTACCACCATAGCCCTCCTATCTACTGCTATTTTGTATAATCTTTGAAACTCCTTGTTTAAAATCTCCCCCTTCATCCATGGTTCATCCCAAAAAGAAGCTTTTTTCCCTCCCCTTACCTTCTTGTAAATCGGCTTTGAAAACCATTTTGTTTGAAAATTGTGGTCTTCTTCCACCTTATTTATATCTTGTCACCAATCAGAACATCCCCTACTCATGCTTTTCCATCTCCCCCCTCCCTCTTCATATTTACCTTTAAAAACCTTAAACCACAATGCCTTATTCTCCCATTTCATCCTCCATAGCCATTTTCCCAATAAAGTAAAGTTAAAAGCTCTAAGGTTTTTTATTCCTAATCCCCTTTCCTTTCTCCTCCTGCACACCTTCTCCAGGGCCACCCAATGTATTTTGTTCTACCCCTCACCTCTTCCTCACAAGAACTTATTAAAACAAGATTCAATAGTAGAAATAATACCTTTTGGAGCCTAAAAGAAGGAAAGATAGTAAATCGGAAGAGACGATAAGACTGATTTTATTAAGACAATTCTATCTTCTGTTGAAATATATTTACTTTCCCATGATGTCAAGCGTTGTAGCACCACCTCCACCACCGGTTGCCATGTAGCCTTTTTCTTGGGTTAGCCCCTATTGGCAATCCAAGGTATTTAAACGACATTGAACCTATCTTGCAATTCAACAGATTTGCTGCTTCCCCTAGCCATGACACCTCCACATTCACATTGACTAATTGGCTCTTGTGGAAATTCACCTTTAATCCCAATACCAACTCAAAGAGTTGTAAGATGGCTTTGATAGCCCAAATATTTTCCAAGGATTTTTCTCCAATAATGAGGGTATCGTCTGGAAATTGTAAATGTGTGATGCTTAGCCCTTTGTCCTCTCGACTAACTCTATATCCTTTAAAAAGGCTCATCTTGTCAGCCTTACTAAACATCCTGCTCACCCGTTCAGCTACAAATAAGAAAAGAAAAAGAGATAAAGGATCTCCTTGCCTTAACCCTCGTCCCATACTAAATTCTTTCGTAGGACTCCCATTTACCAATATAGAGAGTCTTGTCGACACCAAGCATTCTCTAATCCATACTCTCCATTTTCCCTCAAAATGCATGTGTTCCATCATATATAGCAGGTACTCCCAACACACCAAATCATATGCTTTTTCAAAGTCTACATTAAAACATAGCAACTCTTTGGCCTTTCTTTTCGCTTCATCCACTACCTCATTAGCTATAGGCACTCCATCCAGGATCAATCTACCCTTTATAAAAGTTGTTTGATTTTCAGATATGACTCTTGTAATAGCCTTCTACAATCTATTCGCCAACACTTTAGATAGCACCTTATACATACACCCAATTAGAGAAATGGGTCTATACTCCCCAATCTTTTGGGGGTTTTCCTAAGATTAATAATATTAATTATCAATTTTATTTAATGAGGTTATGATTAAAAAAGGAAATATATTAAATATTGTAGTTTATTGAAACAATTTATTAAGTATTGTATTGTAGATTGTATTAATGTAGTTTATATAATTTTCATTTTGCAAATCATAATTTTTTTTTGTTGATGTACTATATAACATATACTTAATTGTGCATGATATAATAAAGGTAATGTGTTATTGGTTAATTTTTCTCAATCAATTTTAAGTTTCGAAACTATTCTACTATTTTTCTAGTCATGATAAAAATTTATTACCGATCTCAATAATATTACTGTAATGAAAATAACATGAAACTATAAGAATTTTAAAAGTATAGAAGACATAGAATAGAGAGAATAAGAGAATGAAAGAGAATAGGGATTTCCTTGTTATCTTTCTAGAAATGAGGTAACCTATTTATAGGTACAAACTGTAGTTGAACAGTTACAAATAATTTAAAAGATTAAGGCAAAATATAAACAATCATAATTTACAATAAATATGGACAGCTACATATTAAATATTCATAACAATTACTATTTATAAAGAAGTGATGGTTGCTCTATCTCTTTAATATTTTCGTTTTACATGTATTATTTAAAATTTATATATGTACTTTAAAAGTAAATCAGCATTGATTTAAATAAACATTAATAAGCTTTTAAGGAGACTGCCTAAAGAATGAAATTTATAGCTATAATTATAAATCACAATGAGATTACATTAAACACCACAATAAGATACATTGACAATATTTTTTATAATTTTTTTCACTTATAATTCCTTAACAAATATTCTAGAAGCTCTTGTATATTATACATCATAGAAACAAAATCTAGGTGTGGCCCGCATCGTTAGCAATGAAGATACAAGAGTAAAAGTAACTAGTCCAAAATTTGTCTACCTTGTTCACGTTACAGGAAGCCCAAGTGAGAATAAATAAGTCTGGTCCAATTCTTAAAGGGATTCGGTTGAAAGAGTGGAAACTCATGAAGTACTACATCCTTTGGGAATGTACATTGAAAAATCGGAACCTTGAAATAAACAAAGAGTTTAATTAACTTTTAAGGTAATGATTATAAAAACTAACTAATTTATCATATATGACAATTTATAATTAAATGATAGTGTAAAAACATTTTATATTATTTGTGCATACACTATTTACTAGTAAACAAAAGAAAAAACTATATGTATACCATGTAACAACCGGAAATAAATTATAAGTGATTTATACCATACAGTAAATTTTTTTTGGAATGGTAAAATTGAATTTAATGCTACATATTTCAGGACTTTATAAAAAGTTATATTTTAAATAACGTGATAATTGAAATCAATATTATCATTTTATTAGTTGTCACTAAATTATAAAATAAATGAATATGATCTATGACCAAAACAAATCGACATTTGAAGAAGCAAACTTTAATTTTGAATCACTTTTTTTTTTTTATATAGTTTCGGTTGTCGGTCATGTAAATTGTATTGATAAATCGATAAATCTTATTATGTGAGTTGTCACATTATTTAAGCTCTAATTTTTGAGAGGACTAATTTATTTTTGTTAATATATAGAAGCTAGCATTATTTTCTTTTGATTAATTCGAATTAAGTTGAGTTGATTAAGTAAAATTAAACTCTCAAACTTTTAATTTTTTTTATTTACAAAAATGAAACTCAAGACCTTGGAAAAATCAAAATTTTTACTCTTGAACTAACACGCATTAATCTAATACTATTCCTTTTGATGTATGTAAGAAAATAATTAATGTATCAAACACAACAACTTCATTTATATAGGATGTATTTGTACGGTAAGAAAAAAAAAGAATGAGATTGTATGTACATGAAGATTTTACTTATTATTAATAAAAATAATACATGGTATAGAAAGCAAAAGTAAAATATATAATCATTACTTTTAATTAGTTTCATAAAATTTATTAGAACTAGGTATATAAGTTTGGGCTGCAGATGGTTTATTTAACCCGTAGACGAAACATGTTAGGGCCAACTAAAATATTAGTCCTTTTAAATGGGAACTTATTAGGCTTGATTTGTATAACTCACAAGTTATGCAGGTTGGAATTCATGGGTTATCGGACAAACTTGTAGACCAAACACTTTTTTTATATATTAATTATTATTCTAAGACTACTTGGTGTGTGGTTAAGAGTATTAATGAATTGGAAAATTATTACTTGGTGTTTGATTAATATATATGACCTCTTTGTTAGTGTTTGATGTTTATAATTTTTTGACATAAAAAGTTAAAAATATTGAAATTTTTATTCTTTATTTGATGTTTAAGTGATGGAGATAAAATTTTCTTTTAGAATTTACAATTTCGTTAATTCAAGCATATTTTTCTTTTATAATCTTATGTTAGACATTTTTTTTTTGTGTTTATTAAATTTTTATAAATTTTAAAGTTTTTCAATCATTTTTCAATTTTTTATATTTTTTTATTATTCAACTCACAAACCAAGCAAAAATGGGCTCCATTTAATTAGCGGGCTAGTCCAATTCAATCCATTTAAATGCTGACCAATGTGGACCAGGTTAAATGGACCGAGATGACATATAGTTACATCTACAATTTACTATCTTTGTGAATTTGTAAGTATTATGATTTGGAATTAATAAGTTTCTATTGAATTTTATGGATATTTCTAGATAGTATTAACTAGATCTATTTTTATTGATAACTAATATGGTACTCGTGTAATTGCACGTCACATTGGTTTTTATACACATATTCTAAAATCACTTGTATACAAAAAATAATCATCAATGCCCAACATTGATGCATAGATAACTCTCATTTGAACAAGTTTACCTAGTAACACCAACATTTGATTATAAACACTAGTCAAATCCGGTGAATCATTTATCTTCTTCAAGATTGGCAAACTTACAATGATTTTAAACATTCACAATTAACTTCCTAGTAATCTTATGTTCAAATGCTCCCAATATTACATGAGGGTTCAACTAATCCTCCACCGTAGGAAATAAAATCAACTATAAAAAATTTATAACTTAAAATAACAACATGATTAGAGTATGTTAGAAAAGAACACCGGTTAATTTGATTTCTATGTGTAAGCTCTTCAATTTTTTTTGGGGGGGGGGGGGGGGGGGGTGGTGGGGGGCGGCGTTGGTTTGATTTGACAATATATGAATATAATGTGCCTAAGTGTTTGTTAGGTGGTTGCATTCGTTTCATCTTTAAAACTTCTAAAAATCTTGGAATGGGCCTTGTCAAGTTGTGATGACTTGGTCCAGAATAGTGAGCATGAGGTGAGATTAAGAGATAATCTAAATGAGATAATTCCGTATGTTTAGTTCATCACATTATTATAAGAAGCTTGCCTCCAAGCATTAAACATATTTGCAATGGCTAAGTGGTCGTGACTGCCATGCCATAAGATACCAACTAATAAGCATATGTATTCAGCATGCGAAATAGGACACTCGCTAATAACATCAATAAATTGAATTGCCAAAAAGATAGGGAGGGCGAAAATTATTTGGAAAGGTAATGCTATAAAAATACGATTTTTTAGGTGCACAAATTAATGAATATTAAATATACTTTCTTGAATAATCTTAAGCAATTTAAAAAAAAAGTATTAAATGATTTTTCTATATCTTATACAATAAAACTTTCTTCCAATAACTTTTTATTTGTGTTTCCTTAATTATTACACTAAAAGAATTTATATAAATATATATGGTAAACTGATTCGATCAATAAGTAACTAACTCGATCATTAATGATATATTTGTTTAAAACTTAAATCAGTGTGATTCTATAATATTTGTTTATTTTTATTTGTCTTTTTGGAAGGAAAAAATTATTATTACTTATGTCAATTAAAAGTTTGAGATAGTATTAATTATTATATTCTCAATTATTTCATTCTCTTAACCTGATTCTATCTTAAAAACATAAAAACTGATTCTTAAATAATCTACATACTTATGAGAAAGAAACAATAGTAAAAAAATGTTAGAGTTTAATTGACAAGAGAAAAAATAATATAATACGATGTTAAAAAAAATTAATACAAATAGATATATTGATTATATTTCTTAATATATGTATTATAATTTTAAAGAATAAATAAAAATAAATATAAATCACTTTCATTGTTTTTTTTATTCTATCATTTAAAGTTAAAGCACTTAGATTAAGAAATTCAATTAACAGTATCCCATATATTAAAATTATTTTAACTTTCTTACATATCATTTATCTCTTATATCATTTATTAATTAATTTCCCTCTTATTTTTTGCTTTAGCATTTCCTCCACTATTACCTTTTTTAATTTATAATAAATATATGAAATATTTAAAAACTATGTGAAGACAAAAGTATTATAGAGAAGATTATAATTAATGTTAGATTAAATTTTTAAAATGATAGACAAATAAAAATAATTTTTCTTCAAAAAATAAAAATATAACATAAACTATTTCTCTCTCTCTCTCTTAAGTAAATAAAAAGGGCCTAAGCCTAGGAGAACAGTTACAAAGAAATAAATATGGGTTTAAAAATTTTCATTACATCTGTTAAAAAGAGCTTGAGATAACTCACTAGAAAGAGAATCATATGTAACTAAACAAGGACCATGGAAATAACAAATATTTTTAAAAATATTTGCACATTTATGAATTTAACTAAAAATATGGGATATTTTAACTTGTCATTTTTTAAATAATAGAGCCTTGATCTTATTAATCAATAATCACCTTCTAATACTCTCAACATTCTCACCCGTAATGGATTTTGCCACAACTTCTAAGTCAATTTGAACTTCCACATAGTCAAAGCCCAATGCCATAGTTAACTACAACCATTGAAAGACTCTCCATAGCTTAGTTCGACTAATTAGGCCACCACACCTTGGAAAGGCCGTTAATTTAATTATATTTTTATTTGCTCTATTTATATTAGAAATGACTTAAGGACAGAGGAAAGGTAACCATATAATATGAGATACCTCCTTATTAACCAAGGCATGGTCAATTTATCAACTTTGGTAGTGTTAGGACAAAGGATGATTATGTAATACTCATTTCATTTTGATTATGCCAAACAAACTAATGTTTCTATAATCGTTTGAATGATCATTTTTGTAATACATAAAAAATTATGTTGTTTACTCATAACAGATGAAAGCTATCAAGGACTATTGGTTTTAGTTTTTATTTGATATGTTTTATATAAGTATTGATCCCTGTTTGAAAGTTCATGTACCAATGTTCTCGAAAAAGATGTCAACGTACCTACTTCTGAAAAGTTACAGCTATTTTCCAAAAAGAAGGTTTAGTGTACTTGCTAGTACTAAAAAGCAAAACATGCTTACTGTAACAAGATTGAGTTCGAAAAAGGCGAGATAAGCAGACTGCTTTATCTTATTAGTGTGACCGATTGGTGTAAAGCATTAAATGCAGCATTTACTACTTCAATGAACAATTTTTTCTTTATGCAACAATAAACAAATGATGTCTCTAAAGCACTCACAACAGATATTTTTGAAAGAGCACTATAAATAGAAGAAAAGACTTGTGAAAACACAAATATAACACTAGCTGAATTCTCTGGTTTTCAATCTCTAAGTGCTTATCTCTCTCTCTTTAACGAAATCTTTGTAAAAATATCTTAGACAAGTTCTTGAGCTTCAGTGTATATTTGTTTGATAAGACGCAACCTAGTCTGTGAACACTTACCCTTTAACCATTTCTATGTAAAATTGGTGGAAGCCTGAAGATGCTTGGTATTAAAGAATACTTAGGTATTTGTTTGGAGAGGCAAGTGAAATACTACTTAGGATAAGCTTGAAGAGGCTTGGATAAAAAAATACTTGTAATTTTGTTAAAGTTATAATGAGACTTGGTAGTGTGCCAAGAGCTGGACGTAGTCTTTGAAGTGAGACGAACCAATATAAAACCTTGTGTCTTTTTCTTTTATTTCTCCCTTGTTTCTCTAAAAAGCGTGTATCTCTCAAAAAAATCTTTTTCTTTTTAAGAAATTCTTTTGAAATCAGTCTTAGTGAACTATACATTTCATTTGTTAATCAAATGATACTTGTTTTTAAAAAAGGTTTTACAATAGTTTTTAAAAATACAATTCAATCCCCTTCTTGTATTTTTCCTGTGTTTTACAGGTAAGGACAAGATTTTTTAAGTAATCCAAAACTACCATTTGAGAGCAAAAAGGCCAAATAAAATTTGCATAATGTGTATACCTATTTCTCTAATACCAAAGTAAATTAATGGTGTAAACCTGTATGAAAGCTTAACTTCATTAATTACAAGAATTGCACTCTAATTTAAGGTTTAGAAGAACCCAAGCTTTTAAGTCTTGTGTAAAAGATTGATCTCATATAAATAACTATTTTGTTAGTTTATTTATAAGAAAACGAGTGAATTTTTCACTCATTTAGTAACATATAATCTTTATTTTTACCTACTTTCCTTTATTTTCTTATAAGATTGGTGAACATAGAGTATAGGATGAGTTTTAAAGTAAAAAGAAGTTCAAATTGAAGGAATCAACATTAGGAAAGTCTATTTTGAGACAAATGAGTAATATTGAAGAAGTTCAGGAAAATTTTCGTGATTTTTTTAATTTTCAATGAGCATAACCATATCAAAGTGTGCATGCATGTGCTAATCAACTAGCATGACCAGGCAAAAGTATAGCACACCTAAGTGTCACCATTTCTTGACATGCTTGTGCAAGAATGAGCACAATTGTGCAGAGATTAAACATGCCCATGTAGGTGTGAACACACCTATGCAAATTTGTTCCTTTAGTCGAGTATGCTTGTACCAAAAAGGAGCATGTGTTGTGTACATCATTAAAGACCTTATTGGGCTTAGGTCTCAACAATAATTATAAATATATGAGTTGCATTTATATAGAAGAGAAAGATGCTTTTAAAATTTTTTGGCACCCTTTCTCTTATTCTCTCTTTCTTTCCTCTCGTAAGAGTTCTTAGAATGCGGGTTTGAACCTAACTCAACCTCACAAAAACGGCTTGTAAGGTGAGGGTTGCCCCCCACTTATATACTATAATTTGGCTTCATTACTAGTCAATGTGGGATCTCCAACACACCCCTTCATGCCAAGGACTAGATGTCTTGAGTGTGAAGTTTGTAGAATTAGACATTTGTGAGTGGTCCGATAACAGCCCAATAATGGGTGGATTGATAGGCCTAATGTTAAGACAAAGAATGAATTTATCACCCTCATTTATTTTGATAATAACAAACAGTCTCAAAAATTATTTTTAAATCAAAGTATGGTGACTCATTTTGTATTGCCTTTATCGTTATCGTCTGACTGTGTGTTATTCATCATTTTTCTTTATCTTTATAGAATCAATAACTAATGTTATTCAAACAATGTTTTAAATGTTCTGTGCTCTATAAGTTTGTAAAAGGGTAAACAACCTCGAAAGAATAGAAGCCTACATACCTACTCTCGAGAAAATACCACTTTACGCATAAAAGAAGAATTCTGTGTGCGGTTGTCAGTACGGAAAGCAAATATGCTCACTATTGCATGATTGAGTACGAGAAAGGCTAAATAAGCAGATTGTTTTATCTTATCAGAATGATTGGTTGGTGAAAGACATTAAATGTTGCATTTAATACTCCAATGACTCTTTTCTGCCTTTACAAACACTAGACGAAGGATGTCTCTTGCAACACTCACAACGGACACTTTTTGGAGAATCCTATAAATAGAAGAAGAGACCTCAGTTTCAATGGCTAATAGATTTTGATAGTGTGTGAAATTGTTGAAAAATTCTCTCAATTTGTAATTTCTAAATACATTTCTTTTATAAACGCTTCCTACGCTCTATTATATATTTGTCTAATAAGACGTTAGCTTAAGTACAATCAACCATTTCTTTAAGAAATTAGTAGAAGCCTTAAGAGGTTTTGATTCAAAGCATACTTGGGTTTTTTGCTTGGAGAAGCAAGTTAAAGACTACTTAGTTTGAGCCTGAAAAGGCTTGGTTAAAATAATATTTGTAACTTGTTTAAGTTAGTGGGACTTGGTTGTTGCCAAGAACTGGACGTAGTCTCTAGAGGAGACAAACCAGTATAAACTTTTTGTGTTTCTCTAGCTTGCATATTTCCTTCATCCTTATTTAAACTTCTTTCAAAAATATTTTTTTTAATACTTCAGATGAACCATTCTTAGAAAGGTTTTTGTGAAAATTTAGTATAACACAATTCAACCTCTCTTCTTGTGTTATTTTTGTGTTTTACACCTAACAATAATTACTAGGATATCAAAATGTCACAAGTAAAGAGTTAGAACCCTTTGTCCTTAATGACAAATCTATCCTATTCAAGGGCTTTCTCTCTTTCCTTTTGCTTCTCATTTCATTATAGATTGGTTTTGCATCTGTTTATGTCTACAAGTAATTAAACCTATAGTCCGAAATTAAGGTGGATCCTATAAGTTGAACTAGACACTCAATGAAAAATACATCAAATAACTTAATAGAAAAGAAAATAATTCTTCAAAATACTTTCATTTAATAATGAGAACTGAAATTCATAATATATCAATTAATTATCTTAAACATTTTTTCAATATAAACATTTCACACAGACACACTTATAACTTATATTTTTTTTTCCTCTAAGTTTATTCCAAATCCCACTCGTCTTAGGATACATTAAGAATGTTTTTCAGTCAGTAGTCAAAGTTCATTCCTTTCCAAGTTCAAACCACACAAATAACGTTGTTCCACTTTTAGGCGTGTTTTGCATTGTGCTTGTGCATGCAACTATGCAGATGCTTTTCTTTCGAGAAAAAAGAAAGGCTGAATACTCCAGCCTTTTATATTTAGATTTCTTTTATTCACTTTTTTAAAAAAGTTGTTTTTATTTAATTATTTATTTACAAAAATATTACTTATATTTTATTTTTTTAATTCTGCGTTATTTTGACAAAAGATAAATAAAAAAGGAAGAGATTATTAATTTCCTAAATTTATACCGTATTCCAGTTTTGTTGTCATTATCTTAATTCTTACATTATTTATTTTCTGTGTACTCATACTTTCTCCAATAATAATAATTAATAAATAAGAAAAATTGAAGCCAGGGTTCCATGTTGACATGGAATGCGCTGTCCGAAAGGTCCCCACTAACGTGCAGACATCAGAAACGCGAATCCCGTTCCAACAACCAAACCCGTCCGGCGGAAACCGTTCCTCAAAGTCCTCTCTCATTTCTCGGACAAAGCTCACACAGTAGATATTTTCGTTTCATTTTTTTTTTTGGTGTACAGATATTTTCGTTTCATTTCACTTCACAACTCACATCTCACATCGGACGTGCTGTACGGTCAGTGTCCGAAAGCTAACTCACCCTTTTTTCTTATTTTCTCTGGTTTGGATATTTAATATATTTTTCAGGTTTAATTAATTATTTAATTTTTATATCTGCGTTAACTTTTTATTTTAATCTTTATATTTAAAAACTCCAAATTTTAGTTTTTATATTAGAGTAATTTTTTATATTTTAATTCATATATCTATTTTGTGACAGTTTTAATTTTTTAGTAATATAAAATTTTTACAAAATAAAATTATAAGAACTAAAATATAAAAAATTACTCGTATAAGAATTAAAATATAAAATTTTTAAATATAAAAACTAAAATGAAATGTTGGTATAAATATAAAGACCCAATAATTAATTACATTTTTTTTATATTAGAAAGAAAAGCACCAAAAAGTTTAGGTTTAGTTATTTTGGCAGTGTCAGACTATTAGGTTAAGTATTCTTGCACAATTAATAACGACTTTTACTATAATTATTGGGAAATGTTAACATCAATATTAATTTTAAGTACAACATTCGAAAATGACACATTTTTATTGAAAAATAAATTCTTTATTTTGTAAAATATATAAATGTGTAATAACTATTTTTAATAAAATTTTATTACTAAATATTTTCTTATAAAATATTCTTATTATTGTATAAAGAAAATCTTCAATAAAAATAAATATATGTAATATTTTAAATTTATAAATAATATTTTAAAAAAATTTCAACTACGTAAAAAAATTAATAAAAAATCAAAATACTATGTAAAGATGTAAAATTAATAAATTATTTTTAAACTTAAAATCAGCAGCACAATCGTAATTATAATTATCTTTACGGATACATGGGTAGATGCAGATCTGAACATAAATATAATACACTTTTTTTTTTTTTTTTATATTACCTTGGTCATTGTTTATGGAGAGAAATTATTAAGTGGTTCTGAATTATTATAATATCTATTAATTTTTATATAACATGTAATTAAGTGTAATTAATTTTTTTCGTGAATTGTAAAATTTGAAAATATGTTGTATAAACACCTGTTCAAACCATAGACACGTGGTGATGCTGAATTACTTAATAATTTTTCGTTTGTGGCAGACGTTGTTTGAGTAAATAGAGAAGTAGAGAAAAGAAATAAAAAAGAAGAGAGAATAGGTGAATTTTTAAGATGTTTGAATCGGAGGAAATATGAGAAAAGTAAAAGAGAAGAAAAGTTGAGTTTTCTTTTCATTTGTTTAATTTGATAGAAAAATAGGAGAGAAAGAAAATAATTTTTTTTCTAAAAATATATTTACCCTTAATATATATAAATATTATGAAATAAAAAGAAATAATAAAATTAAAATTATAATTTTGAGTGAGTCATATAATATTTTATCTTTATTTTTTTCTTTTCTCTTCAACAATAAAAGAATTTTTTTTAGTAGGTTTTACACAATAATTTCTCTCTTTAAACAAATAATATAAAACTACTTTTTTTCACTCACTTCTCTCTTTTCATTTTCTACCGATCCAAACAATGGGTGAGAGAGGAAAGTGCGGCTTGCGTGGGTTAGTGCAGTTGACGAATACCTGGTTTGCCGTGTCTCTGATTCTGGAGGCTGCTTCAAGTCCATAGAATAGAAGATTTCTCTACTTGGAAGTGAAGTATCTTACTGTCTCCGCAGTTAATTTGTGTTATTGTCCTACTTTTTCACCAACAGAATAAACGGACTTAAATCTTAGTCCGTTCCAAAAAGCTTTTTGTTGTTGTTGTGTGGTGAGGTTGAATGAGCTAAGTGGAGAGTTGTGTTGAAGTAAGAGAATCGATGGAGAGTTACCTGAGTGAAAATTTTGGGGATGTGAAGCCCAAGAACTCATCGGAAGAAGCGCTTCAGAGATGGAGGAAGGCCTGTTGGCTTGTTAAGAACCACAAGAGGAGGTTTCGTTTCACTGCTAATCTCTCCAAAAGATTTGAAGCTGAGGCTATCAGACGCTCCAACCAGGTTTCTTCTTTAGTTTATAAAACCTTTCCCTCACTTTCCTTCTCGTTTTTTCTTGCCAGATCAAGACAGGCCAAAACTAAAATGCACTTTCAGTCCTAGTTTGGCGTTTTGTGTCCACAAATCTGAATATATATATATACTTTTTTAACGCTTTAAGGGTAAGTATTTAAAGTTAATCCGGGAAGCTAAAATGATAAATCAATATATTTATTGTTTTGATTATCCCTAGAGGTGGTAAACTTCACATCATAGCACCATTTAAACGAAAGGCTGATTATATGGTTTGAGTTCAGCCAGGCATTTTTTTGGTTAATGGAATGATTGGTGATTATTGATTAAATGATTCCTTGTTATCTTGATGCTAATTCAATACCAGTAGACAGAGCATTGGTTACTTTGATCCAGAAATTAAAAGTGGATGCTTATAGTAGCGGATTTTATTAAATGGTTCTCCTTTATTAAGTACCAGCAAGGCAGCAACTTAAGGCCTCATAATAGTGGATTTTATCATATTGCCTTTGCTGCGCTGTTCTGCTTGGTTGGAATGAAATGAAGAACCTCTTACTAGAATATCAGCAACTTGAAAACTGCAAAGTTGTTCTTCCCTTAGCCTTTTGTCTGCAAAAGAGGGAAATGGAATGAAAGGAATGAATGTTGGCTGCGGGTCTAAACATTATACTTGCATATTGCATTGATCCATTCCATTGCCAATTCTTACTCCTTTCCTTTTCTTTCCCTCTACATTTTTAAGACTAGCCTATGTTGCATACTGTTTTGGCTTTGAGGTTCTGTTAGTGTGACTTTTATTATTTTACAGTATTAATAAAATGACAATGAACAGCTATAAAATGCAATCTTCAGTTAAAGAACAGCCCGTCCTTCATGCTTGGCTGGGATTTGTATCATAGGTGATAAATTACCAAATTTTCTTAAACTTAAGTAGCCAGTTTTTCTTTACATATTTCAGCAATCAGACTTATGTTTGAGCGGATAACACTTTGAATTCCAAAACTGGATTTTTTTTTTTTGAATTTGAATAAAAAATGGAGTCATGGAAGGATTGGAATATTTGTCCTCTCACTGTCCTGGTACATTCCAAGATTACTCTAATAGCTTAACTTTATGTGGAGTAAAGACCAAAGAGATTTAATCATTCAAATGTTTTAAAAATAATTCCAGAATCTCTTAATTCCCCTGCCCCCGCTATACATTGTAGGAGAAATTCAGAGTTGCAGTGTTGGTTTCACAAGCTGCTCTTCAGTTTATCCATGGTAAGAAAGTCAACCTGCTTGCGCTTTAAAATTGTTGTGAAGGTTTCACTTTTACGCTATAAGCAAGTCTTTGCTCCTCCAGGTCTAAGTTTTCCAACTGAGTACACTGTACCGGAAGAAGTTAAAACTGCAGGCTTTGAAATTTGTGCTGATGAGCTGGGATCAATTGTAGAGGGACGTGATGTGAAGAAGTTGAAAAGTCATGGTGGAGTTGAGGGTATCACTAACAAACTCAATACCTCAGTTGATGATGGGATATCAACATCTGAGCACTTGCTGAATCAGAGAAAAGAAATTTATGGAGTTAATAAATTCACTGAAAGTCCACCCCGGGGATTTTGGGTTTTTGTATGGGAAGCCCTTCAAGATACAACCCTCATCATACTTGCTGTCTGTGCCTTGGTCTCTTTGGTGGTTGGTATAATAATGGAAGGGTGGCCCAAGGGTGCACAGGATGGAATTGGTATTGTTGCTAGCATATTGCTTGTAGTGTTCGTCACTGCCACAAGTGATTACAGACAATCACTGCAGTTTAAGGATCTAGATAAAGAGAAGAAAAAAATTACAGTTCAGGTCACGAGAAATGGATGTAGGCAGAAGCTTTCAATATATGATCTGCTTCCTGGTGATATTGTCCATCTAAATATTGGAGATCAGGTCCCTGCCGATGGGCTTTTTGTGTCTGGTTTCTCTGTGTTAATAAATGAATCAAGCTTGACAGGAGAAAGTGAACCGGTGAGTGTCAGTGAACTTAATCCTTTTCTTCTGTCTGGAACGAAAGTCCAAGATGGATCATGCAAGATGCTTGTGACTACTGTTGGAATGAGGACCCAGTGGGGTAAACTAATGGCTACTCTAAGTGAAGGGGGGGATGATGAAACACCTTTGCAGGTGAAACTCAATGGTGTTGCTACCATTATTGGGAAAATAGGCCTCTTTTTCGCAGTTGTGACCTTTTCTGTGTTGGTCCAAGGGCTATTTAGCCGCAAGCTGCAAGAAGGATCCCAATGGACTTGGTCTGGTGATGATGCTATGGAAGTTGTGGAATTCTTTGCTATTGCTGTTACTATTGTTGTTGTTGCTGTTCCTGAAGGTTTACCTTTAGCTGTAACATTAAGCCTTGCTTTTGCAATGAAAAAGATGATGAATGATAAGGCACTTGTCCGTCACTTGGCTGCTTGTGAGACAATGGGATCTGCCACTACTATCTGCAGTGACAAGACTGGCACACTAACTACTAACCATATGTCTGTTGTAAAAGCTTACATATGTGGGAAGATTAAAGAAGTAAACAGCTCTAAGGTCTCTTCTGATTTCTCATCTGATCTTCCTGATTCTTCTCTGGCAATTCTACTTGAATCAATATTTAACAACACTGGAGGCGAAGTTGTCAAAAACAAAGATGAAAAGATTGAGATTCTGGGATCACCAACTGAGACTGCGCTCTTGGAATTGGGGCTTTCACTTGGTGGTGATTTTCTAAAGGAACGACAGAGGTCAAAACTTGTGAAAGTTGAACCATTTAATTCTATAAAGAAGCGCATGGGGGTGGTTCTACAGTTTCCTGATGGTGGTTTCAGAGCACACTGCAAAGGTGCCTCTGAAATAATTCTAGCTGCATGTGACAAAGTTGTAGACTCAAGTGGTGAGGTTGTTCCCCTCAATAAAGACTCCATCAATCACTTGAAGGATATGATTGAAACATTCGCTGGTGAGGCTCTCCGAACACTTTGCCTTGCTTACATGGATATTCATGATGAATTTTCTGTTGGAACTCCTATTCCTATTAGGGGTTATACTTGTATAGGAATTGTGGGTATTAAAGATCCAGTTCGCCCTGGTGTTCGAGAGTCTGTTGCCATTTGTAGGTCAGCTGGTATTGCTGTAAGGATGGTTACTGGAGACAACATAAATACAGCAAAGGCTATTGCTAGAGAATGTGGAATTTTAACTGATGGTATTGCAATTGAAGGCCCTGAGTTTCGTGAGAAGAGTGAGGAGGAATTGCTTGATATCATTCCAAAAATTCAGGTACATGTACATACATGTCATTTAATCAATTTTTCCTCACTTCTTGTTCTGGACTTGAAAAATCTAGTTAGAGGTTGCTATGACCATGCCAATATTTTAAAAGAACAATTCATGAAACTCCCCTTTGAAGTTTGATTTTTCTTTTACAGCCTATGCAAGAATAGTGTTCTGCTTGTTCCTGCTTTATATATGCTGTAAACCACAGTATATTGATTTAAATCTTCCATCTACCTAAATGTATGCCAACTATCATTAAAACTAGTATATTGGTAATAAATGGATGCCAGTGATGGATCATTAGAATATACTGGATGCTTCTTGAACTTTGAAAGTAAGGGTTTGGGGACCTACATTACTCTTCACCAAGAAGAAATTCTTGTACAATCAATATGTCTATATCTGCAGGTAATGGCCCGATCTTCACCCATGGATAAGCATAGCCTGGTGAAACACTTGAGGACAACATTTCAAGAGGTTGTTTCGGTTACTGGTGATGGTACAAATGATGCTCCAGCACTTCATGAAGCAGATATTGGACTTGCAATGGGCATTGCTGGAACTGAGGTATGCCAAGGCAACTCTGTTGATCTTGTCTTAGTAAAAGTCTTCTTTTCTAGAATTTGAAAACATGAAAGGTTTTCTTTGAGATGTTATATTCGGTTCTACTTTTCATGGGGAATTAGATAATTGGATTTAGCGGGTATGCTTCACCATCTTTATTTCCAAATGCAGCTTAAATATATTGGGAGTAAATCTTCTGAGTTCTCTAATATGTATTACTAAACGTAAAGTGCTTATGATTTGCATGTTTGTTTGAGCTTAATTTTGGGAAATAATAATTTTTTTAAATCTCTTTCAGGAAGTTGCAAAAAGAAGCTATTATTTCCTTAAAATATGCTGAACCAAATGCTTTGCTCTGTATTTATAATACTCATCATCTGAATTCCAGATCGTTTCATACTTTCATTGGTTGCTAGTGGAAGGTCTTGGCCTTGGAATTATTGTTATGCCAAATTGTACTTGATGATATATTTTTAAACATTTTTTTTTGGTCAATTTCAGGTAGCAAAAGAAAGTGCTGACGTAATAATTCTAGATGATAACTTTTCTACTATTGTGACTGTAGCCAAATGGGGCCGCTCTGTTTACATAAACATTCAGAAATTTGTGCAGTTTCAGCTAACTGTAAATGTTGTAGCTTTGATCGTCAATTTCTCTTCTGCCTGTTTGACTGGTAATCATGATGCTGCTTCTGTTATTATCTTCCTGATCAAAGTTATCTTTTATATTTTTTGTAGTAATTTATTACTTTTTGTCTCATTTTCCCCTCATCATATATGAATTACTAGGAAATGCTCCCCTCACTGCGGTTCAACTTCTATGGGTCAACATGATTATGGACACTCTTGGAGCACTTGCACTAGCCACTGAACCTCCTAATGATGAGTTGATGAAAAGACCACCTGTTGGTAGGAAAGGAAACTTTATCAGTAATGTGATGTGGAGGAATATCTTGGGGCAGTCTATATATCAATTTATCGTAATATGGTTCCTCCAGACCAGGGGAAAAATGGCGTTTCATCTTAGTGGCCCAGATTCTGATCTGATATTGAATACACTCATTTTCAACTCATTTGTGTTCTGTCAGGTAAAGTTGAAACCATCGCCGCATTGGACTTAACTCGGTGTCTATCTTTCTTTGCATTAATATGGTCCTGAAATTGAAAGGACAGAAGTTACAGTAATTGCAAATTCTGGCTGGCTTTAGAGATTTGTTTTTTGTTCAAGTTGCCGACTTCTTTTGCTTTGTCCATTTCTTTTTCTTGTTAAACACATAGGGAAAATTTTAAATTTTGTCCCATCCGTGTTGAATGCTTGTTCTCTGGATATGGTTTCAAGTTCGGACTAGACAAGTTTGTTTTGCCTTTTCTCTCCTACGTCTGTAGTTTGTACATAGTAGAAGTCCTTTTACCCTTGTCAATTATAAAATATTCACAATATTTTTTCAAAAACGATGTTCTGACTTCTTACTTTTGAAGTATTAAAATATTATGGTCGAATATTTTTCTAAAGGCTAACCCGAGTGTATGAGTTGTGAAATTTCCTGAATAAAATGTTCTAACTGTAATTCCTTGTAATATGTTCTCTGATTGTGCTTTTTATGATCACCGTTATTCAAATATCTTGTTAGGTTTTCAATGAGATTAGTTCCAGAGATATGGAGAGGATAAATGTTTTTGAAGGCATACTGAAGAATTATGTGTTCGTAGCTGTCCTCACTTGCACTATCGTCTTCCAAATTATAATTGTTGAATTCTTGGGCACCTATGCAAACACATCTCCACTTAGTTTAAAGCAGTGGTTTGGTTGCGTTCTCTTTGGAGTCCTTGGCATGCCAATTGCAGCAGCTCTAAAGATGATCCCCGTGGCATCTGTCTAAAATCAATGCAGACAAATCAGGTACATTCTTGCTCATTCTATGTTCACACACATAAATCAAGGGTCTTGTTTGCTCCTAGCCTCTTTAAAAAGATGCCTATTAAACCAACAGTTTTTAGTTTTATATGCATGAAGTTCCAAAGGCTGACAAATAAGAGGCTAGATTTGGTATTTCTTGCTGGTGTCAGAGTACAAAATTTATACATTTTGCATAATTGTCTTCAAATCTCAAAGTGATTTATATTGCATAAATTAAAACCTTTAATATGATGAGGTGAGTTTGCAGTATACAGATTGTAATTTTTGTTTGTTTCAATAGTTTATTATTTTTATTATTATGACGACAGCAGTGGTGGCAGCGACCACCTACAATTTCTTTCTATTTAGTCTCTAGGTTATAGAATAGATGAGTTGTTTATGAAAGGATTCTTGTGCTTGTTCTTTATACATCTTTGTTAGATCATATATTGCTTCTTGTGTTTGAATTGCGGTGTTTTTTTGGCTGGACCAAGATAATAATAGTGTAAGATTTTAGTTATTATCATGGCTGTCCATAGATCAAATGCAGGAGCTTATCCAGGTTGGATTCTTGTAGGAACTGAGATTGGAGATCAGAGCTTCTGATAATGCCAATTAGGATTTTCAGCTCACGCTGAACTCATTGTGAATGACTATGTATCAAAAATTAAAATGAAAAAGAAAATTTATGCCATAGCTTTCTCCTCTTAGCTCATAGTAATTGTGAAAGCAACTTGTATTTCTAGGCATTTTAGACTCGAGTTCCTTGTGGTTGTATCAACTTAGGATGTAATTGCTAGAGTTACCTCTGCGCAATTATAACTGGGGAAGTTCTCAAGGTTCGAGGTATTGGGGAGGCATCTACCATGATGGAAAATGTGCTTGGATATGTTTAAGTGAAGTTCTTTCTATTAAGTGTGTATGCTTCTCGTTATCAGAAATTATCTCTGGCAGGTTGGTTCCCTTGTCTGATCGAAGTTAATTTTGATTATGCAGTTAGCCAGGAATATTCGTGGATACCTATTATTTTGTTGGTGAAAGACCAGAAGGGCAAAGTGCTTCTATTCAATCCTAATGAAACAGAGACTATACAAGCAAACTTTGGCCTCTCAGATGGATAGGAAATTCATTGGGTCTGTATTAGAGAATTGTGTTTGCTCTAGTTCCGCACAATCTACATTGTTCTGTGAATTGGGCAGCTCCCGGTAGTGTATCTGGTTTAATATTTTTTTTCTTCGGTGCTCGTAATTTTCAGTGCTGAGGCCGTTGGAACAAAATTATTTGGTTGTTTGAATTTAGTCGTAGGTTAATGTTGAACTAACTAAAAGGACCCAAGACAGACCAACACAGCTCATTACTACAAGACCCATCTTCAATTGTCTTTGCTTTCACCTGGTACATGCAGGTTAAAAAATACCTTCAAATGCAAATTTAAATATTCTTACCCTTCTTCCGTACTTTCAGTTCGTTCCCTTAGTTCAAACATTGGCTTAATGATTATCTCTTGCAATTAGCAAATCAACTTCGATGGATGGTTAATGAAAGGAGTTAATTAAGAACGAAAACTACAAGAAAGACCCTTAATAAGAAGCAATTTTTTTTTAGGATAATAAGAAACAAAGTTAATGATATATATTTGGGGAAAAAAAAGGACAAGAACAGCTTCTTTTTGGTGACCATGTATTTTGTCTTCTACGCTGAATTGTAGACAGTAAATTTTTTGTTGTTTCTAAAAAGGGAGCACTATATTTGGTTTATTATTGTTGGTATGAGTAAATTACACTTATATTTTTTGAAGAATTTTTAGATTATACATAATTTTTTTGCTTTTTTAATTTTGTAACAACTTTTTTTTATAGGAGTTTATAATGTAATATTTTTTAAATAATTAAAAGGTGTGTTAATATAATGAGTAAAGGGTGTCAATGTCATATTTTTTAAATAATTAAAAAAAATTAATATAAAGATGAAAAAAAAAATATTACGTGTAACTAAAAAAATTTAAAAACTGTCGGTGTAATTTATTCTATTAGTATTTACTTGTTCTCCGTATTGGACTATTGGTGTCTCCGATGCTTTCACGGTTAATTTCACGCGGGCACGGTTTTAAGTGTACTTACAGTCACATCATACTGAAGCCGCATTACACGGAATTTTCGTTTGTATATATCAAGATCATCTGTGTCATCTCAATTCTCAAACCAACCTCAAAAATCGGAGTTAGTAAAACAGGCCACGAATCCACGATAAATAATAGAATGCTGCTGTATATTTTGGCTCAAGCCTCTGGATCGAAGATGCCTCTCCTATGCAGTTTGTTCAGTAGAAGTACCACTTTGACCGCTGACAACAATCATTCTAACCGACTTCCAAGTTGACCCTTCAACATTTCTAAATTCGTTTTTTTGTTTGCTCTAACTATGGAGTAGGGAGCAACTAGGTCTCTCACCTTAGGCTTACAGTCATATCAAACTCGCGGAAGTGTCAATTTCAAGTGTGACAAAATGCCTTCCCCACTAATAATCAAATAAATGAAATATATAAACAAAGTTCTTTATGCAAGCGTCCTATTTCTTTTCCAAAAAAAAGTGGTTGAATTTGCAAGTACTACCGGCATGGTGTACTGGTGTTCAACGACCGAATGGCAATGATATTCTTCTCTATCTAAACTACGCAATAGAAGAACTTGTATTGGACAACTCACTAGAATCAGATTAATAGTAAAGAATTTAAGTAATTTATACAAAATTCTAAGTTTAAATCTTGCTACCGTTATTGTATATACACAAAAAAAAAAAGAGTTGTTGACAAAACCAGATGCAGCACTAATTTGTAATTCAAGTAGTTTTTTTTCATTGTAAATGGTATCGTGTAAAGAACAAGAGTACACCAAGTTTAGGATGTTATAAAATAAACCTGGCAGGGCACAAAAATCCATTGCTTCAAAGCATAAACAACATTGAAATCCCTTTGATTCCACAAACACTATCTCGGTTTCATGAACCATGAACACAACGAAGCCATATATAATTTGCAGGCAAAAGGGTAGGCCCCGCATTATAGGCAGTCCCAGACATTGAAACAAATCCAATCACATTCATCCTTACAAAACTTTTGTGATGGCCATTATGCAACACAGACCATGCACCCAAACACACCAACAGAGTTTTCTCGCCCCGTTTTCAGCCTTTTTGAAGACATTACTAAAGCATCCCAAGCATCCGTCAAAAGGTAGGTTGCAAGAGATATGACAAAACAAAAGATTAACAGAAACAAAAAAAAATAAAAAATTAATAATAACAGTAAGAATGGAGAAAAATCACAAGAAAATATAAGGGGTAAAAAAGGAAAAACAATGGCCTAAGTCCTATCTGGCTGTCTCTGCAGCTTTCTAGATCAGCATCTGGCTTTTGTTTACCTGGTGATTTGATTTGAACGCCTCAACTAATATCTGTCTCCCAAAGCCTGAAATTTTATTCTTGCTTGCTCCTTTGTTCCTGTTTTCATTGCTGGTTTCTGACGAAGACACCTAATCAATATTAAATAATTTTTCTTCCATCAATACCTTTCTCATGTGGGTTTCACTTTCACTCCCTCTATCTCTGGGTGAGATTAATGCTAGAACTAATCAAGAATGACAACACATAATCTTCACATAAAATAATTAGACCTTAAAAAAATTTCAAAATTTTGGATTTTTCCTAGCGGTGTCCCTTCCCATCATAACTTCCTTCATCATCACTGAATGTGAGTCTTCTTCTCTTTGCCATTGCTGCAGAAGAAGTAACTCGAGAACTCTCTGTCATCTCAATTGGCGTATGCGTGTCTCTTTTGGTGTTCTCCTCGTATAATCTTTGAATTAGATTGTAGTACTCGAACACATCTTTCTGTGAAGGAAAAAAAAAAAAAAACCAAAAAAGGCCAAAATTAATTCAGAGTATCTATTAGTTAATATATATGTTTTGGTGAAAAAATAAACACAGAACTTACAGGTTCTAGAAGCCTATGTTGTGGAATTGAACTCATCTTCAACTCCACTGCTTCTATCGTCAATTGTTGATCCATTGCCACCAAAGCAGCAGCCGCGGCAATAACTGATGGCTTGTGATCCATTAAATTGACCTCTGCACAAGAGAACAAATATTTGCTAAATGCATGTGGAAATATGAGTCATTGAAAAGGTCGGTCAAAAAGTTCAATTAAAAAGCAAAAGATAGAAAGGAAATTAATTTCAGTGCTCACAATTCACCTTTCATTGTGGTGAAGATGAGTTGCATGGTCTTGAAAAAAATAGGACTTGATGGGGATTCTTCGCAGAACTTTGTGATGAAATAGGAAAGAAAATCAAAGGGAGTGATGATACCCATTTTCCACTCCAATGTGCTCAGCACCAAAAGCTCCATTTTCTGAATCACTTTTCCCTCAAAGGAATAATCATCCGATTTGAACTCTGATAGCCCTGGCACATTGCACTCCTCCATCTTTGCAGCCAGAGAGAGGCATGCAATAGATAGCAACCGAATTGCCCAACACTTTTCACTCTGCACAAAATGGGGCATTCAACCAAAAGGGTAAGTAAGGAATAAGATCAATGAAGAGTGAAGATTCAATGTTGCCATTAATTGGAAGATTAACATAACATTTTAGCTTACATCAATGGACCTTCTGGAAAGAAATCGATCGAAGTATGTGACTGACAAATAAGCCGTTTCGAAGCGAAAACCCAATGTTGCTCTTGTCTAACGAACAACAAAATTAAAAAAGGAAAAAAAAAAAAAATCAAGATCGATTTTCCTATTACAGTTTCATTAATGAAGCTCAATGGAAAGTACAAGAAAATGGGTCGTTGAACTAACTTTGAGAATCCAATTGATTGTTTCCATGCGTGCACGTTTCACCCAGTCCCCAAACACCAGAGTCTCGTCCCTTTTGAACCCAAGAACCATCTCTCTCTCAATCAAAATTCCCACATGCTCATCCTCCGAAACCCCACAATCCTGTTGTGATTCAACGAATGGGTATTCTAATTCTTCACCTCCTTCTTCCAAACACGTTTCGTTTTCTTGGCACAGAAGGCTGGAGGAAAGATCATCCATTTGAACCCAAAAAAATAAAGTTTTTTGAAAAGAGATTTCGCGACCCAAATGAACAACAATGCTAAAAAAGTCGTCGCTGAAGTGTTTTATATGATATGATACGATTGAGTGATTAAACCACTTTACCTAAGAGTTTAGAATTAAGGAAGATGGGGCTACGATTTAGGTGGAAGTCTTAGAGCTGTTGTAGCGGTTACCGTTTGGGAACATTGATTATGTTGTCGTGGGCAATTAGGATTAGCGAGAAAGGCGAGATTTTAGTTCCGAGGACGAGAAAGTGAGTGTGTGTGTGTGTGTTGTTGTTGTTATGTTTCGGTGTTCAAGGTGTGATGTTGGGTTGGGTGAGTGTTGAGGATGATGAGGTTTTGATTTCAGTTTGACCCATAAAGTCTTTGCGTTTTGAGTGGTACTGTCTCACTCACGCGAGCTCTAGTGGCGCGTGGAGAAAAACCCACCAGGCACCAGGCCCGTATTCGAGTCGGGTCGGGTCAGACCCGAAAGTGGGCCCTTGCCCTGAACCTGAAGTCTTTGAAGCGGGCCGGGCTTTTAATACATAGAAACCCCTTGACCAGTCAAACATGGCCATTTCCCTCCATTTCTCTTTCAACAAATAAATAAACTAAGAGAACTTGTTCACTCTTAAGAACTTTCGATGTTGCACGAGATCCATCCATAGCAACAGCAACAGAGTCATAAGTGCCAAATTTCGTACAGTATACGCTTGTACTCTACGATGATTCAGCCAAAATTTAAAAATATATACACTCAGAAAATGCTAGTAAAAGATGATGGTCAAACATATTAGAGAATAAACAGGAGGTATTGGGGCGAAATGTAATTTCCTTAAATATTTTATTTTTCCTTTTTTACACCGTATTTATTATAACTGAAAAAATTATTTCATAAATCTTTGAAGTTTAGAAAAATGTTCTATAACCTTGCAAGCAAAAATTAAAGGAGAAATATTTTACTTAATTTCTTTATTTTTTGCAGTACAAAATTCTCCTTGAAAAACAAACCTGTTTAAGATTTCTTTATCTTCATTACCTAAATTGATTAATTATTAAATGCGTATTTATCTAATTAATAAGCATTAAGCTCATAAGCTGAGTGAAATCAGCTAAAGGCCTCGAGACTAGAGATGTCAAAAATATCCATACAAATAGATATCTGTGGATAAAATCCACATTGAATAAAAGTTGGATAGTTAAATGGATATCCACGAGTAATTTAAATGAATATATTTGTACCCGCTAGTAAACGGGGATGGGGACAAGATACCTATCTCGTGGGTATCCGTTATTACTAGTTAAGTAAAATTACTCAAGTGTCCTATTTAAATATCTAACATCACATAATATTTCTCTAGAATATTTGAATAATTTTAGTATATTTGTGTATAGTAATTGTGTAGAATATTTGAATAATTTTAATTTTCTAACTATTGAAGTATTTAAAAAAAAAACTGTGAAAATAATTAAAAATTATTGTTAAAGAGTTTTTTAAAACATTTTTTATTTTTTAGTAAATATCTATAGATATTCGTGAATATTAAAAAAATTCACAAATATCAGCTTAACAGATACTTGAGAGGGTATGGGGGTAGGTAGCGGGGGACTACTACCCGTACCAGCCCTACCCCTTTGCCATCTCTACCCGTGACAATTCTCAAATGTACTAAAAATAAATAAATTAGAATCTCATATAAATTAGTTATATGGGCAAAATGTCTTATAATATAATTCGAACAATAATTTTTTAAAATTAATTTTTGAATTTGAGTTAGTTAGACGAATAAATTTAGAAGAAAAACAATCTATATAATTTTTATAAAATAATTTAAAACAAATATTTTAGTTTGTATAAAGCATAGGATAAATGTTTATTTTTATATAAATAAAATTTAAAATAAATAAATATTTTTAAATTATAAATTATATTATAATTAAAATTCATAATAAATAAATATTTTAGAATGTATATGATAAAAAATATTTTTGAATAAATAAATTATATTTTAGATTTACCAGAAATAATTTATATTGTGATACAATATTTCTTTGGTGGTTTGTAATTGGATGAAAGTGTAAAACTACTTTACACTATCAGTATATGACCATTAAACTCATAGTTTAATTGAGTGTTTGTTAAACAAATGTTCATGATGTAAGTATTTATGTATAAGTTGTTTTTATAATCAAAGAGAAAACATGATTAAACTATTTTCGTATAAGTTGTAAGTTATTTTTATAAATTATTCTAAAGAATTTATTAAAATAAACTAAAAACTATTTCTGAATATATTATAAACTATTTTCATAAATTTTTCTAATCAGTTACATAAATTCTTAGATAATAAAATTAGTCTAAGTAAATTCTTTTAAACTAATCCCTTGGAGTACATTGCGTAATAGGTGGGCATATGTGTAAGTGCAATTTCGTGAAGCACTTAATGACTAACAAATAGTAGACTAGTTATTCTTAATACTTATATCACTTATCTGTCTCTCTAATTCAATCAAATAGCTTGAAACACGAAATTAATAAATGCTTTACTAAAGTTGTGTTAACATTCCTCCTAATTAGACTACCATATAAAAACATGTTACACTACCATATCAAATAGCTTGAAGCACGAAATTAATAAATGCTTTACTAAAGTTGTGTTGACATGGATGAAAATGCAAGTCAAATTATTAAGTCTCAAATAACATGCTGAGAGTAGTTACTTTGTTAACTTTAATAAGTTCTATAAATAGAGTATTTACTCATTTTTATTGCATCTTTCATCATTTTATCAATTATACAATATTCTTTTATGGTACTCCTCTTTTCTATTTCGAGCTTTATAGTGTATAGTCACACTATGTTGGTGTTACTTATATTTTACCTTAAACCATCTTTCTCCAAAATCTTGATATAGTATTAGAGCTCTCTCATGGAGAGGGCAATGATCCCCTTATGAAAGAAGACGAGAAAGAGATGGATGCTAAAGTTGTGGTTACTAAAGATATGTTCAAGTAAGAAACAACAATGGAGGAACTCATTTGCAACAATGATGTAACATAGGCATTTGTGGCAATGGAATTGAGGAAGACTAAAGCAACGAAGGATCTTGTCGTCGAACTTGATCAATTTTCTATGGCTAGCACTTGAGAAGCTTGATTAGACAACTTCTTCCCTGCAATGTCACTATCACAAGTTTTAGAACGTTGACAATAATAGTTCAACTTCGATCCTGAGCGTGAGCATCATTTTCTTTGATCCAAGTGGCAAATGGACCATGGTACAATATTATGTTGACATTGAAGCCTTCATTGACTCCACCTTTGAGTCCACCAGAAGCTTGTATAAGTTGTTCTCGCATTGATTTCAGTCATTTTTCATAACTTCATATTCTCATTTCACTTTCGCATTTCCTCGCTTTCTAATTCCTAGTTTGAATACTCTGAATTCGTACTGGTTCGTTTCGATTCGTCCTTTTTTGAACCAGAATCAAAATTTGAATCGTTGCTATAGTGTTGCTATAATTTTCTCTTCAACCTGTGCAGTTATTGCCACTATGATGTGGCAACTCTTAATGATGCTTCACCCACATCCATTGGTGGAATTTGCTCTAATGAGGAATCTCCTTGATGAGGAACCAATCCAATCTTTCTCAGATGTTCGTCCTCATCTTTCTTCGACCTTGCAATTTCTGGATTTCCCAACATTAACCCCTCCCCCAATAAATTTCCTAGTGTGTGCAATTTAAGAATGTTGATTGAAGTGTTTAACACTTTGTTGGGCTATGCTTTGTAGGTTGGTGTGGGCTTCATTCATTTTGGGCCATTTTTTGTTCTTTTGTTTTTCTGTTTTTGTCTATATCAGTATATGTTCAAAAAAAAGGCTATTTTCTCCATACTATTTTCCTTTCTTGTTGTTTGTAATTCAAGGTGATTGTGGTGATACAACTTATCACCTTTGTGAGCGGGTGTTAAGAGTAGTTAGTTTGTGAACTCTAAAAAGCTCTATAAACAGAGAATCTATATACTCTCATTGTATCTTTTATCATTCAATCATTTACATAATGTTCTTCTATGGTACTCCTATATTTTGAGGTTTATGGTATATATGTACACTATGTTGGTGTTGTATTTTTCCTCAAACCATCTTTCCTCAAAGTTTGATATAAAAAAATAAAAAAGTATATATACATGGAATAATGATAAAATCTAATAATCCACTTTAGTAATCATGTGGTGGGTTTTAATATTTATGTTCTAGAAATATAGTAAGACTACTTAGCCTTGTTTAGTCATTGAGTACTTGATTGGTTTAACTCTCTTATGTCAATCATGTTCCTTAGTCACTTTCATAGATGTTAATTTTCAAAATAATAATCAATTCCTGAAATCATGCAACTACAACTGTTAATCACGCAACCATTACGGGCATGGACAATACGTTTGAAAGACACCCATCATAATGTGCAACATATTTCTTAAGTAGACATGACAACATGATGATGAAGAATTGCCCAATATGTTATCTACTTCTCCATAAACACCCCATAACAATCTTTCACAGGTACATAGAATTCTTACATAAGATATTGTTATTTTGTCAAATTTTGACTTGAGCGTAAGAGTTTCTATAGGTATGCTTCTCTCCAATGCGTGTAAAAGACTCCCCCCAATTAACACAACTCCAAGGAAGCTCTAAAACAAATCCCTATAGCATTTTTAAATTGTAAGAAACCATTATTAAATACGTTATATTAACACATAGCACTATTTTTCAACATTATTTTTAAGATTATAAAATAGAAATGTTGGTAATTAAGATGCAAATTTAAGTATAATAAATTTTTGTTAACTATTTTTTTAACCTAGTTTCATAAATTTGCTTTTTTAGCAGATCAAACTATCAACCTGTCGTTAAATAGGATGAATTGAGATTTTTATCTCATTTTTCAAATGTGAGTTAATTTGCCTCGCTCTATTTTAGGATATGTTTGATTTAAGAAAGAAAGTGAAAAAAAAAAGAAAAAAGAAAAGGAAGGGAATGAAAAAAAGTAGAAATGAAATGATATTTTAGGTGGTTTGTAAGGGGAGAAAATGAAAGAAAAAAGATAAATTTTTTCTTGCCTCTTATTTCATTTGCAAAAAGTGAAAAAAAAATTGAAAAATGACATAAATAACATAAATAATAAATGAGATATGATATAAATAAAAATATTTTTTTTCTTTGTATACAAAATTAACTCTTTCCATTTCTTTTACCTTTAAAATTGAATGGAAAATGAAATTAGAGTAGGACTCACTTATTACTCCCCTTCCTTCCTCAATCCTACTTGCACCAAATGAGAAAAAGATTTTTTTTTTCTCTTCACAATTTTTCCTCCCACTTTCCATCAAAATAAACAAACAATTAAACACGAAAAGGGGACGAGTTGACCTGTTTTACTACTAAATCATGTGTAGCAGCTAATATTTTGCAGCAAATTAAAGTCACAGAACTTATCAACTCTCTTGTTTTTTACTCATTTAAAAAGTGGACTCTAATGGATGCGTAGTTTAAAATGGGCGGGCAGATGGCACGAGATCCAAAATTCCGAATATGCCACTATTTATATTAAATTCTAAAGTATTTCCGCATGCTAATTAATGTGGTTTGTTCAGTCTAATAAATAATAAAAAGAACGAAGAATGCTGTTTTTTCTTAAAAAAAGAGAGTTAAACATATAATTTAGTCCTATACATGTTATGGATTCTTAATTTAGTCCCTATATGAAAAAACTTATTAAACTGGTCTCTATACGTGTCATGGACTATCAATTTGGCCCCTGTCGTTTACAAATTCTTAATTTAGTCTTTATACGCGTAACGATTCTTAATTTGGTTTCTATACATGCAGTGCATTCTTAGTTTGGTCCCTATATTACAAGGATTAAATTAAGAATACGCTGCATGTATATGAACTAAATTAAGAATGCGTTACATATATCGAGATCAAATTAAGAATGTGTAAACAACTTCATGACTGTAGGGACCAAATTGAGAATTTGCAACATATATAGGGATCGATTTGATGAGTTTTTACGTATAGGGACCAAATTGAGAATTCAAACACGTATAGAGACTAAATTATACATTTAACCAAAAAAAAAAAAAACAAATACGAAGAGTTGAAGTCAATTAGCACGTCTTAAACATATATTTGATTGTCAGAAAATCAACCTTTTCAAAGTTAATTTAAACTACATACGAAGTTTATGAATAATTTGATACAGGAGATCGATTTACATCTTTATAAATAAAAAAAATCTTATATCATTTGTAATTTAATTAATTTAATTTTATGGAAATATAATTGAATATTAAAAATATTCATTAAATTTTATAAAAATTAAATAACAATAAAAATAATAATTGAATGGTCTTTATTTATTTATTTATTTGCTGAATGAATGGTCTTTATTTTTATATATTTCAACTATATATCATGTTACTCTTAATAATGAAATATTAAATAATTTTTATCATCAATAAAATATTAAATAATTTTATATCAATATAAAATTTTATGAAATGTAATTTATATCATAAAAGCGTTTAAACAATAAATTGTGTAAAATAATTATTCACTAAAAAATTATTGAATAATATAAAAATATTTTTTTGGTTATACGTGGGCTTGAAATTTAGATAAAATATGCTTGCCATGTCTCGTATTTAAATTCAAATTTTTATTTAAAAATAAAAGACAGTAAAAATTATATAAACTCTTAATCAACTACTTTATTGTGAAATAAGGATTAATTCTTCAAAATGCGTAAGTTATCAAGTTCAGGCTTATAAGTGAAATTATTTTCAATAATTGTGAGCAACGACTTGTAATTGCATTCATTATCTTTTGGTGCTTGAGAAATAATATTTAAAGGTACCGTACGTGGAAGTCATCGATAACATATATGTACATTTTAAATTTAATCGGGAAAAACTGATACTAAATGGATATAACATAATCATTTGTATCTCGTCAAAATAAAATAAAATCATTTGTATTATATTTTCTGTTTATGTAACCTGATTTATACATTAAATCTTTATATAATGGTTGATTTTGATGGGGGGAACATCGTCCAATAAAGACAGTCCAATAATAGAGTAATATGCAGCGGAAATAATTTTCTCCCAAACCTGCAAGAATCTGCGAGGAGCACTAACAAATATAAAGCAAAAAAATAGAAATTACAAAAGCACAAGAGACACCAAGAATTTTAACATGAAAAACCCCTCAATGCAAGGGTAAAAATCATGAGTCATCCAGACCAAAGAAATAGCTCGACTATGATTAATAAAGGTATAAAAGCGTCTCCAACAAGTGCACAAAAAAGTGCTTACAGCTAGTCAAGCAAACCAAACATCAATGCTTACAAATAAAAAATAAGAAGATGAAAAAACCCAAAAATAGGGTTATTGTGCGAACCATATTCTCTCACTCCAAACCTCCTTTCATCGATCCAACTGTTGAAAACAAAGAATCACGAGTGTTGCTATCCAAAAATTTGCTCGATCCAACGGTGAACGAATTCGTAGTCGCAATCACACGAAAGCTGACTGGTGAGAATGTGGGATGGCACTTCTTCTTCTCTTCTCTCTCTATTTGCTGTTGTTCTCTCTCAAAATAATGAGCTTCTCTTACCCTAATTTGACCCCTCTCCACTTAGTTAAGTGAGACTAAATGGACTTTCACATTTGGGCCTTTTCTCCACATAGGAAAAGAGCCCAAAGCCCAACAAATCTCCCCCTCACAACTATATGGAGATAACCGCCAAACCGACGATCTCACAACAAACTTCAAACTTCCCTCTTGGTAATGCTTTTGTTATCATATCAGCACCATTATCATCAGTATGAATTTTAGCTAGCTCCAACAACTTAGCATCCAAGGCATCACGTATCCAACGATACCTCACATCAGTATGTTTAGACCTTGAATGGAAAGTTGGATTCTTACTAAGATGAATAGCACTTTGACTGTCAACAAACAACAAATACTTGTCCTGAACAAAACCAAGCTCCTACAAGAATTTCTTCACCTATAGCAACTCCTTGCATGCTTCTGTAATGGCAATGAATTCTGCCTTTGTAGTAGACAAAGCTACACATCTCTACAACCTAGATTGCCAAGTCACAGCTCCCCCTGCAAATTTAATCAAATAGCTCGAAGTGGACTTCCTGGAATCAATGTCTCCAGCCATATCTAAGTTTGAGTACCCCACCAAAGTAGGCTTATCACCACCAAAACAAAGCCTCATGTCAGCGATACCACGAAGATACCTTAAAATCCATTTCCAAGCATTCTAATGCTCTTTACCTGGGTTTGACAAAAATCTACTGATTATACCAACAGCATGTGCTATATCCGATCTTGTGCACACCATTGCACACATCAAACTACCTACTATAGATGCATAAGGAACCTGTTCCATATCTAATTTCTCAACTTCATTTGATGAACTCTGTTTAGAACTCAGCTTAAAATGAGTATCAAGAGAAGTGCTCACCACTTTAGCCTTTTCCATCTGGAATCTCTGTAGCATTCTTTTAATGTAATGTTCTTGTGACAGCCAAAGCTTCTTGTAATGCCTGGCGACTTTCAGGATCGACGGCTGTCCCCACAAACCAACACAAGACTTTTTAACGTGTTTTGTCCTCAGTCAGATGCTTCTTAGGAAACTTTTCAAGAGGTCACCCATCCTAAAATTGCTCCAAGTCAAGCACGCTTAACTGTGGAGTTTTTAAGTGACAGGCTACCAAAAAAGTAGATGCATCTTGTTGGTATAGGTAGCACTTACTAATTCCTTTAAGCTATCCTTAACTGTACAGTCCCATACCTGTACAGGCTCTGGATTCCTCTCTTTCGGGTGTGTATTTGATTCATTCATGTGTCTCTCCCACTAGAAGCCTACCAGGAGCTGCTCCATGTTCGTGTCTCATTTCTTTTGCACCGGCAATCACTCCCTACCCTCGTCAGCGCTCGGGATGTTACACTTCTCCTTTCTATCATGCATGATTCTTATACCAAGAATCTATTTAGCAGCACTCGTGTCCTTTATGGCAAATGACTCGCCCAATTGCTTCTTCAACCTGTCAATCCTGAAAACATTTTTCCCAACAATAAGCATGTCCTCAACATACAATAACAAGATAATGAAGTTATCATCAAAAAACTTTCTAACAAAAATACAATGGTTAAAAGTAGTCTTCTTGTAGCCTTGCTTACATGTAACAGACTCAAACTTCTTGTACCACTGCCTCGAAACATGCTTCAAGCCATATAGGCTCTTTCTCAGCCTACACACATAATCTTCCTTACTTTCAACTTGAAAGCCATCAGGTTGCTTTATGTAAATTTGTTCCTCCAAATCACCATGAAGGAAAGCTGTTTTCACATCCATTTGCTCTACTTCCAAATTAAGAGTAGCAGCCAAACTCAACACAATTCTAATGGATGACATTTTTACCACAGTTGAGAAAATCTCATTAAAATCAACACCCTTTCTTTGACTGAAGCCTTTCACCACGAATCTGGCTTTATTCCTCAGAGACATAGAGTTACTTTTATGTTTCACTTTATAAATCCACCTGTTATCCAAGGCCTTCTTACCCTTAGGCAACTTTACCAAATCAAAAGTGTGATTATCATGTAAGGATTTCATCTCATCCTTCATTGCATCCAGCCACTTTTGTCTTTCTTCACTCTCCATGGGCTCTCCAAACACTCAAGTTCTCCTCCATTTGTCAAGATCACATACTCATAAGAAGAGTATCTCATAAATGGTTGTCTCTGCCTACTAGACCTCCTGAGTTGGACTTGTGGTGGTTTAGGACTATCACCAAGATTTTCATCCTGTGACATCTCATGTCCTTCATCATCATCATCATCATCCATAAGAACATCTACCTCATCTTTAGGCTGTTGATCACCAACATAATCATGTTACTCATCATTCTGAACATCAGTATCTAGATTATGAACATGCAATGGATCAACATAAGTCGAACTACTATCCTTGGGTGTAGTATTCTCCACCTTATCAATGTCTTCAATGGTTTGGTCTTCTATGAACTTCACATCACGACTTCTAACAAGCTTCTTCTTAACATGATCATAAAATCTATAACCAAATTCATCCTCACCATAGCCAATGAAGATACATTGCCTTGTTTTTGCATCCAACTTGGATCTCTCATTCTTTGGAACATGCACAAACGCCTTGCAACCAAAGACTCTTAAGTGGTCATACTTGACATTCTTGCCAAACCAAATTTTGTCTGGCACCTCAATATTCGAGGCAACAACAAGACTGAGATTAATAACATGCACCGACATGTACAGTGCCTCACCCTAAAAGTGTTTGGGCAACTTCGCTTCAAAGAGTATACACCTTACTCTCTCAATCAATGTCCTGTTCATCCTCTCTGCTAATCCATTCAGTTGAGAGTTTTAAGAGGAGTCTTCTCATATGCCATACCTTGTTACTTACAATGAACATCAAAGGGTCCATAATATTTACCACTATTGTCAGTACGAATGCGTTTTAGCTTCTTGCCTGACTGTTTCTCAACCAAAGCTTGGAACTGTTTGAACTTCTGCAGCACTTGGTCTTTTGTCTTCAATGGATAAACCCATAGTTTCTTGGAACAATCATCAATAAAGGTAACAAAATAAAGTGCACCACTAAAGGATTTCACCTTCAAAGGACCACAAATATCAGAATGCACCAATTCAAGCAACTCTGATTTCCTTGAAGGAGGATGCTTCTTAAAGGATACTCTGGTCTGCTTACCAACCATGCAATGAGAAGATTTCTCCAACTTTACATTCTTCAATCTTGGAAGCACATCGTTTTTGGCTAAGCAATTTAGCTCTTTTCGCTAATATGACTTAGCTTTCGGTGCCACAAAGATGCCTCTATATCCACGACATTCACACTGTCTTTAGCTACAACCAACTTACCTTTGGTGTGAGTTTCCATTTTCCAGAGCCAAAGTGGTTATCATAACCACAATTATCCAGCACCTGCACAGAAATCAAATTAAAACAAATATCTGGAGCATGTTTAACTCCTTTAAGCAACAATTTCATTCCCATGTTGGTTTGTAAGCAAACATCACCAACACCAATCACCTTAGGCACGCCATCATTACCCATCTTTAATACTCCAAAGTCACCTGGAGTGTAAGATGTGAAGAACTCCTTCTTGGCTGTAACATGTAGTGTAGCCCCACTATCAATTGTCCACATGCTCTCATCTGATACAAGATTAATTGAATCATGGTCACATAGAATAACAAGATCATCACAAGTAACAATAGTTACACGATCACTATCATCATGATCCTTCTCATTTTGCTTACCCTTCTTGCCTTTGTTCTCCTTTTTCCACTGAAAACAATTCTTCTATATGTGCCCTGTATTGTGACAATAATGGCACTCCACATTCTTGTACCAAGACCTGGACTTGCTACTGCTTTTCTACCTACCATCCTTCATTTCTTTCTTTTGACTTTTCCCCCTATTTTCATTGACAAGCACCTCAGACTGAGATGAAGTACCCTATGCCTTCCTTCTCATCTCCTCATTAAGAGCACCACCCTTTGCCATTTTCAAAGAGACATCACCATTAGGAGCAAACTAATCATAGAAAACTGAAATGTCTCCCAAGAATCAAGGAGAGTTAATAATAGGAATAGTCCCAAAAGGTCGTTATCAAATTTAATACCCATTCCTGACAACTGATCAAGGAGCCCTTGAAATTCATTTAAGTGATCTATAATGGGAGTCCCCTCCTTGTACTTCAGTTCTACAAAACTCTTCAGTAAGTACAATTAGTTGTTCCTAGATTTAGAGGCATACAAGGACTTAATCTTCTCCCATAGGGTTTTCACATGTGTCTCATGAACAATGAGATTGTAGACATTATCATATACAAAATGCCTGATAAAACCACACACACGTTGATGTTTAAAATCCCCACTCTTCATCAGACATGGATTCCAGCTTCTGTGTAGCAAAGACAGGAAGATGCATATTTTTCACAAATAGCAAGTCCTTCATCTTGCCCTTCCACAAGTAATAATTAGCTCCATTCAGAAAAACCATCTTTGTGTGTGCCTCCATTATTCAAGTAAGCCAAAAATAGCCCCCTAACCAAAGAGCTCTGATGCCATTCTGATGAGGGGAACACCATCCAATAAAGACAATCCAATAACAGAGCAATATGCAACAAAAATAATTTTCTCCCAAACCTGCAAGAATTTGCAAGGAGCATTAACAAATATAGATAAGAAAAATAGAAATCACAAAAGCACAAGAGACACCAAAAATTTTAATGTGGAAAACCCCTCAATGTAAGGGTAAAAACCACGAGTCATCCAAACCAAAGACATAGCTCTATTATGATCAATAAGGGTACAAAAAAGTCTCCAACAAGTGGACAAAAAATGTGCTTCCAGCCAGTCAAGCAAACCAAACATCAATGCTTACAAATGAAAAATAAGAAGATGAAAAACACCTAAAAATAGGGCTACTATGAGAACTAGATTTCTCTCACTCCAGACCTCCTTTCATAGATCCGACTGTTGAAAACAAAGAATCACAAGTGGTGAACCTGCTGTCCAAAAATCAGCACGATTCAATGGTGAACGAATCCGTAGTCATAATTAGACAAAACTTGGCTGGTGAGAATGCGGGATGACACTTCCTCTTCTCTTCTCTTTCTTTGCTGTTGTTCTCTCTCAAAATAATGAGTCTCTCTTACCCTAATTTGACCCCTCTCCATTTAATTCAGTAAGATTAAATGGGCCTTCACATTTAGGCCTTTTCTCCACATAGGAAGGGAGCTCAAAACCCAACAGATTCTTAAAAAAGAAAAAAAAAGTGTTTTTCACATTGTCATTTTACATCAGTTCCTTATTGAAAACTGATATAGTATATGAGATGGTGACATTTTTGTAATATCGAGAATGAGATGAACATTCTACATTGGTTGTCTTCAAATTGATTTAGAAAATAATTTTTTAAACCGGTTGTATTAAGAACCATGTAGAAAGTGTTTTCTAGATTGGTTTTATGCCTTTGTAATTTTTGAAATTCTTGACAAGATTATTTAGATTAGTTGTATAGAGAACTAATCTAGAAAATACTTTCTAAATCAGTTTTTTTATACAATTGGTGTATAATATTGACATCTTTTTCTAATTTTTGAAATTTCTAACAAGAATTTCTAGATCGAATCTACTAAGAACCAATCTAAAAAGTCACTTTCTACATTGGTTTTTGTACAACCGATCTAGAAAATCCATTAAAAGTTTTTTAATTTTAGTAATGCATTCATATATTCATTGTTGCTTCAATTTTCAAACTCTTGTTCTTTAATTCTAAGACACCTTGAGAAAGTGTGCTTTTTACATTAAATCTCACTACCACAGACGGCGTTGACTTTCTATATCAGCTGATTTTACATTTCTTAGAAGAAATTGATCTAAAAAGTAAAAAGTAATTGATGTGAAAAAACTTTTTTGTACTAGTATATTACTCTCCTACACATGGTTTATGCTATAAGACCTTTGTATGTGTTTTTTTTTTTAATAGTTTTTAACATAAAAACATGTGTAAAAAATTACAATAACTAAATAGTTTTTTTAAAGCTTAAACTCAAATATAGCTATTTTGGCTTAAATTATTTTTTAGTTTCTATAATATATAATTATTTTTATTTTATTTTAGTTCCAGACGTCAAGTTTTTTTTTTTTTTTTTATTGACTGATGATGTGTCAAATAAAAATTGAACGAGCTCGATGTTTCTCCAAATAATTATTAGAGATTAAAATTAAATTCTTCTAATATAAAACATTTATATAAAAAATTTATAATTTTATATAAACTAAAACAATAATATAAGAAACTAAAATAAAAAATATTAATAAAGACAAACAAAACAAATATTAAAGAGGACTAAAATAAAAATATGCATATTTTATATGAATTAAAAACTTATTTAGGGGAATTATTTTAGTATTTTTCACATACCTTAAAGAAAACTCAAAAAGTTACTGTACTCACAGTGTCACATATGACCCAATGATGTATACGATTTAGAAAGTGTCATTTTAACCGAATTAATTGAGTTGTATATGATATGTTAGTTTTTAACATTCTCAAACAAATTTAAAAAATTGATAACATTAAAACTAATGTATGAAGATATTAAAAACAATAAGATTTTCAAGTTTTAGTTACTGGATTGATAAATTGTATTTGGGTGACTTAATTCATAAATAATATATTTTTTTAAGGAATAAAATAAAGATTAATATTTTTTTTCTTATTTTTGTTAGGTCGTATCTCAACTTAAAAATATTTATGAACTTATATACATATACATATACATACATATATTTATATTTATATATTTTATTTATTTATTTATATTTTTAATTATTGGATTTTTTTTTGAAAATTTAAAATAAATGAAATTATAAAATACAAGAATTTATACATTAAAAAAAATGTGTTTTATTTAAACTAGGTCACATACATTATTAAACATTGACTAGCAAACTTTACCAAGTCTAAAAGTTAGCTGTTAATTATTAAAATTGAAATATTCAGATAAAAACGGTATCAGATAGAAATGTTCAAGATGATCTTTTAAAAGAAAAAAATTACAAAGACTTCCTCGATCAAAAAAAAGACTTCATTAAAAGAAGTCCACGAAAAACATAAAAATAAAAAAAGACTAGTGCCTAACACCTGCTTCCATGCCAATCCGCTATAGAGATTGGTGGCCACAATATAATGAGATAAATTAGAATATTATAATATAAATTTATTTTTTGATTTATAATAAATAATTTATAGTGATACAAATTTATTTTTAATTATTGATAACTTTTTTAAAAAATATTGATATTCAACTTAAAAATAAAGATAAAAAGGATAAATTGAAAGAAATAAGTGATTAAGAAAATCAACTATACAAATAAAGATAAAAGGAGAGTGGTTTGAGATTGTAATGAAAGATTTTTTTGAACTAGTTGTTAAATTAAATTAAATTTGAAATTTAAATTAACAAAAATAATATTTGCAAGGAATCAAAAATTAAAAATTAAAATTAAATGTCCAATATATTATATTAGGATAAGACATATCGTTCAATAAAAGTATTAACAAACTAACTAGGGTCAACTTAGTGGTCGGAGGAGTTGGGGTAGTATGCATGACGTCACAAGTTTTAACCTCAATACGACCATTATATACCGAAAAATAAAAGTAATTACAACTTCTAAAACTACTATGTACAGTATACCATTGTATACCAATATAAGGATTCGTATTTACAGTATAGGAATAATTTTATAAACGTTAAATTATTTAAACTGGAAGAAATAAAAAAGAAAAAGAAAACAAAGATAAAATAACTCCATAGTCAAAGTGATTGCGTGTAATCTTGCTCATTTTTCAACCTGCTTTTATTTTGTCACTTGGACAGTTCCTGATCTTCCCACTTCGATTTAATTGAAAAAAAAAATAAAATTTCATGAATGTAACAAAAAAAAAAGGTCAGAAAAAAATAGATTAAAAAGAGTGGGGAAAATGTTAAATTATTATTAGATTAAGGAGTAAACTTTTATTTCAATTCGCCACGTGTGGTATGATTGGCAGATAGTCATGTCTCTTAAATATATGATCAAAAGTTTGATTTTTAAGCTTGTGTATAAGAAATAATATCTGTTGGAGAGTTTATCCTCTTAAATAGATATTGGTGTATCAAAAGATTGGTCTTTCACTCTCAGCTAAAAGATACTGGGAGTTGATAAAAACTTTTATTTCAATTCTAAAAACATAATAGTGTTATTACATTTTTATCATTCAAATAAATTTAAGATCAATTTAATTCCGCATTAGTTTAATCAACCCAAAAATAAAAATGCATAAGCATGTGGTCGAATTTTCCGGGACAATAAGACAGTATGACGGAAGTGATGTTCAATTACCGTATGTTATTGGTTTCACACTATTAAATGGTGGTCGCACCTTAAAGTGGAAGCAATCAATACTATTTTTTTTTCATTTTTTTAAAGAATTAAATTGAAAAATGAAGATTAGACACAAAACCAAAAATACACTTAGTTTCACATCGTGTTATGTAACGAGACCTTTCCATGTAAGTTTAACATAATGATGATTTGAAAAATAATTAAAATTTTAAACTCTTGAAGCATACATGTTGAAAAAGAAAATAAAAATATATAATTTGTGCTTTATTTGTCAACAATTTAATTTTTTTTTCCTATTATTCACAAAGTTTATTTGATTAAGTTGTGTGACATGAATTAAGAAGTGATGGAAGTAGTTCTGTGCTCGAAGTGGCTTAAAGGAGGGGGATGAAATCTTTCTCGAATTTGAGGATGAAAAGGTTGATATAGCTAATGTTAGGAAAGTAGTTGCTTAGTTTATGTGAAAATTTGTGAACAAGTACTTTTTGTGGTGTCCATCTGCATTTGCACACCTTCACTTTTTGGAGTATTATGTGTATGATCGAAAGAATCATTAGTTGCAATTACTGCCTTTTGTACTTAGTTTGCAAGACACGGCTGGTTATTTGTATGCAAATTTGGTTGTGAAATACTAAGTTGGACAGATCATTTACTTTGGATTTTGTTAGCAGCTTATATGTTTCATGATTTTTTGTTGGTGGGATTGCTATCAGCTGCTGTGCATGTAAACTCATGGCGCACTTAAACGTTGTATGAATCTTAAAATGTTCAAATGTTAAGTGCTTCAAATATCTAATCAAATACTGTTGTTTGAAATGTATAGTATGTGTAAATTTTTTTTTCTAATATAATAAGTAAAATTATAAAACTGATAAATATATGTTTGTATGTTCCCTACGTTGCACGGGTAATAAAACTAGTGAATTATAAATATGTAGATTTAAGGTTAAAATATAATTTTGATTCCTTATTTGAATTCTCGGTTTTAGTTTGGTCTTTTAAGTTTAAAAAAGTTTTACTTTGGTCCTTTAAAGTGTCTTGTTAAATCAAAATAGTCTTTTTGTTAGTTTTTTGTATTAACGGTGTTAATTTTGGCTGACGTGATATCCTCTCAGTTTGTCACATGTTACCAAATTAACCAAATTAGTGTAGTAAATTGACGAAAAAACTAACTTGGTTTAAAAAGACATTTTGAGAGACCAAACTGAAACTTTTTAAACTTAAATGACCAAATTAAAATAAAAATTTGAGATGAGGAACCGAAATTATATTTTATCCTAGATTTAATCCTTTTAATGTGTTCTGTTATAGTTTTCTATTTGCTTTTCCCTTCTTTCTCTCTCCTTTGTAAGACTCACTATAAGTCTCTTTACCGAAATGAAATGGATTAAGTAATAAAAGTAAGTTTGCAACATCTACAACTTTGTTTTGGTTGAAATAAAATAACTAAAAATGAAAAAAGAAAAAAGAAGAGAATAAGCAAGAGAGAAATTTAGAGCGATGTGGTCCATTATTTTTTGTTTTCTCCTCTCATGTGGAGGAAAAAGAGAGAAAAATAGCACAAATTTTTGTATCTTTTCTAGTATGTACTTACTTTTATTCATATCTCATTTTTGTTAATAGGGTATAAAGGTTTATTAATTCACTTCCTATTGAAAAAAAAATGACAAAATGTTTTTCTTGTTCTTTTTTTTTATGCCAAACAATTCTCAAAAGTTAATATCATTTAGCATTTTTTATTCATATTCTTTTTTATTTTCATTTTTTAAACCAAACAATTGGTATTCTAAGTAATTATGTCATGTTAGATTGCTATATTTTTCTTAGGTACCTTTATTAGAGGTAAGTATACATGGCAACCCAATTTATTTTGACATATTCCACAATGAAAAGAGACATCATTTTATAAGCTCATGTCTACTCTGCATAGCTTATTGTTAAATAGGTTAACTTGTAGATCAAAGATAAAATGTAAGAAGTTGAAAATATAAATTAATTAAAAACAAGAAATTAACTAAGAATCTAAAAAAATTAAACAATTGTGATTTTTTATTTCTCTTTTGTGGATTATTATTTGTTTACAATTGTTTACTTTTATAATATCATATATATACTAATAAAATACAAAAAGAATAATCAATAAAAAAATAAAGGTATGCAAAGTTGACCTGCTAATCAATAAACCAAACTTGTTAAACTCACGGGTTAGGCGGATTGAGTTGAAAAAGACTCACATTTAAATGGGCACGCATTATGGGACCTATACATTTGTACAAAAAAATGTTTTTAAAATCATAAATTTACACTGGTGCTTAGAAAATAGATATAGTATGTGAGGCAGTGACATTTTTTGTAATATTAGGATGAAAATTCTACACCGGTTGCTTTTAAACCGATCTAGAAAACACTTTCTAAATTGATTATACTAAGAATCGATGTAGAAAGCACTTTATAGATTAGTTTTTATTAGTCTATCTAGAATGTGGGCTCCCTTTGCTACTTTTGAAATTTTCGACGAGGCTTTCTTGATCAATTGTACAAAGAATCTATCTAGAAAATACTTTATAGATTAGTTCTTCATACAATTGATCTAGAATGTTGACATCCTTTCCAATTTTGAAATTCTTGACAAGACTTTCTTGATTGGTTATACAAAGAATTAATCTAGAAAACACTTTCTAGATCGGTTCTTCATACAACTAATCTAGAATGTTGACATTCTTTCCAACTTATGAAATTCTAAACAAGATTTTTTAGATCAATTGTACTAAGGACCGATCTAGAAAGTGTTTTTTAGATCAATTCTTAGTACAACTGATCTAGAAAATCCATTATAAGTTTTCTGATTTCAATAACGTGCTCATATTTTCATTCTCGCTCCAATTTTCAAACCCTCATTCTTTGGTTTGACAAATCCAATATGTCTAAAGGAAAGTATTTTCAAACCGGCATACATCTTGGCGACATTGATTGTATGATTTCAATCTTTGTTTTCTTTGTATACATATTTTTGTTTTCATTTTTTAAATGTTCTTTGTTATTAGTGTGTTTTTCAAACCATAGCCTAATGAGATGCTCTTTATACATGCATATCCTTTGCTTCTTCATGAGGTGATGTTCTCTCTCTAATTATTACTTTGTTTTCAAACTCTATTATGCTTCTTTATTTCAAGCCCTAACCTTTTATCTCTTTCTATTATAGATGGTGTGTGTGTGCTTTGGTCGAAGGCTTGACTAATGTGTTTGAAGGTTCAAAATAGTGTGTTCAAGAGCTCTAATTAGTGGCATATGTTAAGAGAATTGAGAAAAGAAGAGAGAATTGAGAACAATGGTGGTTAGGGTTTCAATTACATCAACCAACTCAATGATAAGAAAGTAAAGGGTAAATATATACAAACAAAGCAATAAAGCTAAACCACTATTAAGTAAAAGTGAATAATTTAATACATAAAAGAACATAAATGTTATATTATCTAACGCCCCTCTCAAACTCACAAGGTATCAATAGAAATCAAGAGTTTTCTAGTCAAGAAACAAAAGTGTTAAATGGAATGTGATTTGGTAAACAAGTCAACAATTTGCATGGAAGAAGAGGTATTGGGTATGGTGATGGTGTTGTGTTGAAACTGATATCTAGTGAAATGGTAATCAATATAAATGTGCTTGGTGCATTCATGGAAGATTGAGTTGTGGATAATTTGTATTGCACTTATGTTATTAAAGTACATCGGAGTTGGGGCAAAAAGAAATAAGATGCCTATATCAGTAAGTAACCAATGCAACCAAACTATTTCTACAGTGGTGGATGTCACGACATGACATAATACTCAGCTTTAGTAGGAAAGTGAAAGATAATGACTTACTTCTTACTCCTCTAAGAAATGAGAGAATCTTTTAGAAAAACGCAAAAGCTTGTGATAGACTTATGATTAATGGGATCACCACTCCAATCAACATCTAAGTAGGCATGCAATCCAAGGAGTAAGATGTAAGAAAAAGAAGACTCTGAAATTGAGCGTCTTAAAGATATTGAAGAACCAAAGAACAATTTCCCAACGAATTGAACTAGGAGAAACAACTAACTAACTAACAATATGCATTGCATGAGCAATATCAGGTTTAATGATGGTAAGATACACCAAACTACCAACAAGTGCACGATACAAAGTGGGATCCAACAAAGGAATGCCATCAAAAGAGGCATATCGGGCATTAAGCTCAAAAGGAGTATATGTTATTCGAGTATTAGCAAGACAAGCTTGTTCAAGAATGGTGGTGATGTACTTAGATTGGGAAAGAGGATAAATGTTAATTAATTTTACCCAATAGATATGATAAAATATGCAATTAATTTCAGTAGGTCTACTAGTTGAACAAGTAATAATTTGGTAAGTACGAATCTCACAAAGACTATTGTAATGTTCAATATTCACAATTCACAATTAACTATTATTTGGACTAATAAGGTAATGTGATGAATTCAAACAAAAATAACATAGCATAAAAGATGAATTAAAATCTAAAACACTACTATTATGATTTTCAATTTTATTGATATAAGATGGATATGATAATGGTTAAGGTTTTGAATCCCTTTATGGTTATCCTTTTGTAATTTCACCTAATCCAATACAAGTTAATCTACAAACATTGAAGTTCATATTTATTAAGATAGATTAAGTCTAATTCCTTAGTGTGAAACCCTATTAAATTAACTTTAATGTCTAATTCCTTAGAGACTCTTTCTTTCATTTAAGATACAATATGTAAGTAAGTTACCAAAACTTTTTTTGTAGATGGCAAAGAGTCAATAGAAATAGAATAGGAATCCCTAGAGAAGAGAGTTCTCAAAAGGAGAAAGGGAATTAACTTGTTTTGGAATTCTCAACTACAAAAAATCACATCCTATTTTAGTGATAATCAAAGCTACTTTTGAACCTTTCTTAAGCTTAGAGCAGAGTAGTTGGAAGTACAATAGAAGAATGAGTTTAGCGACTAGAATGCATAAATAGCAAAGGTGGAGATGGTACTTTAATAGTAAAAGGAGGATCATATGCTTTTTTTTTTTTTTTTGGATAAGCAAAGAATTCATTTATAATAAAAATGCTTGATTTGAGCATAACCGGTGCCCAAACGAAGACTCAATACATGTTGAGGATCATATGCTCTTAACATGCAATTTGAAATCATATAATTACCTCGGGGTTGCCTCGAATCCACTAATAAAACAGGTAATGTCGGCAAATCTTCTGATTATCGAGTTTTAATTCGATAAGTACCAACAAGCCGAAAAGGACAAAAAAAGGCCTTGCATACTCGAGAAGTCAATAACAACCACTCTTACTAATGATATTCTTTACTTTCCTTGTTAAGGTCCCGCGGTAACTTCAAAAAACCTATAAGTAGGCTCGTTATTGGGAGCTATACGTGCTATTTGCCTTTATACAGCTTCACTATTGTTCCTATGAAGTGGTGGGCCTTCTAGAAGCTTCACCAAAAGCAAGCAATCCTTCGCTCAAGCATTAAGTTTAGAAATCCACAGGCATATGTCAAGTTCTGTTCCTAGACTCGTTTCAAAACATGACAATCAATTTTAGTTCTAGTTACATTCACAATATTCCTCATTATGATCAACATAACTTCCAATTATTTCGCCAATGACCATTTAATAAAAAAACATTAAGAGAAGAAATGATCACTCAATCTTATGCATAAACTTGCATTGAATATAAAAGGATTCAAATGCAGGATTCTTATAAAGTTCATTTATCCTTAACCAAAAGAAATTTAGCAAAACATAATGAAAAATAGAGTAAGAAGAAAAAGAAGATGATGATGATGACTGCATTGAGTCTTCAATGTCCTTTCTCAAGGATTGAATCTTCAATGGTAATGGAGTTTTTAGGTTTTTTTTTTAGAGAGAATGGAGGCTAAGAATGAAGGGGTGGCGATTCTTTATTAATGGACCTCATACTTGGCTTATATATAGTACCCTAAAATGCATTCCCTACACATCACATGTCTGATACAACGCAACTAATTTTCCTAGCCAGTGTTAGGCACTGGGATCAACGTTGACAACACTTAGTTCTACACTATCTAGCTCTAATCTTGCGTTTCCAACATAGATTGAAAGTGTAACTTCAGGGGTATTAGTGTTAATTCTATCATTTTTTTCTTCTTGGAGCATTTTCAACACTAAATAGGATAGATGCTACGGTATTGTCAATATTTTACCCAAAATTTCTTCCTTCATTCCAATGTTAGGCATTATAGTTTGAGAGATCAAGGTGGATATCTTCCTTTGTTGCGTGGAACACTACTCTTAGCGTTTGCAATGCTGGGGCCAAATTTATTGGTTTTGCCATTTTCTTTGTAAAAATCAAAGAAACATAATTAAAATTCGATATTCACAAAATTTAAGATGCAAAACAAAGTCTATACAAATTCCTATCTATTTTTCTACGGTTTCAATCTTTATTTGACTTTTTCTCATGCTTTTCCTATAAAAATCATGTGCATAAATTTATCAAATATAAATTTATCACAAATTCAAATTTAGGATTTTGTTTGTCTGCAAGAAAATTAGAAAAAACAAAAAGGAAAGGTATATAAGTTAAAAGGGGGCACGAAAAGCAATCTCTAAAGATGAATATATAAGGCAATTTGGTTTGGTTTTAGCTCCAGTTCACAATCAAAACATACTTTATTTTCTTGGCTCGTGTCTGCTTTGCATAGTCTGGGATTAAATGAGTTGGTCCACAAATCAAAGATAAAAAACAAAAAATTAAATATATAAAATTAATTAAATTTCATAAAAATATTCTCTTTTATGACTTGTTACTTGTTAACAATTAATTAAATTCCATAATATGATAATTATACTAATAAAACATAAAATAAATCATTATATATATATATATATATATAAGGTCAGGATCCGTTGACACCAGGTGTCAAAGTTAGTCAAATTATACCTTTAATAACTTTTTGTAAAATGTAAATTTAATCAATTCAACCGTTGATTTGTGTGATATTATCTTTATGATCATGTATATCAAATTTCATATCATTTGAACCTTTTAGATATGTTATCTATAACTGAATATTTACATATGTTTTAATATCATATTGTACGTTAAAATAAATTGATGTGATTAACTATTAAATAATTTTAAAATTATATGAAATTTTGTATAATTGATTTAATTAATAAGAATCTCAAATTCAATGGTTAGATTGGTTAAATTTACGTTTTACAAAAAAATTATTAAAGGTGTAATTTGACTAACTTGGATACTTAGTGTCAACGAATCCTGACTCATATATATATATATATATATATATATATATATATATATATATATAAAGATCCGTGGGGCAGCCTGTTAATCAACAGAGCAAATTTATTAAACTCACATGTTAAGTGAAATTGATTTGAAAATGTTCTACGTCTAAATCGACCACATATTTTAAAGCTTGAAACCTGCATTGTTGGTTAAACAGATTGTTCGTGGCCCACGGCCCATATTACCTAAATATTTGTTTCTTTACTGATTAAAAAAAGAATCAAAGTTTACAGAGGAATGCTTATAAAGAGGAAACTTTAGTTTCATAAATAAAGATTAATCCCGCTCTAAAAGTGCAAAGAAATCTTTATGTTAAAAAGCTTCAAATTATGTCTCTAGTTGTGTGTTAAAATGCAAGTTTAATTAAATATAACATGTTCTTATCAAAGAGAACTGACATGTATGAATTCGTAGAGAGACAGAGAGACCTTGGGTTTATCAATGTACCATGTTGCCTTACCTTGGGTTCATCAATGTAACATGTGTCCATGTTAGATTTACTCTACTGTCATCCCATATTTATTTGCAACTTTCAGATCGCATCCACCAAAAGTAATTCATATTTAATTTGGTTGGTCTTCATGAAAGCTATATATGTATGCATTTGCACCGAGCAAAAAGGCATGTACAGCTAGAATTTATATACAATTCATCTTTTCATTGTGCGTTTATTATTTTTGGGTATAGATTGAGTGTTAATATTAAAAACAGTAGCAAAATATTTGTATTTAATTTACTAAACAGTACTCTAACTGCTTGGATTAAGCGAATGAGAGGTAATATATGATCAAGTTAATTAACTTTTTATTTATGTGTCATTGCAACGCGGCCAGTGCTTATGTGAAAAACCAAATAGATATATATTTGTAGAGAGAGACTAGAGAGAGATGTTAAAGGAATCGTGCATGCTACTGGATCCACATTAATATTGTTAAACTCAGGTTGGGTCTAGTTTGGAAGAATAATTTATTGATAAGAAACTACCAGCCAGAATGGTCCATCCTTCCCATAATACCGAACTTTGTGAAATGTGATAGCTAAGTTTTTGTCCCCGTGAGTGGGGCTTTGTTCACTTAACTACAAAACTTAATTATGTAACTCTTCCCCCTCTGCGCAAACGTACTGCGCTCTGGTCAAGCTATGTTATGTTGCTATCTTTCTTCGTCTCTTTCCCAGTTCTTGGAGGGATATTACTGCCAAGGGATAGCAAAAACGAAATTATCAACATCCACATGCATTTTGTTCCCAGCCCGGAAGCAATGCAAAGAAAACGATAAATTCAAAGTATGCCTTTTTATTTCAATTTATTTTCAACACAGCTAGGATGGTTGGGTACCCATTGATGTTATATGATAAGCTTTTTCTGCAGTTAATGACAATAAAGGCTATCTGCAATATTTAACGTGCTCTTACTTTTCTTTGTTCTTTTTCAAATAACAGCTGGAAACTAAGTAAGTCCAAAATGGAGGCATATATATGTGTGGAAAAAATATTAAATAGTTTTACATTCAACTGCCTCTAACATAATAGTGTGTTTGGATGTACATCTTCAACTCAAGTCTTACTATTTTTTTCACTTCAAATTTGAAAAAATACGTAAATATGGATCCTATCCCCCATATATATTACACTACACAGACACATTGTAGTGTAAGTAAGCTACATGACTACGAAAAATTACATGAACTTTATTATTTACTTAGTTTTATTGTACATACTATATATACTATTTTTAATAACTCAAGGTCCCCCAAAGGCCCAAACACCTAAAGTAGTAATGATATTAATTAACTCATAATATATCTCTAGTTGTTCACAAATCTCTCTCACTTAGGATCATTTCCGCTTAAGCCACCAACGAATGTAGATAGTTAATCAACGGGACAATCCGTTGATGTCGTCGCATTTTGGACTATTAAGAATTTGAGCGAAAGTGAAGACTAAGACAAGCAGCTGATGGCTATGAAGAAACTTATGGAAAGCAAAAATAGCTTGAAGGAGCAGAGAAGGGGACACTTAAGTTATATTATATGTCACGCGCGCGTTTTTTTCTGATCCCTTTTGTATTAATGTATTATGATAAATAGCTTAGCATTATTGTCGTATAGTGTGTGTTTTTATAGGTGCTTTTTTCCCAACGCTTTTCTTTGATCAAATTATATCGTTTTTAGTCCTTAATCTAGTCGTTAAAAAATTGCGGCTAAAGGTTACTTAACTCTTTTTTTTTTGTATTGACCATAAGTATATCCTCCACTAGAGGTAATCTTATTCGAGTTGGATAAGATTATTATGAGAGAAAAGCTCTCTCTCCAAGTATTTAATGTAGTTAGAACTCAAACTTGAGACTATTAATTAAGTTGAAACAATTCCGTGTTAATTGATTCATATGTTCGGTATTAAAGGTTTCTTCACTCTTTGAACCTGTGTAAAGTGTAAACATATTTGTTTACATTAGATTTAGTCAATAATTTTATTTTTTATTTTTGGATTTTTAGTCAATAAGTTTTACTTCTTTAACTTGCTAACAAATTTCTGCTCGATAATAAGATGAAGAACGCTTATTTACAAGTCAATGTATAATAAGTCCACATAGTACGTTTTTTATTCAATACTCAACAAGAATAATTAAAATCCTTAATGTTGGTCACCTGCCAAGATCTAGATATGTATGGACACATATGTGCAATGTATATAAATTAACATTTTTAAATGGATCTCCGTATCTCGATGGACTAATCTTTGCTCTCGACTAAAAAATACCTTAGGCAACCAAAAAAAAAAAAAAACATGTTTCCATTGGCCGATGGAATGTTGTAATTTGTAAGCAGAGATCTGCCAGTAACCTAGCTGAAAAAGTTTTGGATATAAATTATTAATGATATATACTTTTAGTTTCCTTACTTTAATTTGTGTATGATTTTGATCTCTCGATCTTATTCTAATTGTACACATTAAGGTCTAATTTTTAGTGCTAATTATAACAAGGACTAATTATTCTAATTGTCCTATTCTTTATTTCAAATTTTGATCCCTTGTCAGTGATAGCCGATTCATATGTTAAAAAAGAGTTAAATTACTAATTATTCGCTTTAACTTTAGCTATATAACCAAGTTTCATACATTTTTGTTTCTCAATACCAGGAAGTATTTAACAAAAATGATATGATGTCATATTTGATGTTAACGAGTGAAAAAGGGAATGATAGAAATTATGATTTATCGCAACATACTTATAATTCAAGCAGGTAATAGTTTAGTTAAATTAAAATTTCAAGGAGAGTTGAAGAGAGTGATTTACAACTTTTACATTATAAACAAACAGAAATTAAAAACACAATTCGTTCTTGTTCAGGCATAATATACATATCATTATTGTAGCTAATTTTAACTATTGAAGCCATCCAGTAGGGAAGCAACCATCACACTCAAGTAGGTCATATCATATGCCTGATATGAAGTGATCGTGCACAGCATAGAGGTGATATGGCAGTATCCATAGTGAACTTGAGAAGATTTACGTACGCTATGAAAAGGAAAGGCTGGCGCAATACTCTTGGGACATATATATATGGGACTCAGGACATGTCTGTAAGTCACCCTTATAAAAGGAAATGTTAGGTACGGATCTATGGGGCACTTGCCAACCTTACCTGCCTGGCCCGTGCAATATTGCCTACCATTCCCTTGATTGAGCGAAATTACGCTTTTTCGGCCCATTAATTTGAGATTTTTTCTTGAATTATCCCATGCTATTCTAATGTTTAGAAAATTAAATAATTAATATTCTTTTATTGGTGGCAGAGTATATTAATTGATCCCAAGGAGCGATTAAGCAAGAGAATTGAATATTTACATTCATAGCTATTAGCTAATCATCTACATAGCTATCTAGTTGATGATGAGGCAGAGGAGCACACCTATAACTTATGAGCAATAAATGGAAAAAAATTCATGATACACAGAAGGAAAATTATGTGAAGTGGCTACATATATGCCACTCTTTTAATTTTTTTTATTTCAATACGTACGTGGTACGTCGTGCAATAAAAGAATTCTTCTCTTTTATTGGAATTAATTATTTTATAGTAATAGAAGCATACTTGGATTTCGAGCAGATATTCAAGTATTCATAATCCTGCAGAAAAAGAGGATCGTAAGCCCAAAACAAACAACCCAATTTGGAATTACTCTCCTGATGAAAGCTGCACCATGTAAATCTGTCACATTGCAGAAAATACACATTAATTTACCCTCATTGTCTGGTCAATGACACTGGTTTGTACGATTTCAGAAAAATAAAAAAACAACAGATATTGATATGATATACTATTGATTCACCAAATTATGAGAGATTGAGAGGGTGCCAAAAAGCATGCACTAATCAATCACTTTAATTTGTATCACTTTCTAGATTATATACGTACGTACAATCCTCAAAAGCATGCTGTAGTTAATCACTTTAATTTGTACCAATTTCTAGATTTATATTTATACGGTCCTTGTATACAAGTTCCAACTGATTTTATACGCCCAAGGCTACATTGATGACAATAGTAACGTCACCAACCCATTGCACAAAAATAAATTAACAATGAAGAGAATTAATATAAAAGAAATAATAGAGGCTAGAGATTGTAGCATGGAGGTTGGTGAATGAGCCATGTAGAATTGAAGGTGGAAAGAGCTGTCATGCAGGGGGTAAAATGACCCCGAAAACTCAATGATGTGTACGTATTTTGTTTTTGGGCCGCGAGGGAGAAGGGGGATGATTGTGGTGGGTTGCCTTATAAATTTTCTGACACACAAAGGGGTTATACCCCACAGCCACTAACTCCCATACCATTTCTTCCAACAAAAGTGCCTGTTCATCTTACCTTGTATTTCACAGGGCACTCAGAGGGTATAGGAGTTTGCTATTCCCAAATCCCAACGCTTTGACTGTCCCTATCCCCTCTCTTCCTATTCAAATTTGCCACTCCCAAAACCCACCGGGCAGTGTGCTCACATGCCTAATTTACAACCACCATCACTTCCCCCCCCCCAAATAAAAACCATTCCTTCGGCCTTTTTAGGTCCAATTCCAACATCCGGGCCTTCACATTTTAACGTGTTTGCATGTTTTGTAGCACCACAAAACAACAACTTTGTGACAACAGCATCATTTCCAAACGCTTAGGGCTTGTAGAACACAGATAAGAGAAACCCCTCCCTAAGTCCCCATACCATATGATTTAGTTATGATTCATGGACCCGTATCAGCATGATTGTTTGTGTTGGGTACAACTCTTTTTCCGCCCAAGTGTTAACTTTCATCCAATGAAAATATTTAGTTTGTTTTCTTTTTATTTTGAGTTGATATGTCATAAAAAGTCACCACCCTATTCTTATTTAACTTTCTACTTAATTTTTTTGGTTTTGTAAAGAAATGTTGAATATAATAACATCTTGTTTTTGACATTTTTTCACAAAATCATTAACATAATAAACAAAATAAAAATAATATAATATCTTTGTAATTACTAGTGAAATAAATCGATAAAAATAAAAATAAAAAAAAGCCTAACACGCCAATAAGTTCAATGGATTGGGATGTGAACTAACCTATCTTTCTCCCCACTTTTTTTTTTCCACTTCAAATAGATTTACACTAACCTTAGAATATTAACTCTTTAACCACCGTAGTTTGAACTTCGAAGCTTAGACATTCTTAAAGTTAACTTCGCCCTTATCTAAGGATGTGTTGTATGCGAATATGTTATGCGGCTACGTGTGCTTAATTTAAATTCTTGATGAAAAATCAATAATCAAATTACATGCATATCCATAATGTTGAAATAATTAACAACCATTATATGTACATTCACAAATGGTTACAACGCCAACGCAAGTCCTCCCTACAGACATCGACAACGCATGTTCCACTCCTTACGTCAATGCCTCTTCTAGTCTTGGCTGCGAACCCATCAAAAGAACTCTAATTCCTTGTTTGGGTCATTCATTTTCCTTTTGCCACATGGGATGTTCACAATCTTCAGGGGCAGAGCACTCGGAGGCTCCAAAAGCCACCAAAACGCCATGCCCATGCACCCAACTAACGACTCTCTCTCCCTTTCAACGACTCAGCTTTTGTAACTTGAAGGGGGGGGGGTGCTCTAGTTGCAATTATTTTGGTCGAATATGCATTGGACAAACCAAGAGAAAAACACAAAGAAGGCCCAGAGCATGAGCTAAAAGCCTAAGAACAGAAGGCGTATAGTGCTCAATGTATTCTGATACCAGTTTTGCGGATCCACCTGTTCTGATCTAAACTAGGGCTAAGATTACTTGAAGTTTTGTATCTGGTCGAAAACTTTGGAAGAGAGCCTAATAACTATTCAAATAGGTCGACCATTTATCTGGACCATGACTTATGTAAAAAAGGACACCTATTCTATGAAAGCTTGGTTGTTATGTTCTCACAATGAGAGCTATATTTTGAGTAACCGCATTCCTTGACAAAAATAAATAAATAAATGAAGAAAACTGACTTCAAAAAGAAAAAACATACCACACGTTTTGGAATTCAGGGTGAAAATAGACTAAGTCAAGTCAAGCTTTGATAGACCTGAGCCTGATCTTTATTAAAAAATTAAAACTTGAGTCCGACTTATTTATTTGTCATAAGTTTTTTTTTGGTATTTGTTAAACACACCTCCCTTTTTTAACTTATGCACCTCCCATTCCCTTTTTATGCATTATTTTTTCCAAAACTATCCTTTTCCTCCTAAAACTAAATTTGGGTTCTGAAGTTCATTCTTTTTCTGTACAGTTTGATCATATTCAATTCCAGCAAAGATGTGACAACAAGGCGAATCATCAGACCGTGAGTCAACTTTCTACACCATTGTTGAGTTAGTTTTAGGAACCACAATTCTTTTCTTTGCTCAGGATATTGAGAGCTTATTACAACCCATCGTAGCAAGTGCTCTGATCTGGTCTCTGATGTATTTTGCTTCACTCTTTCTGTAGCAAGCATTCTTGAGCGATGAGTCCACCTCCGTGATGCGTTCTACTCTAACTGCATTTTGATATGGTCTCTAACAATTCCACGCCTCCTGTCTGACATGTTCTTTGTTTGTACAAAGCCCAGTAATGGCTTGCCTATGAGTTGCGCCTAGTCGAATAGTTTCATCATCGTTTCGGTCATTTGCTGTGGAGTGGCACAAGATAACGATTCAAAGCCTTGTCTTTCATTTCCCTCCTTCCATTTTCCACTCTTTAATTATAGCCAAACCACAATTTGCTTCATTGAAAAGAAAACACTTACACAATTTTTGTACCAAAATTTTCTATGCTTCTAAGGTATAGACTTTACTTCGAACAAACCAATTCTTGTATTGTTGGGTGGTTTTGTAGAACCCTGTTATTTCTAAGTGTTTGAACTTTTGGATTCACTTCTTACTGCTACCAAGGTCTTTTTGGAGCATTCTTAATATGTGCAGATCCTTTAGCGGGTTCATCCCATTAGTACACCTAAACACAAAAGATTATCACCAATGCAAGTATGGTCGTCCCTAAGAGTAAGTGGGGAGCCTTTTATAGAGGTTTGGCTCCAAGTCTGCTTCACTGCAAATCAGAAATAAAGCATGAGAAAATAAAGAATACCTACATTGTCTTGCTAGATTACTAGATCAAATGCATAAAAATAAAAAACTAGAAGGTATAAAATAAAGTAATACACTCTACAACATTAACTACAAAACACCTATCAATTTTCCATTTCCACATTCGTTTCAAACCTATCAAAAGAAAATCAAAATTGAAAAGAAAATGTTTGACTTATAAGGGAAAATATTTTCTAACAGCAAACACGTAAGACAATCAACAAACATGGGAATTAACCCAAAAAGTAAAAAAAAAATTAGCCTAAAATATCGTAATAGTCACAACAACAATAATATAAAAACAAACTTAAAGAAAAATATAAGCTTCTGATAGGAAACATAACAGCAACAAGTACAGTATTATTGTAGCATACTAGCACCTATTAATAACAATACTTTCTGGATGGCTAGTTTTTTAACCTTTGTCTTAAGTAGCATACTAGCACCTATTGGTGATCCATTGATTGGTCTAGCCGTCCAAGTAATTTGGGCGTTTTGGCTTTTTCATCGGTCTACAATGTGAGCCAAGTTTGAGATTATGTTTCTGGTTATATAGAGTGCATGAAGCCATATTCAGCTGTAATAAGATGGGTTAACAAGATGCCTTGATCACTTTCTAAGTTTAACCATTTGAAAATGTAGAGGAAAAGATCGAGACACACAATTTTTGCTTACTAGCACCTTTTTCTGAGACATAACGCCTGTGGTACAAGCTCGTCGACCCTCATAAATTGCACACAACATCACTACAGTGTATAGTAGTGGACTCGTGCTCGACATCCCACTCCGACACGCTTCAGCAACTAGTCTATGCGCAAAGCTCTTTACGCTAGCACTCAAGCTAATTAGGATCGGATCTTCCACAGCAATACGGTGTAAGCTCAACATGCCGCACACCCAAAGCATCCCCACATGCAAGCTCCTTGCCTTAAGTAACCTTATGCACACCCAGAGCAACTACATGTGAAGTCTGATAAAACAGTTTTGCTTTTGGAGTTTACTTTCTGAAACATGTTAAAAGCATTCGATTAACAAAAATACCTTCCAGAAATTAGTTTTCGGAAAAGGGTATTTTTGAGAGAAAAAAAAACCAAAAAGGAAGAGAGGGGTACACTTAACAATTTAGAGGGATACATTTAACAATTGCCTTTTTTTTAAGGTTTGGACTTGGCTTGTATAAAAGTCTAACTGGCTTATAAACCTGTTTAAAAGCTTATTTTTTTATAATTTATAAAAAAGTTGGTAGGCCTATTGGACTAAGTAAACTTGTTGGCCTAAAAAGGCTTGTTGATTTAAAAATATCTATTAATAATTACACATTGTTTTTATATTATTATATGTAATATATGTATTATATATAATATATAATTATGTATATAATATAACATAATATATAATATAATAATATTTTATTATAAATATATATAAATAAGTCAGCCTATTAGGTGTAATAGACTTTTCTTAAGGCTTAAGACTTGACTTTTTTTACCTAAATAGACCTTTTAAAAAGCTTAAATCTAGCCTTTTTAATAAACGAGCTAGGCCAGGCCATAAGCTCCTAGCGATTTGACCTATTTCCACCCTTATCTAAAATGCGTCATCCACTAATGCAGAATCTTAGCATCTGCCTCTTAATTATGAGCTTCTTGCATTCTCTTGGTGCGTGTTTATCTTTAGCAAGATTGCTCGGACAATAGATCAATAGATGAAAGTTATTATCACGTCAATTATCAGGTTCCTTTTAAGTTTCTTTAAAGTTAATAGTGTATAAATTGAGAAGTATGTATAATTAAGAGTAATTCTAAATCTTTCTATTAATCTTTTTACTTTTTTGTATGGAAAGTATTGAAAATATTTTTTTTATGTTTTTAAGATATTAAATATATTTACTTTTCTATTTAATAATTTCTTTATAAAATATTATGATTTAGGAAGATTTGTCCAAAAATATAACATTATTCTATAATAATATTTTTGTTTTTAATAATATTATTATTTGATTTGTTATGATATTTTTATCCTATTTATTATTTTATGTGTAAAATAATTATAAACTAATCAAAAGAAAAGATATTATTCTGACCTTACTATGACTAGTTGGACCCACAGGTAAATAAAGCAAACAAATTAATTCAATATTATCAAGCCTAATTATTTGACCATAGTCATATGTCTCTCATGGCTTGAGAACCTCGCTGTATGCACCAAGACTTGTGTAGACACGAAGCATGAGATCGTGAAACGCAATTCGTTCATAATAGACATCGTAAATTAAGGGATTGACCTCAGGGCACCTCTCACACATTATCACACACAATACATTACCCTGACTCAAAGAAAGTCATATAATAAGTAAGTCTTACTGTCCTAAACAAAGAGCTAACTCTAATTTTACTTACACATCATTTCCTCCTAAAAGAGTTACGTAAATATTGAAATCCTTATAGGTTTCTCACCAAAGCTTGACTTGAAGGCAACATTCAATGATTCACGATTTCACATCTAATATTCCTTGCCTTAGACTGATGCTAAAAGGACATAATTAATAGATTAGTAATTAATATTATCTTAAATATTTTAAAACAAAAATAATATATATATATATATATATATATATATATATATATATATATATATATATATATATAAGATAATGGAAGTAGTAATAATTTTTCTCAGTGCTGAAAAAATGCAAGTGATTATTAACATAGTGAACTGAGTACGATCCTTTATAAATTTATCATACAATTTAATACATAAATCTAATAAGCATCTCTATGAATATTTATAAATATAAATTAAAAAATAACTAAGATAAAATTAATTAAATTAATAAAACATGGTAATAATTTACAAATACTTCATTGTGTCTAATTTTAGTAAGAAGAATTTAAATTAATTAAAATTTGTAAGGAAAATAGAAATTTCTTTAATAAATAATTATTTAAAGAGAAAATAACATTAGTTTAGTTTGATATAAGAACTCAAAAAGATGTGTCACACGATACACACTGACAATTAAATATGTGGGGTGTCTTCAAACTTAAGTAAAGGTCTCAAGAATGTAATTGCATTAAAAACTAGAAGAAAAAGCATGGGTATTCGTAACAATCTCACTCGACATGTGTTAGTTGAATGTTTAATGTGATGTTTTAATACCGGTGGTCCTGGACCTATTTGTATGCATATTTTTTTTCAAAAAAAAAAAAAGACTCTATATGAAAGTTATTTCATTATAAAAAAATTAATGAGAACTTGAATTTGTTATATCAAAATGAATACATTTTTCTTTTGTAACTTTTTTTCATTTTAACTTAACGGCACAAACCACACAAAATTAAAACATTTTCAAATTATAAAAAATAGAAGTAACTTTTCTTTTAAATAATAATACGGTAGGTGTTCCAATTTAACTTCGTGACATGATTTGGGAGAAGTTGTTGCGTTCTATGAATATATGTTGTTGAAATTAGACTAAACTGATTGATCAAATCGGTCTATTTAGAAACTAAGTGTGTGTTTGGATATGCATATGTGAAATTGATTTTAAATAAACGTAATTTTATAGAATTGATTTTTATTAAACGTGAGTTTAAATTAATGTGGTTTTTGTTTGAATAACATATATTAAGAAATTGAATTTCATATAAAATGTTGTTTGAAAACTTGCAATCAGAATTGATTTTGGGTGTTTAATTACTAAAATGAGTTTTAATGTCCATACATAATTTTTTATGTAAATTTCGTTTGTATTGCAATTCATTATTTTCATATATATATATATATATATATATATATATATACGTATTAATAATTTAACAATAAAAATAATTTTTTTCATAATATATTAACTTTTGAAATAAAATGTATCACTTGATAAAAATTTACAAATTTATTTTATTTTTAATTAAAAATAAAAACTAATGAAAATGATATCAATTACCAACAAAGTCCAGCACAATTAGTAAATAACTAGATTCTTTAAGCATGTTGTTAAAGGTTCAATTCCTGACCATGTGTATAGAGAAGACTTTGTTGGAAGGAGCAATATTCACTTCGGTGATCTCTACGCCTCGAAATAATCAGTCTCTTGCTACCTGATTCATAATAATATAATAATAATAATAATAATAGTAATAATAATAATAATAAAATGTGTTGATTTAAAGGAGCACTCTTGTGTGGAAAAAAAGGGAGATAAGTAGTAACTAAAATCAATAACCTATGCTTTGCTCTTCACTAGCAACATTCCCTTCACTATGCAGTAGCAATCAATGGCACTATTGCTCACTATTGCTTTTTGTTGGGGAAACAAACCCTTTTCACATACAAAACCACAAATATAAATAATGGAAGAACACACACTTTAACATGGTTCGACACCTCTTGTTACATCAAAAACATCTCAATACTCATGCATTCACTCAAATAACATTGCATCCCATTACATGTTTTTTGGACAAACTTGTAAAACTCTCCCTTCACATGACCTCCCTCTCACTTAGGGTGATGACTCCCTCTCCAGGTCGGATGGTTCTTCTCATCTTAAGAACATTTATTTATAGACCTAGCATCTTAACATTAAAAGAGAAACAAATTCGTAAAACAAACATAATATCTTTAAATCTAAACAATATCCTATAGATTTTTAAATTATAAATTTGAATTGTCACTAGTGCGAAATATGGTTCAACAATGGGATTTTACATCGGTTCTTTACCATTGATGTAAATACAAGCGTGGTGGCATTTTTGTAATTTTTCAATCTTTTTTACACCAGCTGTAATAATAACCGATGTAAAATATACTTTCTACATTAGTTAAAATTTTATCCGATGTAGAATGTACATTTTACATTGGTTATTATTACAACTAGTGTAAATATATCTATTAAAAAGGGAGAATCCTATTCAGCATTGAAACAAACCCACCCAACCCTAAAATTGTGAAAATGGAGTCCCGTCTCGAAGCCTCTCCTCCCCGTCTACTCCCCGGCTCCACCATCTGCACTACCGCCAACCTCGTCTACGTTGAGGACCCCTCTGACACTGCCACCCAAAAGCTCAAATGTGCCCTCCTAAACGTCATCATTTTTGTCATCCTCATTGCGTTGGTCATGTTCCTCCTAGTTCCTCAGCCACTACACTGCGCTTCTCCACCCTTTCCACCAATGGAAGAAGAACCCTCGCTCTCTACAACCTTCTCCCTTGATCTAGGGTTTCCATGAGATTCTTCGTCGGATCTCAACCTTCCATCTACGACTCTCTGTTCGCTGATTACAAGGCCTCTATTTCCTTCCTCTACCCTAGTCAGGTACACAAATTCGAAATGACATCGTTCCAATTTTTAAATTAAAAAAAAAAATAAACAAACACTGTAATGTTTTTATAGTGTGGTGTGATGTGATTGCAGGGTGCTCAAGCTAGTTGAAATGGGGAAAAAGCTCAGAATGTGCCTGCTTTTGCAGTTTTGTTTAACAAGGCAAATGAGATATTGGGGGTACTAACAAAAGCATTTTTATGAGGATTTTGTATTGTTGTTTATGACTCTTATGATGTGGTTTCTAGATTCAGTTTTGATCTTCTTGATATATGCATTAATGGCTTTTTAATAATGTCGTAACTTGTTTTATCTCCTTGTTCGTTTAGGAAGCTTCCAAGGTATGTGATTGTGATTGAATTTATTGTTGGATTATTAGGTGATATTATTGTTGTAGTTGAATTTAGTAATTGATTGAAGGATATTTGAATTGTATGGCTATTGAGGATTGTGATTTGTTTGCACGATTGGTGGCATAGAGTTGAGTTAGGCCTTATGTGATGTTCTTGGTTATTGATTGGATTGTCTGATAGATTTACATATGGTATATTATGATTGGTTGAATACCTATAAATAGGTGTATAGGAAAGTTCTAGAAAATAGAGGAAAATCTATCAGAATTTCTGTAAAAATTGCGATTGGATTGTCTAATTTGTTGGTTGACAAAGAATAAGGATGACACATAGAGCTTAGCTAAGCCTCGTGTGATATTCTAGTATTGTTAATTTCATTTGTATGATTGTTGAGCATTGTGATGTGTTAGCATAATTATGTAAAAACCTATCCTTACTTGCTATGCGTCCTGCAAGCAACTTGAGGTTAGTGATACATTTCAAACAAGAAAGCACTTTTCTTGTTTTTTTCCCTTTTTGTGAACACAAAATTGTTTTTTTCCTCTTTAGTAATTAACAGAGAATGCAGAGTTGCAAATCCACTTTTTGCTCTCTTATAGTTAGGATTGGAAAAACAATAGACAAAGGACAAGTACAAGCCTTTCTATTTCCAAATTATTCATTACCAAAACATCTAATTTTAGTAGAAGCACTAAATAGTTTATTAATTGACAACTTCCCCTTTCTAACAAAATTATCTTCTGTTCTGTTTTAAATTTGGAGGTAAAGCTAGGTGGTGGGTCATAAGATCCTTCACCCTTTTTTCCAGCACTACAGTCACGTCTTTATGAATTTGAGGATGTTAAGACAAAGGACGAATTTATGACCCTCATTTATTTTGATAATAACAAACAGTATCAAAAAGTCTTTTTAAATCAAACGTCTGGTAACTCGTTTTGTATTGCCTTTATTGCTATCGTCTAATCGCGCGTTATTCATCGTCTTTCCTTATCTTTATAGAATCAATAATTAACTTTATTCAGATGATGTTTTAAATGTTCTTTGCTTTACAGGTTTGTAAAAGCGCAAATAACCTCGAAAGAATAGAAGTCTACGTACCTACTCTTGAGAAACGACCGCTTTATGCATAAAAGAAGAATTATGTGTGCAGTTGTTAGTATGAAAAGCAAATATTACCACTGCTACAAGATTGAGTACGAGAAAGACTACATAAGAAGACTGCTTTATCTTCCCAGAGTGACTAGTTGATGAAAGGCATTAAATGCTACATTTAATACTCCAATGACTCTTTTTTGCCTTTGCAAAAGCTAGACGAAGGATGTCTCCTGCAATACTCACAACATACACTTTTTGGAGAATCCTATAAATAGAAGAAAAGACTTCAGTTTCATTGGTTGATAGATTTTGATAGTGCGTGAAATTGTTGAAAAATTCTCTCAATTTGTAATCTCTAAATACATTTCTTTTGTAAACGCTTCTTACACTCTATTGTATATTCATCTGATAAGACGCTAGCTTAAGCACAATCAACCATTTCTTTAAGAAATTAGTAGAAGCTTGAATAGGCTTTGATTCAAAGAATATTTAGGTTTTTTGCTTGGAGAGGCAAGTTAAAGACTAATTGGTTTGAGCCTGAAGAGGCTTGGTTAAAAGAATACTTGTAACTTGTTTAAGTTAGTGGAACTTGGTTGTTGCCAAGAATTGGATGTAGTCTCTAGGGGAGACAAACCAGTATAAACTTTTTGTGTTTCTTTGGTTTGTATATTTCCTTCGTCTTTATTTAAACTTCTTTCAAAAATCTTTTGTTTAATACTTTAAACGAACCATTCTTAGAAATGTTTTTGCAAAAATTTGGTATAACATAATCCAATCCCCTTTCTTGTGTTATTTCTGTGTTTTACAATTTGGTATCAGAGCTCAGTCTCTAAGGGTTGAGCACCTTAACAAGTGATAGAAGAAAAGATCCTTATAGCAAACCTTGAAGGACAGTTCATTTCTGAAGGAGCCTCTTTGACAAGGCCTCCAGCCTTCAATGGAGAAGACTATGTATACTGGAGAGATAGAATGGAAATATATATCAAGTCAACTCGTTATAGCATCTGGAGAATCATAACTCACGGAGATCTCATTATGACAAAGCCAGAAAATGAATACAATCAGGACGACTTCAACATGCTACAACAAAATGCAAAGGCTAGGTATATTATAACCTGTGTCTTATCTAAAACTGAACATAACAAATTTTGCAGCTACATAACAACAAAGGAGATGTGGCATGCTATACGCATAACTCATGAAGGCACTAAAGATGTTTGTCTAAGAAGAACAACAACTCTTTAAACACATTATGAGATGTTCACCATGAAGGAGATAGAAACCATTGATGAGATGTTTGGAAGATTTCAAACAATTCTCAATGGACTCCAAAGTCTTGGTGTTGAGTTTTCCAAAGCTCAAAACAATCTCAAAATTTTGGACAGTCTTCCAAAAGTTTGGGAACCCAAAGCTACAGCCATAGCTGAAGCTAGGGACATGAAGACTTTGACTCTTGATGAGTTGCTGGGAGCTCTAAGAGTCCATGAAGTTCATCTCTTTAAAAGAGATAAAATAAAAAATAATGACTTTATGGTTCTAAAGAGTGGAGAAACTAGTGGAAAAGAAGATGAAAGAATAGAAACAAGAACAAAGAACAAAGCTCTAAAGGTTCAATATGATGAATTAGAGAGCTCAGACGAAAGCCCGAGTTATTCCACAGACGATGAGATTTCTCTTATGACCAAAAAGTTCAAGAAGATACTAAAAAAGAAAGGAAGATTCAAGCAATCCTCCAGAAGAAAAGACAATAGATTCAGGAAGCCACTTCAAGAAGAAAACAATGAAATTATATGTTTTGAGTGCAAAAGGCCTGGACATATAAAGGTTGAGTGCCCCAAATAAAAAAAAGGGATGGACCTCAAAGAAAAGGAACAAAAAGAAAAGTCTTCTAGCAACCTAGGAAGATCTGGACAACAGTAATAACAGTTTAGACGAAGAGAAGGCTAATATATGTCTCATGGCGAATACTGAAGAAACAATACCTGAGGTAAAATCTATTTCTAAAACAAATTCATATTCGTTTGACAGTTATGAATCTGAGTCTGATGAAGAAATGTCCTATGACACTCTTCTTGCAAACTCTTACATGATCGCTCTTGAGTATAAGAAATACAAAGAAAAATATCAAGAAACTATTTTAGAAAATGAAATACTCAAGAAAGATTTGAAGAGTATGCGTAAGAATCAAGTCTCAAATCCTGAAACGACAATACTCTTATCTGAAGTTAACAGACTAAAGAAATAGGTTATTTGTCTACAACAAGATCTACCTAAATTTGTGGAAGGTCCTCAAAACTTCAATTAAACTTAAAATACAAAAGGCCTCCATCTGACAAATCTAGCTTAGGTTTTGAAAAAGACAAAGATCCTAAACCATTGTCTTTTAAATCTTGTTTAACCTTTTGCAACTTTTGTGGAAAAACTGGACACACATCTCAAAGGTGTCCTCACAAAAGAAAACAAAGGTCAAATAAGACCATTGGGACTAACATATAAGGACCTAAGAGTATTTGGGTACCAAAATCTCAAATTATTCCTGTTGCAGATATCCTTAATAGGAAAAAATAGGGATTCATTTTGGTTCCTGAACAGTGGATGCTTACGTCACATGACGAGAGAAATGTCTATGTTTCTAGACCTCCAACCACATGAAGAAACTGTTTCGTTTGGAGGAAATGAAAAAGGTAAAATCATTGGTATAGGTAAAGTTGGTAAGCCACCTTTTCCTTCAATAGATAATGTGTTGGGTATTGAAGGACTGAAATATAACCTACATAGCATAAGTCAATTTTGTGATAGTGGGTTTGTTGTGTCTTTCAACAAGGAATCATGCATAGTCAAAACAAATGATGAACCTATTTTTTTACTGCTAAGAGGCATAACAATCTGTACCAGATTGAGTTTAAGGGTCTAAACAAACAAAATGTTACATGTTTAATGACCAAAGAAGTTGAAAGATGGATTTGGCATAAAAAGCTTGGGCACATAATTTTGAAACATATTTCAAAATTACATAAAAAGGTGTGTTTGATATTAAATTCATTGATACAGACTATCAATAGGAAAATATCTTCATAAAGGCTTTACTAGAAGAACGCTTTAATTTTGTATTAGAAAAATTGCACATGAAAGTCTTGTATGATTAGAATGTCTTGCATATATCATCTTATGATCTATCATCTTATCTTCTTCTTACTAACACATGTGCTTCAATATGTGAAAAGGTGATTATTATCTAATTTTACCGTCTGTTGTTAATTCTCATTGATAACCCCCCCTAGAAACGTGCTTCACTTTTCCCTGCCACATTACCTCATTAAATGCACGTCCCTTTTGTACTATCAAACCTTTCCAATATTCGAAAATAATTGCCTATTCTCTTCACACTCTCAGAAACCCTTCTATACTATCAATCTCTCACTCTCAAACCCTTTAACCTTTCAAAGACTTGCATTCATGGTCGCTCCACGATAGCTTGCTCCCATGGAACGATTTTCAAAAGGCAATTTTGTGGCTGGCAAATGGGTAGACCTAAAGAAACTAGAGGATGAGGATTTCCCTTTGACCCTCTTATCAAAAACGTTGGATAGGAGTCCTTCGTACAAAAGAGATCACATTGGTACCACGCGCCTTATGCCTACTTCTGGACTTCTGTGTCTAAAGTTGATGGGACTATCACTAGAACAGTGGATAACCAGACGATTATCATTTCCACTAATTTGATTGCAGTAGCGTCTGACTACAAGGAAGAAGGTGACGTGTTCATCGAAGATTGGGAAAGGGCCATCACCCTAGAAACTGTCGACCTGGCTCTATATGGGCTTCCCAGACCCCAGTCAAACTACAAAGACGTGTTGAAGAAATTTCTGTATTCATCAAACATAAAGAAGGAAAGCATACTTATTCACAACATCCTTCTGCACATTATCCTGCCTCGAAAGGGCTTGAAGGATAATGTATCTTCCAGAGATAGATTCTGCCTGTACAAGATGCTCATTGGACATAAGGTGAATCTTCCTACTCTTATTCTGGACAACTGGAGGTCATGCCTCACCAAATCCAAGGAGAGCTCTAAAAGGAAATAAAGGTACCTGATTCCTTACGCCATGTTATTCACTGAAATTATTAAATTGGCTGGCGTAAATGAATCTGGTTGGGAGAAAAGGAAACAAGGTTCGAAGATTGACATATCAGTTATAAGGAAGATGATGATAGCCTATTTTTTCCCTAGATATGTTGCCATACACCCTGAGTTGGCAGTGATCAAGGAAGAACTTGCTAATGAAGTAGTCAAATATGCGTCTGGGTAGGATCGTCTACTGATCCTTCTGTTGGCCCGGCTTCTATTCAACCTCCTCCACCATAAACGAAACCCCCACTAACACAACCACAACCCAAATAGACCAAACCTCACAAACCAAAACTTCCCATCAAAAAGCAATCCGAGCAAGACCCACACCTAGCCAACACATGACCGACCTTCTTCCTCACTCAAAAAACAAAAGCCCCTCACCATTTGTCTGAGATCTAAACTAACCCCATAGCCTGATTCAGACGATGACCTCCCCATCAACCAGTTGCTTACAACCCCACAATCAACCTTTCCTAAACCTCCATCACAGTCGCCACCTGCACCATTTATTACCACTAAAGCATCTGCCTTTACCGAGCCATCCAGACCATTTCTAGAGCCTAAGAAAATCCTTGAACCTAAAACAAGAGCTCAAGAGCCCAAATAGTTGAGGAGAGCTATAGCAGAATCAAAGAAGGCTGAAAAGAAGAAGAAAGAAGAAAAGGAGAAACTCGCTGTTCAAGAAGAAGAACAAATTGAGGAAGCGGTGCTTCAATCAGTTATTGAGCACTCGCTACAAACCTTACCCGAGGAACCTGATGAAGAAGATGTATTCATTCCAGAAGCCATCATGGTTACCTCCAGCCAGAATCTATCAAGATCATTTTTATGGCAAAGACCTATCTCCGTCTTTTTTTCACAAGTCTTCAAGCATCTTACTGCAGACTTCCCGACTAGACCAAGCAATATTCAGATAACAGAGCATTTACTTTCTGTCTGCCGAAGGCTAAAGACCTTTCGTCTGGAGGATTGGATGAACCGATGATAGACGAAGCTTCACTTGAACTCTACAAATCATAGTCTCCTCTGTTTGAATGTCTTTATCGAGACTTTGCTTCATTTGAACGTCATGAAACTTGAAGTGTCGATAAGACCAAGGAGTACCAACCTCGAAAGCCCTTCAACCTAGAGATTCTTCAAGCTCTCACTAACTATGAGTTGGGCGAAGTAAACAACCTAAGGATGTGGACCACCATTATTCAAGAAGAATGGCCACTGCTAGTACGCCATGGGTATGTTGAAAAGATGCTTGGCATAGAAGAAGAAACTACCCCTGCTCTCTCCTATGAGCCTCACATCCAATCATACATCTAGAAGGATAAGTACAGCAACTTGTCAAATGCACCTATTTTCGTCTACCCTTCCTCAACCAGAACTAGATCCCCTTCTAGATACAAAGTATAGAGACAAAGAGGAATCCACTGCCACACCTCCCCTTTCATGCTCAAATGCAATTACTCTGAATATCTAATCATGTGCAGAACCTATAACTACAAGCTAAAGATTATTTATCCGTTCTGCCATGGGAAGATCAAGACTTATCCTTTCGCCATCTGTCCGAAAGGTAATCCAAACTTTGAAGAATGGAGGATTGGTGATGATGATAGAGAGCTAGGTAGGGTAATGTATAACTTTTTTTGAGAGAAGATGTAGGTCTCCCTTCAACATGCCATCTACGAGAAAAAGTGTCCTGACCTTGAGCTAGGTTTGCCCAGACTCATGGAAGACGAAAATCGCTTTTACTAAAGCTATGGACAACCTTCTACATTTGTTGTCAAAAGAAGTTCAACTGTCATAATTTGTCTATGGGTAAAGGCAAGGAGCCCAAATTCAGACGCAACCCTCAGAGACACTTGATGATTAGAAAGAGAGCACTCTCCCCTGCGCAGCTGGCTACTTTAAAAGGCAAAGAAACTCTCTGGAGCTTAGACCGAAAAAAGCTGCAAGAACACGTTGAAGCTCTCAAGCACTTTTCGAGTTTGACTGCTGAAGAGAAGAACATCCTAAGCCACCAAGTTGCTATCCACCCAACTGGTCACTGGGTGCAGGTCTTTCCATCACCATCATCTTCTACATCCAACCACCATAACTAGCTCACAATAAATTGCTCCAAGACTTGCGTATTCTTCTCTACAAATGGGAACACCTTTGAAATCTTTCTTCCCATTGGCCATTTTTGGTTTCGTGGCCCTCCGGTCCCCTATGTGTTTAACTTGTGTTTTGCAGAAAAACCTGCTGAAGACAAAGCCATAAGCTCTACTTCTGCTCCTGCTCCAAAATCTTCAGACGTTAGATAAGAAATCAAAGAACTGAAGCAGACTGTTCAACGTCTTAAAGTTGCACTTATCAAGGAAAGCAGGAAGTGAAAACGTGCGGAAGCATTACTTACAAAATTGGCGAAACACTTCAAAGGTGAGCTAAGCTTATCAACCACGCTCTTAGATTCTGAATCCTTTGATTGATGATGCCAAAAGGGGGAGAATAGAAGAAGAATAAAGAGGGGGAGAACAACAGAAGAAGATTAAAAGAGGGAGAACAGAACAAAGATCAATCGTAGGGGAAGTATTTCTTTTTCATTACAATGAATACTTTTTTTCCTTATGATCATTCATACTGCATTTATCTTTACAGTTCAGTATTTACTCAGCTATGCTTATGCTTTTTGATATTGTGTCTGCTTGACTGAAGCTTTTAATAAGCTTTTGCATGAAAAAATACTTTCTGATAAAACTTATATCGTAAAATCGTTTTTAATATATACAGATGTTTTGTAAAAACTAGAAATGTTTGTCATCATCAAAAAGGGGAGATTGTTAAGACAAAGGACGAATTTATGACCCCCATTTATTTTGATAATAACAAACAATCTCAAAAGTCTTTTTAAATCAAATGTATGGTGACTCGTTTTGTATTGTTTTTATCGCTATTGTCTGACCGCATGTTATTCATCATGTTTTTATATCTTTATAGAATCAATAACTAACTTTATTCAGACGATGTTTTAAACATTCTGTGCTCTACAAGTTTGTAAAAGCATAAACAACCTCGAAAGAATAGAAGCCTACGTACCCACTCTCGAGAAAAAAACCACTTTACGCATAAAAGAAGAATTTTGTGTGCAGTTGTTAGTATAAAAAGCAAATATGCCCACTACTGCAAGATTGAGTACGAGAAAGGCTAGATAAGCAAATTGCTTTATCTTATCAGAGTGATTGGTTAGTTAAAGGCATTAAATGCTGCATTTAATGCTCCAACGACTCTTTTCTGCCTTTACAAAAGCTAGATGAAGGATGTCTCCTGCAACACTCACAACGAACACTTTTTAGAGAATCTTATAAATAGAAGAAGAAATCTTAGTTTCAATGGCTGATAGATTTTGATAGTGCGTGAAAATGTTAAAAAATTCTCTCAATTTGTAATCTCTAAATACATTTCTTTTGTAAACGCTTCCTATGCTCTATTGTATATTCGTCTGCTAAGACACTAACTTAAGCACAATCAACCATTTCTTTAAGAAATTGGTAGAAGCCTGAAGAGGCTTTGATTCAAAGAATATTAGGTTTTTTTCTTGGAGAGGCAAGTTAAAGACTACTTGGTTTGAGCTTGAAGAAGCTTGGTCAAAAGAATACTTGTAACTTGTTTAAGTTAGTGGGACTTGGTTGTTGCCAAGAATTGGATGTAGTCTCTAGGGGAGACAAACCAGTATAAAATTTTTGTGTTTCTTTGGCTTGTGTATTTCCTTTGTCTTTATTTAAACTTTCAAAAATATTTTGTTTAATACTTCAAATGAATCGTTTTTAGAAAGGTTTTTGCAAAAATTTGGTATAACACAATTCAACCCCCTTTCTTATGTTATTTCTATGTTTTACAGAGGAAGACCAACTCATGTTGACTAAATGACATACAGTAAAAATGTTGAAACATGACACAATCAGGAATTTATCACTTTGAACCTTATTCGACACATTGTTACCTTGCGCTTAGCAATCACTCTTTCAAGCTTTTCAATCCGACCTTTAAGATCATAAGATACTACACCCTCTTTCCAACACAACCATCATATAATGTCTTCTTCCTTACTTGGATTTGATTGCTTCCACCAACTTGATCAAGGCTAGCTCATGATGAGCTAAATGGCACATAGTGAAAGCAATCAAATCCAAGTAAGGAAGCATTGTCATGATTTGATACTTTTGATATAAAAGACCCAATTGAGAACCTTGAAAAAGTGCTTGCTCGACAGACTCTATTATATGAATTTCTCTTATTTATAGCCTTTTAATTTTCTCCTTTTTTGTTATATTGTTTGCAAAATATACTAATAATCTCTTCCTATATTACTTGACATTTGCGGAGTCAAGTTCTTGTGGTGATATTGGCGTAAAGAAAATGGTTCAAATAGTATGTTAGCTATTATTTGGGTCAAATAGAATATCCTTTTATTCTATTTGTCCTATTTTTTTTACACCAATATTGCCGTAAAGACTTGTCTCCATAATGCCTTGCAATATAGGAAGACATTATTAGTAGATCTTGTAACCAATATAGAAAAGTAAAATTTTAAAGAAAGTTATAGTTATAAGATTAATTTTCATAACAGAGTCAAGTGGGTAATCACTCTTTCAAGGTTCTCAATATAGCCTTATACATCAAAAGTATCAAATCATGGCAAGGCTTTCTTACTTGGATTTAATTACTTTTACTGTGTGCCATTTAGCTCATCATGAGCTAGCCTTGATCAAGTTGGTAGAAGTAATCAAATCCAAAATAAAGAATGAGATATTATATGATGGTTGTCTTGGAAAAATGGTGTAGTATCCTATGATCTTGAAGGCTAGATTGAGAAGCTTGAAAGAGTGATTACTAAGCACAAAGTAACAAATGTGTCGAATAAGGTTTGAAGTGATAAATTCTCGGTTGTGTCATATTTCAACATTTTTACTGTGTGCTATTTAACCATCATGACTTGGTCTTCCTCAAATTCATAAAGAAGCAACTATAATGCTGGAAAAGGGGGTGGAAGATCCTATGACCCACCACCTAGTTTTACTTCCAATTTAAAACAAAACAATAAGAGAGAATTTTGTTAAAAAAGAAAAATTGTCAATTATTGAACTATTTAGTGCTTTTATTGAAATTAGATGTTTTGGTGATGAATAATCCACCCTATATATCAAATGAGAATAGCTAACTTGAACGAGAGTGTTTTTAACTGCTATTCTTTAACAAGAGCATTTTTAGCTATCATTCTTCAATAAGAGCGTTTCTAGAGATTTTTAACCTTTTATCGCTTTCAATCTATCATTTTCAATATCTTTAGTTCTAAATTAAATTTTAATATTTTTTAAAAGAAAATATCAATAATTAAAAATTAACATTATATTACAATAATTGTTTATTATAAATTTAAAATATAATCTATATGTTCAAAAACATTTATTTATTACAATTTTTAATTATTGTATAATTTTTATATTTAGAAGCATTCATTTATTATAAAATTAAGTTATATAAAATAAATATTTATTCTGTGCAATGCATAGGTTAAAATAGTAGTTAATTTGAAAATATAAGGCTTACATTAGAACTCTATCTATTGTTTTTTCAATCCTAACATGAGGTTCGCGACTCTTCATTCTCGTTGATCACTTTGTTTTATTGTTTTAACTAACATTTTATCTTCTTATGTGAACCTGCGTATATTCAATAATTTACATCCATCCTCCAACGCCAACTTGGATGACATCCCAATTGTGTTTTAAGTTATGTTTAGAATTGTATTTTAGGTAGTTTAGAATTTCATTTTATAATTAGTGGTAGATGAAATTTATATGTTTGTTTTGAATGTATTTAGAAGGTAGTATGAAATTAGTTGTAGATGAAATTTATATGTTTGTTTGAAGTGTGTTTAGGAGGTACTTTAGTATATAATTATGTTTTAATGCATATATTTATTGTTTATTGTAGAGGCCATAAGTACTCTTTATGGGAGACAATCATGCTCGACTTTGCTAAGACTCTTATTTCGAGTATTTAACACAGCTACGTAGGGCTCAATCTCACTACCATTAGTTAAACTAAAACAACCCCGTGCTAATTGATCCACACACTTGGTAGTTAATCTTTAATATTTTAAAAAGTGTAAATATTATATGATTTTTATTTAATATTACTCAATATATGATATGAAAAATAAAATAATATTATTTAATTATTACTTATTCATTCATTAAACCTTGAATTACTACTTTAACCAATTAATGACCAGTTTGGTTTTAAAATCTTTTAATGTGTTGAACCATTTTTTTTCTTATGAAGTTCATATGTATTTAAGAAATTGATCGAGACTGATCAAGGAAGGTTGACAAGAATTTATTAAAAATAATTATTTTTGTTCTCTATAGGTATCTTCCTTTATAAGAAAATTCTATTCGAGACATTGTCGAGTATTAGCTGTGGACACCTTTTTCAACAAAGATTTAAATCTTGATTTGTCACGTTGTAGGAGACTAACCCCTTCCACTAGACCCAACCTCCATTGGTATTTATGAAAAATGACTTATCATGTGTTTAGACCATCTCCTACGAGTTCTTATTCGAGTTCTTAAACTAAGAACCAATTCTTACAAATTTCTTCCATTAGAGTATTGACAAAGTTCTTACACATGTAAGAATTGTTCTTTTATAAAAATCAGTTCTTTACTTATTATAATAATTCTTTTGACACAAATTATGTAAACAAAAAGGGAAAATACCTAACAACATCCATAGCCAAAATCCAATAACATTAATAAAAATCAAAGAACAGAGGGGGAGAAAGGGAAAATCAAAAAAAAAAAAAAGGGAAAAGGGGAAAATCATAAATCCTCCTCCACCATTATAGATTTGCCACCTCCATGATGTTAGATCTGTTGCCTCCACCTGCAACCACAAATAAAAAGGGAAAATTGAAAAAAAAAATAAAGAAAAAAAATAAAGGAGAAAACAAAATCATAGAGTGCTCACTGTTGTAGATCCATTGTCATTCCTCGTTGACAGTATGCTCCATTGCCACACCTGATAGCCTCGTTGCCACCACCACAAGGTCTCCTCATCTCTATTGCTACTGCCACCACATTGCTCCCTTCCTCATTGCATGTGAAAGAGATTTAGAGTAAAAGGGAAGAGGGATTGAGAAGAGAGATTGAAAAGGAAAGGATTTGGGAGAAATGGAGGAGAGTATGCTCGTTGACAGTATGCTCCATCGCCACACTCGACGACCTCATCGTCATCACCACAAGCTCTCCTCATATCTGCTGCTACTGCCACCATGTTGCTCTTTTCCTCATTGCATGTGAACGAGTTTTAGAGTAAAAAGGAAGAGGGGTTAAGAAGAGGATTTAAAAGGAAAGGTTTGAGAGAAATGGAAGAAAGTAAAGTTAGGGGAGATGAAAAGGCACAAAGGGAAAGGGGGAGGGAGGTGTCATGTGAGAGAGAATATAGAGAAAGGATGAAAAAAGAAAGAAAGAAATGGATCACAAAAATAAATTAATAACTCTAATTGTGTTCTAGCGTTGGAGTAAAAAGTAATAAGAGTTGTTAAATTCTAAGTAGCACTAAAAGGCCCACAAAAAGTGAAATAAGAACCCAAAATGAGTTATAGGATTGGAGATGCTTTTAGATACACAGTAGCTAACTTTGATATGCGTTTTTGGAAAACAACTATTAATTGCTTTTACGTTACTTTTGACGTAAATTTCACATAGACATAGTTTGTAGCCATGAAACCAACTATAAATGAGAATAAAAGTGAAGAGAGAGGAGGACAAAAAAAGAAAAAGAATTAGCAGAATTTGATATACTTAGTGTTTACGGCTTTAGGAAACAAATTTAACTCCTTTAAAATAAATAAATTTACAAAGTAGGAGTTAGGACAAAAAAATATATATATATATATATATATATATATATATATATATATATATATATATATATATATATATTTTAAAATAAGAATCTTAGTAGCACATTCATTGATACGTTTATGATTTATAAAAAAATATGAAATGATAGGTAAACTTCACTAAATAAAGGTTAAATATATCACTAATGAGAAAAGCTCACAAATATATTATTTTTTACATAAATTTATGGTATAAAATAGAAAAGTAATATATTTGTTATATAAATAAAATACCAATTATCTCACTCTTAAATTACGTTTAGATTGATGAAAGAGGATGGAATAAAGGTAAATAAAATATAATGATATTATATTTTATTATTTGAATTAGTAAAATAAGAATAAAATTTAATCAAAATTAATGAAACTTATTTTATTCTATTTTATTCTTTATATTTATTTTTTCCCTAATTTAAGAGAAATAAAATAAAATAAAAAATTTATTTCATTATGTCATAATATATCTAAATAATTAAATAAAGAATATTTTATTTCATTTTATTTTATTTTATTTTAATTCATCTCTTTTCATCACTCTAAACACTAAAACATATTATTACGTAACACACGACTACTATATTTTAATGTGAAAAGAGATGAATTAAAATACAATAGAATAAAATAGTACGAAATAGAATAATATTAAGTAACACATGACTAATTTATTGTGGTCGAGTTAATAATAAGAAATTTGAGTAATTTACATAAAATTCTAATTTCTAAGTTTAAATCTCATTTTTTCTTTTTTTAAAAGTAACACATGACTAACTTTTTTTGCACCTAAATAATAAATAGTTTGTTTTTTCTTTTGTTGTATTTTATACCATGTTCCTAACAAGCAATTTTGTCTAAAACCTTCTAATGGTAAACCCAAATCTTCTCATCATTTCCTAGAATGGTCTTTCCTTACATAAGCGTACTTCCTAGTTCCTAGAATGTTGGTGAAACTCAGGATGTATACGCCGCATCATCAAATCTTAATCAAGGACGAAACGGCAAGGCAAGTCAAGGTAGACACCCTTATCACGTCACGTGTTTCACGCAGCCGCGGAAGCGAGAACGAAGACATATCAAAGCCACGTGTCAAAAGTGATAAGGGGCAAGTGAGGAAATCAACCGTTGACAATGTGCCACGAACCATACACCTACCGAATATTCACACCTCCCGGTCTGAATAATTCCCTTTTATTTGGTCACAATAAAAAATGAGAATTACGTCATAAAAATAAAAAGCCTCGTTTTAATCTTTTAGGGTTCCATCCAATTAGATAAAATACCAAATCCCAATCTTAATCTCAAACAATTCCTTTCTCTGAGAGAAGCTCTCGAGTTCCAATTGAACCCCGCAGAATTTTAATGGCTTGTTCATCATCCGATTCAAAACCAGCGTCGTCGATATTCTTCTTTTCCTTCCCGATTTCGATACCTTGCGATTCTGTTTCTGCCCTACGCATACTCGATACTTGCTCATCTCTCTCTTTCTCAAATTCCGATTCGTTCTTGTAACACACATACCGTAGTAACCTAACTAACAAAGCATAGAACCCGTTACCATGGGAAAACGTAAGCTCCTCAATTCCTAGGGTTTCTTCTCGTCTTGTCCCATCCATCTGCGATTATCGTCGATCCAATTCAATTGAATTTTCTAATTGTTTAATTAATTAACTAATTATTTGTTTTCTGTGCTATGTTTAGGTAATTCTCAACGTAAAAGTGCTGCGATGTTCGATAGCGATGATGACTAGTAGTGTGTCTTCGTCATCAACTGCTCGCTCTGATTTGATGTCGGTGTCTGGGGCCGAAGATGTGCAGTTTGTTCAAGATTCCTTGCTTGACCAAGCCCTCGATGCATTAGATGAGAAGAGGTATTTTGCTTAACATTATCAAATTAAATTGACATGGAGGATGGAGCTAAAGGGATTTTCTTATATGTTCTTAATATATGTAGGGGTTCCACGAGGGAGAAAGCTTTGTCATCGATCATTGACGCTTTCAATAGCAATATACAGCATCAGTTTGTGGAGAAGAAGTAAGCTTTTATGTTATTTTCTTTAACTTGTTCTGTTTTGTTGTGCTATTGTTTTTAGAATTTAATTAAAGTGCACTTACACCGTCGTCCATCCAATCACAACTTGCTAAGAAGTTTGTTGACTTTTATAATAACTACCTCAAAGGTCATCTTAAAGATGATTTTAATTGGTTGAAAGTGTTAAAAATCATGACAATTTAATTCTTTTTTTTATTACAAAAAAAGACAAAGATAAATTATGTAAGTGTGCTTTGTTAAACATGACCATATATTTTGAAAATATGAAATCAACTTGGAGAACAAAGTTATCAACCTATCACGCTAACCTTAGATATATATGTTCCAATTATGATCCTTGTTTTTAAGGTTTTGTTGCTGGCACTATTTTTAAATGAACTTGCAATTTCAGCTTACTATCTATATATAATCATGCGTATATTTATTTATCACTCTAAAATGATTATTGTCATAACCTCGAGGTGCTTTCTTTAATCAGATTTGCTACCTTATTACATCTCTGTCTTGCTTCAATCAAAAAGGGATCCAAAAAGGCATCTGCTAAGGAGATTGCATTGGCATCTCATGCCATTGGTAAGAATTTGAGTGTAACTTATGCATGTTTCATATTGACTTCATTTAATTGAATATTTAACATCATTCATTTGAAGGTTGTTTGGCCTTGACTGTCGGATGTGGTGAGAATGCTCGTGAGATATTTGATGAATCTATTCGTCCTTTGGACGAATCTCTCACATCTAGGATAGATGTTTCAAAGACACCATCAGTAAGTAGGAGTCTGGAAGTATTGCAAAGTCTTGTATTCAAAGTTCTCCTTGTGATTCTTTGCAATCTTTGATGCTGAATATTATTTGCTTAATGCCATTTATGTTTATAGTTGCTGGAGTGTTTGGCTATTGTCACTTTTGTTGGAGGTATTGATCAAGAAGAAACAGAACGATCAATGGACATAATGTGGCGAGTGATTAATCCGAAATTAGGTTCCAATGTAGGTGTCTGTTTCAAATGTACTAATTTGTTTTATTTGCTAATCAGCCCTTGCTAGTAGGATTGAATCGCAAATGTTTCTGGTAATAGTTGTGTTAAGTAAAATGATGATAACTTTTTTCCCCATGTTTAGGTAGTTGCTGTCAAACCATCTGCTCCATTAATAGCCGCTGTGGTGTCTGCGTGGTCTTTTCTCCTTTCTACTGTGAGCAATTTGAAGCTAAATTCAAAAAATTGGCAAAAGTAAGAAGTCTGTCCTTTTGCATTCATTTTTTATTTAATTCTACACTAGTTTTAGTTAGGTAATGTGCCAATGTGTATTTCATGCATCTAGTTAGAGGCATCTGCTAGCCAAATTATTTTGCTCATAAATGCCATAGATGATGTGGAATCACTTTAAGCCAGTGATTTAAATCCTGGATAGCGGCGCATAGTGGCCATCCCAAAAAGTGCTATAGTGGGATAGCCGCAATTCTAAATTTTTTACAGTTTATATAATGTATACTATGTACATATAAATTCTCCAAAATGATAAAAATTACTCAAAATTCATGACATTCATAATCAACAATAAAAAGTCACAGGTGTCTTAAACATAACATACAAGTAAATACCACCGTAAGTCAAATACAAATTTTATAGATGTTACCATGACTGAGAACAAGAGGCAGCTGTCGCCGGACTGAGAAGAGAGGTAGAGGCAGCAATCTCTTACCAGACCCAGTTGCTGGAGAGGAGAGAAACCAGAAACTAGTTGCCGGATAAACCAGTCAACAGAGAAGAGGAAAAAGAGGCAGAGAAAGTGAGAAACCAGTTGCTGGAGAAGAGATGCCAATTGCTGAAGAAGAGAAACCAGTTGCCGGAGTGCTGGGTCAAGAGACGTCGTACACAGAAACGAGGGTTGGGTTGTGAGAGAAAGTGAGAAATGACAGCTTTTTGATTGATTTTATAAGCAAAATATTGTTTTGGAAATTGAAATCCCAAAAATTGCCCCCCAAACAAGCCCTAATGTTAGTGCTCAGAGGGGTTTTTTGGAATCATGAGATAGCACTGCTAACCTGTCTGCTATGGCCGCTATTTCATCTGTGACAGGCATTACATTGAGCTGCTCTGTCACTGTGACGCTGCTACTCCACTATAGTGGCACTATAGCGCTCTATTTAAAACCCTGCTTTAACCATTTCCTGGACCCCTAAAGTACAGTCAATTCATGATCTAGACTGGTGAAAATTGTTACTCCAACTTGTTGATGCTTTTGTTGTTCCTCATTATGGAATAGAGCCGAGAGAGAAGAGAAAAAGTCTGCATCCAATTTTTGCATGAGTGAAAGACAAAAATGAACTGTAACAAACATGCAAAATATCTTTTAATTAAGAAAAATGAATATATTAGTTGAATTTAAATATTCTCTAGCTACTTTAGGATTAAAGTTTGAGTTAAAACGGTTATTTATTTTGACTTATTACCATTAAGTCTATTATGTAACAACTTAAAAATTTGATATTTAAATTTTCAACCCTTAAGAAAATTGCAATCCTAAGGGCAACCATGCCTACTGCTATTTTGATTTTGTTGATTTTAACACGATTTTTTCATGAATTGTTTTTAAGTATTTCATTTGCTTATTTTCAGCAATTATAAGGTAGTTATGGTGTGGGTAAAATTACAGTCCTGGTAGGATATTAAATGGGCCAGGATTAATTGTTTTATATTTAAATTATATCTGTTTTATTTGTAGTGACAATATATACCCTTACTGTAGAGAATTGTATTCCATGTAGCAATGCTTGGGATCCAACTTATTGTTTTGTTGTTGATGCAGTTCTATATCTTATTTATCTAGTCTTCTAGACAAGGAAGATAGGTCTGTACGAATTGCTGCTGGTGAAGCACTGGCTCTAATTTTTGAGATTGGAGTTATAGATAAATTTTCTGCTGGGTCAGACAGTGCAAGTGATACAACACAAGAAGAGAATAAACCACTTGAAAGCTACATATTTTTACAAGGACTGAAAGGAAAGGTGATAAATCAATGTAAAAATCTTTCTATCGAGGCTGGTGGAAAAGGTTCTGCTAAGAAAGATCTTAATAGTCAGAGGAACTTGTTCCGAGATATCTTGGATTTTTTTGAGGTATGTTAGTTGTTACTACTACTACTATTATTATCATTTGAGAATAAAAGATGTATTGCTCATGAAGCTGAGGCTTCTGTACTGATCTTACCTTGTGATACTAGTATGGTCACTCCCCGGAAATTTCAATGAAGATTGGTGGGGATTCCTTGCAGACATCATCATGGTCGGAAATGATACAGGTTTTTCTTGCTTGCTTTTTTTTTAATACTTGCAAATATCTCTTTTTTCGTTTAGCATTTTGACATTCAGATTTTTGCAGTTGAATTTTATCAAGCATTTTCTTGGAGGAGGATTCATTAAGCATATGCAGGTTGGCTTTCTCTTGCATTTTTCTTTGTCATGTTTCTGGTTAATTGTATAATCTTGAGGTCATGTTTACCCCTTCTTTTTTCTCTCTTCTCCCTTGGCAAATAGGAAAATGAGTTCCTACATGATGTCTTTGGTTTCTCACCGAAGAGAAAGTATCTTAATAACAACGAGAACAGAATGTCTGGTGGTGAAAAGGTAAGTTTGTCCGTGTGTGAATAAATTTCTTCTTACGTTTTTTCCCCCTACTTGTTACCCTGCGCTGACCTGCCCCATTCCCTCCACCTGCAGAGAATGTTTAAGTCTCCAAATTCGGTTTTGAACAAGGCTAGGACACAATTACTTAATAAGCAGCGGTTATTATCTGAGGTTGGCGTTCTTACCATATAAAAGAACGTTCACTCTTATCTTCCCGTTGAAATACTTTAATTGATAATAGGATACATAAATACGATTTAAAATCTAGACAATTATGATAATTTTTCCTACAAATACCAATGGGTAGAATGTGCCATGTGAAAAATATTCCCGCATAGCTTAGGCTCTGAATGTCATGGTTGTTTTGTGTAAAGTTGGTTGTTCTTGCAAATATACCTATGTTTAATTTTGTTTTGCCAATTGCCATTTACGCAATCATACGATATGTTGTGGGCTTACTTTAATCGGCATACTTGTACTGTATCAATGCTTAGTGTGTTTTTTTTCTTTGATTTCTTTTGTTAAATTAACAGGGCAGAAACTTCGGCCACTACGCTGTCGGTATGGCTGACGAGGAGGCATGAATTTGACTGGGAACAAGAATAATTAATTCTCATTTAGAGATTCGATCTTTCATTTCATGTATAACATTTCATACATTTTATCAGTGCTAATACTCTGTCTAGTCTTGTTACTTTTATCAATTACACAGTTGCTTCCCATGACTTGAGATTTATGATGTTATAATATGAATGACAAATAGATATTAAGAACGGATTTGTTCTGGTTGGAAATGTTTATTTTTTAAGGTTATGTACAAGGTTAATTAAATGAGTTATTAAATGACCTTGAAAAATGTTAGTATTTGATTAAATTGTCTTTTATTAAAATATTATGAATATTATATCTTCTTGATTGATGTTTTGTTTTTACATTTTATTCAGTGTAGTGGTAATATTATAAAAATGAAAGTAATAAATTGTAATTAATATTTTCTTAAGTTTTTAAAGTGATGAATAAATTGGAATAAAATACTTGTTTTATGTACCAACTTGGTTTAACTCAACTACAGGAATGCGAAAAGGGGTTTTTTGCTGTATCTGCGGGCGGGTTTGAATCGATATGGTTGGATAGACCAACAAATACATGGGATTTCTACTTGTTTTTTCACCTACCACGATCGCCTTAGGGAGACTGTGATCTAAACCTTAAATTTTGAGAAAAAGGGAGACTGTGATCTTAACCTGCCAGAAGTACCTCATCCGAGTTTGTGACTTATTCAAGAAGTCTAATTCTCTTTTCACTTACGTTTATGATTACATGCTTACAACTCTTGGTGTTTGTATTTCATTTACTAAGTTTGAGATGCAAGCTCTTAGAAGGTTGAGTTGTGCCTTTTCAATTTCATCCTAATAATTGGGGTTTCTTAATTGTGCTAGCAATTGGGCTAAACTCTTTCTTACCTTTTTTCTTCAATCTATTTGGAGTTCATAGATCTCTTGGGAAAGGTAAAGGTAGGGCATAGGTTGATCTGAAGATAATTTCTAATAAGAAAATATTTTTGCCTATTTTGATTCTTATATGAAGGAACATATTTCTTTTGGAAAAGAATTTTATAAAATCATTCCAACATCAACGGAACTTATTTTATTTTAGGTCGATCTTTCCAATCCTCATGGACCTTTTTGCTTTCTAGTTTATTGGAATTGTGACCGTTATGACATTCCAATTTGGGTTTTATCACTCTTGATTGAGATTTAGGTCTTGCTAATGTTAAACTCAAATTACTTTTGGAGGGGGTGATGGCTAGATTTGCCACCCCTTTGACCATTGAGCTATGATTGACGCTCCTCTTGATATGTTAGATTCCTTGATAGGTAGTGCATTCTTATTGAGGTCTTTTTGTGGAGCTTTATTAAGCTACTAATTTGGAATTTTGTTATTCGCAACTACAAGTCCCACAGGCATAACACTACAAGAATAACTGATGAACTAAGCTAACTTTGACCCTTCTTCTAAAGAGCCACATCCTCAACCTTCACCTCAACAAAACCTTCATGTAATGATTTTGGCAACACAAGCTCCATGTCATGTCAAGGAAACTTTCGATCATCACTTTCAAAAGAAAAAAGGGAAAGAGACAAGTGGTCGAGGGCAAAGGTGGTGTTGAGGGGACCGAAACTATAGTCGTCAAGGATGAAATTGAGATTGGAGAGGAAACAAGACTCAAGAATAGGCATAATCAATACGAAAATAAAAGGGCCATTTTTGTATGATAAGTTTGACATTTCAGGGCTTCTCTTATGTTTATAAAAAAGGCTTGGCAATATGTTAACGAATTAGTATACTACATAAACATGACTTTATAAGTTTAGGGACTTAAGAACGCAACAAAAGACGAAGGGATTAAATTGTTTTCCAAAGAAGGATACCTCTACATTGAAGATATAATAAACTCATTTGGAAACATATATTTGCAACATCAAATATGATGAGGTTACCTGATATTGTAATAATCATCGATCAACAAAAAGGATATATAACTCTTCGAGAATGTATAACTTTGGAAATTCCAACAATTTGTTTAATCAATATAAATTGTGACTTGGAATTTGCCGATATTTCAATTTTAGGTAATGATGACATTGTAGCCTTAATTGTATTAATTCTTAACAAATTAGTATTTGCAATTTGTGAGGGTTGTTCTAGCTATATATTTGAGAGACTTTATAGGTCAAATCTAAGTGTAATATGTTCTTATGCCTTCCATGAATCTCCCAAACCCCTAGTCTGTTTCCAACACATGCTTTTTCAAATCCTTCTTGACTTAACTGGCGAATTAGACAAAGTTGAAGTATACAAATCTGAGGTCGTTGAACTTAAGATCGATTTAGAGGATGCCTGAAAAGAAGCGAATGATCTTTCTACTAAAAGAACGACATGACAGCTTGAAAAAGGTAAGTTATATCAAGATTTGGCGAATTCAACTACAAATTTAACCTCGACCAAAATGTAGTTGCACAATAATGTGAAAAATGTGAAGAACTAAAGAAGTTGAAGGATGAGTTGACAAGTTTGAATACTAATGAGACTTCTTGGGAGCCTGAAAAGACTAAGTTACTTTCCAATTTCGAGAGTGAAAGAATCACGCATCACAACAATTGAGAGACATTAATGAATCTTTCCAAAATGCTATTGATTAGCTTCATAATTTGAATTCAAATTTGAACCTTGGCATAACTATAACCAATCTCTTTGTCAAAGATGGCTGTATTGGTTGCCTTGACCTTGACAAATCCTTCATCACAATAGACTAAGTCTATTTGAGTTTTTTTATATGATTATCTTGTTATAGGTCATACACATCCACGATCTTTGATTTAGACTTTGGTTCCCATAGTTTTCTAACTATAGGTCCTACACGTCCATAACATTTAATTTGGACTTTGGTTCCTATATTTTTTTTAACTTAGGTCCTATGCATCCAATTTATCCTCACACATAGTGTAACACCCAATGACATTACATAAACTCAATTAGCTCAAATTATGAAAAAAAAAAAAGAAATTTGCGAAAATATTTTCACTTGCAATGAATAAAATGTGGGTGAATATTTCTTGAATAATAAAATAGATTCAACATACATGAGAGAAATATATGATTAAAGTGAAATTTGTTACCAAATAAAAAGTCATAATGATAATTGTCTAGATAATAACATAAACCATGCATAAAATAGATAAATATGCAATATGCATGTATGTGCTACATAATTGTCATCATGAAATACCAAGTATGAATGTGAATGAAATAAAATAGATGTTCATTGACTTAGAAACAACATACATAACCGACATAGAGAAGTAGAGAGCTCACAAAAAGTACTGCAAAACAATCCCTAAAACAACTAGACAAATCCATACTCCTTATAGTTGGCCCATACTACGCGTTAACTAATATTGAGTATTCTTAGAGGGGTGCTCCTCGAAATCGAGCTTCTAATCACAACAATTTGGCCTCGGACCGCATGTAAATAAAGTGATAGATTCCTTGAGAGGGGTGTAAAGGGGAGCCCTCCAAACTTGATTCATAGTGTGCACATGTGTGTACTCTTGACCATCTACTCAGCAAGCGCAACAAACTTGAGCAAGACAACAATGGAAAAACAATACAATAAAGATAGCATGTTGAGAATCTATACAGAAGTACTACAAGAGTATAAGTGAATGACACACAGAACAATCATAGCATTTATACATAATCAAAAACAGAAGATGATAATTCATATCGGTCTCACCAACATACAAATAAACGAATATATTGCCACAAACTATATGATGCCAATGCGTAACAATCAAATGCCCATGCATAAAACTAGACACCACTCCATGGAACCAACAACATACTTGAGCTTAGTTCAAAATTATTATAGGCCCTAAATAGATGTTATATTTAATATCTAAATGAAATCAACACAAAATTCAAATGTATATAATTTTATCATGTTAAAACTTAGATAAATTTTTAGTAGTGTCCCGAGACTATTGGTTAAAAAAGAAAAATAATACTTCTTATCAAAGCAATCAAGATGTCAAAAATAAACAAAAAAAATTCTTCCTTACACACAATAAGTCACGTTTAATTAGGCAAATATTAATATATATTTACTAGTCTGAATTAATTATCTAAATTTAATCTTTATTTTTTTAATCAATGTAAAAAGATAAAGTTATTCTATAGAATGACATTTTTTTCAATATATTTTATTTTATTTCACTTTGATCATTATTAACTCTGAATGAAAATTTAATGTTTAATTTTCTTAAATAAATAAATTTAAAAAATTTAAATATATCTAATTTCACTTAAAGCTAAATATGGATGTGTTTGACTCAACTTTTTTTATTGGTCTAAAAATTATTTTAAAGTTTAAATTAAAACTTTAAAAGTAAAGTAAAATCTGTTTGATAATTTTAATTTATTTTAACTTAAAATAGATAATCCAAGAAAGAGAAGGGGAGAATGAGGGAAGGATAAGAGAGGAAAGAAGGGGAAAAGAAAAGAAAAAGAGGGCAGGGGAGGAGAGAGAGAGAGAGAGAACACAACAAGAAAAGAAAAAAAGAAAACTTATTTTTCCCCTAAAACCTCATTTAAACAATCTTTTTAAAGAAAACTATTTTTTTACAAAAATCAAACTGTTTAAAATTATAATTATTTTAAAAAGATATTTAGTCCAACTTCTATTTTTTTAAAAAACAAAACTTTTAAACTAAATCAAGCATTATCTAACCCATAAACTTTAGAGGAGTAGCTTTAACTACCTTATTCTCCCCTTCTCCCCACCTCCCCAAATTAAAAAGAGCAAACTACAATGAAACGATAGAGCTCTGCTGAGTGAACTTTCATTTCAGCTAGGAAATGTTCAATATTTTCATTTGTACATATTTCACATCTGACTTTTCATTTCGGTTTTGGAAGTTATAGTTCGATCAACATTTTTGATTAAGTTAAAAACATTTTTTTAGTTTAATTTTTTTGCATTGCTAGTGTAGTTTTAACACTATTAACCAATCAAAAATCATTATAGATATGACTTTTAAAATAGTTATTATAAAAGTTAATAAACCTATTATACATGATAGTTTGTAATTGAATAATCATATAAAATCTCTTTACATTGTCAATGCAAGCACTATCTACTCCTCTTTTTTTTTTTTTTTAAATTTGCTTCATCTTAATTATCATCTAATGATAAACACTTTTATATCCACTCACGTCAAGAAAATGTGAAATTAGAGTCGAAACGTTAGTGTCGGCCTCAACATTGACCCTACTAACATCGGCCTTACTTGGACGCAACCTTTTGATTTTTCTTTAATTTTTAAATATTTAAATACGTAGCGCCAAACTTAGCCAATGCAAACTTTGAACTTAGCAATGACTTTAGTGTTAGCCTAGCGAACCAAGATTTTTGTCTTAGCATCAGTCAAGCTGACACTACATTTAATGGCTAATAAATAAATAATAAATGAATACTAAATTTTGAACTTAGCATTGGCTTTAGTGTTGGCCTATGCTTTGGCCAACACTAAATTGACGCTACATGGACACAGCTTTTTCAAATCATCTCATTTTGTTTCATTTTTTTAATATTAAATGGTCAACACTAATTCCAAACATAGTGTCTAATATGGCTCCAGATTCTCTTCCTCTCATCCCTTTCACTTTCTCCTTCCCTCCATTCATTCATATATTATTAGTTTTTTTTTTTTCTATCTTCAATTTTGATTTGTTTTTATTTTTGTTGTGACTTATTTAGATAGAAAAGGTGAGAAGGAGGGCACTTGTTGAAGTCGAAGAACTTGCTAGTAGGGATGGCAAAAATATCCATACTCGTGAATATCTGCAAATAAAACCTGCAACGAGTAAAAGATGGATAGTTAAATGGGTACCTGCGGATAAATTAAACGGATATATCCATATCCATTAATAAATGGGGGCAAGGACGGGTATCAAGATACTTGCCCCGTGGATATCTGTTATAGTAAAATTACTTAAGTGCCATTGTTTAAATATATAATGCCACACAACATTTCTCTAGAATATTTGAATAATTTTAGTCTAATTGTGTATAGTAATTGTGTAGAATATTTGAATAATTTTAGTTTTCTAACCATTAAACTATTTTTTTTAAATGTCAAAATAATTAAAAATTATGGTTAAAGTATTCTTTAAAATATTTTAAACTGTTTTTTATTTTTTAGTAAATATCCACGAATACCCATAGATACCCACAAATATTGAAAAAATCTGCAGGTATAGAGGCAGGCACGGGGTGAGTAGCAGGGAGCTATTATCCTTGCCCACTCCACCTTGTTGCCATCCCTACTTGCTAGAGATGTAGTCAAAGTGCTCACTTGCGGTGCGCAGGGGTGAAGGATAAGAATGGGTTGATTTGCATTGATCGGCGATGGTTTTTGGAGGTGGTACGTCGCTAAAAATCATTCTGATAGCAACAATGATAGAGTGTGATGGTGAAGGGGGAAGCAGCGAAAAGAGAGAAAGCTATAATGAGAGAAAGAACGGAGGAGAGAAAATATGAGGAAAGAAGGGGAAGCAGCAGAGCGCGATGGGTTGGCGAAGGCATCGTGTCAACGGTGGTGCCAAACTAATGGTAAAGATACTTTTTTTTATTTGTCCTAATGCTATTTAACGTTGGCCAAGCAGACGCTACCATCAACCTTTTTTAATTTGACATAACTTCCAATTTAGTGACAACTTGACTAATGCTAAGTTAGCGTCGATAAAAAAAACTGACATTATTGATTAGCTTCGACAATTTTAGCATCAGGCATGAAGTCGATGCTAAGTCACATTTAGCGTCGATTTTTGTTAGTTATCATCGACTTTCAATCGACGCTAATCACTATTTTTCTTGTAGTGATTGGATGTGACTTAATTGACAGCACATGCTAAGCTTGTGGAGGAGGACCTACATCCAATTCTCACAGAATTCATTCTTAAGAAGAGGCGAGGAGTTTTAAGTGTGTTGAAACCTTGAATTAAGGATTAGTTTTAAAATCGACCCAAAGCACCAAAGCTTATGGGGATACCTTTGGATACCAAAGGCCCTAATTATGGTGGTAAAAAAAACACTTTTAATGTTTGACTTCTTTAAATTAAAGATATATTTGGTATGATTAATGTTGAGATTTAATTATTAGTTAAATTTTTTAGACTAAAATATATTTTTGGTCCCTTATCTTTTTATTGAAATTTGTTTTGGTCCTTTATGTAATAAAAAACTCATTTTGGTCCTTTAACTTTCAAATTTAGGCTAATATTGTCCTTCCAAATCATTTTTTGATTTTGAGACTTGATTTTGAACCCCTTTTTGACCAATCAAGATGTGAAACGTGTCCCATTAGATTCATCTACTTAAAAACTATGGAAACTAACTAATGTTCGAACCAAAAAGAGCTGTAAACATAGTGAAAAATTACGTGAAAAGTGAGTCTCATAAGCAATCAAAAACTAATAAAATCTAATATCAGATTCTTTTTCGGTTGCTTGTGGGACTCACTTTTTGTTCGAATAATAGTTGGGTTCCATAGTTTTCATGTAAGCGAATCTAATGTGACAAGTTTCACTTCTTAAATCGGTTAAAAAAGGGTTCAAAACCGTGTCCTAAAATAAAAAATGATCACTATTTCGGAAGAACAACATTAACTCAAATTTGAGAGTTAAAAGATCAAAATGAGTCGTTTAAAAGATAAATGACCAAAACAAATCTTAATAAAAATATATTTTAGCCAATTTTTTAAAAATAAATTTTAATAATTTTATGATGTTGTTATATATGTATTGATATTTAATTACAATTTCAAATGCTAATTTTTATTAATAATTATATTTCTTATTTTATCATCTAGAATATACTTCTTACTTTAAAATAACCATATTTAAATGTTTAATAAATATTAGATAAGCACCACTAATGTAACACTAGTGTAGTTCAAGTTATTTATGAAGAAATACTTTTTGTTTTAAAAGTTCTCTTTAAAATTAATAAATTAAAAAACAATAATTTTTTTAATTAGGTTGAACCAAAATATATATTTAATATCTATTAAAAGTGTACGTAATCACAAATTTTAAACATGATTTTATCATGTTGAAATTTAATAAGATCTAGAATATCCATATTATTCCATTTGTTAGCCCAAAATCTAGTGATATTATATCCTCTCACTTTATCCTTGTAATATTTTATGAATAAAATATTAAATATATTATTTATTTAAAAATAAAAAATCACAGACAAAAAATATAAAAATATAATATTTTATTTATTCAATAAATAAGAGAATTAGTGAAAAATATTATTGAATGATTTAGGATTATTGGTCCCAAACTCCAATCCACGATCCCCAAGATTAATTAACGGAGCACACTATAAAGAATTGAGGATATAGCCAACTGAGCTTTCATTACAACTGGGTAACGTATGATGTTTTCATTAAGTTTTTTTTTTGAGATGATGATAATATTTGGCTAACATCTTTAACGAATGATATTTTAGACAAACCTAAGGTTAAAATTTATGACGTCATGCATACTATTCTAACTTCCATTAGACCAATCCTAATGGGTTAATAATGATGATACATTTTTAAGTAATTTTCACACCTTCTTTTTGAAAAAACAAAAACTTAAATTATAATACTCTTATCTCTTAATTTAAAAATTACATTTCTATTTTTTAAAATGTTAATATATATCACACTTTAATTCATATTAATATAAATGAGTCTCTTAATGATGGTAAATAATTATAAACAAGTCTTTCAAATTATTATTTTTTTCCTTTATGCGACTTGTAAAGTTATCAATAACTATTTTAAATATTATATTATAAATTTTAGAATTTATAAAAAGAAAGATGTTTTACATAATCGTATAATTAGTTTTTTTAATACATCGTACGTATAATTAGCTTTTAAACCGCGTTTATAATTGTGTTTCATATTTTGAATTTTGAAAACCAGTTATAAGAGTTTAAAACAAGTCAAGAAAAAACGAAAATTAATGCTTAAAAACTTGTTTGTGGTATATAAATTAAAAATCTAACATACAAATTTTTTAGTGTTTAATTTATTTATGCTCTTAGTGTAAAACATTTTTACATAGACACCCAATATGAATTTATCCTATCACCACATCGTCTATAAGTATAATAAAGAGAATACATTTTTTTAGTCTTTATTTTTTATTAGACTACTTTACCCTTTAATTATTGTATAAACTATTCACCTCTTTTTATTGGAATACTCTATCCTATTAATAAGTAGGAAGATGTCAGGATAATGTGGACAAATTTTATTGGATATCTTTGTAAAATTATTTTACACTAACTACGTGTGTGAATTAAATTCAAAATTTTTAAATGAGAGGAGCACAATGTTTAAAAGAATTTAATTTTGATACATTATTAGTATGAAAATTTTATATTACCAATTAGATAATCAATTAAAAATCATTTTAAATATGATTTTTAAAGTAATTAGTACAAAAATTAACAATCTTATTATATGACAATATATGATTAGATGATAGTATAAACAAATTTTAAATTATAAATATATTCTAATTAAATTTATATTCAAAATAACATAGAAAAATTGTAATTTAAACTTTTTTGGGAAGTGCAATTTATTCATTTTTTATTTGCTTCATCTGTTGATAAAGGCTTGAAGTTTGACTTCTCAAAATTAAACATATACTCTATTTGTTAAAATAAAGGGTTAATTATGTTTTTGGTCCCTCATTTTTTGTCGATTTTCGTTTTTAGTCCCTCAAAAATATTTTAATCGGTCATAGTCCCTCATAAATTTTTTGTCTGTGTTTTTAGTCCCTGACTTGAACCGTTAAGTGATGACGTGGCTCCACATGGGTTGACACGTGGACTACTAGGCTGATGTGGTAGCCACGTGGCAATTTTTTTTTAAATTGATAAAAAATGTAAATTATGAAAATGGTCTCTCATTTTACACGATTTACGTTTTTAGTCCTCCAAAAAATAGTTTCACTAGTTTTAGTCCCTCAAAATTTTGTAATTCATGTTTTAGTCCTTCTCATTAACTTACACAGTTAAACTTTAATAATTAATCAATTAATTATTATTTACACTCATACAAGCTTTTTCCTCAAATTTTATTTTAACCAATAATTTATTAATTAATTATAGCTCAAAAGCTGATCACAACACTTCTCTTACCTCTTCATCGCTAAGCTTCGATAATTTAAGGTATTCGTAATCTTTTATGAAAAGACTAGCAATCTAATCTCTTTAATTATCCTTTACAAGTAATCTTTTTTTTTTTTTCTCTTTTTGCATTTTTGTTGTGAAATAATGTGTAAAATAATAATATGTGAAAATAATAATTGATTAATTATTAAATTTTAATTGTGTAAGTTAACTAGGGGGGGGGGGACTGAAAACATGAATGATAAAATTTTGATGGACTAAAACCGGTCAAACTATTTTTTGGGGGACTAAAAACGTAAATCGTGTAAAAGGAGAGACCATTTTCATAATTTACATTTTTTATCAAATTTTTTTAAATTACCATGTGGCTGCTGCGTTAGTCTAGTAGTCCACGTGGCAGTCCATGTGGAACCACGTCATCACTTAACGATTCAAGTTAACGGCAGAGACTAAAAATACAGACAGAAAATTTATGAGAGATTATGACCGGTCAAAATACTTTTGAGGGACTAAAAACGAAAATCGACAAAAAATGAGGACCAAAAAGTATAATTAACCCTAAAATAAAATACGGAAATGCATGAACAGTTGAGCACTCCTAGACTCCTAGTTACGGGTAGTGTACTTCCTAATCCTAATGATCATACGACTTCTAAAGCCCTCAAAAACGTAACATTGGCCAATGTTTTTAAAATCGAATTACTTAAATATAGATAAAAATATTGACGACTATTATTGCAAATTTTTATGAGTACATTTTAGATAGTGGGATATTGTTTTCTCACGTGGTTTTTGATTTGCGGTTGCTCCCCACCATGTCGCTAAAAAAAGAAAGAAGCTTGTAGCCAAGTAGAAGAATTAATAAAAGATGGTGTAACAGAATTTAGAATTATTAAAAAAAATGTAAAATGGCTACGAAACGTACTACTATACAATTACGTATCCTTGGTTATATATAACCGCAATATGACTCAATCGAAAATCAATTTTATTTGCAATAGCAGCCCAGTAGAATACAACGGATTTCCTTCTACTATTATGTCATAAGAAAATCTTTCTATACCCTATAACTTTTCAGTTGCCATAGCGAAGCAAAAGGTAAGGTATATAAGGACACGGATGAACACGCGCATGGCATGGGCGAAGCGATGACAACAACAGTGTCGAGAAATAGCAGCAAGACGATGACGCTAGGGATGGCAATGGGTAGGGTCTGGGTAGGGTACCATGGTACCCGTCCCCATATCCGCGTTTGAAAAAAATCCCCGTATCCGCCTCCATACCTGCGCGGGTAGCAACTTTAATCCCCATCTCCGTACCCGCTGGGTACCTATATACCTATACCCGTACCCACTACCCGCACTTTACTTAAGTGTAGTGCCATGAAAAAAAATTTGTAGCCTTAGGCGAAATTCAAAATTTAATTGAATACAGTTTGACAAATCTCATTTTATTTTTGTAGCAATTATGAAAGTATTGATCAAATTTTTATAATTAAGTTTTTTTAATATTTCACTTTCAATATATAAAGGAAAATTCATTTAATCCATCATTTACACATAGTTATTAACTAATAAAACTTAATCTTACTTTTAAAAAATCTACATTTAACGATAAGAATAATTACAAGTATTTCAATAATATTTAGAAGCATGTGTACATTTGAAAAAGAATATAATCTTTTCATATAATTTATTTTTAAAGGAGTATAAATTATTTTGATATTTAATTTATATACAATTGTAGTGTAAAATATTTTTACACAGACATTTAATAAAATTTAATTATTTCATCATATTATCCCATTTATTAATATGATGCAACAGTATAGTGAATTTCTAGCTTACATATATGTAAAAAAATTTTACAATAACAATGCATATAAATTAAACTCTTATTTTTGTTTATATTTCTTGCAATGTCTTTCTTTTAATGAATCAAGATTTTTAATATTTTAATACTCACTAGAACTTATTTTTTTAGTATATTATATGATATATATATATATATATATATATATTTGTGTGTGTGTGTGTGCGGGTATGGGGCGGGTTTGGTACTATAGTACCCATACCCGCACCCATCCCCATTAAATTTTGCAGGTAAATCCCCGCCCCCGCCCCCGCCCCCATCCCCATTGAGCGGGTATTTACCCTACCCATTGCGGATATTTTTTGCGAGTACCCATAGGATCTGGGTAGAATTGTCATCCCTAGATGACGCACATTACCTTCTTCTTGGGGGAAGGACGCAGCAATTCTGTTCGACAACTGGCCCGGGAGCAGAACAGTGCCAGTCCAATAAGACTTAAAATAAATTTTGAAAAAACTTTTTTATTTTAAATAGAAAAATTATTTGTTGAGCTTTTTTTAACATATGTAACTTTTTTGTTTTATAAAAATTAATAACAAATAATTTTGGTAATTATTATTTACACTTCCTGTTTTTACTAAATACACCCCCTTCATATTTTTGTTATTTTTTTTTTCAAAAATACCTTATATTCGGGAAGTAATTTTGGGAAGTACTAAAAGTTCCGGAAACTACTTTCCGGAAGACAATTTCAAACGTAGCCGCAGAAGTTCGTCTTTCGGTTTGTATTCCAGCACCGATCTACAAGTCGTTATCTTAACTTGTTAGTTTTTTCTCCTTCTATTGCTACTTTCATCGTTTTGGATGTTCGCTTTTGCCTTGCTGCGATCCTCTCCTTCGTGACTTTCCGTTTTGAAGATATGACAGAAGTGTCATCATCCATCTATCAAGCCAACAAGTGCATTCAAAACCCTTTTGAGAACATGTCACATCCACAACCCCAACAAATAGAAAAAAACAAACACCCCCCATTAAACTCAAACCAACAACAGCAGCAACCTCAATCTACTTTTGGTGGGATGATTGTGCGTTTCTGCTTCTGCCGAGGATTTGGGTGTTGGAAGAGGGAATTGCGCGGTTTTAGAGATGTTGGGTTGAGTGTTAATAGGGTCGCAAATGGAGTGAGGCTTTTTTGTTTGGATGATTGTCGAATTTTGCCTTTGTCGGAGTGTCCCAAGTTTTGAGTTGTTCTGGCTGCCGCCAGATCGGGTCAGGTTGCATTGACACTTTACGCATGGTATGTGTGTATATGTATGATGATTTAGTGGAAGGATTTTGAGCGTTTTAATGATGAATTGTACTATGAATATCTATTTCCATTGCTTGGTGTGTGTTATTAATTTATTACTAGTTCTATTGTGATTCAATAAAGTCATCTACTGTCTTGTGTTTTTCAAACTATGGGAAATGAGGTAATAATTTAGTCACCTGCTTAGGTATGGTGTATATAAAGAAGGGGTTGATAAGTGCAGGGTTAGATAAGGACTATTGGTGTGTGATGTTTAGGAGGGAAGTATAGGTCTTTGACATGGTTCTTTAATTAGAAGGGTTTTACAGGTAAATATTGCATAGTTGAAAAGTGAATAACATAAAGAGCACTGTGCAATTAGCTTCGTGTTGCTTTCTTCCAAAACAAAATACTGTTGATTATTCTCGTTTAAGAATCGGCTAACTATTTTGACATGGTTTTCTGTGTACTCCTCGCTTATCAGAAGTACATCTTACCGCCGAGGCCATTGAATATCCATATTGGACGGTATTTCCCCTGTCGACATAGATGTTTCTTGTTGGAAGTTGCTTATGGTTAATAAAAAAAAAGGTGCTTAGATTTTTTATTTTAGGTGCTGATATTTTAAATTTCTACCCATTCTCCAAAATCCTGTCTCCAAATTTCTACCTGGAACCGTGTCTTAGCCGGTGTGGTTCAGACCCTCTTGCACTTCCTCAGGGTTGGCCTCTCTTGCTTGCTCATGCTGGCTATCAAGTCCTTCAATGGGGAGTGCTCTTGGTTGCTGTGTTCGGTCACGCTCTAGAGGTTTTCTTTTTCGTTCCCTCTTTGGTTATCACAGTGACAGTTACAAGTATTTGGTAATTTGTAAGTAATGCCTTAGGTTGGATGTGAAAATAGTTCCTAGATAGCTCCTTGGTTTAAAATCTGTATGTAGGTGACAGTTACAAGTATTTGGTAATTTGTAATTAAGCCTTAGGTTGGATGTGAAATAGTTCCTAGATAGCTCCTTTGGTTTAAAATCTGTATGTAGGTAGGTATATATGTAGTTTATGCGAGAGCCTGCTGTAATTAATCTGTGAATATGAATCACTTAATTAAGTGTGTCTATCTGTCCCTGTTCACTTGGCGCCAAACTCATTCCATATATATATATATAGATATTTCTTTCTTTCTCTTGATAATAATAGTAACAATAACCAGTGTCTTAAGAACATTGGTAAGAAATTAATAAATAGAATTTTTTTTATTAAAGTGTTACAATAAAAATTATAGGAGAGTACACTATTACACTTTCTAATAAAAATTTCCTATTTTAATTCTTTAACCAGTGCCTTAGGACACTAGTTAGCATTTTCTTAATAATAATAATAATAATTGATAATTTAATCCCTATAGTTGTCCTCACTTAAAAATTATAAGTTTGAATTTCAATATATGCATATAAATTAAGTTTTGGTCGCTATCATTGTTACTAACGTGGCTGAAATGGCCACTGGTACACTGTTACAATATATTTCGAGTGGTAGAAAACCATCAGAAATTTCTTTTACAATAAAAAAAGAAAGAGAAATCACAATATGCCCACACCTATTACATTCTCAATTGCCTATGACATGTCTTGATATACAGATAGTTTAACTGATTTGCTGAAAGAGATTTTCTTCATTTTTCACATCAGTGAATTCTCTAATGATTTTGATGAACATGTTCATATTGATGACTGAATTATTACCCCTATCCCTTGATTCAGATTCATCTAACAATGCAACCAATGACATGAGTTTAGTAAAATTATTTGCATATCAATATATACCAAAGACAGTTGAGAATACAATAGGTTTGAACAAATTGTGATTTCTGTTATTTTTGTTATTGTGTAAGAATTTTTTGGCGGTTTTACATCACCAAAAATATTTTGTAACGGTCTGAACACCAAATCATTAGCCACGTTAAAAACAAGTGAGGACCAAATCTTATATACTTGTAGAGACTAAAACAGTATTTTTTGTACACGGAAACATTATAAAATTGGGATAACTATAAGGAGAAAAATATCAATTAAACCTAATAATAATTACACTGGCATTTTTATTTAGTCCTAGCTAGCTACTCAGTTCATCGAAAGCAAAAATTTATGTATAATTCATTTCTTTTCTTATTGGTACAGCATGTATAATTAAAGAGCAGAGTAACAAAGTTTTGACAATGCACGTGTAAATGTTTTATTAGATATAAGTAATTAAGTTGAATTACTAAAAAATTGAAGTGTGGCAAAAATTATGACACACTATTTTTCGTACGTAATTTTGTGTGAAAAACATTTTTGATAATTGAGTTATGAAGTGATAAATATTCATTCAACACTAATATTACCTGTATCCGACTCTCCGAGGCACAACACTGTAGGTGGACAATGAATTAGGATATGTACAAGAAAGAAAGAAATAGGAGATAAATGCACCTGATTTATAAGGAATTCAGGATTTGTTATTTCTCATTTCTGTATATGAATGTGTATATATATACAGCATTCATTCCGTTATAAACAGATAGATAGAATTAGAAATAAAACGTACAGCTAATGATATGATCCAAAGTACAAGGACTCGAACTGTTTCTAAAGTTAGTGGATTCGGATTAAACTCAATCAACTTGACGTTGCTATCAACTTAACGTGACTTTAATTTAACTTCCCCTTTCAAACGAGTAGGGTTATATTTGGGTTAAAGTTATGAAAATATTTTTGGAAATTCTAATACATATTTCTGAATTTTAAGACATAAAATGGGAAAGAAAAAATTGTTATTTTGAGAGTAAAAGTATTTTTGAGTCTCTCTAACTGAAATCCAAACATGCACTAGGTAATTAACTTAATGTTTAGTAAGGACTTTGGTCAAACAGTCCGCTGTTTGGTCTGAGGAAGGTACATATTATTATTCAGTACTTTTTTTTTTAACAGTATTATTATTCAGTACTTGATCTCTTATAAAATGAACATCAACTTCAATGTGTTACCTTGCGTGAAACACTGGATTGGAAGCAAGAACTTTAGCACTTAGATCGTCATACCAGAGAATTGATGTTCTAGGAATAGGTAACCTTCTAGTAGCAAGAAACAAACCAGGAAACTTTAGCAGCCAAGTTTGCAAGAGCTCGGTATGATAACCATGTGCTGGATCAAGATATGACTACTTTGTTTTCGATATTAACTGTGCTGGATCAATAAATATACTAATAATGAAAGAGATTAAAGAATTAAAGTTAATAAAAATAGAAAAAATAGGTCATGCACTAAAACAGCTTTATACTGTCATTCAATTATAATCCATCATGTATAGTAAGTTTGTTGTCTTTTATAATAATTGCTCTAAAAATCACATTAAAGTTTATTTTTGATTAGTTGATAGTGTAAATTTTTTTACACTAACAGTACATAATAATTAAACTCATAAAAATATTGGAAAAAGAACTCAAAGCTAGCTTGAAGTTGAAAAGTTAGCTGATAGCTAAAAGCTGAAATTTGTTAAACTAGCTAATTGAATTAAAAGTGTTTGGCAAAATTATGAGAAAAATGTGTTTTTAGTCCTTATAGTTTTGGTTAAACGTGGTCAAGGTTTCTATACTTTCATATCAATTAATTTGGTCCCCAAACTTTAAAAACATGGATTTAGTCATTCCTTTCTAATAATTCATCGTGTTTTTTAAAGTTCCGAGAGATTAAATCTACATATTTTTTTTAAAGTTTGAGGACCAAATTCATCAATATGAAAGTATAGGACTTTGACTATGTTTGATCGAAAGTTTTGGAACTAAAAACACATTTTTCTTAATATTATCTATTGAAGTAGCTGATAAATGTAAAATGACAGAAATAGATAAGTTTATATGATATTTTTATATAAATTCTAAATTTATTTTATTAATAAAAATATATTTTGGGATATTTAAAATTTTAATTTTTTAATTAATTTTAAATCCTAGGTGAGGCCCTCAATCTAGGTGTATGAAGATGATCTTATTCTACTACAAAGTTCCTATATGTACTTCAAGGAGACGAGGACCGGAGGTTCAGTGTGGACAAGTGCGACTTATCAGGGCCTTCACCTTTTAGGGCACTTGTTGAGTTTTAGGGCAATAACTACAAAGGTTTGTTGAGGTAGGTAAGGTCTGTCTGGAGTTTCCTTTTTGTTGTACTTGATTTGGGTTAGGTCAATCGAAACTTGATTCGACCAAGGTGCAGGCCGGTACACAGCCCCTTAAGCCTTGAGCGTAGGATGTGCAAAGTGGCGTACGAGAATTAGGTTGCTTGGATATGGGTCAACCGAGACAGGGACAGTACATCTTAAAGTATAATGTCAAAATAATAGGATAAATAATGTAAATAGTGTGATGATTAAAATAAATAGTGTAATGTGCAAAAAATCCAAAAAAATAAATTTAAATAAACCTATCATCTATTATTATCAATATATTAAAGTATAAAGCTAAAATAAAAAACATAGCATAAATAGAAATTAGAGAGAATGTAATTAATTAATATGAAAGACTAGGGATATATTAAAAAAGGTTTAATACATTCATAGGTCCTTAAAATTTTTAAGAATTTTTAATTAGGTCTCCAAACTAAAAAAGTTTGTAAATAGATCATTGATCTTCTAAATTTTTGTGATTAGGTCCTAGAGTTAGTTTATGGGCAATTTGGAACAGCCAGAAAATTTACAATTTGTGATGGTTTTACTAACTTCAGGGACCCAATTACAAAAATTTAGAAGATTAATGATCTAATTACAAATTTTTTTAGTTTAGAGACCTAATTAAAAACTCTTAAAAAGTTTAGGGACCTACTAATCTATTCAACCATTAGAAAATTGCATAATAATTTTTATGAAATCTAATATTAATTGCATTTCTTAATTCAAAAATCTTAAACATCAAACAAAATGAGATGGAGGGAGTAAATTATTACCTCCATTACTATATATTAATAAGACTCTTTTGAGAATTTTGCTTGTCCCTTTATATAAGACTCCTTTCAAATTATCTCTTGCATTAATTATTTTTTGACCAAAATATCCTTAATTACCCTACAATTTTTGTAGTCAATAAATAATAAATGTTATAAATTTATAAGATAATTATAAGATAAATTCATTCTCTCTTTTGTGAGGGAGAAATTGTTAGGTAGTTCAAGACCTCTAAATGTCCACAGTCTCAACCAATGTTTATATAACATATATTCAAATTTTACAATTTAGAAAAAAAAATTAATAACACTTGATTGTATGTCATGTAAAGATTATATGCTTAGGACTACCTAATAATTTCTCAGAGGAAGGATTGGGAAAGATGATTAATACACATTGATTAGTTAGGTGAAAAGTAATTAAGTGAAAAGAGTGAGATGATGAATCTCAATAATTTTAAGAGTAATTTTAAAAAATTAATACAAATCGTTAACAAATTTAATGTTACTAACTAAATTAACCAACTTTCTAAATGGGTGTGAATTAAAGAGTCTTATATATAGTGACCAATGTAGTAACTAATTTCCTTAATTCTTGTGAATTAGTTATATGGGTCTTATAAAGAGGACCAAAGGGTCAATATTTAATTTCATATGACTACTTAAAGAGTCATGTGAATTTTTAAAAAACTCACATGACTTTGAATGTTTTAGTCTTAATAATTCATGATAAGATCTAATGGTCAGTATTTACTCCTCTCATTTTCATATAAAAATGATCCTTTCACTAGATACGTTCCCTCCATATATATATATGTGTGTGTGTGTGTGTGTGTGTGACATTTTTAAATGGTCATGTGACCATTACATAACTTTAATCCTACAAAGAGATTAAATTACACTACTATATGTTACATTAATTCTTACATCTTTAATAACTTTATATAAAAGGTAATTTTTGTCTATCTAATTATTGAATAATAGCTATATATTACATTGATTGCTTGTATAAAAATTTATCAAAATTGAATAAGTATAAGTATATTATCAAATAATTCTTATTTTGTATATTTTTAAATATATACTATATCAATTTTGATGTATATAAATGAAATATTAAATAATTTTAAATTAATATAAAATTTTATATATTTAATAAAAATTAACTTTCAATCAAACAACAAATTTTGAGATAAAATTTTCTAATAAAAAGTAAGTTTTAGATACTTATTGGACACTTATTATATTTAATATTTTTTTAATAGAATATAAATTTAATAATTTAACCATTAAATTATGTGATATTATGTTGATGATTATGCATATAAAATTTTAGTTAATAATCTTACAGGAAATATTTATTTATATTTTAAAAAATATAGTATTTATTAAAAGAAAGTATGAAGTTGATTAATGAAATATTAACTAATTCTCAAATTATATGAAATTTGATGAAATATTAACTAATTCTTAAATTGTATGAAATTTTGTAAAATTAATCACTTAAAATTCTCAAACTATGTAGGATAATCATATTTTATTTTATCCTCTCATATTGATCCAAAGATAATTTTAACAAATTATTCTCTATAAATAATTAATCACTTAATAACAAGTAATAACATTCAGTGTATTATTATTAAAAATTTTAGAAAAAATTGTTAATGGATACAATTTTTTTTCAAGTTTCGAATCTCCAAACGTCGTAGTAGAAGTGGGTATACAGGCCAGCCTGCCTGCCCGCCGCCTGTTTAGGCCTTGCTAGCAAAGGCTTGCAACTTAAACGGTCTGGGCTGGCCTGGACTACAACATAAATGGGCCACGTTTTATAGGCTTGCGTCCGCACCACATAACTCAAGGGCTAACAGGCCAATCCGCGGCCCGCAAATAAAAAACTAAAAAAAAGTGAAAAAAAAGAAATAAATAACAAAAAATTTAAATCAAACATGATCATCAATCCAACCATTTAAGTATAAAATATTTTTAGTTGATTAATCAAATACACCAACCAAATATGAAATTAAAAGTCTTATAAATAAATATCTAAAGTGCAAATTTCAAATACACACATAATACTAATAGGAAGTACATTATCAAATATTTAAAATACATGATTATCAATTATCTTCAATAACTATGTTTGACTTCATCTTTAATGTAGCTGGTCCTCAATTTATTTTTTAAAAATAGTTAGTAAAAGTTTGCGGGCCGGCCTGCAAGCCTATGGGTAAAATCCGTTTAAATTGCAGGTTAAATGGATCGGGCTAAAAAGCCCGCATTCTTAAATGGGCCAAATATTTTAGGCCTGTAGCTTGCACGGGCTGCGGGCTAAACGGTGACCCGTGGGCCTTGGCCCATATGGCCAGCTCTACGTCGTAACTTCCCTTCTAATGACATATGGTGTTCTCACCATACTTTTTGTTTTTAGTTAGACTAATTGTACCTTCAAAAAATTAAAAAGTTAGACTAATTGTAGCTTGTCTTTTATTTTTGTGTATTTCACACGTTCTAGTGCGCCTCTTACATCCTTTGAAGTTTGAACGCATGACTCAGTTTCCTAATTCATTTCTAATCATGTTGAAACTTTTTAATTTAAAAAATAAGTTTAAAGATTGTGCATTGTCAATATAAAAAGTTTTACACTATTAATCAATTAGAAATTACATTGGATTTGACTTTCAAGATAGTTATTGTAAAAATCAATAAACACACTATACACGGTAGTTTGTGATTAGATGACAGTGTAAAATTGTTACATTATCAATGCATAACCTATTTTCTCTTCAAAAATATTTTCAATGTTGTAAGTTACCTCCTTTGAACACATGACTCGTTTCCTATTCCATTTTTAGTCCTGTTGTAACTTTTTAAAAGGCTTAAATATAATTTTAGTTTTTGTAAAATAAGTGAATTTTTGTTTTAGTTTTTATATAATATTTCTTTAGTTTTCATTTTTCAAAAAACTAAAATTATTATTTTTGGTCCTTATTATTTGTTTTAGATTCCTAAAATAAATGTTATTTATCAACATTAAAGTGAGCATATTGGGGACTAAAAATAGTAATTTCATATTTTAGATGGATGAAAATAAAAGAAAAATATGTTATAGAAACTAAAATTAAAAGTCACTTAGTTTTATAAGAATCAAAAATAGTGATTTAAAGTTTTAAAAATTTATAAGGGTTAAAAACATATTTTAAGTATTTTTAAAATATATTTTTAGTGTACAGAAAAAAGATAACGTATCACATGACAAAATATGTTGAATATTATAATATATATTATATTGAATATTATTTATAACTATAATAAAAAATATATCTTCTGTTGGTCTCTATTTTTTATTAGACTATTATATTCTTTAATTATTTGCCAAATTATCCATTACTTTATCCTTTAATTACTCCCTAAACTACCTACTACACCCTCTCTCTTTTTCTTTTTAAATAAAGAGAGGCACAAAATACCTATATATATATATATATATATATATATATATATATATATATATATATATATATATATATTATCAAGATAAGAAAAATACAATTTATCAACAAACATGATAATATAAAGAATAACACAAGATAATTATTTTATCGATGCAACAAACAATTAATTATAACAGAATAGAATAATTATCTTGTCTTATACTATCATATCTTAACTACCAACTGATGAGAATATTTTTTCCTTTTTTATAAAGAAAATAGATTATGCATTGATAGTGTAAAGTGGTTTTACACTATCATTCAATCACAAATTGTGGTGCATGATAAGTTTGTTATCTTTTATAATAACTAACTTAAAATTATACCAATGATGATTTATAATTAGTTGATAGTGAAAAGTTTTTTACATAGTACATTGCCATTAAACTCTTTTTATATATTATCTTGGTAAATAATTCTTAAAATTATACTAATCTAATCAGTTTTTGAGAATTTGTACAGCCTTTTTAATTTTTTTCTCATTGGTTTGACGTTTTATTTTGTCATATTTTAACTTATTGAGTTACCGTAAATAACATTCCTAATTAATAAAATCATCACATTAAAGTGATACAAAAATGGAAATTAATATTCCATAAAATATGGTCATTAATTTTTTTTAGGAATATTGTAATTAATTAATATCTTAATCTGGATATATTCGAGGCCAATTAATTAAATCAATACCGAAATTCAAGTAAAATATAATATCAAACTTATCGAAAATGTTAACACAGCCTAGGTTTGCTTATACTTGAGTTTGGAAGGAATATCAATGAAGCATTAAATGTTTTTTTCCTATTATAATAAAAAAGAAGTATAAATTAAAGAGAATGTAATTAATATGAAAGACAAGAGACATATTAGAAAATTGCATAATAATTTTTATGAAATCTAAAATATTAGTTGCATTTCTTAATTCATGTGCAAAAACCTTAAACATCAAGCAAAAAGAGACGGAGGGAGTAAATTATTACCTCCATCTCTTTATATCAGACTCTTTTGAGAAATTTGCTTGTCCTTTTTTATAAGACTCCTTTCAAATTATCTCTTGTATTAATTATTTTTTTCACCAAAATATCCTTAATTACTTTACAATTTTTGTAGTCAATAAACAATAAATGTTATAAATTTATAAGATAAATTCATTCTCTCTTGTGAGGGAAAAATTATTAGGTAGTTCAAGACTACCAAATGTCTACAGTCTCAACCAATGTTTAAATGACATATCTTCAAATTTTACAATTTATGAGAAAAACTTAATAACACTTGATTATATGTCATGTGAATATTATATGTCCAAGATAACTTAATAATTTCTCAAATGAAGGATTGGGAAAGATGACTAGCACACATTAATTAGTTAGGTGGAAAGTGATTAAGCGAAAAGAGTAAGATGATGAATCTAAATAATTTTAAGGATAATTTTAAAAAATTATTTAGTTATATGTGTCTTATAAAAAGACCAAAGGGTCAAGATTTAATTTCATATGACTATTTAAAAAGTCATGTGACTTTTTAAAAAACTCACATGATTTTAAATGTTTTAATCTTAATTATTCATAATAAGATCTAATGATCAATATTCACTCTTATCATTCTCATATAAAAATGATTCTATCCCTTCTCTGTGTGTGTGCATGTGCATGTGGTGTGTGTATGTGTGTGCGTGTGCATGGATGTGTGTTATAAAGAGATTAAATTACACTACTATAGGTTACATTAATTCTTACATCTTCAATAACTTTATATAAAATGTAATTTTTGTCTATCCAATTATTAAATTATAGTCATATATTACATTGATTGCTTGTATAAAAATTTATGAAAATTGAATAGGTATAAGTATATCATCAAATAATCCTATTTTGTATATTTCAAATATATATTACATCAATTTTGATGTATATCAATGAAATGTTAAATAATTTAAATTAATATAAGATTTTGTAGATATAATAAAATTTAACTTTTAATCAAATAGTAAATTTTAAGATAAAATTATCTAATAAAAAGTAAGTTATTGGACACTTATTATATTTAATATTTTTTAATAGAATATAAATTTAATAATTCTAACTGTTAAATTATGTGATATTAAGTTAATGATTATGCATATAAAATTTTAGTTAAATCAAACAAGAGTTGTAATCTTACAGGAAATATTTATTTATATTTTAAAAAATATAGTATCTATTAAAATAAAGTATAAAGTTGATTAATGAAATATTAACTATTTCTCAAATTATATGAAATTTGATGAAATATTAACTACTAAATTGTATGATATTTTGTAACATTAATTCTCTCATTAAAAACTTTCAATTTAATTAGATTTATGAAACAAATCACATACACAGAGACATCAAACACATAAAAATTAACATTAAGTCACACACAAATATCACACATGTGGGCTTACATTCACATAAATATTGAGTCACACACACACACACACGCACACACGCAATGATATTGCTTGTAGTTTCGGGTTTTCTTGTCCAAGAGGACCAAGGTCCAAGACCACGTATTTGATGTGATTTACAAAAATTACAAATACTAACTTTTATGCTAGACATGATTTTGGTGCTAGGCGCCACGTAGAACCAAACAGAGTGTTTAGCACCAAATCTGTACTATTTCTTCACATTTTTACTTAGGATGACAAAGTGGGCCAGCTGTCCACCACCAGTCTGCCAAAAACAGATCGGGACGGGCTGGCCTGCTATTGATGGTGGGTTGAGTTTTTGGTCCGCCTATTTAAAGGTGGGCTAGCTCACCAGAAATAAAAAAAAAAAAAGAAAAATAAATAATGAGGTAATTAGTGCTAGAAAGATCGTGAAAATTTTAGTGAGGTTGAATAGAAATTAGTGTCGAAAATAAAAATAAATAAGAAAAATCATTGAAAATAAAGTTCCAATGAGCTAATTCGTAAACTTGAAATTAGACACTGAATCTGATGGTATTCATCGTAGCCAGCCATATATTGCACTGCATTGCATTTCGTTTAGGCACATAAACTCCATTCCTTTGAATTCAATTATGGGTCTCATGATATTTTCTAGTGTTTGTTTGCATTTAGGTTGCAAACGGAGATTATCGACTACGATTTTTTTTTTCTTTAAGAAAAATTGGTTCTAGTAATAATTTATGACTAGTTGTAACTGGTGGATATGAAAGTAAAGTTCTCGGTAAAAAAAATAGCTTTAATGTGGTAAACGAAGTTACAAATTAGATAAAAACCTTAAAACTAAAGCAACATATAATTTTTTTTTACAAAAAAAATGGCCTTGTCCTGCCCCATTGGTGGCCTGCTGAGTTGGTGAACTAAACTATATAACCTACTCCATCATTTTCTTGGTGGGCTGGCGGGCCGGCTCCCCAAGCCTAGTCCGTTTTGTCATCCCTACTTTTTCTTTTCAATTCAAACTAAGTAGGATATCATATTTTATTTTATCCACTTATATTAATCCAAATATAATTTTAAAAAATTATTCTCTATAAATAATTAATCACTTAATAACAAGTAATAAGTATTCAATATGTTATTATTAAAAATTTTAAGAAAATTTGTTAATGGATATATATATATATATACAATTTTTTTTTTAAGTTTCGAGTCTCCAAATGTTGTAGCTCCCCTTCTAATAACATATGATGTTCTCACCATCCTTTTTAGTTAGACTAATTGTACCTTCAGAATAGAAAAAGTTGGACTAATTGTAGCTTTTCTTTTATCTTTTTGTGTTTCACACGTTCCAGTGAGCATCTTACATCCTTTGAACGCATGACTCGTTTCCTATTCCATTTTTGGTCATGTTGAAACTTTTTTAAAAATATTTTCAGTGTTGTAACTTACCTCCTTTAAACACATGCCTCGTTTCCTATTCCATTTTTAGTCATGTTGTAACTTTTTTTAAAAGAATTAAATATGTTTCAGGTTTCTGTAAAATAAATGAGTTTTGATTTTATTTTGTAAATATTTTTTTTTAGTTTTCATCCTTTAAAAAGCTGAAATTGTTATCTTTGGTCCATACTATCACATGACACTCATTAATTGCTTATGTATTGAACGGAAGATCAAGTAACTATCTCATGTAGCACCCACTAATGTCTTGGTATCATGTCAACATGTGATACTTCTATATTTTTTTTTTAGATTCCTAAAAAAATGTTATTTATCAACAATAAAGTAAACATATTAGGGATTAAAAATAATAATTTCATATTTTAGAAGAATGAAAATAAAAAAATGTTTTATAGGAATTAAAATTAAAATTTGTGCATTTTATGAGGACTAAAAATAGTGATTTCAAGTTTTAAAAGGATAAAAATAATTTTTTGTTACAAAAACTAAAATTAAAACTCACTTATTTTATAGAAACTAAAAATATATTTAGTCTTTGTAAAAACTATTTTTAGTGTACAAAAAAAATGACACATCACCTGACAAAGTATGTTTTATATATATATATATATATATCATCAGATAAGAAATACAATGTACAGACATGATGATATAAAGAATAAGATAAGATAATTATTTTATCGAAGTAGCAAACAATTAATTACAACATGATAAAATAATTATTCTATCTTATACTAGTATCATATCTAAACTATCAACTGATGAAAACATTTTTTTCCTTTTTCCATATATTATCGTGGTAAATAATTTTTAGAATTATACTAATCTAATCACACGCCGCTTAGTTTTTGAGAATTTCCACAGCCTTTTTATAGTTTTTTTTTCCTCATTGGTTTGACGTTTTATTTTGTTATATTTTAACTTATCGAGTTACCTTAAATAACATTCTTAATGAATAAAATCATCACATTTAAGTGATACAAAAATGGAAATTAATATTTCATAAAATATGATAATTAATTAATATCATAATCTCGATATATTCAACACCAATTAATTAAATTAACACCAAATTCAAGTAAAATCTAATATCAAACTTATCGAAAACGTTAACACAGCCCACAAAAATTCGAACGGCATCATGAAATTCAAATTGCTTGATAACAAGATTTTTTAATTCATGCCTCTGAATCCCGCGAAAAACTTAACGTATTTAAAATACATGAAAGCAGAGAGTGTACTAGATAGAGCGCGCGCCTTAACAGGGCTTCCATGGCCATGATCAAAGTATACTGCAAACAGAGTTTGAATTAATTTGATGGCTCCTGCCGAGGCCCCTGAAATCAACCTTGAACCCGAAAATTGCCCTCAAGCGGTGATCGAATGGTTCAACCTCACATCACAACCAAATTACAAACGCCAATGTAAGTTGAGCAGGGACCTATCCTTGAAAGCGAAGAAGCATCTTCGTTATTTGGGTTGGAAGTTTTGGTATGTTCACAAGCAAGGAAAGTGGGAATTGCGTTATACATCACCCATCACCGGCAAGAATTACATTTCTCTCAGAAGGGCATGCCAAGGCTGCATGGAAGAGGGAGGGTGCAATGACAACCCTCAAAATGTTGAAGAAAACAACGATCAGCAATGTCCTTCATCTTCTGCACCAAAGAAGGAGACAAAGAAACCAAGCATAGAAGAGGGAGAGTGCAATGGCAACCCTCAAAATGTTGAAGAAAACAACGATCAGCACTACCCTTCATCTTCTGCACCAAAGAAGGAGACAAAGAAACCAAGAAAATGCAAGAAAAAAACGAGGATGCAGCCAAGAAAACGCAAAAAAAGACAAAGGGATGATGATGGTGATGAGTTAGGAGAAGTCTCTAGTTCTATACATGGTAGAAGAGGTGCGGTTCTCCCTTGGTTAATAGATAATAATGTGGTGGGTTTATATTCCGTAGTATTCTGCCGTGGTGCAAATAACGTGACCAAGAAAGGGAAGCTATGGCGTCGTGGCATAGTTTGTGAGTGTTGCAGTGTGTTTTTCTCTCTTACTCGCTTTGAGGATCATGCAGGGTGCAACAAGCACAGACCATCTGCTAGCATTTTCTTGGAAGACGGAAGGTCATTGTTGGATTGCCAAAAAGAAGCGTTGAGTTCTCAGCAAAACGTGAGTGGTTTCATGGAAGAAGAAGAAGAAAGGGATCACCGTGGGTATCAAAATGATAGCATTTGTTTCCTTTGTCGTTATGGGGGCGAACTAGTGTTATGTGATCGATGCCCCTCCTCGTTCCACCTCAGCTGTTTAGGGCTAGACCTTGTTCCTGACGGTGATTGGTTCTGTTCAGCCTGTTGTTGCAAAATATGCAAGCGACCCAGACACAAAGAAGATTGTGCTGATAATGTGGATGTTGACAGTGTTCTGATTTGTCATCAATGTGAGCGAAGATACCACGTTGGGTGCTTAAAAGGTCTAGGCTTCACTGGGAAGGAAATCCATCTTGATAACATAAATATAAATTGGTTTTGCAGTAGTGCTTGTGAGAAGATATTTTTCAGTCTGCAGAAGCTGATGGGAAAACCTATTCGTGTTGGCGGGGATAATTTAACATGGACATTGTTGAAGGCTGTGAAAAGTGATAACATTGGAGAATCTGATCGTACTTGGAATGAAGTTGAACGTTCGAGTCAAAAGTTGAGTGTTGCTCTTGGTGTATTGCGTGAGTGTTTTGATCCAGTTATTGATGCTTTCTTCGGGAGAGATATGATGGCAGAAGTTGTTTTCAGCAGAGGTTCAGAACTTAATCGTTTGAATTTTCGTGGTTTCTATACTGTGGTTCTGGAGAGGGACGAGGAAGTGATCTCTGTTGCCACTGTAAGGATTTTTGACAAGAGAGTTGCAGAATTACCTTTTGTGGCTACCAGGATGCAGTTTAGAAGACTAGGAATGTGTGGCATGTTGATGAACGAGATTGAGAAGCAGCTGACTGAATTGGGAGTAGAGAGGATGGTTTTGCCTTCCGCGCCTAATGTGATTGATACCTGGATAAACTCATTTGGCTTTACGAGGATGACACGTTCAGATAAGTCTCAGTTTCTTGATTATGTTTTTCTGGACTTTGAGGGCACCACCATGTGCCATAAACTATTGGTGAAACAAATTGATACTGCCGCATAATGGCCATTTATGTGTAAGTTTTGTTGATATTATTTGATAAGACAATTTGCAGACGGTTAATTTGTTTGTTTGTTTTAATATTCATGTTAAAATACTAACGAAAATGGCCTATTCCAAAGTTATCATTTTTTATTTTTTTTTATTACAAGTAGGGGCTAGCACGACGAATGGAACAGACACCAGTTAAGTCTTTAAACAAAAGCAAAGTACACCCGGGTGGTGGCCTATGTAGAATGTTAACTCCTAATTGAGGGTGGGCAAGGTCTATGCATGAGGGATGCTAACCCTTTCTGCAACCAATGCTGGATATGATGAACTATACTGATGGGCCTCTGGACAGCCCTGCATAACGAGCTTAACTGCTACCTGGGAATCAGAGTGAAGAATAATTCGTCGGTGACCTTCCCTCCACGATATTTCCAACGCCGTCAGTATACCCCAAAGCTCAGACATAAACATACACATCTGCAGGTACCTTCTTCGTATACCCCAACTTCCACGTGCCATTACTATCCCTCAACACTCCTGCCCAACTGACAAAATGACCTCCAAGAGTGACCGAGGCGTCAACATTCCACTTTAGCCAATACTTCGGAGGTGGACCCCACCGAATTACAACTTTAAAATGGTCATGTCCATTACTGATTGCACACTTGGTGTTAGATTTGACATGACTTCAAAATATATACATGACATGATGACACATTCAGATACATGACAGATAAATTTTGATCTGTCATTCATATGGTTTATTCACAGGTTACAACCACCTCTTTAATAAAATATTGGAAACTTTATACTTAATCTGTAATTTAGGTTATAGATTCTAATATCCTAGAATGAAATACCAAGGGGCTTATCATGTCAAATTATCAAGAAGTTATACATTCAGATAAATACTTTTGAGAATTGAAAGATTTAGATAAAAACTTGAATCTATTGTAATTGATTGTAAATTGTTGTTTAATCTTTACACCAATTGGATCACCTACAAAGTAGGTAAGTTTGTGGTCTTAGTCAAATCATCGTAATTCCTCTTTGGGACCGTCGTCTTTCTTTCTCGTGGGGAGAACAAAAACCGTATTATAATTTGATACATTGAGAACCGTAACTAATAAACTCCTTAGATGTTAATCAATTAAAATCTTATAATCTCCTAATGGACTAATGGTAATATCTACTCGTTAAATCCACATCAGTTTGGGAAGTCTATGGGTTTACTGAGACCACTTAAAGTTAAGCCTATTAAGTTAAACGACTGATATAAATTGTATTAAATATAGTACTCAAATTTACAATAAGAAACGGGAGTTTCCTAACAATAAATTCATTCATGTACTTGAATTAGGGTGTCATCTTAACAGCAACAGATAACATTAATTATTCCCTAGTTGATGCAGTAGTGTTGTTTTTTTTATTTTTTATCTTTAGCCATGCTCACTTGGATAAAACTCTGTATGTTCAACTGATCATGGATTACAAACAGCCATATTCCTTATGCTTACAGAGGGACCACTCAGTTTCTCAGTGCACAAATACTTCAAGCTGACGTTTAATAAAGATCTATGTACACAAAATTATCAGATATGTGATTAAACTATAATAATCATATGCTTATTGATTATTTATATCTACTTTTTTAAGGGCTCAATTGACGAACTTGTTTTTTCTAATAAAAAGTTACTAAAAGGTGCAACAATATAAAGGTTAATACCTATGTCGTTCGAGTCCGCACACATATGTACACAACCTTTTATTAGCAAAGCATTATGAAAAATGTGTTTATGCTGTAACTTACAACAAGTAAAGGAGTCAATTCAAAATTTACACTGACTAAAAGTTAAAAGGTGGGAAGAAAAAAGTTCTATTCTACACAAATTATGGGCTACTAGTATACAGTTTTGTGCTTTAAAGCGTTTCACATATGCTCCAAAACCTGAACAAGCCTACATTTACAAATCCCATAAACATCTAACAGAAGGAGCAGAAGAAGACGAACAAGGGAAAGTTGTCACACAAATGGAGGCAAGACTCAGCTACTCCAGTTATCCTGATCCTCAGCAGGTCCTTCGTCCTGCAGTTTATCACAATGAGATCAGACAACAACAAAATGTAAGGTTTTCTCAATTGGCATATATACATGATAATCTCAACAAGATTGATTCAAAGTGTGTACCATTTCATTAGTGACTGATCTAGCAGGTGACCAGACAAGAATTTGTCTATCATTTCCACCAGTGTACAGTTCCTGTGACAATAAGGAAAATCGTTAAAATGTACATGGGAGTTTGGGTTCTATGAGGAAGTATTGCATTTAATATATGAGGCCATTGTTTCACAGGTTCATTATTTTATCCTGAAATAATAGTATTAAGTATAAGAAATTAATAAATATTTTCCTCTTGGGGGCCAACAGAACACTTACTCCAGTCCGGACAACGGGACAAGCAATGGCTTTCAAAGAATCAGCAATGAATGTTTTCAGTGTAATCAGTTGGGATGATGGGTACAGCCATACAGGGATGATTCACCTTGTGATTTATCAATTAGCTTCTTGTTGATTTATGTCATACAAATGGTTTCCTTTTCATCTTTCACCTTTATCTTAATTTCATCTTCAAACATGATCAAAGATTTGTCATATTTTAATTTTCTCTTCTTTCTAAATACTCGTCTTATCAAAGAAGAAAAAGGACTGATGATTACATGTATATACAAATTACACTCGCTCTGTATCTGCATCTCTTTACTTTTGCCTTTTCTATAAAAAAGTGATATATAGAAGAAGATAAAATGAAAAAAAGAGAGAGAGAAAATAAAGTAAGGCCACCCATATTTCGTATGATTTGATGATAGAAGATTAGAATTATGTATATGTGTGCAGGGACAGGATATCTGGATATGAATAATGAAATAAGAATAAATTCCAATGAACGAAAATGCAAATGTCTACTCGGTTTTGCATTACCTTCATTTGATTTATAACCGTAGAAAAAGAATTTAATTGGAAACTAAACATGTTGAGCTGACCATAGCCTAACAGATTTCACTACTGATACCAGAAGTTGATGAAACACTGATTAGGAAAGAGTAGGGAAAGAAAATAGACCACCACCTCTTGAACATACCTGATCTTGTTGATTAAACCAGCAAGAGTTCACACATTCATAGTGGCCACGTAATATTGAGTATGTGTTCCCAGACCACATGTCAAATGCCTGAATAATCCAAAAGAAAGATCAGTATTCCAGATTTGTCTTGTACATCTAATTTAAAGTTAAAATATAAAATAAATTAAACTAAAGACATACTTTCACAGATCTCATGCATGGAACAAAAACAAGGGTTGCATCTTGAGTGGTGGCTAATTGAAGAGGTTTGTTTATTTGCAGGCGGACTGTTTCAAAATTCACGAGTGTGTCACAGCCAGATTGAACATCCCACAACCTCAATCTCGAATCAGACCCTGTGATACAGCAGCACATCAATTAAGGAGAGAGAAAGACTTTACATATGAACAATATTTTGATAAATTATAAGAAAACAAGTAACACGTTTAATATGGAGTCCCATATAAAATGATTATTGCATGGGTATTGCTCGTAGTTCTATAATAAAATAACTAATGAAAAAACAACCTGCACTGAGTAGATACATGCCATCCTCTGTCGCTTTTAACCCTGTCACAGCACCATAATGAGCAGTTGCACGATCCTGAGTAGACAGCATTCCTGGATGTAACCTCTGCTTCATTGGTCCCTTGGATGGAACTCTGCCAATTGTTAGTTGTCTGCTACCACTTCCATTAGCATGTTTCTTTTGTGCAGCACGCAATTTTGTACTTGAATCCTGTGAGTGATAAGGCTTTAGGATTATAACAAGCATAAATACTTACATAACAATACTAGGTGCTATTTCAGCTACAAGATTGAAACAGTCATGACTAGCAATAATCACTATTTAGATTTTAGACTCACTATCTGCAGACAAGGAATATGCTAAGCTTAAAAAAGAACAAATGAAAACCTTTGTTATCATGGAGCGTTTGAGTATAGGTGGGCGTCTTCCAAGCTGAGTCCGAGACTGATCTAAAAGTTGGAAACAGCCAGCACGCCTGATGTCCCAAAAACGTATTGCACCATCACATCCCCCAGTAACCAAGACCCATTCACTTGAATTAGACCATTCAACAGTCATTACTCCATCTGTCATCACAAAACTTGTGACACACAACCCTTTTTTTAAGAAGCAGACAATAGGCATACATCCCACTTTCTGGTATTTCACATGACATTAGATCTAAATTGCAAATTAATTTGGCAGACAATATATTTTAATACTTCCTGTAAGAAGCATGCAATAGAAGTACAGAACCGTACAAACACGTCAAATTACACAGCAGTAAATGACAACAAGCATGATATAGCTACACACCCCAGTAAGTAACCAATGATCTACTAAATTAACCTAACCTTCAGATAATCAATTCTAACTGAATAAACACATGACAGACGCAAGTAAACACATAAACAAAGCCAAATGAATAAAGCATTGGCATACCACGGTGACCAGACAAAGTGTGAGCAAAAGCCCCGGAAGCAATATCACAAAGGCGAACCTGGACATCCTCAGTGCCAGCAGCAATAAGCATGTGAGACGTTGACAAATTGGACATTGCAGTCCTATGCACCTTTCCAGGCATTTTGAAATTCACCACCACCTGCACGATTCAGTGAACAATGTAAATAGATTTTACACTGTTATCTAATCACAAACAAACTGTCATGTATGATAAGTTTGTTAACTTTTACAATAACTACCTTAAAAATAATACTTAACACGATTTTTGATTGGTTGACAGTACCGACAGTGTATATAAATTAAACTTTATTACAAAATTCAAGAATCTTACTATACAGAAACATAATCTATGACTGGATGATTAAATTCGTCAAATAAAAAACGAAAATAGAGGGAAAGTAAGAAGCATATGATGACCAACCTGGGTGGTATTGGTGTCCCAAACATTAATGTGATGATCGTATGAGCCAGTGACGAATAAGCCTGTGTCAATGGGATACCATATAGCTGAGGACACGGCATATTTATGGCCTTGTTGGTGCTGCTTGTCAACGACAAATATGGACCTGTGTTTCGATATAACGCCACCTGCTTCGTAAACGGTGGGTCGTTGAACGTCGTACACGGCTACCGAGGCATCGGATGCGGCGGCGAGCAAATATCTTCCCTCTGTCGAATCAATCTGATTTCACGGTCAAATTGGAAAGCGAGCTAAGGGGTTAGTGTGAATTGAAGAAAGAAGGAGTACCTGAAGGGAGTTGATGGCGCCTTTGTGAGCGGAAACGATGTCTTTGTAATTCGACAATTGGAGCTGCGAAATGCGATTGGATTTTATCCGATTCGCGAAACAATGTGCGTGTAATTTCCCAGCTTCCCTGTCTCTGATCTGCTTCCACACATGCGTATGCATGTTCGGAGCATCTTTGATTTCATTCAACTCGATACGATACGATAGCACCGCCCTCACTCTCTCTTCTCTTCTATTCTAACACTTCTATTTTCTGCCCACTTTTCAGTTTTCTCCCTTCCGTAAATCTTTGTCCCCCCGAAGAAAATATGTACAAGATTGCAAGAAAATCGAGTGGACTCCATCACTCGGCCGCCCAATGGAGCTTCCGATTGAGGCCCAATTCGGTGAAATATTGGGCTCAAACGATGTTTCACGTTCTTTTTTTTTTTTTAATTACTCATTTAATCTTTATATTTATAATTTTTTTTTAGTCCTAATACTTAAAAAGCATCTATTTTTAGCCCCTACACATATTAATTTTAATTCTTTTTAGTTCCTATGACAAAAACTAAAAATTATATGTATAGTGACAAAAAAAGATATGTTTTTAAGTATAAACACTAAAAGAAAAAGTTTTTATAACTATAAAAATTAAATAAGTAATTAAACCTTTTACCACTGATTTGGTCAATTCATTTTCTATCTATTCTTATATTAAAAAATTAAATATCATATTAAAGAAGACAATTTTAAAATTAACTTTCTTGCCAAACAAGACAAGTTACCTCTCCTACATCAACTATCATATATTTTACTATTTTATTTTTATCCTCTCAAATTCTATTATTTAAATTTATACCATCACCTTAATAAAGTAGTTATAATCGGTGATACTATTTGCCCTTCTTTCCAAGTGGTCAATAATACTAATTCTACTCTAAAAGAATTTTCTTTAATTCACAACAAGTTACCCTTTTGACTAAATATTCTGTTATTGGGTATTATATCCTCCTATTGGCTCGTGTAAATAGAATGTTGATGGTAAATGGAAACCCCATGTCTCGTAAAGCTGGGTTTGGGGACATTATTAGCAACGGTCATGGGAATTGGATGTGGGCTCATGGATTGCTAACATAGATGATTCCTACTGATGATTTGTGGTGCTTGAGCTTCTTGGTATTAAACATGGTCTCTTTCATGCGTGGCCAGTGGGCCTTCATGATATTGTTTGCGAATTTTATTTTATTTTTTGAGAGGATATATTATTTGTGAATTTGACTTGACTCCATGGAAGCTTGTTCCATCAATAGCCATCACAATTACTTTCTACACGATATTAACTCCATCTTGGGTCACAATTGGAATGTTGTGGTCAATTGTATGTTTAGAGAAGCTAACTTGTGAATCCTTATCGTCTTTGCGGATGGACCTAGTGCACAGTTGGTTTGACACGTGAGAATGGCGAAGAGGGCGAGGAAACTTGCCTTTTTTCTTAAAATTTTTATGGCTTGGTTTAATAGAAATGACAAGAAAATTTTTAAATATTTTGTAGGTCTCACTGAATATAGTTTTCCTCCTCTCTTTTTATTTAAACTTAAAAATTTTATAATATTATTTCTAACTTATTTTTTTTTTATTTCTTTTAAATCAAACAACTTAAAATTTTATTTTATTTTTTATCTATTTTTCTTTTCTCTACCAAACAAAACATTAAATCTCTCCCTCTTATCGCCCTTGTTTTATTTCCTTTTTAACTAAAAAATCACTCTAACAAAGTCTGTTTTTTTTTTTTTTTTGGGTGTCAATAAGGGGCTAAAAATCTTTATTAAAAGCCACGCAGAAAAGAAAAAGAAGCTACATTAGCTTGAACCTGGAAAGAAACAAATGATGGAACAAAATCAAAAACTCGTCCATCCCTATGAACAGAAAGCCCAAACTCTGCCACAACTCCATCACAATTCAATTTAAAAATTCCACTAGGTGGCAGACTCCAATTGTGAGAGGCAGGCACATTACGCATACTGCCAGAGCCATTCACAATACACTCACTCCTCAGACTTTGGTCAATATTATGCACGATACCCGAAATAGTAGCAGCAGAATTCTCGGCGGAGTAATCTAATCAGGAGAATGCAAACTCATTCCGGTTCCTCCAAGGCACAGAGACAATGTTGCACCAAAACACAACCCTATGGTTTGTCTGTAAATTAGTAGATTTCCCGATATTGGCTAAAATCCAAGTTCGAATGTCATCTGAAAAAAAAAAAAAGATTCATTAAGGGCACTGCCCGAGAGTAGATTCCACACCTGTCGCTCTTTTTTACAATCCCTGGAGGCATACAACACAATTTCAAGAGCTGCATTGCACTGGGGGCAGAGACTTGACTCTGTCAAGCCTCTTCTTTATTTGAGCTCATTTGTAAGGAGACCATTCTTAACCAACTTCCATAAGTGGAGTCGAATGCGCTCAAGACCAGCCCAGTGCCAAATGTCTCTAAATAAACAACCGGTATCATTTGTTTGTCCCACCACTTTGTTTTAGGCAGATGCCATGCTGAACTCCCGATCATTATTGGCCTTCCACGCCATAACATCATTATGACTCCTCAAACAGGCGTTTTGGGGAAGAAGTTGTTGGATTCGTTGCATATCCCAACCACCACTATAATTCAAAATTTTCAATTACAGACCGCTCCACCTCTAGGTCATCTAAAGCAATCAATGCTGAGTTTTTGAAGCAACCAATATCTACGATCCAGACATCCTTCCAAAAATAGATATTGTTACCATTTCTAACCCGCCACCCTAGGCCTTTTTGAACCCTTTCCCAGTTCTTACATAAGCCCCTTTAGAAATTTGAACCACACCGTGTTTCTTGAATCGTTGGAATGTCATGCATTCCATATTTATATTTGGACCTAATAACTGAGGCCCACAACGAACTCTTTCGAGTGCACAATCTCCACCCGGCTTTAATAAAGAACACCTTATTCAAATGCCGAGATGATCTAAATCCCAAACCACTTGATTTCTTGGGCTTACATAATTCGTTCCAAGCTATAGTATACACCTTCCTAGTCGAGTTGTCATCACCCCAAACAAAAGATCTGCATTTTTTATCAATCTCGTCACACACATAAAATGGGATCATGACAGAATGCATAATGTAGCTAGGAATAGCTTGTAACACAGACTGTGCTAAAGTAACATGGACTGCCTGGATAACACTTTACTTTTCCAATTGCTCAACTTCTGGTTCGCCTTATCTAGCAATAACTGAAAGATTGCTTATTTGTTCTTTTATGAAATATAGGGATGCCCAGATATTTTCCCATGTCGTCAGTGCTCTGAAAGCTGAATTTACTAGTAATCTCCTCCTTGATACACCAATTGACATTTTTTTAAAGAAAAAGATTATAGTTGTATCCACATTAACTCTCTCTCCAGAGCTGTCATAGAATAGATCCAGGGCCAATTTAATAACATCAACTTCGCATCCGCTTCCGCAAACATTATAAGGTCATCTGCAAAAGTGAGATGAGAAATCAACGGGCCTCCCTGGCTGAGGCGTATAGGCTTCCATAAATTTTGACTCACAGCGAGGTTGATAAGATGAAATAGCCTTTTTAGACAAAGGACAAACAAGTATGGGAAGATGGGATCACCTTGACACACCCTCCTTTGAGGATAGAACTCCTCTAAGGTTTCACCATTCCACAGTAAGCGCATTTTAGTAGAAGAAATACAGCACCGGATGAGTTCAATAAAATTCGGTGGGAATCCAATATCCCTTACACTCTATTTGGTGCCAATGAAATGGGAGAGAAGAGTGCAAAAAAGGGTGGAAGAGAAGAGATTAAAAAATTTCTTCAAGTTTGGTGCCGATGAAATGCGGAGAAATTTTTACAAAAATAAGATGGGATCCACTATTATTTTTATCCTCGCTAATATGAGAAGAAATGAGAAGAAGTCGTACACACTCGTTTCTCTTTACCGAAAATAGCCTCATTGCTGCGGTGAGGTTTTACTGTTGCGATTGTTGTAGTTAGTCGTGGTGGTGGTTGTTTTCATTGAAGAGCTAGTGGAGCTCCACTGCATGCATTTTCTTCTTCGAACAACGACCTTCTTCCACTTTGAGGTTAGTTTTTTCACTGGGAGGTGTTGGATTTTGTTAAATATGGGTTAGACCTACTTGTTTTTTTAACTTCATTAGTATGTAATCTGCACGTATTTAGATAAATCTGTGGTTTCCATGGTAGATCTGGTTTTGAAGTTGCATAAAATTGCTTTTTTCCAGGAAAGATTGATTTTTGTTGAATATATTGTGTTTGGAATGTGTCGAAAACCGATTTTGTGAAGCATGATAATTGATTTTTTGCTTCTACTGAGCGTGAAAATTAGTTTTTCTTGGGTAAAATCGATTTTGGTTTCTGTTATCCCAATTGGAAATCGATTTTGTACATACAAAATCGATTTTTATACTATAAGTTGCGTTTAAGAGACAGAAAATCGATTTAAGTTGATAAAATCGATTTTCATATGTAAGGCTACTCTTGCAATTGCACAAAATTGATTTTAGCTTCATAAAATCGATTTTGGTTAGTCATAAAATTCACATGGTTGTTTGAAAATCGATTTTGGGTTTCATTTGGAATAAGAAAATTGATTTATTAGAATGGATATACTCCACAATTATTTATTTTCTTTGATCGAAAATTGATTTTAATATATAATGTTGTTCACAATGAAGCATAATTTTTTAATTGGTAATTTAAAAAAAAATGAATTACTGACTATGATTGGAAATATATGTTTATCATTATTTTAGTGAATATAATTTTTTTTATAAGAAGTATTATATTTGCTGGAACTTATTTTTATATTTGAACTTATATACTATTTGAAATGGTCAGATGGAGAGAGATAACATTGTTCAAAATATTGAGAAAGGCATATGTATTGAGTAGATGGCCAATGTTGACAATGATGAGTTGGATGAGGAGGAAATGTTTAATAACGGAATGGGAGTTGAGATGTCCATAATAAGTCATGCTCAGCAGTAGTTGCAAACAAGGATGCAAGTTGCTACATTGATTTTATTGTGCTTTGTAGGATATGCATTGCATTTGATGCATTTGTTGTCCAACAGAATTGATAGGTCAGTTAGTAATGATGTTCCTTGAAGGGAGGAAACCGAGAATTAATGAATTATCTAGTTCATATACAGAGGTGTCAGAATATTATACGGATGGGCCCTAAAGCATTTATTCTTTTACGTCAGAAAGTAAGAGGAACCGATATAGTTAAAGATAACATATGCTCTACGGTCGAGGAACAAGTGGCAAAATTTTTACATATAGTAGGACATAATGTCAAGAATAGAACAGTTTCTTTCTTCTTTCATCGTTCTGGTGAGACTAATAGTCTCCACTTTCACGCTGTGTTGCATTCTATAATTACATCAGAAGGAGAACTTTTAGTTCAAGCGTCAGGTTTTGATGTCTCATTATACATTCTTAACAATAACCGATTTCATCCGTATTTCAAGGTACCGAGTTACCATAACTTTTGGGTTTTAATTGCAATAGTTATTTGAGTGAAAGAATAATTTAGTTAATATTCTTTTTTAATTTTCTACAAAGGATTGCCTTGGAGCTATAGATGGTACCCATGTTCGAGTTAAGGTGTCAAGGGTAGAAGCCCCTCGGTATTGTGGTAGAAAGGATTATCCAACGCAGAATGTGTTTGCTACTTGTGATTTTGACATGAAATTCACATACATCTTAGCTGGTTGAGAAGGAACGACATTTGACTCTAGGATTTTAAAAGATGCATTAACTAGGGAAGACCCTCTAATAATACCTGAAGATTAGTATATATTTCTTTTATATATTTAATTGATTTATAAATATGTTGTAAGGTTAGTAATAAAATTGTATGGTATATGTAGGAAAATTTTATCTTGCGAATGCAATTTTTATGCTTAAACGTCAAATTCTTACACCGTATCGTGGTGTTCGTTACCACTTAAAGGAGTATTCTGTTTACGGTCCACAAAATCTAAAAAAGTTATTCAACCATAGACATTCATCCCTTCGAAATGTAATTGAGAGGACATTTGGTGTTTTAAAAAAGAGATTTCCCATCATTGTTAGTGGCACTAAGCCTCATTATAATTTTCGTACAATGAGAAATATTGTAGTTGCATGTTGTATACTGCATAATTTTCTAATTGAAGTAGATAACAACGAATCATTACCTAGTTGAAGTTGATCATGAATTGGCTGATCGTGAAGCCGACGGATCGCAAACACAACAACGTGATGGCGATTATTGAGCTAGGGTAGATTTGTAGATAACATTGCAAATGCAATATGGAATGATTATCACCATTAATTAATATATATTTTTTACATTTTATCCTGTGTATGTTTTTTGAACCTAGAATCCTATTGTACTTTATTACAATATATTTTTTAATGTAATAACTTGTTCTAATTTCAATGCTTATGTTGTTGTTATTATTGTCGTCATATGGTATTTTTTTTTTTGTTGACACTATTGCTGGATGGAATATTTACAGTTTATTTATAGGACAAGTATCAAATAAAATGAACAAAGGAAAAGGACAAGTCGATGACAGTACTCAACTACCAAGAGAAATGGTTAGTTGGACGTATGATATGGACAAACTACTATTGAATGCAATGGTTGAAGAAATTCAAAAAGGAAATAAGGTTGACAGTAGTTGGACCTCGTAAGCTTATACAAATATTGTCAATTCATTGCGAAACTTAGGACTGCCGAATGTGACTAAAAGTCATGTCAAAAACTAGGTAAAAAACAATGAAGGATAGGTGACGTGAAGTCCATGACTTGTTAAATGGACTCAGTGGATTTGCTTGGAGTCCCTTGACAAGGAGGTTTGAGGTGGAGAATCAAGGTTTGCGAAGATCTTATAAAGGTAATGACAGTTATAAAATTTTAATTTTATTTTTTTCCCTTAACAGAGTGTTGATATTAATGTCAAATGCTGTCATTCGTGGGGTAAATCAATAGTTGCAAAATGGAGAACTTCTCAGGTTTGCCATTATGATCTGCTTAAGGAGCTATACAGTTCAGACCGTGCAATAGGGAACTTTAGATTAACACCTAGACAAATTCACCGGTATATGGATAAAGACAATAAGACCATTGACCTCAATGACGCGTATGATGATACAATGTCCATTGAGGCAAATGTTGGAAACAATGAAGATGTTAATGTTTCCACCCCAAATACTGACACATTTAGCTTGAATGATGCACATTCAAACCCCTATGCTGGTACTTCTACATCTAGGGGCACTAAGTGAAAAGAACCTATGGTGGATGTAATTAACACTCAAATGGAGAAGCTCACAACAAGTCTTGATCGAGTGGCAGAGGAAATTATAAATGGGAATGCATTAACTGAGAAGTTATCACAGGTAGCAGAAAGACAAGTCGCTATTATTGAGCGACAAGTATTGGCAATTGAGAAGCAGAATGAGATTATACATGAGTAAGTGAATGTCCTAAAGAGAAGCACAACACGTGTGTATTCAGAAGAAGACGTTTGGGATTTATTGGATTAGATGAATATCAGAGATGATCATCGAATGCAGTGTTACGATTTCTTGTGCAACAATGACAAACAAAAGCGTAAACTATTTGGTGTACCTTCCCATATGAGGCTTCCAACGTTAATCAAAATGATGACTGATGCTAGGTTTCAGTGAACTGTGAACACTAAGACATTTATCTGAAGGAAAATGTTTTGTAATGGACCTATATAATATTATAGTTATTGTGTTATTTTGAAGTCTTCATTGTATGACAATTTTTAGGTTTCCACAAATTTATATATTATGTTGAGTATATTTGAACCGTCTTATATCATGTACAACAACTTCTCTATTGTTATATGAATGCTATAATCGTATTAACACAATTACTATCTTGGGATTTATAATGTAGCTTATTTTGTTTGTGATGTGTGTGCTGATAGATAAATTTATCGTATGTTTTGTTTAAACATAAAGTGTGAAATGATATTATATAACTAACACTATTCTACATTATTTCAATGATGTTTTCTTCAATGCAGTATAATGAAAAAGGCTGGTTCATCTAAGGAAAAAAGAGCCAGAGATGAAAAGAGAAGAAAAAGCAAAAGGAGATGAATAAGGAAGTTTCCAGAAGTTTGACCCTGTACCACAAATGTTGGATTACAGTCGTTATTTCAGCAAAAATGACCAGGGACATACATATCTTGATGAATTTCAAGCAAGAGATGTTATACAAGAAAAGATAATGAATTTCGAATACTTCAAGAATAGGGGACTTCAATTTCCAAAGTTACTCACAGTACAAGGCCTTGAAGAATTTGTTTCCCTAGTTGGTACAGTTCACCCTGACTTGACGAAGGTATTTTACGCTAACTTAAGGCTTTTGGATAATCGTGACCTGTGTTTAGAGGTAATGAAAATTAAGATTCAAGTCAGGCCACGTGATTGGTTAAGTTTGGTTAAATTGACGTACCAAGGCCATAAGTTTTAGGTGTCAAAAGACTGGGTCAATTATGACAATTCTGAGGTATTGGCTTCAATGATTAGACCTGGATTGGAGCCACGTATGTTTAAAAATGTTGGTGGTTTAGCAATTGAGGATAGATTACTACATTATGTGTACACACATATTTTAATCTCGCGCACAAGCAACTATCCATCCATTCAACATGAAGACATTTTCATACTTTGGGCCATGAAACAACAGATTCAAATTAATTGGCCATACTACAAATGTCAACATATGATAAAGTGCAAGGAGAACGAATGTTGTATACTAATAACAAAGATATTGGAACATCATAATGTGTTCTTAGGAATAGAAGCTGAGATTATGCCTGGTTGGTCTAATAAATTCAATGAATGTAGCCTAAAGAAATTAAAGGTGACAGAGGTTAATGAAGTGTGGCAACATGCTGAAATGGGAGTTAACCAGCCACAACCAAAACAACAGGATGAAGATGACTCTAAAGATGGTTATGAACCCGATGCAATGGCTTTTCAACCACCCCAAGTTACTCATGATAATGATATGTTGCATTGAATATTTACTGGCATTAAAAGTTTACAAGGTGACTTAGAAAATTTAGCCATTACTATCTATGAGGGGTTTCAAAGGGTGGACTACAAATTTGATGAATTTGAGGCACGGTTTGAAGCACTTGAGCGTCTCCACCATCATGGTCCATCTTAGTAGAAAGAACTTTATGTTATTTGCTTATTTTTGTGTGTCATATCTAGTTTACTACATCGTATTTGTCTAATTATATAATACATTTGTGTCTTTCTTCATGTACTGTGGACTTATACTTTGAAGATTTGGTTATGAACTACTAAACTTAAATTTTAAAACTACTAGTCGACGTAATTATTGTGTTAATTTGCGTATGATAATTGGGTCATATAGAATATATTTAGTTCATATTTTTAATTTATATAATATTTTAACACATTTTTTTAAGATTTACACATAAATCAATTTTAATATTATAATTATTAAATTAAAATAATTGGTATTAGAGATAAGTAAGCCAAAATTGATTTTCTACAAAGTCGAAATCAATTTTTGTTACTGAAGTAGGAAGATAAAATCGGTTAGTCCTTCCTAAAATCGATTTAGTCCTTTCCAAAACCGATTTTTTGTTCACGTAAGGTCTAATATCCTTATGAAAATCGATTTCATTTCATGGTAAAATCAATTTAAAGTTAACATTTAGAATCCACCGTCTCTATAGGTCCAAAAAATCAATTTTTTTAAATAGAAATCAATTTTTATCATGCTATGTAGTTAATGTACTCTCTAAAACTATAGTAAAATTGATTTTGATCGCTATAAATTGATTTAACCACACAAAAAAATATACGTTAACATGTAGGGGTACAATTGTAACGACCATCTGCCGCTACAGTACTACTCATGTTCCTCATACATTACCCATATGTTTAGTCATTAACATAAACATGATTATATCACCATTCATAACTATAAACTATATACAACTCCGATGATATAATATACAAATAAGGTTACGTACAACAACAAAACTCCCTATAGCTGGTCAACTATACAACAGAGACATCAAATCATAAAAGAAACAAAAAGAGCTTCTAGAAAAGCTCCACCCAAAAAGGGCTTCCAAAAGTCTCCATCTGAGACCTCTATTAGCTCTGAGAAGCTGGATCTGCAAATGCCTCTCCCTCTGCTCCCATGCCAAAATGACGTGATCATCACAGTTATAGCAACACAACAACAACAACAAGACATCCAACCAACAACAAAACAAAGCAAGGGTAAGCTTATGAAACAAAAACCAACATATAATGTTTAATCCAATATAATCAAAATCATTAATCACACCAATATAGAAACCAAATTTTGTCCACAAATGGGTTTACACACATTACAGTATATCATATACAACATCACACACTATTTTGTCAATCTCATATGTCAATGTATGAATGACACGACTCTTGAGAGATTTTCTACATTTCAAGGCAATTAGCTAGGTCTTATCCCCTACCATGGCCATCTAGCACCATTCAAGGATTGCCAAAACTTTGATAAGTTGGATAAGCTTATGTTGTCAGGATAAGTGTATGTGGGTAGTGGTATACCGCGACACAAGGCCTGCACTGCCTTAGCCCCTTACGGGATTACCCATTCACTTATCCCCAAGGTCCAACTTTAAAACTACATTTCTTATCCAGGCACTAGGTTGGAAGCCTATCTGAGTACCAACTCTAGTTACCATCCACCTTACATGCCTACCCGCACACGGCTTGAGGCCTACACAACCTCAGCCAACAACATATGCATGCCAATGTATGTATCACCACAATAGTAAACTCAACCACAACAATCATCAAATCATATATATATGTACCAACATATCACCACAACCATCAACTCAACCATAAAAATCATCAAATCATATATATATGTACCAACATATCACCACAACCATCAACTCAACCATAAAAATCATCAAATCATATATATATATATATATATGTATCAACATATAACCATGTGACCTACTTAGAACCACCTATGGTCCAATAATCACCATCAACCACAAATTAACCCCATGCATGCCCAAACTAGCCTCTTGCAAGGTCAACAGATAAGACAATGTCCAAGCAACACATACTTTTTGACCATTCTTACACAACAAAACAGAATTACATACTTGCGCAACAATCCATATGCTCGCTCAGCGAGTACCTTTCATACAAAGAGCACAATCTCTCTTTGAAGGTTCTCGCTTAGTAAGTATAAGTTTCACTCAGCGAGCTCAATTCCAAATAGCAACCAAGTCTTAGGAAGAATTCTCGCTCAGCAAACACATGTTTCGCTCAACGAGATACTCACAACTTATCACACAATCCCTAACAATAATGATAAAGAAAAACCCAAAAACTAGTTTAGAAAACCATTTGAACATCCATTTAACTTAAAATATACATTTGACAGTCATGGAAATCAATAAAGTCATCAACAACCAACAAAAATAATAAGAAAGAAGAGAAAACTTTGTTTTCCTCTCGCTCAGCGAGCATTTCCGTAGCTTAGCGACAAATCCATCGCAAAATTCGTCGCTGAGTGAGTGAACTTCCATCAACCTCAAAATTCGTCGCTGAGCGATCATCTTCTAACGACTAAAATATCCGTCGCTGAGCGAGAGCTCAATCACTGGGTTGCGATTTTCGATCTTTTTCTTCTCAAATCACTCACCAACACCCATTTTTGACCAAATCAATTAACAACTAATATCACAAAACAATTTTAATCATTTCTAATACCTTTCTAACTGATTATATAACAATTTTATCCATAAATCATTCACCAATCACAAATTCCCTTTTCAAAACCCATTTTTAGCAAAAACCAACTACATAACCAAATTCATCAAGATTCAAACGATTCTAAAGCATTTAATCAACATGTCAACATACACAAACACCAAATCAACCATGAGTAAGCTTCCCTTACCTATAAAAGTCTTCGAATCCGGATTTAGGTTTCTTGAGAATCTGATGTTCTTAAGCCAAAATTAGCTAGGATTGTTTCTTTCCTTACCACAATTGCTAAACCAATCTCACAACTCTTTTATAGCCTTACACACTCGATAAAATTTAAAGAGAAGTAGCGAGAAAATGAGAGTAGAGAGAGAAAGAGAAAGGAAAATGAGGAAGGAACACCCCCTCTCTCCTTATATACTTGACTCTCTCAGCACTCTTATACGAACTTCTGGCCAACTGAGGCCTAAACCTCACCAAACCACTCCTCATATCTCGAAACTGGTTTAACTTAACTGTTTTTCTCTCAAAACCCAACATCTCACTCACAACATACCCACATTGGCTCAAGCACATATCTCAAGTTTCCTAAATTCAAACAAACAACACACAACCATCATCATATACAACAAACCATACATAACAACAATTCATTTATTTTTTTAATCACCTAGATTACATTTATAGTTTTCACTTTGTAGTTATTAAAACACTTAACCATGCATTTAAGAAAAACAAGACGTTACAATAATGGTAATAATTCAATTTCCTTTCTTTTCTTTTCTATCAAACCAAACAACCTCACCCATTTGTTTTTACTCTATTTCTACTTAACCAAACAATTTTAATTTCTACTCTATTTCTCACCTATTTCTCTTCTCTTTTTTTCTCACCTCTTCCTTTCCTTTCTCTTCTTTTCTTCACCTGATACCAAACAAAGCGTTAAGGTTTCCTGAATGAGCTGCCACTTGAGTTTATCATAGGCCTTTTCGAGATCAACTTTGATCGCCATCCATCCTTTCTTACTATGCATAAAATGGAAAACTTCTAGTACTATAACAACATTGTCACCATTGTGACGGTTAGGAATAAAGCTACATTGATAGGGACTAATTTGTGTATATGAAGGCTTTGTTAGCAGAAATTATACTTTGGTGATCTCTAGACTTTGAAAGTGATTAATATTGGTAATCGTTAGATACTGCTGATGTACATAAGAAAAAAGATAATTCTAATTTGAATTTGAATTTGAATTTAAATTTTAACACATTTTTAATTAATAGAATTTAAAATAATATATCTTAATTATGATAATTTTTTTATAATTTTGTTCATAATTTTAGAAGTCTTATCCTTTTAGTTTATTTCTATTTGACAAAATAGAATCCACATTATTAATAATAAAGACATTCTTTATGTGTGTTTTCTTTTATTAGAATATGCAATTTCACTGTTATTTAATAACAATAATATTTTCTACCTTTCATATATATTTCCAAATTTTGAAATTTTTTACCAACATTATGTTAGTCTAAATAAAATTGGATTTAAATCTCTTAAGTAAGGTATCAAGTTCGAGTCTTCTAAATAGTAAAAACCTAGTTGGAATGAGAGACTTTATGAAAGGTGGTCACTCAAGTTTTTTGATAGAAATTAGTCATCGATAAAGTCAATAGATACGTCACACCCATAACATGATAACCTAATTTTTTTAAAAATTTCTTAAATTTTAAATTATGGGAAAATAGGCTATGCATTGATAGTGTAAAATAATTTTATACTGTCATCTAATCACAAATCACCATGTATGGTAAGTTTGTTGATTTTTACAATAACTACCTTAAAAGTCATATTAACAGTGATTTTTGATTGGTTGACGTATAAAACATTTTATACTAACAGTGTATATTTATTAAACTCTTAATTCTTAAATTATTTGTATGATGCACAAGAAACTTATTAATATAACAAATGATGATAAACATACCAATTCCAACTAGTACCAATTTATTTAGAATTTAAAGTAGGTTTGACTGGTCATTTTTATTACTTTATAGTTTATTTGACCAATTTATAAATTTGTTCGACAAAAATAAAGATATTTGATAAATAAATTTAATTCGTTAACTTATATCCTTTTTTAGACACTAATTAAAATAACGTTTGAATTTATAATTTAAATGTATTATTATTTTTTCTTTTTTAGTTTAATATTTTAATAAAAAACCTCATTTACCCGTTGTATTATACTATTCATTTTAAGAAAATTCTTCTTTCAATGTTATTCTATTTAATTTATGAGTTTAATGGTCATGCACTATCAGTGTAAAAAATTTCACACTGTCAATCAATTGAAATTCACCTTTGGTATGACTTTTAAAGTATTTATTATAAAAGTCAACAAACTTACAATAAATGGTAGTTTGTGATTAAATACAGTGTAAAACTACTTTATACTTCAGTGCATGGCCTGTTTTCTCTTATTTTATTTATTAAATCACTTACTGTTAAAAAAATATTTAATTTTTTATATTATTTATTTTAATTACTTTTAAAAATATTTAATATTTAATTGTTATACAAAACATGATACTAATCATTTGTCTGAAAAAAAAAATAGAATTTACATAAAAAAAAAAGATTACATAAACATTTATGTTTTTTCCGTTTCATTTTATTTTATTTCCTTACGCATCTGACAATACATATTCGTAATTCGTCCACTAGGCTTTACTTTCCACGGATGGTGGTCCCGCCCACCCTCCTTCACAATTTGTCAATTTCTTTACTTCCCGGGCGCCCCGTTGGCTTCTACTTTTAGAAACTTAAATCAAAATATTTGAACAAGGCGAAAAGTCTGAACTCTGAAAGAAATTGAATCAGTAATGTGAAACCAACTCGAAAGTCGAAAGAATCCGCTAACATCCTCATTGCTGCTTTGCTCCTATAATTATCCTATCCACTATTCTGAGAGAAAAAAGAAAATGAAGTTAATTCAGATCTCCGAATCGGGTTTCCATAACAAGCTGGGGATTGGTCCCACTGTTCATGGCGTCCAACACCGCCAAAGTTGACGTCGTCGGAATCCGGGTTGGTTAACGGCGGTGAGTCCAAGGCTCTGTTCTCATTGTTTGTCTCGCCCTTTTCACCACCTTTTGTCCTCTTCACTTTTTCTCACCCTCCTCTTCTCTCACGTCTCCATCTCTCTCCATTTCGGTAACTGTAAAACACAACACCGTCGCATTCTTCATTGCGCTAGTTTGGTTCACAATAACTTTGCCAATTGCCGCTACACTAGTTCAAAACTAACGGTAACGCGTTTCTTAAAAGGTGTGCGCTGCCGAGGAGTGATTGTTGGTGTTGTTTTCATCGGAGAAGATGTTGTGCACTTGTTCCGGGGAGCAATTCAAATTCGAAGAGCCGCCACAGTCGCCGGAGTCCCTCGCGACCAGGGATTTCTCCGCCAGCGGACTTTCTTCGAGGACCGGGGAATGGGAAACTAAATTCGATGAAACTCAAGTAGAAGAAGCTGAATCTACTCTAAAAGAAGCTCTTTCCTTAAACTACGAGGTAGATAGCAGTAGCAATAGCAATATCAATGCATTTCTATTATTTTTTTGTGTTTGTGTTTTTTTTCTATTTTTTATGAGAACGTAAGTATCTTTTACCGGGGGCCAATTCTATCTGGGCCGAGTCGGAGCACTATAGCCTGTAAATGTTAAGAGTAGTTAGTTTGTTAGAAGTTGTCAATAGTTTGTTAGGGACAATTGTTAGCTTTAATAAGCTCTATATATAGAGCATCTACATACTCCCATTTTATCTTTTATCATTTCCGATCCATACAATGAGTTACTTCAATGGAAGTCTTCTCTTATTCTTTGAGATCTATGATGTGTGGCTACATCAACTTGGGGTGATTTGCATCTCTTCTTAAAATTCTAATAGTAAAGTTTTTCCTCCGGGTATTTAACGCATCTACATAACCAAGATTTTAACTCGAGACCTACTAATTAAGCTGAAATAATTCTATGCCAGTTGATCCATGTGATTAGTGGCTTTTGTGTTTATGTTTGTGTTTGTGTGTGTGTGTGAATTTATTTTTGATTGAAATGTCATGTGTGTTTTGAATGAATTTCAGGAGGCTAGGGCTTTGTTGGGGAGGCTTGAATACCAAAGAGGGAATTTCGATGCTGCACTTCAAGTGTTTCAGGGTATAGACATCAACGGTTTGACCCCAAGAATGATCATGGCTATTGCTGAAAGAACCAAGCTAAGGAAACCACGTTCGAAGGCGGATGTGGTGGTTCTGAATGTGATGTCATTGCATTCGGTTAGCCTGCTTCTTGAGGCAATTTTGCTTAAAGCAAAATCATTAGAGGAACTTGGGCAATGCATTGGTTGGTAACTAATGTTATATTACCTTTCTAGAGGACTTCCATGTGCTTGTATGTTAAATTGTGCAATTTAATTTTGCATGTAAGAATTTGAACGTTACTCCATTTGAATTAACTGCGTTATGTGGATTTTATGGATGAGAGGTTTGGGGTGCTGATTCTGATGAGTTTAGTGCTTTCTTATTTGCCAGAGGCTGCAAAGGAGTGTGGAACAATTCTGGATACGGTTGAATCTGCCCTTCCTAGTGGAATGCCTGAGGGTATTGGTGAAGATTGTAAGTTGCAAGAGATGTTTCATAAAGCATTGGAGTTGCTTCCGAGCCTATGGATCAAAGCAGGGTTTCTAGATGAAGCTGTTACTGCATATCGTCGTGCTCTGGTCAAGCCATGGAATTTGGAGCCACGAAGGTTGGCTGCTGTACAAAAAGATTTAGCTACGATACTACTGTATGGCGGTGTTGAAGTTAGCGTACCCTCTCAGGTGCAGGTGTGGGGTCAGACAACACCCAAGAGTAGTGTTGAAGAAGCAATACTTTTGCTATTAATGCTCATGAGCAAGGTGGCAATTCGGGAAATAGACTGGGATGCTGAAATAATGGATCATCTTACGTTTGCACTTTCAGTTACTGGGATGTTTGAGTTGTTGGCAGATCATGTAGAGCAGATCCTTCCAGGTATCTATAGTCGAGTCGAGAGGTGGTACTTTCTTGCTCTGTGTTATAGTGCAGCAGGACATAATGAGGTGGCATTGAACCTTTTGAGGAATGCTTGTGGCAGTTCTGAGGCAAGGCATAGACCTCATTTTCCTTCATTTTTGTTTGGAGCAAAACTTTGTTCCCAAGATCCTCGCCATGCTCATGAAGGCATTAACTTTTCACGTGAAGTTATTAATCTAGCTAAGCACCAAAATGAGCATTTTTTGGGTCAAGGCCACAAATTTCTTGGCATCTGCTATGGGGCTGCAGCTAGAATTTCTGTCTTGGATTCTGAAAGAAGTATATTTCAAAGAGAGTCTTTGGACTCTCTAAACTGTGCTGCTTTATATGGAAATGATGACTTGGAAGTGATATTCAGCCTTGGACTGGAAAATGCAATTCAAAGGAATCTGGATGCAGCTTACAACAATACAATGATGTACTCAGACATGACTGTTGGCAGTTCAAGATGGTGGCAGCTGTTAGCACTCATAGTATCTGCACAGCAGCGGTTTGAGGATGCTGAAACTATAGTTGATTTTGCTTTAGATGAGGCTGGGGGGATGGATCAACTTGAACCTCTAAGATTGAAAGCAGTACTTCAAATTGCTCAGCAGCAACCCAAGCAAGCAATAGAAACATATAGGATCTTGCTAGCACTAATTCAAGCAAAAAAGGAGCTTTGGCTTCAAGATAACAACGTTGATCAAGAACAAGCATTCAGGCATGAGGTGTGTAGTATTTTCAAAGGAAGAACCCTATAAGATCCCTTGTATAGACTAATGTTAAAGTTGATTGAAAAGAAGGAATACCCTTGTCTACTGAAAGCTGCTAAAAAACAATGGTTACGCCTATACTTAGTTTAACACTAATACTCCTAAGGGTTTTTGATGTCTGTTAAAAGAAACTCCTCCCATCCTTCCCCTTTCCTAAAGTTATATGCAAGAATTTTCATTTTGGATGGCCAAAGTGTATCCTATGCGTAGAGTGGAAGAATAGGAATCAATGATCTGGTGCAATTTTTTTATTTTAATTATTATTATTATTATTATTTGTAGAGTAATGATTAGTTTCATCTCTGAGATCTTGAGAAGAATGCCCCTTCTAACTTTTTCATCCCTCTTAGCAGGCATTAACAGAAAGGTATTTGGAAATGGAAGCCTGGCAGGATTTGGCTACCATTTATACAGATGTTGGTTCTTTGCTCGATGCAAAAGCTTGTGTTGACAAAGCCCAGTTGATAGAATTTTTTTCTCCAAGAAGTTGGCATATTACAGGTAAGAAAACTGTTAAGTTTTTATGGTTGAACTACTGCTTGTTTCTGCATTGAGTGTTTATGCTCATGGTAAACTAATATGCAATTCCATGGCTGTGCACAATCACAGGGATGTTGCTTGAAGCTCAATCATTATACAAAGAGGCATTTGTTTCCTTTTCAGTATCATTGTCAATAGAACCAGATTACATTCCCAGTATCATTTCAACTGCAGAATTGTTGATGAACCTTGGTATGCAATCACTTCCGATTGCAAGAAGCTTTTTAATGAATGCTTTGCGATTAGAACCTACAAACCATGACGCTTGGTTCAACCTTGGATTGGTTTCCAAAATGGAAGGTTCATTACAGCAAGCAGCAGAGTTCTTTCAAGCTGCTTATGAACTTAAGCTTTCTGCTCCAGTGCAAAAATTTAAGTAATTGAGACTGGGGGAAAACACCCTTAATGTTTTTGGTTGAGGGAAAGTGAGCTTGACTATAAGTATGATAAAAACATGCGAGCAGCGGCTAAATGACATAAATACTCATCCCACAATTACCATTGCCTGCTTATTGATTTGTTCAAAATGTATAGCTAAATCTAGCTACTTATCTATAGATTTCCTTCATTCTGTTCTAATCAAATTGTCGTTGTTTCATTAGTAGAATTAATGGTGGACAGAAATGGTAAATAGTTGAGTTTTCCATAATACTATGCCTGATTGTTCCTACTTTCGTATCTTTCTGTTTCTGGTACTTTCACAGTTTTTCTGTACTGTGAAAGAAAATTACTCTATTCAAGGTCTATATCAAATTGTTCATTTAGCGTATGCAGTAAATATCATATAGAGGTCTTAACTTTGGTTCAGAGGATTGTTAAATGTGTGAAGCCAGGGAAAAAAGAAAAGAAAGAAATAGAACAAGAAAAGAGAAGCAAGCTTCATGTTACAGGGCAGATTCAAGGTTACTGTTTTGACTTCGACCATCAATCTAACATCCCGTTATCAATTTTAATAGCAGCCAACATTTTCAATAAAGCTTTGTTTTCTTCAATTTAAGATAGCGTGGTTGTTAATTCAAGTCCATGTTCTTACTTCTTGGGCCCCCCACCGACCCACCCACACACAAAGAAAGCGTAAATTGTTTGATATGTTCAATTTTTGCAGAACGAAAACCGAGTTTTTTCAATACCAAGAAAGGGAATAAAAACACCAAACTACATTCTCAACTTAACCTCGTTTCCTTTACATCACGAATTCTTTGTAATCAAACAGAATATTTCTTGGTCTGGAAAACAACAAATTAGACCGATGGTACAGTTGTAGTAAAGACCGTTTGTTCATCTCCGGAACAAGGAAAGCTGGCAGTGCAGAGGATTTGACTGGACCTATACTTAATCCTGCAAAAGAAGAAAGGGAAAACCAATGAGGCAAATTCTACATTCTAAATTGGGAGATATTTTCATTGTGCACAGAGAAGGTTTAAATTTCTACTGTTAACTGACAATTCAATCTGTAGCATACATAATAACTCAGGAATTGTCCTAATCTACAGAGTGTAGAAAGCAGTGAGATTAACCCAATTCAACTTGGTTGGGTTGATTCGTAAGTAAGTAGGTTTGGATTTGTCTACTTTAGAAGTAGATTTCTAAATGATAGTTTTGAACCAGGTATAAAGGATTTTTCTTGATTGAGATGAGCTGAATCTATAAACAAATTTGTTAAAAAATAAATAAATCTTTTTCTTATGTTCCCCTTTGCATTTTAATAACTTTTTTTCATGTGAAAGAGTGGTGTAGACATGTAGCATTTTGCTGATACCTCATATGCTTCGCTAGAACAAAATTCAGGAAAAATCTTGAATTTGGCTATCATTGATATTGTATATATAGATGTATATCATTGTACCCAATACAAAAATGATTTTGGCTTAATAATTGTTTTATTGCAGCTTTTTTGAGTCAGAAATGAGCTGCATTATATTTACATTAAACTTTGTTTATGCAAATCTTGTTTACAGGAAACAAAAGTTCTAATAGGGGCAACCTAGAGCTAAACTTCATCAGATAGATCATTCACCTTATAACATGTAATAAACAGTTGGCCTAACCTCAACCCATCTGCCACTGCATCAACAAATGAAAAGCAAAACATATATTATCAATGTGGTCTAATGACATGAAGTAAGGAACAGATTGTTATGCAAATGGCAAGGGCAACAAAGCAGCATATCAAAGGGAAATAATTATTTTAAGATTTTTTATAGAAAAAGTGCAATAAATTCCTAATCAAAATTCACGGAATTTCCCTAGAATTGTATGATGGTGATTTAGCAGAGATTTAACCAGAGTGGGAGTTAGTACTTGCCAAAAATCAAGTGGCCCCCTTGTATCCCTAAACCTTTACAAACGGTTCGCCATTGTTGGAGTTTTCAGCTTCCTTTCCCGTTTCTGGTTGCTTTGCCTCTCCTTGTTGCTCTTGCCTGCAATGACAATCAACACCTAAAAGTTAGTCTCTCTATATATACACCTATATATCATCAACCAAAAAAAAGCCATTTTAAGAACATTATTTTTCCTTTTTCCATGGTTCACCCAATCTCAACAACTTTCTACAGTTAATAATTACGTGATGGGACCTGCATGCATCTTCCAACGCATATACGAACTTCCACAAACATGTCAGAAAATGCATGCATGTATATATACATATGTCACACGCATGGAATGTAGACCATAATCCAAAGTTTCACGAATATAAGCAATCACCATGCCGAATGCTTTACGTAGAAATATGAAAGATATTAACGTAAGATATATATTGAAGGATGAGAAGCATGAATGCATACGAATTAAAGCAATAGATCAATTTATACAAGCATGCATGATGATCAAGGTTCTGATAAACAAAAACCCAAATACATGAAACATTTGCAAGAATGCAATATACAAGCACGATAAATATAATAAGCATGATCACGAAATGGTTTAAGACGAAAAAGGGTAGTTAAGAAATTAAATACTTTTTCTGGGCTGCTTCAGCAGCTCTAGCACGCGCTTCTTCAGAGGCCAATCTCTCTTCCTCCTTCGTCATACGCTTGTTGCCCCCGTCGAAGCAACCAAAGCACAAGCCCATGTTTTCGTCCCTCTCCCCCTTCTCTCTCTCTGTGTCACCCTATGATCTCTTTCTCTCTCTTTTTCTCTCTGCTTCTTTCTCTCCTGGCCTATACGCCTCTACAATCTGTATTTTCCCCTTTTTTTTAACTGTCTACCTTCCCTTTTTTCGTTGGAGTTTGTCTTTCCTTGTATTGTGGATGGGGATGATGATGACTAAGATGCTATATTAATATTAGTATTAACAATAATTTAACAAGAAAAGGCCTACGTGCTTTGCATGTTTTATGAAATTCCGTTGTGCCATTCCGCGTTAAATTTGTGTCACCCACTCGTTAGTTATAACGATTAACAACGCAGTGTGGTTTACCGGAATAATGAAAAAAAAAATTCCCATAAAAGATATTATTTTTAACGGAATTTATTCATATACATTTATTTTCTAAAATAGAACATTTTTTTATTTATATTATTTGCGTGGATCAATTCATATTGTTTAAGTTGTAATAAAATCAAGATATTTCAATAAATTTATTAGTAATTATGTATTCTTTTTACTTTTTTTCTCCTTGTTTATATATTTTTTCTATTGAGCTGTCTTGCATTTTCGGCTCACATTAATCCTACTTAGTTTAAACAAATTATCTCTTTTGTGGTATGTAAAAAAAAAAAATTGTCTTGCATTTTTGCGACCTGATTTATTGTTGGATGACTATTCTTTGTATTATTACATTGGGATTGGACATTTTAAAGCCAAAAATTAGGTGCCGCAAATTCTTTAATAAAAATTTATAAAAAGTTAAAAACAAACTATGTTTCGTGGAATTTTTAAGAGTAATAATATATGAACACTCTTTCACTTCAAATACTTTATTAATATTCATTATTTCTCTCTCTTTCTATTATATCATATCACTTTATCATATTCATACATAAGTGTGACAACGGGATGGATTGGGGACGAGTTTGACTCTCTCTGCTCCATCCTCGTAAAAGGCGGAATGAGTTCAAGTTTGAGGAAACCCGCCACACTTTTTTTTGAAAAAATATTTTATTTATACATTTTAAAATAAATCATATTAAGTTATTTATTATATTTAAATTCAAACAATATATAAGTATTAATAAATAACAAAGAACTTAAAAATAAAAAATTTAAAACTAATTATATACTACGGCTACAGTGGTCTAGTGAATGATATGGCCAATGGTGGACAAAATTGTAAGGACCGTTAGATTTAATATTAGAATATTGAAGTGTTGGGATGAGTTGCATGTAACCTTTACTACCAATTATTTCCAAATTATATTATTTATTAAAAATAAATGTATTTTAGACGTTTGTCCTTGTTGTGAAAAGTAATTTTCATTTGCCCAGTTTACTTTGGTCGTTGGAAGGATCGGAGGAGCAAGGAATAAAGCGGTGAGGCGAAGGCGTCGAAGGATTCGAGTTTTGCGGAGAAGCGATGGTTGGATTTGAAGGATGCGCACCGGAACGGGGAGTATTCCGACAAGTATGCGTTGTAGTCGAAGCGGTGTAAGGACAGTGGCGGAGGAGACTGGTGGAATGGCGACGAGGAAGGGTCGAAGAAGTTGTCGAAGGCAGCGAGGGATTCGAAGAGTAGGAGGAGGGATGGGAACGTGGGAGTGAAAGGCGAGGGCGAGGAGGTGAAGAGGAATAACAGAAATAGGGGTGGGAAACGTGCATCTGCAGGTACTGCCTGGAGCGTGTGTGTGAAGTGGCAAGGTCAGGCGTGTCAGATACGTCGATGGCGATGTGGAAGAGCAACTCGATGGCGGGCTCAACCTCTGAGAGCAGGGCAGGGTCCAAATAGTGGTATCTTGGTGTACAAGGGCGGAGACGATGGCGATGTGGCGGTGGCCTTATCAATTCGTTAACAGCTATATTATGGCACCATACTACTCAATTAGCAAAAATTTCAGCATATTTATATAAGATAGGGAAACAAGCAACAAAACCCAGGACACAATCAACAGAATACTATATTATTCTTAGGCAACACAGCGTCAATTGTCCTTGAGTGACAATTTTTTATGCTTCTGATTTCAGAGACATAGCCTCTTGCTGCATTGGTTTTCATTCAACAGACAAGTCTTCAATTACATTTAGTAAGGGTAAAACCATCTTTCATTAATTACAAAAAAAAGGGGTTGAAGTGTAAAAAAAAAAACAACAAAACATATTATAACAGGTTCTAATAAGTGATCCACAATAGACCATTTCGTTACTTTCTCCACTGTAGATGTTGTCCTAATTATAATAATAATTAAACAACAATGTTTTTAGTTAAATGTATAATTTTAAGTTTGTTATTTAATTATTATTATAATTTAAATTATTTAACTACTAAAATAATTAATTTATATTTTTAATAATTATAAAAATGAAAGTACAAAAATATGTGTGTGTATACGTGTGTCCAGTGGGTGGATGGGTGGGCATGTGCATGTGCATGTCGTGGGTGCACATGAGTGTGTGTGAGGTGGGTTCGGGAATAAGGGTTACATATCCAAAATGTCGATGTGCATGCACGTGCATGTGTGAGCATGTACTTGTGGTGGGTGCACGTGCACACACGCTTGTGTGTGAGGCAAGTTCAGGGATCGGGATTATATATCCGAACTTACAAGTCGGCAAAAACCTAAACCCAATCAAAATAGGTTTTCTTTGTCAAAGTCGAATTGAAGTTAGACATATATTTACAGATCTAAATTTAATATTTACTTGTCATGCCTACTTATACTCTTTTCTTTTCTCTGTCTTTCTCTTAGTTACTAAATCTCAAATAGATTTGTGGTGTCCACAAATATTTTTGAACATTTAAATATTTAGCGTGGTGAAGTATGATTTATCAATTTAATTTGTTGGTCATGAGTTGGACAAGCTACTTGGCTCTCTTTCATAAAATAAAAGATGAGGGGATAACGAATCACCTTATCTAAGGCCTCTATGAGGATGGAACTCTGTATGTGGTTGGCCATTGACTAAGATTGAGAAAGAAATTGTTGACACACATTTCATAAGTAAAGAGACCCATCATGGTGGAAATCCTATGTGGTTCAGAACACTCTCCAGGAAAACCCATTCAACTCTGTCATAGGCTTTTGAAATATCCAACTTCAAACCTACATAGCCTTTTCTTCCTGTTATTCTTTTCTTCATGTGATGGAAGCATTCAAATACTACCAGGACATTATCTGTGATTAATCTGTTGGGCACAAATACACTTTGCATATCTCCAATAATCTAAGGCAAGATCCGCTTTAGTCTATATTAGCCGTGGTCTTAGTCACCAACTTGAAAAATTTATTGCACAAACTAATTGGTCTTAGCTTGCTAGCATGGGTCAGATTTTTTACCTTTGGAATCAGAGCAATGAGTGTCTTGTTTATTGCAGAGGGGTCACCTCCCTCATTGAAAATATGTAGCACCATTCTGGTTACATCATTTCCTATCAATCCCCAGTAATATTGATAAAGTTCTCAATACTTAAAGTCATTGACATTGCTTGAAATTGTCCAAATATATTCCCCCTATAAAAGGGGCCAAATATTATTTTTAATACTAAGCATTTGTTAAGGAATTCTCTAATTAAGCACTTGTTCTATCTAATTGATATAATGTCTACCACTATTGACAATAAATCCTATTAAATGCCGGGGTAAGGACTCCAATGCATTTTAGTTAGACTAAGCTGACGTTTAGACTTGTAGATTGTTCTAATATGTTATCCTCATACAATTTATTGGAATCATTGATAAAATGATATGGCTCTTTCACTCTTTTGTGGTCTACTCAGGCTCATGGCATGCATGAGATTATGAGCAAGCAGCTGACACTTCATAATTCTAGATTTTATTAAGGGTTTTTTTTTCAACTTATTTCAATAAATTTATTGATATAACTTATCAAAATAAGTTTTTTTAAAACTTATTTAAATCAATTTCAATGTCAAATTTATAGTATAAACTCTCATATAAAAAATACTTATTAAATAAACACTTAATTAAATTGTTTACAAATGCATATGCTAGTCCATTGATGGGTCTTAGTCCATGACATTAGCTGAAATATATATAGATAAAGTACCCATAACACTTTTAAAGAAAATGAAATTATACTAATTTATTTTTTTAATTTTAAAATTGTGGTAACTTTTCCTGCTTTAAATGTCAATTTTCCAATATATCCATATCATCTATGTTAAATAAACAAAGAAAAGGGAGTATATGGGAGATTAATATATGACTTTATTAAATTTCAAGGAAAATCAATTTCCTCTTTATAAGTCGCAAATGAAGATATGGATAAAAGAATATAAGCTTAACATGCCGCAATCCGTTGGCAGTCCTGCTGACTTTTTGCACAGCGATAATATATACTTCGCTTGTTGAGTGCAAGATAAACGGAAATACGTTTTTTGTTTTGCAGTGGGAAAAGTATATTTGATAATAATAGTATAACCTATGTTTTCTTTTTTCTTTTCCTTTTGAAAGCAATAGTTTAACCTATGATCTTATGTTTTTCTCAAAACTTCTAGATTTATATGGTAAGGACGACTTGTTGAATTTGGATAGCTAGAAAGTAAATAACCATTATTTTCTTGAATCAGCTCATGATTGATTAATATACAAGATATAAATTGTAAAATTGTGAATATACGAGTTTTTAATCTTTTACAATGTGCTCAATCTTTTTCTCATTTGATCTCTTTTCTCCTCTCTCTCTCTCTCTGTGACCTATCATATATAAAGCTTCTGCTTAATTAAATCTAGTCGTACATGTACAAAAAAGTAATATATATGTGGATTAATAAATGAAATTATTATGAATTAGATTATTATGCCACCCTACAAAGAAGAAAGAAATAAAGCAAATCACTTTAGAAAATTTTTAAATAAAAATCATTAGGTATTTATATGGTTGTGCTTCTAAAAGTGGCATTCTATCTCTTCATGAACAGCCAAATCTTGAAAGCAGGTTTAAAGCAAACTACACTCAATATTTTTTACAAAAAATTAATTTTATCAACCAACATCATTTGCAAGTGATATATACATCAAGTTTAGTCTTAATATTTGAGAAATTAATTTCATACATTATGATTGATAAAGATTTTTACAGTCCCCGAACTTTTACGAACTGAAGCTAAATATCGTGTCAGAAACTACCAATTATACTGAAATGAAGTCGTAATTTTCATCACCCAATTTAAGGGTCATATTTGTGCTAGTATTAAAAAGTTTAATAGAGTTATGCATGACACGTCAATGTAAAAAGTTTTACACTGTCAAATAATCAGAAATCACTATTGATATGACTTTTAAAGTATTTCTTATAAAAGTCAACAAACTTACAATAAATGGTGATTTGTGATTGGATGACAGTGTAAAACTACTTACACTGTCAGTGCATGACATGTTTTCTCAGATTAAAATAACATATTAAATAAAATGGTGAAATAAAATATAAATTATTTTTTTAAATTATATAAAATTTATAAACTTAATTTATTTTATAAAAATTTTTAAGTCAAATAGTTGAATAAATAAAAAAAGGTAATAAAAGTATAATTTTATAATGTTTTACACTTAGTCATTTAATTTTATCAATCTTTCTATACACATCAACTACAATATTGTTTTTTTAAATAGAACAATTAATATATATATATATATATATATATATATATATATATGGGGTGTTCAAATATAGGTGAACTGAACTAAACTGGAAAAAACAATTCACCGAACCGAATTGAACTAAAAAACAGTTCACATGAGTTGAACTGAACCATTTGGCAAATTTTTTCTCAAATTTGAATTGAAATGTGCTTTGAATCGAACTAAATTGTTTGAACCAAGCAAAACTGTGTTAAATCAAGGTAAATCATTTTTTGCACTATGATTTCTACCCTTTATAAAATAGTTAGTTTTATAGTTTTGTTTAGTTTAGTTGGTCCCAAACAGTTTGATTCTTAAACAGTTCGGTTTAGTTCTCAAAGTTTAGTTTGGTTTTTTATAAAACAATGCAGTTCAACTTTTTATAAAATTGCTTAGTTTGTATAGTTTAGTTCGATTTGGTTCTCAAACAATTCAGTTTGGTTCGATTTTTCTGAACACCTAATGTATATATATATATTACAATTCGATTAAAGAATAACATCATTATACTTGAGCTGCGTTGCTTAAATTCTTTTCATCACCTAACTCGATTGGTAGGGAGTTGGTTGGATGTTAAAGAAAATTAAGGTGTATGTATGCCATGACAAAGGCAGGACCGGCCAATAGCAGTGGAATAATTGATAATGAGACCCATACCCACACTACCCAACTAATAACTGCTATGATCTAATGTCTCTGGTCCAACCAGAAGGGAGTTGGACATAGTTACCCTGTGTTGGGTGGTAAATAGAGTGGAAGGAAAGAAGAAAAGGGAGATGAAGAAGAAATATTAATGTTCTAATTGTTTGTTTGAAAGAGAAATAAAAGAAAATAAAGTTATTTCTGTGGGACCCCAAAAAAATATTTCCACCCACTGTTAATAAAATAAGATGGAAATGAACCTTTCTCATTTTAATAATTTTTTGTTTAATTTTTAAAAAAAATTAAGATTAAAAATTTTTTACAAAAAATAATAATAATTTGAATGTTAAAAAAAAAATATTAGATTAAAAAATTACATTTTTTTAAATATTACCAAATGATTTTTTTATATAATTCATTTTATTTCCTTCCACTCTTTTTCATTCAGTTAAACAAGCGAAGATAGATTCCCTACTTCCTCCCTTCTATTCCTATCCATTCAAACAATAATAATTTTTTTCATTTTATTTTTACTCTATTTCTTATCAATCATATTTCATCCTTTTATTATTTCTTCTTCTTCTCTATTTCACTTTTCATCCAAACAAAGCATTAATAACGTGGCGGTATAGATTTATCTTAGGATATTAGGATATGCCACGAGGAGTGGCCCGCAACCAGTCACAGTGAAGATTTCAATCTTAAATTCGGCATTTGAAAAATTAATTTTGAGTCTTTTATGTTATACAGTATATATTTTTGAATCCTTTAATTTATTTTAAAATATTTATCATTTAGAAAATAATTTTTTTCTTTTTTATTAATATCACTAAAACTTAAATGGATTCACAAGTACATTTTAACTTGTTTAATAAGGGAACTTTTGTCAAAAAACTATTTTATCGTAATAATTTATATAACCAATAAACCTTAAAAGATAAATAACATGAAACGAATGGAATAAATTTATAAAAACAGGTAAATACCAATCAGAGTCCTTATTAAGAATGAAAATAAAAAAATTGTTGATTTTTTTTTAATTGTATATTATAGAAACATAATAAAAAATAAAAAATATATTTAAATATATTTAATGTGGTCATATCATTCACCCAGCACACAATAGACAATTCCTTGAAATAAAACAATTTTTTTTGTTTATAATGACAATAACAAAATTTGAACTTAAAACTTTATACAAATTACCCAAAATTTTCACTATTAGACCGAGCCAGTAAATTACAATAAAACACTTAGCCATCTAAAGCTTGCCTTTTGGGATAATTATAAGCATTTAATAAAGTGTATTTATTGCTACCTAAACAATTCCTTAGTACCCTTGATAATTAGACCCATAAATACATTTAATTAAAGAAAAAAACAGTAACATCAAACAAGGTGCGGTCCTCAAGCAGATGTAAACACGCATCTTTTTCGTGATCGAGTCCTAAATGCAAATTCTCACATAGAAAAGAAATTATGACATAGAAAATGTTCCTTGCATTACGTTTTCTAAATTCAATCACCAAAATAATTTGGTTTAAAAAAGAAAAATAAAAATAACAAGTGTGTGCAATCATCCGTAAAATGTTATTGCTAGTGATAGTCTGAAAAGATATGGTGCTATCATTTTTTACACATACTATGCAGAATGATGAAGCTAATATAAATAAGCAAGAGTTTTGTAAAGCAATAGATTTTGAGTCAGTATGTGCAAGTCTTTGCTTGATGTCCCAAGCTATTGAAAAGAAAACCCCACCTCCCCATTCAAATTTGTTTTTGCTCTGTATAAGCATATTCTCAGTACTAATAGATCAACAACTTAAGCATCTAATGCAATTAGAGCAATGAGAGGTACTTGCAGTCTCAAAACCTTGATGCCATATTCATTTGTGTTTGATTCTATTGGATTTGATGTGGTTTGAGCAAGAGTTGGAGGAAGATACAAGGCATCGGGGATACTGAGAGGATATGTCAAATATGGCTTTCTTGTGAGTTCTTCAATGTTCCCCTAATTTTCTCCAATGAAAATGATCCACATCAGATGTGATGGCCAAGGAGATTTAACGGATTATAGCGGAGTGAAGTTTCCAGAAATTTAATTAAAAAAATCGAAAATTATAAGAATTATCTTAAATCATTTAAAATTATAAGAATTTAATTTAAAAAATAATGAAAATATAGGAATATGTAGATTGAGTTAACAATGCGTAGAGCGTGCTGTTAAATTTATATGCTAATAGACATTTAGAGAGCGAAAGAGAAAGAAAAGAGAGAAATGTAAATATAATAATAAATAATATGATGTAATATGAAGAAAGAAATAAAAATAAAAATTAGAGATGTCAAATAAGTGTTTATACTATTGAGGTGTTTATATATTATTGTTGAATTAAATTACATCTTACTTCCAACATAAGAAAGAAAAAGATTCGTGAACATTAAAAACTATTTAACATCTAGAAAAGGAAAAAAGAGATAGAATTGTAAATATGATAAGTGATGAAACTTTGTTTATTTTTTGGTACAATTGAACTTGTTTTTGGTACACGATAGAGTGTTTGGTGTATAAAAGTGTCAATATATTATTAATAAAGTGTTAAAACTAATTTATTGGACCAAAATGCCCATAATCTAAAACGATCTAAAATTAGTCAATAGAAATAGTGAAATACAATCTACTGTAATATTAAAATTTTACTCTGTTCATTTTTAAGTGTTGTTTAAGATTTTTATACATAAATTAAGAAATAAAATAATTTTTTTTGTGTTCCATAAAATAGTTTTGAAATTTCTTATTATACTCTCTTTTATTTTTACTCCACACAATAAATATATAATAGTTGTAAAAGTGTAAATTAATTAAAATTAAGTAAGAAATAAAGGTATAATTAACAAAATAATAATTAATATCATCTTAAACTTTGAAAATGACATATAAATAAAAACAAAAATTTTATAAAAAAGCCAAAAGAAAAATTAGGCGTAAGTACAGCATTGAAATTAATAGGAATTGGATCGGCACCGCACTTGATTTAAAAGAAATTTACAAAACCATTAACAGCTCCATGTACATCTATCAGCCCTAACTCTATCACAATTTACAATGGTAAAACGTCAACAAGAGAAGGATTGAATTTTTAACCTGTCTCAAGAACGTCACCAAGAAAACGTACACATATTTACGCAAGGAAAAATCCTATTTCCAACCCAGAAATGGGAAATTAAAAAAAAAAAAAGGAACGAATTATATCAGATAACAAATCTTCACCAGCTTTTCTGATGGCCATGTGTCCCTGAACTCTTGTCATTGGAATAAGCCTTGGAATCGCCACTTCTTGGAGAAGCTAACTCTTCAGGAGTCACCATCTTCATTTCATTCAACCACCCCCTAACATAATCTCTCTTCTTCGAATTCATCACCGATTTCCTTGGTTTTGAGCTATCATATTCACTCAATGTGGGGACCACATACCACACAACACAAGTGCAAATGGTTGCAACCGATCTCCCAAACACAATCAAGAAAACCAAGATCAATATCACAACCGCTGGCACATAGAAAGATGGCCTCTTCAACATGTTCCAAGAAAAGCTGTAATTCTTCTTATTACGAGATTCCAACTTGGGTTGTTGCTTCCTTTCTTCCACGGTTGCTTCTTCAGCAGAAGATTTCTCCAACTGCTCCGAGAAAGATGTCAAGTGTTTTACTCTGAGTTCTTCGCTCTTGGGTTTCCTCTGATCCTTGTTTTTCACTTTGACCACAATGGGAACGAAATCATCATTGCTTGAATACGCAAAGCGAACGAAAGAAATCTCGTGAGGACTCATCTGTGAGTAAACCTTTTGCCTTCTCTCGTCAAGATCAGCCAAAAGAGCAGAAAACTTGTCTAAGCCTCGATTCGAGTATGGGTTGTTATTCCTACTATCTTTTCTCTTGGACTTCGTGGGACTTGAACATGGTACAACATCTTCTTCTTGATGATGGAAAGTGCCACAAACAAAAGGGTTCAACATGTGTAAGGAACAACAAAGATGGGTTTTGGTTAACGTTGCTGAGTGGAGTTTTTGGAAGGTTTAAGATTATGGTGAAAGTTGAGAGATAGAGAGGGTGAGTTGAGAAATGTATTTATTCATCGAGGTAGAGAGGATTTGACTGGATCCAACCGATCCCAGCCACGCCTTAGGGTCAAATCAAAAGTTTGAAATTTAATCATGTAAGAGTTTCCAACGTGGCTATGTTCATCATTGACTTATTCGAGAGAGAGAGAGAGAGAGAAAGAGTTGCATCATTGCTTAGCTTGTTCTTTTCAAAACATGTAATCCAATATTTTAAGATGAAGATGCGTAGAAAAATGAATTGGGGATTGTAAATTATAGACAAGTTGTTGCTTGGGGAGGAGGGTGTTGATTAATTGAATAAGTCTATGTCATTCATTAATAATAACAAATTCGAAAATGCCGTCAACATTTTATCAATCAATTCCCCGTGTCTTCTAGAAGGAAATTAGGTTAATTGAAACCTCAATCTGAAACTGAGTCTGCAGCAAAAGGTAGTTGGCGAGGAAAACAACCGTCTTTATAATGCTTGGTTCGGTTTGTTGGAGAATTAAACTCTCATATCGGACAAGCAATATTAAGTTAAAGTGTATATAAACATAGAAGGGTGTTAGGGAATTAAAATCTCATATGGAGCAAACAAAGTCAAGTTAAAATGTATCAAACATAAGTGGTGTATTACTCAAATATCCAAATCAGTTGGACTTGAGCCTTGGACTTTAGTTCTCCAACACAATTGGAAAGACATAAATTTGAAATCTCTCTACATATAAACGTGTAAAATTATCTGCTTCCTCAGGTTTCTACTTTCCCCACTCTCCTATGTTCTTATGCTTTTAATAAATGGTAACTGAATATCAAAAACCAATTTCAATATATATATTTATATATATATATAATATATATATATATATATAATATATATATATATATTATCTTTAAAATTCAAATATGCTCCTAATATCAATTAAATGGTTTAACAAACTATAACTAAATATCATAAATCAATTTCGAATACGCTCTTAACATGTATATGATATTTCTCTGTATAAATAAATTATAATAATTATCTTGAACGAAAACGTTTTTAGTTGTCATTCTTCAATGAGAACACTTTTAGAAATTTTTCTTAACCTCTTATTTCTTTCAATCTATTATTTTCAATATCTTTAGTTTTAACTTAAATTTCAATATTTTTTTAAAAGAAATTATTAATAATTAAAAATAATATTGTATCATAATATAAAGTATTTACCATAAATCTAAAATATAATTTATATGTTCTAAAATATTTATTTATTATAAATTTTAATTATATAAAATAAACATTTATTCTGTATAATGCACAGGCTAAAATATTAGTTAATTAACATTTGATTACAACAAAATTTATGAATAGCAAGTGCTTTGATTTTGAAAATTTTTAATTTTAATTGATATACAAAAATCTTATCAAATACCTCCCTGAAAAAATCTACTCATAATATAACAAGATTTAAATGAATTCAATTTCATTTTTGTTAATTGTTTGAATTAGATCCGTTTGTTTAAACTTATAAAAATATAATTTTTAGATTGTCCGAAAAATTCATTTATTTTTCTAGAAATTTTATATAAAATAAAATTTATTTTTCATTTAATTATAATTATAAAAATATGTTTTATTTTAAAAGGTTATTATCACTTTTTTTTAGATTCTAATTTTGTTAAGAACTTAACAAATATGCTAGTTTAATTGCTATGCACTATCAGTGTAAAAAATTTACACCAGTCAATCAATAAAAATCAGCTTTAGTGTGATTTTTAGGGTGATTATTATTAAAGTCAACAAACTTATCATATATGATGAGTTGTGATTGAATGACAGTATAAAACTATTTTATATTGTCAGTGCATAACTTATTTTCTCTTTTAGAAATGATAATTTTAAAATAAAACTAAATTTTCATAGAAAATGTGAAGCAAAGTGCTTTAATTTCCATCTGTATATTCATATGGATAATCTGTATTCGCGGTATTGTACTGTGATAAACTTATTCGCGTTTTATGTGCAATTTTGCAAATGTTATTCACATATAACCATGAATGTGTTCACTGTGAGCACTATGCACAGTTAAGTAACATGAAAAGGGATTTTGTAATTTGTATGGCTGTTGGTAGTGAAATTAATTTGTTTCGACAAGTTCTGTGATTCCGATTTGTACTTAACTAACTCTTTTAATGGACAGTAAAATACAGTTAAACTTTATGACAGCAAATTTTTAATGATAAAGCATAAAAAAAATAAATTATAACCGTGTATATGAAAGAGCATCTGTTGGAGAGGTCAAATGGGTCTCCGTACCTTGAAAGATTAGTCCCTGACTTTCAGCCGAGAATACACTGGGCAACAAAAAAAAATTAAATAAATCAATTATTTAAATTTATGTCAACAAATAAATTATGAGAAAATAGGCTATGCACTAAGTGGAAAAAATTTTACACTGTTATCTAATCAAAAATTATTATTATAATAAGTTTATTGACTTTTACAATAATTACTTTAAAAATCATACAAATAGTGATTTCTAATTAGTTGACAGTATAAAAATTTTTATACTAACAGTACATAGTTATTAAATTCATAAATTATTATGTTTTTCATGTAGTATGTTTTGTCGAAAATTATTTCCTAAAATCTGGAGTTAAAATGAAATTGTTGGAAAACAAAATAATATTTCCCTTAGCAGATAGTAGTATGGACAAAATGATTTTATTTTTTTAAGGAAACATAAAAAAATGCTATATTTTTTTAATTTGAATAGTTCATATGCATATGTACACATCTCCCTTATTGGGTGGGCACCGGGCACCGCGTCAGAGTGTGGGTTGAAGATAGCGAAGTCTTCCTTCTATAAAAAATATATATATATTAAAAAAAAATTAATAGCTCTTACCAGGCACCAACGACTTTTGTGATCTTCTTTCGGTCTGTTTACTTTTCGGTCAATTTGAAAATTATAAGGAAAGCTAAATTTGAATAAAGTCATATAAACAGGTATGGTTTCATTCGTAAAAATACTATATTAATCATAAATGTTATCAACACACTCTTAAACAAATTCTTTTAAACACATCTTTTATTATTCGTTAAAATCTATTAGAAATTACAAAATTATATGTATCTCATTTCAAACATTGAATTGAATCAATTTTAAAGAGAAAAATTACTTAATTCAATTATATTTTAAATTTAAATTTGATATAATCCGACTCAATCATAAGTAATGCGGATTGGATTATTTTTTGGTTTTTATTTTATTTTCATTTAATTTTTAAAAATAAGAAATAAATCATAAAATAAAAAATAAAATAAAAAATATCAAATATCAAATATTTCATTTCATAAATTAAATTCTACAAGTTTGAAATTAATATATTTCAATTTAGATTCAAATTATTGAAATTTTATCCAATATCATATCTAGCATTTATAAGTCTCAAACTAACTTCATTTAGAAGAAGATGATTATACTTTATCCTATCCTATTTCATTTTTTCTATCCATTCTTTATTCTTTAATATAAAAATAAGAGTTACATAATAAAAAAAACAAGATATTAAAAAAGTAAGGTTAAATCTAATTTAAAATTAATAAATTTGTAAAAAAAATTGAATATTAAGACATAATTTGGATATTAAGATTATGAAAAATAAATAAATTAGTATAATAATTTAAAAAATAAGTAACATGATAATTTTATAAATAAAATGAGTTTAATTTTTTTACACTATCAATGTGAAAATTTTTACACAATTAACTAATTAGAAATTATCCTAAATATGATTTTTAAAGTAATTATTATAAAAATTAACAATTTTACCAGACACATCCAACTGTCAATCTATGATTAGATGAAATATAAAAAAAAACATTTGCACTCTTAATAAAATTCGCTCTTATTAATATATGGGTTGAGAACTAACATGGTAATCATTTGACTTTGACATGTTCAGTGTTAGAACTCAACATCTTTCTTTATATATATATATATATGCTTCAAGAAACAAGTTGCTCTGACGCATCCTCATCACTCGCATTTTTATGTGTCAACTGCATTATTTTAACATGTTTTAATATTACTTCTACACATGACTTTGCCTCTGATCACATGATAGCACAATACATTCGCGTAGCATTTCAAGTATTATGCTGTCATTTTCAAAAATAAAAAGATGCTAATAAACTTTCATTTTAATTCTTGAAGGTATAAACAATTACTTTAGTCTCTAACTTTACAAAATGTCATTCATTTTAGTCCCTTGTGGTATAAATAGATATTACTTAGTTCCCAAACACAACTCATATCTCCATCAAAGAGAAAACAAAATGAATTGACTTCACAAACAAACAAAATCTCATTCGAAACTCTAAGATAAAGGATTATAATATTGTACAAAGTCAGCCAAATCTGGAAATTGTATTTTTGGCTGTTGGACAAGCCCTGAATTAGCTAATATTATGAAACTGACTGGTTGCTCAGCTGCTTCCATTATGTTTTAATGATTTTCATTACTATTAAGGACAAGAAATCCAAACTGTGTCACAATAAATGACCTGTGCAATATCTGCAATGGGAGTCACAAGCTATAAGTAGAGTTCACCACGGTTTCACAAGTCATGCAAAACATAACGAAAGCAACTTAACAGTGAATGAAGAAAGTAAAATTACTCACCAAGTTGTCATTCTCTTTCAATTATTTACCTTTCCGCATCATTCATTATAATCAATATTTTCATCATCCTTCATGTACTTCTCTTGCACTGCTGCAACTGTAGATTGCTGAGTTAAGGAAGCTCAGAATTCAAGACTTTGACCAGGAAAGTGGTCAAAGGAAAATAAGCAAAATAATTGATACATGCATGATTATCAGAACATTAATTAAGACTAAAGCATAAGCAAGCTCAAAATGCAACTTAGAGACTATTGTTCTAATCCCTTTCAATATCCATCCATCCTTCATGGAGCCGGGGAAGCCTTTTCACAGCATTATTGAAGACTTAGATTGATCACCCAAGTGATTGTCTAAAATCAAAACAAGTAGGACGAGCGTGTAATTCATGAGATTTGAAATCAATAATGCAACCAAATATTCTTCTAATGGGATTGAGAGCAATGTCATAATTTCTAGATCAGATTAAACATATACATAAAGGAACTTTTTATTTATATAAATATCAAATACATATATATAAAAGATTCTCAAGAGGATGAAATTCAAAAATATGGTTGAGGAATAATGGCAAAATGCGCTCACTTACCTAAACAGAGTTATAGAGCTCATTATGATGTTCAAGACTCTAACAAGTTGGCCATGTAATGCTCCTATGAACAAACTGATTTAAAAAATAGGACAATTTTTCCCCCAAGAACACTTTCCGATGAGGTTTTACATGAATCCTCCATGTTTCAACCAGTCATTTCTGCCTTATGCATTGAATTTAGGGTCCACAATAATTTAGTTAATATATTCCCCTCCCCAAACGAAAGACAAATATTGTGTTTATATAGTAGCACATCATCATCACCGTTGTTATTAGAGGCCTGCCAAGAAGCAGAAAAACAGTATATGCATGGAAAGCAATGAACAATGGTAGTTCTGCTATGCAATAGTGCATGTAATGATACCTTCTAAAGTAAATCATCCCAAGATATCAGAATAGACACATGAGAAAAAAAGGATATCTATAATAATCCCAATCAACAGGACTAATTGCAATCTTGCTAAATTCAACTGCACTTGCTTCTATGCCAGCAAATATATACCCATTGCTTTTGTCTATCAGCTTCACTAAATTCCCTACACTCTCTTTGTCCTGAAAAAAGAAATTCTGACTTAGGATTCCAAACATTTAACACAGACAGATGAAAAACTTGAGCATATTTGATGTACCTGAATATCTAAGGTTGTAAAACTCACAAGACCGAAGTTTTCAATAACATCACATAGTTCCTTTGTGAGTTTTCTGCAAGTATAATTATGATAAATACTACTCAGAATAAAAACAAATGTCTATCTTAAGGATGAATTAGAGAACACAAGAATGTAATCAACCAGAAAGAGTTAACAGCCATGATGTATACTGACAAAACAATTTCCATCTGACTCATTTAAACCATCCTTGACCACCATTTCCAACATTTTACTTCAATTTGTAGGCTAACATTCAAAATGTACTCAGAATAATGACCCTAAACATCAACCAGGGAATTTGGTCATCCACCCACATAGGCATATTTCAACATCTGGACAGACTGGATCCTAGCACATTATAAACATTGCAAGTGAAGCAAATTAAGGAATGATCCAATCACTCCACATATTTTTCTTTTCTTTTTTTTTATAAACAAAATTACTGCACATTTGTCATTATAAGTTGCTACAACCAATGATACGCCCCAATGAGAAATTATAAAATCCAACTTTAGGTGTATGAATATTTATTTCATATTTTACATTAGTATCTCCTCCATCAAGGAGGAAGCTGTTGACACAAGCACTAAAAGTTAAAATCTGTGTCTTTAATCCTTTCAGTCTCATGAAGTATACAGAATGGCAGAACCTATTATAAACAATGCAACTTCGCAACAATTCAATTTGGCATTAATGGCCAGGGTAGACAAGATAGCAAAATACAACGTGGAGTTTTACATCTTAAGAAAGGAAACAGTTAAATCAAAAGCATGGTTAGCAGGCAAAGAATCACCACATAGCACATCACACCTGTACTTAGCAGAGCGAGGATCCTGATCAAGAAGGTGTTGTAAATATGACAAGTCTTGCACGTCTGTATAGAAATCAAGGTTAAAGGCTGCAACAATCCAATCATAAAATCAGTGTGAAAATCTGCCACTGTAACCAGCATAAAATAAAATACATCTAACCCATGACATCTAAAAGTTAGTAATTACTGCACCTAGCCTTCCATAGCTCTCAATTAAATCAATTTTTGACAAGACATTTATGTGAGGGAGTTCTAGATGTAACATTGTGGACAAGGATAAAAGCAATGCACTAATATACTTCCCAGGGTCACTGCAAAGATGGGCATCAATCAAGTGTACTGCAGTTAACTGCATAGAATGAACATATACATGAGTTCTTAAAATAATATATGGTTTGACATCAGCAAGATGTAAAGAACAGAACTATACCCTTAGGTTCAATTTCTTTATGAGTTTCATGATGACATTCTTGGCATTTGAATGAAGAAAAAAGAGTTCCACTTGGCCAGGAAAATCAAAGAGTAGGTAGTGATCTGAAATATTAATACTATTGTCAGGTTACTTAAGTGTTAACCGAACAAGTAGAATAGTAGTTTGTAGTCTATATAACTAATATAAGGATACTTTGGAACTTATAGTTTGATTCTTTGGCCTGTACATCTAGAAATTAAGGCATAGCATAGTACTGACCTTTCAGAAGAGGTTCCAATTTTGCTTGCAGCCAGTCAATATTTTTCTCTAGATAATCCATACAATACACAAGACCTACTTGTAAAAGACAAGAGAAACTTCAGAATATGTACACATTAAGACACAAATACCTTATAAAAAGCTGGTGTAGCACATTCAAGGTCTCTTTTACAAGAACCATTGATTTTCATACTGAGTAACTTGTTAAATTTCTTGTCAAACACAGCGTAATCTAGAAAACCATCAGCCCATGCCTACACTTTCGGCAGTCCAATACCCACGGTACTATTGGTTATGTGACATTAAAAACATAAATTTCATAAAATAAATAAATAAAAACTTTAAACACAAAAAAAGGAACCAGCTTACCCCCATTTGGACCAAGCGAATGTTCCACCATTACATCACTTAGTTTCACAAGATCCTCAATGTTCACAGCACATTCATAGCTACATTCTCTGTTAGGGGAAACCGTACCAATTGAACTATACAACTAAAATGTGACACTTCTGAGAACAATGTCTAAAAGAAGTAGAGGGAAGGATACGGCAATGAATCATTAGCAGGATCCAAATTGATAACAGCAACCTTCCTACGTTCCAAAAGCAAAATATATAAGGCAAATACAATACCCAAACTAGTAGAAAACCTACAATTAACATTATAAAAACATATTCTATCTTATCTCCCTTTAGAGAGTGAGGCTTACCTTCCAATAAGACTGAGAAACTGAGACATGCCATTGCAGTAAGTTGTTTTGCCAGAGCCAGGAGGACCAACTACTACTTGCCCAAACACCATTTTCCTTCCTTCCTTCTGACAAATAATAAGTAAAATTAAACCTCATGAAAGGGCAAAACAGAATCTGAGCAACTGATTTAACCAAGCACCCAGGCATTTTATCAAACAATCTACGTGCAACCAAGTAAAAGCTACAGCATAAAACTGAAAAAACAAATCAGTATAACTTAGCATTACATCATATAACCAGCAGCAGAAATCACATGCAAACCTCCCACAGACAACAGATGTAAAACCCAACAATCCTTTTAAATTATCTGATGGACATAAGTTATCCAAATCGTTCATCGTTAATCCAAAAATTTGTGGACGAAGACAACACCATCTATGACTCGAACAACTAACTATATTCCAACATAGCCTTCTCAATGGAAGATGATAGATTAAAATGAACAAAACAAAGTGGCGCACACTGCGCTCCCGACACCTTACACAGTTAGTTGACAACGCACTCATACCTGTTGGTGCTTCATGCTAATGCCAAAGCTAAATCCCCATTACTTAACAAATTTCTTTTTCAAATTCCGACTGCGGAATCTTGTTAAATCGAAAAGCAATCATTGAGAACGGTTCATACAAAATAAACTGAAAATAAAAATTTAAAAACAGAAAATAAGTATTAGAGATGGATTTGGCTCCAATTACAGAATTCACCTATCCTTTTCTTCACAACATAAACAACCACGTCGTTAAGCAAATGTCAACAACAACCTTGCCTATGAGACGAAGTGACGAACAAGGAATAGCAATGGACTCGCGTCTATTAGGGTAGCAAATCAAAAAACAAAAGCGCTCTTCTACTGTACTAGGTACCTAATAAAGCCCAGTTACTCAAATAAAAAAGAAGACCAAAAAGAGAGGGGGGAGGGGGCATTCCGAGAATCGAACTCGGGACCTCTCGCACCCAAAGCGAGAATCATACCACTAGACCAAATGCCCTGTTTGTTAAACCTGCTACAAGTTGTTTAATAAATTATAATATAAATAAACCGTGGCACTTTACTGTATGCAAACTGTGGAGTTGCACAGTGTGGGACATGGACAATTACAGATTAAACGCGAGCTGACATCATAATTGTAGTGCTACTGAAGATTGCAATAACCATTGCACACACACCAAACCCATCGTTGTAGGTACTTTGTGCTAAATTATGCATACTGACGTTGATCTCTAAACTTTTTCATAAACAAATTAAATGCCCACCACAATATATTAAAAGATATTTTACTCCTCTCTACGTCCGACTCCAAATGGTAAACGTAAAAGTAGGGCAACTTTCGAAAATTCAGGTCTCTATACAGTTATTAGTCACCTGATGAGGGTTGTTGCATTGCAAATTTGCAAATAATCCCTTGTAACTCAAGAAAAATGTGAGATACTATTTGAAAAGTGAGATTCGAGGATGAAACACAAGCCAGCTGGATGTTGAACGATGCAGTGCCATGGAACCCACATTACAAAGTGGCTTTCAAATTAATACGTATATTTAATCATCAGAAATCTATTTTATTTAACAGAAAGTAACTGTATTTTATATTAATATTAATTAATTAATTAAGGACTTAGTTGGAGACTTTCGGGATTCTATAATTTAATTCAAGGATTTAGGGTCAAATGCCAGTGAGTTATTGTCGGTAAGGTCATGGTGTCCGCCTATCTTACATTATATGCAGTGAGTGCCGGTCCTGACATTTTACGGGTTCTAGGTGAAATAATAAATAAAGGTTTTTTATGTATAAGTATATAAAAATGTAAACATATATTATATATAAAAAATAGACACATAATTTAATTAAAAATGATATTTTTATCACATTAAACTAATAACATAATTTTAACAAATCTTAAAAATGTATAATACTTTTCATTCAATTTACTTCCACACTATCGTCTGTCATTGACAAAATATTATCATCTTAAATTAAATTTTACATGAATTTTTGTTCTTTATTAATATAATAACTTTTAATTTTATCTAGTACTTTAGCCTATGTATTGTACAAGTTAAAGATTTATTTTTATATAATTATAATTCATAATAAATAAATATTTTTAAAATTTTAAATTATATTATTATTAAAGTTTATAATAAATAAATATTTTTAAATATATAAATTATATTTTATATTTATGATAAATAATTTAAATTGTGATATAATGTTATTTTAAATTAAAAAGAATAGGTGGTAAAGAAAATCAAAAAGATAAATGAAGGGTAGTTTAAGATGATTGAGAAAGATATTTTTTGATTAATTATAAATAATGTATGTGAAATGCACCTTTCAAGGAAATAAGAGAAGGGGTTGAAAATTTTTAATTGAGAGAGTGAGGACTATATTATCCAAGTTATGATTTTTGAATTAATGTGTAGTAGTAGATTCATTTATAATTTGAGTTTTTATTTGTGTTTTTAATATAAAAAAAAACAAAAACTTTAAGTCTACACATTATTATATATCAACTACATATTTGTCACAATGAGCTAGAAATTCATTTAACATAAACTAATAAATGTAATACATCCTAAAAAAAAATTAACAACTAAAATAATAGTACTTTATAATCACATATCACAGTTTTATTTAGATATAAAAAAAAAAACATGATAAGTGATAGTAATTTTAATTTATTTATAAAAATAACATAAAATAATATAAAAAAAATTATCATACAACTATATAATTTTTTTTTAATTTTTTGAACCTCTTCCAACTATGATACTGGACATTGCACCTCTCGACAAAGCACGGGACCGACACTGATTATATGTGAAATAATGATTCTCCATCTTCCAATTTTGATAAAATAGTAATAAATACAAATTTAATAATTATTTATAGTACAAAACAATTAGGAAATTTACTGTACTCTGTACTTGTCTCAATTATTTTATTTTTTGGGCGAACTACTTGGCTCAAAAGTCTAACTTCATAATTTTGTGGCATACAATGTTAGCTTGTTTCTTGTCTTTTAGCTTGTACACATTTAACTTCACAGTTGAAGACATTAAAAATATGTAGGAGAAGACGTTAGTTAGATGGTTAAAATTTTGGACAAAATGATTGTCAATGACAGTATATTTGTTGGTGTGTCTGCTTTTGTCTCCTGCCTCCCACAATTCACCACCCCTTTATCCTTATCCCCTCTTCTTCATCGTTTTGCTCTTCCTCCTAACAAAGAATTCTACTCACAACACACATCATATAGCCTGGTTGCACCTTGGTAAGGTGAGAGGATAAGAAATCATGGCATTTGCAGGAACAACCCAGAAGTGCATGGCTTGTGACAAAACAGTTTATCTTGTTGATAAGTTGACAGCGGACAACCGGGTGTACCATAAGGCTTGCTTCAGATGCCACCACTGCAAAGGAACACTCAAGGTCTCTCTCGCTCTCTCTCTTCTAACCTCTTTGGATTTGTATCTTCAGATATAATAATAATAATTCTTCATGGTTATGTAGTGTTGACTCTAGTTCAGGTCTTTCTGTCCATGGATCTGGTGTCTGTGGTTGATCCATCAGAGCAAACGAGGGTCATCAAAAGCGAAATTATAATTTCCATAGTTTTTGGCATTTCTCTTAATTTTCTTTCCAAAATCTCACCAGGATTTCGTGTTGCCCAATTATAAGCCAGCTTGTGAAATTAAAAAGTGAAAAAATATGTATCAAACCTCATAACACAATAATCCATCCAAATTTATATTGGTATATCTATCTATTTGCTCCTATTTTTTATTTTTTTTTGGTGAGGTGGATGGATCTAATTCTGCCTTCTCCCCTTTATTGTTTTTCCACTAAAACTGAAATTGATTTGGCAATCTTTAGTTTTTGGTTTGATATGGTTCCCTAGATGTTCTGTTAATTTTCAAAAGCTGGCAGTGGCAAATAATAAACTGGTACCTCTTTGCCTTCTGGTGTATTGAGGTGTGTAATTGGATTTAATTTTTACTAAGTTTACTGACAGTAATATATTTGCAGCTTAGCAATTATAACTCTTTTGAGGGAGTTCTTTACTGCAAGCCACACTTTGACCAACTGTTCAAAAGAACGGGTAGCCTTGACAAAAGCTTCGAAGGTAACAAAGTATCGAAAATCCAATTATTCAAAGCCTCACTATATTTTTCTTCTGGGTCACTTATCTTTACTTCCTTTTGGCTATTAGGGACACCAAAAATTGCTAAACCAGAAAAAACTGGCGATAATGAGGTAACCGATCTTAAATCTTGATGCTTGCTAATGCGCAGCAAAACAGGTTTGGAGAAATGTTAGCAAGACACTTTTATGAACACACTAATTATTGATTTAAATTTATTGAAAATCCCAAAATTTTGTAGTCTCAATTCTTATTCAATGAATCTCTCATGTAGTTTCTAATAAATTTAAACTAATAATAGAGTATACTAGAAAGAGTGTGTCAGAGAGAATGATTCCTAGACAGGTTAGTTTCCTAGCATTTATCTAATTTTTGAGCTGTTTCTAATCAGAAACCTGCAGCAACTAAAGTCTCAAGTATGTTTGGTGGAACCAGAGATAAATGTGCTGGTTGTCAGAAAACAGTGTATCCCACTGAAAAGGTAACAACACAATTGTAATTTTAATGCCACCATTCATAAGTGCAAAGCATCCATCGCACCTCCTTCTCTTATCCAAAACTTTATGCTCAGTGCTAAACTTTTTTCATTCTGCTTCAGAAAGGGATATGAAGTTTTATATATTACACGAATGAAATCAGTATTTTGAAATGGTGTAGGTTACTGTGAATGGAACTTCTTATCACAAGAGTTGTTTCAAATGCACTCATGGAGGTTGTGTTATTAGTCCCTCCAATTACATTGCACACGATGGTAAACTCTACTGCAAACACCACCACATCCAACTGATCAAGGAGAAGGGCAATTTAAGCCAGCTTGAAGGTGACCATGAGAAGAGTGCAATGGAAGAGAAAATCAACGGTGAAGTAGTTGCGGCTGAGACATGAAATGCTTGAGTTCTGACAAAAGAGTCTGAGAATGAATATTCCCTTCCTCAAGTTCCATATTTCTGTATCATGTGTTTATGCTATCTCTCCTGCTTTACCATTATGGAGTCCAGAATGCTCTTGAAAAATATGGTATTCGGTATTCCCCTTTTTTGTGGTTGGGGTGTGTGCAAATCCATCTTTTGTTTTTCTGTTGTGAGGTTGTGGATACTAAAATGAGACTTAATGGCATTCGATTCTGAATGTGATTCAGACGCCAGTGCTGCTTAATTTCTTTAAACTTTCTTTGTATTCATATTGATACATATATATACGTCGTAATCTCCAAATTTCGTTTCCCACTTACCAATTTTATCACCCAAATGTACAATGAATGCAACCAACTATCTATTTCGACTCTGTTGAACATATGCAAAGTCCGGTGGATTCTACGATGGTCTTGGTAAAACCGGGACCAGTTTTTCATCGTACATCAATCAGTTCTACATAATAGGAGTTGTCTAAAATTTATGCAATATTTTAATAACTTCTACTTCTACCCTGTAAAAATGAGAGAATAACAAGACGGAATTTTTTCACTCTTTAATTCCTCGTGGACACTTAAAAAAGGGAAAAAGCAATACAAGAGCAAACTCTTCGGTTTTGTTATTTATCATTTATGCCAATTACATTATGAAGATGTTAAATTAAACCAATATAGATAAATAAATTAAAAATGATCACATATAATTTCTTTTAGGGATTTTTCATATAATAACCTACAAGGTCCTGTTGAATAAAAAAATGGCTGTTATATTTAATAGTATAACACATACTGATAAGAGTACGTACCATCCAGCCATTACACCTGTAGTCGCTGCTGAGCCTTGTCCTTGTGCAGCGACAGGTGACGTTTGAGTGACAATAACTTGAGGTTTAGGTGCAGGAGGACCTTGATAAGGATGCCCTTCATAACCAGGAATTACTAGGTAAATCGAGATTACTACATGTTTATAGTCATGACCAAAATTTCTATGTGATATATATTCAAGTTTTTTAATTTATGAAAAAAATAATAATAACATTAAATTATATGTCATGTAAAGATTAGTAATTTCTCATTTGAAGATATCCTTGTGCTTTCATTTAATTACTCACCTCGAAATGGTTTATAAATCTTTCATCACACCCGTTGGTTCTTGTTAATGTAATTATATGGTGTTTGTTCGATCACCAGCACCCACGGCCTACACTGGAAAAAATAACAACTTAGAGTATCTGGCCCTGCTGACCAAAAGAACAAAAAAGGAATCTCTGGACCCATTGTTGTGTATTACAGTAACGCTGGAGGAATTTTGGATATAGGTCCATCGACTAATGCATTTTGAATATGGAATTCATGACTTTAGATGTGGCAATCGTTTGATTAGTGCACCAAAAGTGTGTGTCTACGCGTATTTGTGGTTTCTTTAATTGGATAAATGAATCATTTTTTTCTTTTCTACCGTGTTTGGAAAAAGTTTTATAATTTTTTTAGTAAAGAATTAAATTATTCGTTGAGAAAACCACTCAACCAAATTGATTTACTTTTTTTTTAAAAAAAATCACCAAGTATTCTCTTGAGATTATTTTTGTAAAACACATTAGTTATTTTGTCAGTAAAACTTTGTTTAACTTAATGGAAGAGACTACGTGACATGTTAACAATTTGAGATAGCACTTTACAATTTCCACCATGTAAAATGCTTTATCTCTTGTTTACAAGAAATGACCCAATTTAGTTCCTAAAAAGAATATTATCCAACCTAATTTGGTTTTTTAAAAAAGTTACAAATTAGTCATGATGTGCTTTTAGAATTTTTGAAAGATAAACCCCTCTGAACCACACTTATTTCATCGTCGTGATGTGCATTGGTTGTAATTGTATAAATTCATACTGTTTTGGTTTGGGATATTAAGGTCAATTTGCATAATGGTTCCTTTTACCGGAAGTGTTGCTTCAACCCGTGATTAAAGGTGTTGACCAAAATCAACATCCAAGTAAAAGATCTTTAATATACAATATAAACAGTAAATTATACTTCGGTTCGAATAAAATTACTTTATCACTATACTAAAACAGAGTGATCTAGCCCTTGAGAGGCCTTAGGCCTCGTATTAGGAAATTTTGTTTATCTCAAACTCCTGTAAATATAATTAATGTCACTATAGTAGATAAAAATAAAATAGTAAAATTGTTGCTAACTAGAGCGTTAAAGTGTTTTTTGTAAATACTCTTATTCAGGTGTATCGGCCTTGCTAGAGTATGTAGCCGCCGTTAAGTGATCTCAGATTTTGATTCACCTAGGACTCATTTCAGCCAGTGTCAACCAAAATTTAATTAAAATCAACAATCCTATCTTAAACGCATCATTGACATTGTCCATAAGAATATGGTAAATCCAATTCTTATCCATCATGATTAACAACAGACATCGGACGACTGAGGCCATCCTTAATGGCCAGCTAGAGGTTAATTCGCCACGAATCCAAATTCAAATAATTTCAGACGAGTTGACTAGGGACGGTAACTCAATGATTGCAAGAAAACATGTAATCATTGGACAGATTTAATATATATAAATCACTTTATTTGTGTAGGACTTCGCCATCGTAAATCGATCAGTTCTACATAATTAGAGTTGTCTAAAATTTATGCAATATTTTAAATAACGTAACTTCTACTCCATAAGAATGAGACAATAACACCAAAATAAAATTCCACATACCAGTATTAAAAAAAAAAAAAAAAAAGGGAAGTTCCGCATATTGATCGGTTGTAGGACATGTCATTTCTTCGTCTGATCAAGGTCAACAACATAATGAACATATTTCGTCGCAGGCCTCAATGCAGCAGCAGCACTCGAGGCAGCAGACGCAGCCCATCGCAGCAAGGCTACAACATAAAATAACAACGTAAGCACTCTTTAATTCTTCGTGGCAAAAAAAAAACAGGAAAAAGAAATACATAAAATAAACTCTCCAATTTTATTATTTGATGCCTATTGCATTATGAGGATTTTAAAATTGAGCCAATATAGATAACTAAATTAAACATAATCACATATACTTCTTTTAGGACTTTTTCATATAAGGTCGTATTGAATAAAAATATAAGAATTTAATGGTTATGTACTGTAAAGTATAAAAAAACTTTTATACTGTCAATCAATTAGAATTTACAGTTGGTATGACTTTTTAAAGTATTTATTATAAAAGTCAATAAACTTACAATAAATAATGGTTTGTGATTAAATAACAATATAAAATTACTTTACACTGTCAATGCATGATCTGTTTTCTCAAAAAATAATTGGCGGTTATATTTGATAGCATAACACATCCTGAAAAGAGCACGTACCATCCAGCCATCACACCTGTTGTCGCTGCTGCGCCTTGTCCTTGTGCAGGTGGAGCTTGAGTGACAAAAACTTGAGGTGGGGGTGGTGCAGGAGGCCCTTGATAACCCGGTTGAGGATACCCTTTACAATAATATATATAATTAAGCAACCAAATTAATTAGATAATCATTCAGAAACCACAACAAAATATCAACATTGAGATAATTCACAGTAAATTCGGAATATATTTAATACATGTGTAAAATAAATAACAATTAACGAGGTTTTGATGCATTTGTTTGAGAACCTGGAGGAGGTGGGGGAGGAGCAGCTCCGGGCATAGGAGGATTTTGATTGTAGTAAGCCATCTCCCTCTCTTCACCCTTTTGGATTTCTTGCTTCTTGGTTCTTAATCAATTTGAGAGGGAAAGTGAACTCAGAATAAATTGTAGTCTCCTACTATGTTCCGTATATATATATTTGTTGGTCGAGTTGGTGATGGGTGAATGTTGATACAAAATAAGCAAAATTCATTTTAAAGGAAACACGCTTTCATTTAATTACTTACCATGATATGTTTTATAAAACTTTCATCACACTTGTTGGTTCTTGTTAATTTACGTGGATCATATGGTGTGTGTTTGATCACCAGCAGTGGAATTGACCCCGAAACCTAAACTGGAAAAAATATCAAATCAGAATCTGTATCTGCTGACTAAAAAACTATAACAGGAAAAAAAATTACAGTAATGCTAAGGAATTTTTGGATATAAATCCGTGGACCAATGCATTTTGAATATGGATTTCATGAGTTTTATTAGATGTAATAATCGTTTGACTAGTGCACCAAAAATGTGTCTCTCGTCCCATGAAGCTGCAGCTGTCACTGTGCTACGCGTATTTGTGGCTTCCTTGATTGGATAAATTAATCAGTTTTTTTCTTTTCTGTTGTATTTGGGAAAAAAGTTTTATAATTTTTTGAGTAAAGACTTAAATAAGTTACTGAGAAAATCACTTGATTAAATTTGATTTTTAAAAAAATCATTAAATATTCTCTTAAGAGTATTTCTGTGAAATACATTAGTTTTTTTCATCAGTAGAGTTCTCCTTTATAGAAGTAACTATGTGACACGTTATCCGGTTAAAATAGCTTTCCACAATTTTCACCATGTAAAATGTTTTTAAAAAACTCTTTCGCCTCCGAGAAAATGAACCAATTTGGTTCCTAGAAAAATATCATCCAACCTAATTTGATTTTTTAATAAAGTTACAAATTAGTCCCTGAACAATGAAAATTAAAATAATATTAAATTTATTAATATTAACATTAATTTTATTTTTTATAATTAAAGAAATAAGCTAATCTTAATTATTTTTAAATTATTTAACTTATTAATTGACATAAATTTAAAAATATAAGGTAAATACAATTTCTAATCATTATAAATAAATTTGAGAATCTGTTTATAGGTTCCGATTACATGTGACGAATCAAGAGTAACTTTCAAGGTTTGGATGACACATGTCATTTACAGAGAGGTTCGTATATGATGCTTCGTAAATATTTGGTTCGGTTATAGACCATAATTATATTTATTATAATTATTGCATTAAAGAGTTTTAAATAACTATATTTAAATCTTGAATTTGAAAATTCTATTAAATACTTACCTTTTAAATAACTACCTTAATTATAATTAAAAATTCTATTGGTCATTTGATTTAATTATTTGTTAATAACTACGAGTATTTCTGATTTTTTTAAAAAATTATATACATAATCAATAATTTTTTATTTACATTCACCCTAATTTTGTCCTAAATAGAAATCACAATAATTTTTAAGTATGTTGATTAACATTTCCAAGTATCTGATATTTGTGTAAAATTTTTAAGTATAAATTTTACATTAATTTGTAAGTATAATTATTATAAATTAATTTAAGATATTAATTTTTTAAAATTACTATCCTAAATAAAGGTCCACTAAACTACTATTAAATTATTATCCTAAATAAAATAAAATTTGAATTCTGTTATGATTATCTATATTTTTTCTAATTAAATTATAATAATTTTAATTAACTTTTGTAAATAATTTCTTTAGGACAATAATTAATGCTAAAAATGAATTTTATTTATAACAATAATTTCATATAAGTTTCAAGGACCAAATTAATTATTATTATATATTTTAAGTATAACGTGAGAAGATATTTGTGGATAATTTTTAGATTAATTTGTAAGTATAATTATTATAAATTAATTTAAGATATTAATTTTTTAAAAATTAATTGTAATCATGTAATTGGTAGGTAGTGTAAATGTGATAATTTAAGAAAGAAATCTTATATTAGTTTGTTTCCTTTTTGCAAGACCATTATTTGTAGATAGTGTAAATGTTATAATTTAAGAAAGAAATCTTATATTATTTATAATGATTACAAATTTCCGTAAATATATAAAAGTCCATAAAACTGCAATTAAATTATTTGCCATAAATACTATCCAAATTCAATTCTATTATGATTATCAATACGTTTTTCAATAAAATTATATTAATTAACATTGTTTTAATATAAATTGCCATGAACAATATATAAAATATTGCTCTGCATTTATAATTAGCATTCAAATTAAATTATTTCTAAAAATACATTTCATGAAAATTAATTTTCATAAGTTATGGTAGAACGTACCAGACCCCAATATTGTATAACATTAATTTGAATCCTATATGTCATGAAATTGGGAGTGAATATATTTAGGACAAAATTGTTTTCCTTTCTAAATCCTATATGTCACTACTTTTATACCTTTTCTAATTAAATTTTAATAATGTTAATTAATTTTTGTAAATAATTTATTTAGGGCAAAAATTAATGTTAAAAGTAGGGTTTTTTATGGAAATAATTTAATATAAGTTTCAAGAGCCAAAATAATCATTATTATATATTATATATTTTAAATATATATAACAGGTTTGGATTACACATGGGAAATCAAGAGTAACTTTTAAGGTTTGGATGACACGTGTCATTTACAAAGAGGTTTGGATAACACGTGTCGTTATATGATGCTTTGTAAATATTTGGTTTGGTTACAGAATCATTATAATTATTGCATTAATGAGTTTTAAATAACTGTTTTTGAATTTGAAAATTCATTAAATACTTACCTTTTAAATAGCTACCTTAATTATAATTAAAAATTCTACTGGTCATTTAACTTAAGTATTGGTTAATAACTACGAGTATTTTTTATTTTTAAAAAAATTATATACATAATCAATAGTTTTTTACTTACATTCACCCTAATTTTGTTCTAAATAGAAATCACATAATTTTTAAGTATATTGACTAACATTTCCAAATATCTAATATTTGAGTAAAATTTTTAAGTATAACTTTTATATTAATTGGTAATTATAATTATTATAAATTAATTTAAGATATTAATTTTTTTAAATTACTATCCTAACTAAAGGTCCACTGAAATGTTATTAAATTACTATCCTAAATAAAATCCAATTTGAATTCTATTATGATTATCTATATTTTTTCTAATTAAATTATAATAATATTAATTAACTTTTGTAAATAATTTATTTAGAGAAATAATTAATGTTAAAAATGGATTTTATTTAAAACAATAATTTAATATAAGTTTCAAGGACCAAATTAATTATTATTATATATTTTAAGTATAATCTGAGAAGATATTTATGTATAATTTTTAGATTAATTTGTAAGTATAATTATTATAACTTAATTTAAGATATTAATTTTTAATTTAAGATATTAATTTTTTAAAATTAATCGTAATTATATAACTGGTAGGTAGTGTAAATGTGATAATTTAAGAAAGAACCATTATTTGTAGATAGTGTAAATGTTATAATTTAAGAAAGAAATCTTATATTATTTATAATGATTCCAAATTTTCATAAATATGTAAGGGTCCATAAAACTGCAATTAAATTATTGTCATAAATACTATCTAAATTCAATTTTATTATGATTATCAATATGCTTTTCAATAAATTATATTAATTAACATTGTTTTAATATAAACTGCCCTGAAATATTGCTCTGCATTTATAATTAGCATTCAAATTAAATTATTTCTAAAAATACATTTCATGATAATTAATTTCTATAAGTTATGGTAGAGCGTACCAGACCCCAATATTGTATAACATTAATTTGAATCCTATATGTCATGAAATTAGGGGTAAATATATTTAGGACAAAATTGTTTTCCTTTCTAAATCCTATATGTCACTAATTCTATACCTTTTCTAATTAAATTATAATAATTTTAATTAATTTTTGTAAATAATTTATTTAGGGCAAAAATTAATGTTAGAAACGAATTTTTTATGAAAATAATTTAATATAAGTTTCAAGGGCCAAAATAATTATATTATATATTATATATTTTAAGTATAATTTGGGAAGATATTTGTATATAATTTTTAAGTTTAATTTTTACATTAATTTGTGAGTATAATTATTATAAATTAATTTAAGATATTAAACTTTTTTTAATTTTCAGAAATTTATAACTGGTATTTTTTATATTAATTAGTTTCCTTTTTGCAAGACCATTATTTTCAAGTAGTTTAAATGTTATTTATAATGATTCCAAACTAAAATGGAACACCCATGAACTTTTTCAAAAATTAATTAGAAAAAGTGTATCATTCATTCATCTTCTTTGAACAAATGGCCCCAAAATATGGCTTTGTATTACAGATAACTCCCAGACATGATAATTTGCGTATACTGATAAGGGTTTTCTATATGTGGTTCATGTTGGATCCTGTCAATGAAAATAATACGTTCTCTTTAGAAATACTCCTTATGGACAACAATGTTTGTATTCTGGAACTAATTTTATTTTACTTTTATTTCACGTTTTATTCATGTTTTGTTACCAAATATTAGTCAAGAATCGTTTGGTTACATAGGGAGATAGAATTGGCGTGACAACTCGCAAGCAACTAATCTATATCTTCCAGTCTAAGCTGGAAGAAGGGGAGGCGTATATGCTATCAAAGTTTGGTATGCGTTCAAATAGAGGAGAGTATCGTACAACAAGACATGCATATAAATTGAGTTTCGATATGAAAACAACTATTGCAAATAAAGCTCAAGTGGCTGTACCACAAAACATAATTAAATTCACCCCTTACTGATTTGTTTCGTGACAATTTTGATTGCAATTACTTGGTTGGTTAGTATTTTTAGGTTAAGCAATATCATGTTTTTTTTTTAATTCAAATTGTGGTTGATCTTTTGACTTACAACAAAATTAATGCATTTAATTCCATATTTTTCAGATATAATAGGAGTCCTTGCTAGTGTAGGCAATAAACGGGAATACGTAAAAAATGGGGTCAAGTCCAAGCTTATAGTCATGGAGCTTGATAATGAAGGGTAAGGCATTCCAACATTGTGATAAACATATTTTTTTTTATAATATTTCGGGCATCATTCCTAACATTTTATAATACATGACAATTTTTTATTTATCTATTTTCTGTTCCACAGTTATTATTTCAAAGTCACTTTATTTGGAGCTTTCGTCAATGAGTTAAACTCATTTCCTGCAAGTGGAAAGGCAACTAATGTTATAGTTGTTGTGCTCTTTTACAAATTTAAGACATGGAACGGTAATGACATTTTAGAACAGTGAATTTCGGCTGCTATCTCAACTAGAATAAATGTTGCTATCTCATTATACCAATTAATGTTGTTTGTGATGTTTTATTTTATGTCTTTAGGGAATAAAAACATTAGCAATACCTTTACTTCACAACTGATGTTGAACCCAAACATTCCTAAGGCTGTTAAGTTTAACTCAAAGATGACTAACACAATAGAAAATACTATTAAGGGATTAAGCCAATTACAAGATAAATCTAAGATGACCTTGGACGATGAATTCCTCAAGTTTACACCAAGGGCTACTATTCAATCAATGAAGCAAGTCTACCAAAGAAATGATATGAAAGATTCTAAAGAGGTATTTGAAAGCTTTTGAATTCGAAATAAGAATTTTTTTTCACAACGTATTTCTTTACTAATTGTTATTAAATGTATTTTTGCAGGATTTGAGTTTTGTCATAGCTACTATCAATTCTTTTGTTGATGAGGATAATTGGTATTATATCGCGTGTCATTGCCACAAGAAGGTATCTCCAAACTCTGGAATGTACTATTGTGGTAGATGTAACAAGCAAGTCATAAATGTCACCCCAAGGTAATTAATACATATTTTACATGTTTTCTGCTTTTATTTATTTACCAACACCAATAGTTCTTTGTTTTTTTTTTTATTCATACAATAATGACAGTTTATTAAGCACTAAACAAATATTGAGGTATACTTAATTGTATTTATTGTAGGTTTTTCCTTAGATTACGCATCAATGACGAGACTACTTCTACCACATTTGTAATGTTTGATTGTGATGCATCTATTTTGTTAAACCAAACTTGTATGAAATTGCTTGAATCAGTCAACATGGTGGACAATATTTATTTTGTGTGCTATAAATCTACTAAATTAATTTTAGCAATTTATTAACCATTCTCATACTCCATTTTTATTCTAACAAACAAAATTTACATATAAATGATTTGCATGGTATCCCGAAAGAGTTATCTGACTTGCAGGATCAAACCTTTTTGTTCAAGGTTGGCTGTGATAGGGGTCTAGATCGAGATTTAATCCTTCCTATATGGTTAAGAGGGTTACAATCGATTCTGATTTAATTTAAAGATTCTAAGATTGTTGAGGTTATTTTTTATTTTAAACTATAATGACTGGATAAATCAAAAATAATTTATAGTAATTATTTGTTTAGATTACATTAGAATTGATTGGATTAGATAAATTTGACTAGTTTGACTTCAAATTTTAATATATTAAAATTTTGTTTTCTATTCATGCTTCACACCAAGATGTCCCAGATTTGGATCCACAACTTGGTGGATCAAATGTAGGAGCAATTGAGGAGGTTGCATAGGTAATTATATTATTAAAAAATTGTAAATAATTTATTTTTTTAAGTATGAACAAATGCTCAACACACAACTGCACATGTGTCATATTATATAAACAAGACCTAATCGGGAAATTTGATGAATCAATGGTTGACTCTGTAGAGAAAAAGATTTAAGCAGATGTCGTGGACTTATGTTCAGATTTCCCCAATGCTCTATTGTTGAAAAGGACTTGTCCTACAGGAAGGGATTCAGCATCGCTAAAGATTCCTAAAAAAGATATCAAAATTGAGAAAAATTTAGAATGGTTCAGGCTAAAGGGTTGTGAAATTTCTAAAGAGAAACTATTTTAGATTAGTTGGTATTTTTGTCTTACAGAATTTTCATTTTTATCCTAAGTTTCTACATTTTATGTTTAAATTTCAAATCAATTTGTTCAAGGTTTTACCTAATGCTATTGTTCAACTAAGTATTTTCAATTTTCATGATATAAAATCAACTATATTTTTCAAATTTATCAAACGATTGATAAAGGATAATTTTTTATTGTCACAATTTTATAATAACTTACCGTAAGACAAATTGAATAACAATCATTCTATTATTCTATACTATTACCTTAATTAACTTAATTATGTATTTATATATTATAATGATCATAATGATACTTATGAAAATAAATTATTATATTACACATTATTATATCATATTAAATACAAATACTAATGTCATTGATTATTAATGGACATTTTTTCCTATTATTTTTACATGTTTTGAAAATTCAAACTTTCTTTTTTAAAAAAGCTTTATAGGTAGTATAAATAATTTTTTTAGTGAATAAAAAGCTTTGCGACAGTTTTTTTGTTTATAAGCAAATGAGATATTATAATTAGGATAATTTCATGGATCTTGATTTTATAATTTCGATAAGATTTTTATGGATCTTGATTTTATAATTAGTATAATTTTTTATTATTACATTATTATATTACATTAAATATGAATAGGAAGTTATTATTTTTAAAGTAAATTATATTAATTTTTAAATTTATTTAATGCCCAAATTCAACATATTTTTAATTAATTTTTGTAAATAATTAATTTAGGGTATTAATTCGAGTTAAAAAGATTTTGTTTAGGGCAATAATTTAACTACAGTTTCATGGAACAAAATAAGTGTGATCATTAATTATTCTATAAATAAATTTTGGTCCATTAAACTACAGTTAAATTATTTTCCTAAATGAAGTCTAATTTGAATTCTATTATCATTTGATTTTTCAGAATTTTGTTTTGTCTATCAAAATATTATTAATTTATTTATGTGTAAAAAATTCTATATTTAATCTCATTACAACTAATTAGCATTTAATTTAAATTATTTCTAAAACAAAATTTCAAGTTAATTAATTTTCATAAATAATTTATTTAGTGCAATAATTCAATAATTATACTATGCTTATCAATGATATTTCGTACAAAATAAAATTCCCAAATAATTACATGAATGATTATAATAAATAAATTATTTATGAAAATTAATTGACATGAAATTTACTTTTAGAAATAATTTATTTGAATATTAAGTAATCATAATGATATTAAATGTGGAATTTATTTTTCCATATAAATTAATAGCATTTTGATGGACAAAATAAAATTTTGAAAATTCAAATCATAATAGAATTCGAATTAGATTTTATTTAGGGCAATAATTTAATTTTGAAAATTTTGATGAACAAGGTTATATTAATTTATTACTTTATATAATGCCTAAGTTTAGTATACTATTAGTTATTTTTAATAAATAATTAATTTAGGGCTTTTATTCATGGTAAAAACAAATTTTATTTAGAGCAATAATTCAATTGCAGTTTGATGCACTAAAATAATTAAGATAACATGTGCTAATTTTTGTAAATAAATTTTGGTCCATTAAACTGCAATAAAATTATCATCATAAATATAATCCAATTTGAATTATATTATGATTTTATTTATCTGAATTTTAATTTAATTGTCAAATTTCTATTCACTTATTTTTATAAATTAATCCAAGATTTAATCTCACTATGACTCATTAGCATTTAAATTAATTTATTTCTAAAAATAAATTTCATGTTAATTAATTTTTTTAACTAATTTAGTTAAGGACCTAGGGTAATAACTCATGTTGAAAATGGATTTTATTTAGGGCAATAATTTATAATTAGGATAAATTTTTTTATTATCACAATTTTATAATAACTTACCATAATACTATTATAACAAATAACAATCATTATTACCTTAAATATTAATTGATTACATGTTAATTATTAACTCAATTAAAACCATTATTTTATTCTATACTATTATCTTAATTACCTTAATTATGTATTTATCTATTATAATAATTAATTGATTATAATGATAATTATGATAATAAATTATTATATTACATCAAATATGAACATTGATGTTATTGATTATTAATGGATTTTTTTTTTGTATTATTTTCATGCAATTTGAACATTTAAACTTTCCTTTTTGAAAAAAATGTATACTATAAATAATTTATTTTATGAATAAAAATCTTTGTGATAGTTATTTTATAAGTAAATGAGATATTATAATTAGGATAATTTTATAGATCTTGATTTTATAATTTTGATAATTTTTGTTATGGATCTTGATTTTATAATTAGTATAATTTTTTATTATTACATTATTATATTACATTAAATACGAATAGTAAGTTATTATTTTTAAACTAAATTATATTAATTTATTTAATGCCAAAATTCAACGTACTTTTAATTAATTTTTGTAAATAATTAATTTAGGACAATAATTCATGTTAAAAGTGGATTTTATTTAGGGTAATATTTTAATTGTAATTTCATGGAACAAAATAAGTGTGATTTGAAATTATTTTTGTAAATAAATTTTGGTCCATTACACTACAATTAAATTATTGTCCTAAACAAAATCTAATTTTAATTCTATTATGATTTGATTTTTTAGAATTTTATTTTTCCATCAAAGTGATATTAATTTATTTGTATAAAAATTTCATATTTTATCTTATTATGACTAATTATCATTTTATTTGAACCATTTCTAAAAATAAATTTCAATGAATTAATTTTTGTAAATAATTTACTTAGTGCAATAATTCAATAATTATACTAGGCTGATCAATAAGATTATGTACAAAATAAAATTTCAAATAATTACATGAATTATTACATTAAATAAATTGTTTACAAAAATTAATTAACATGAAATTTATTTTTAGAAATAATTTAATTTGAATGCTTAGTAGTTATAATGATATAAAATGTGAAATTTATTTATATAAATAAATTAATAGCATTTTGATGGACAAAGTAAAATTCCAAAAAATAAAATCATAATAGAATTCACATTGGATTTTATTTAGGCCAATATTTTAATTACAGTTTAGAGGACCAAAATAAGTGTGATCAGAAGTTATTTTTATTAATGAATTTTGGTTCATTAAATTACAATTAAAATATTGTCCAAAATAAAATCCAATTTGAATTCTACAATGATTATCTGTACTATTTTAAATTAACTTATAATAATTTGTAACTTCATTTAATGTCCAAATTCAGCATACTTTTAATTAATTTTTTAAATTATTAAATTAGGACGCTAATTCATTTCAAAAACAAATTTTATTTAGAGCAATAATTTAATTGCAATTGCATGCACCAAAGTAATTAAGATAACATAGGCTGATTTTTGTAAATAATTCTGGTCCATTAAGCTTCAACTAAATTATTATCCTAAATATATTCCAATTTGAATTATATTATGATTGTATTTCTTAGGATTTTTATTTGTCCGCCAAAATGCTATTCATTTATTTATATATATATATAAATCCTAAGTTTAATTTCATTATGACTCATTAGCATTTAAATTAATTTATTTCTAAAAATAAACTTCATGCTAATTAATTTTCTTACCTAATTTATTTATGACAATAATTCATGTTAAAAACAAATTTTATATTGAATTTGAATTTACAGATTTTATGCTGAAATTTAACTTTACAAATTTTATATTGAATTTAAATAGATGAGGATAGGCTAACTAATAAATAAATCTAATTAAATTTCAGCTCATTGATTTGCAATGTTTTAAGTAAAGATTAAGTTTTTTTAAGGGTTTAGTTTCATACCTATCCTCTCTTACAAAACTAGTAGTTCCTGTAATTTATAGTAAATTTAGGAGGTAAGAATAGCTAACAAATTGAATGATGGACTAGATTGTAACATGGTCAATTGATTTCCTTAATTACAAAAAGTGATAATAATTTTAATATTTATAAGATTTGATATTAATTTAGTGATTTCTTGTGATATTATTTAGTAACTTTTTTCAGAAATTAATTTGGGTTTTTTTAAAGAAAAATGTTTTTAAAAAATATTTTACATGATGAAAATTGTATTGTGGGTCATCTTAGCTAATTAACTTGTTCGTGGCGTTACGCAGTGACTTATACTACTATTTAGTTAAATGGAGCTTTACTGCAATCCATTTTGTTGATCTCAGGTTTTAATATGTTATATTTGAAACGGATTGTAAATTGGTTGTTGACAATATCAATTATACAACACAGGATTTATCACATACTTTAGTTAGGAGATCTATCAGTTACTGTAGTCATCTTGTTTTTTCTTTCATTCTGCATTGTATTAAAAATTTTGTTGAAATGGAAATGAGTTGAATTTGCTGCTGTCAAAAAAAAATAATGGATGACTAACGTATCTTATGAACATATTTTTTAGCAATAATTTGATAACTTTTTTAGAGATCAAGTTGAGTCGAGTTTTTTTTTTTTTTTTTAAATGGATCTTTACTCATTTTTTTGTATATTTTATTTTTAAAACACTCTTTTCAAAAAATGTTATTTTTTATTATCTTTCCAAACATGAATTTAATTATCATAAACTTTAATTAAAAATACGAACAATTAACTCAAATATTTATTGATGCTTTTAATCAGGAAAAATGATTATTGTAAGGATACAAAATTTGTGTCTTTTCTAAGACATTTATTACTATATATTAAAAAAATCTTGGCTAGGTATATATATATATATATATAAGGTCAGGATCCGTTGACACCAAGTGTTAAAATTAGTCAAATTACACATTCAATAACTTTTTGTTGAATGCAAATTACACCTGACACATCCTTCGTCTAGTGTTGTAAAAGCAACAAAGAGTCGTTTGAGCATTAAATACAATATTTAATGTCTTTCACCAACCAGTTACTCTGATAAGATAAAGTAATATGCTTATTTAGCCTTTCTTGTACTCAATCTTGTTGCAATGGGCATTTTTGCTGTCTATACTGACATCTATATACAAAATCCTTCTTTTATGCGTAAAGTAAACTTTTATCGATGATAGGTACATAGACATCTTTTCTTTCGAGGTGGTTTTTGCTTTTCCAAGATTACAGAGCTAACAGGTCAAAAAAGTATCGTCTGAAAGAGTTAGTTATTGTGAACCATTAAAAGAACAAATGAACAAACAATAGTGAAGCCATGCAATAATAGCGAGTAATCAAACGATTGTTCATAAGACTGTTTGTTATTATCAAATAAAATAAGAGTCATAAATTTATCCTTTGTCTTAATAATTTTAAAACTACTTACATAAAATCTTATATCTTATATCAAATAATATTAAAGCTTTTTACTATCTTTTATAAAAGAGCTAATATTTATTTGATTATTATATTAAAATATATGTTTGTATTACATATGACTTTTAAATTAAATTTAATATTAACTATTTTATTATTACTTACAAAATATACTAGCTAATATTATAATTGAGTATAAAAGTCGTTTATTTATTTTTTTACATATACGTTAGTATTATTTGATATATATGTTTGATTCAAATATTTTGTGTATAATTGTATATTTTATAGTAAAACATTACATTATCATCGTTTCTATGTAGTATTACATTGTTAAATGCATATCTCTATTAAATATGTTATGATTACTTAAAATATTTAAGACATAAAAAATAGAATTTCATATTAGTTGTTTTATATTTGTTTTGCATAAAAAAGTTGAAATAAATATTAGTTGTTTTATTTACTTTTTAATAGTTTGTAACTATATTAACTCTAAATAATTATTCAAGTAGGTGATGATATAATTTATGTAACCACTTTTTAAATAGAATACAATTATACTCTTCACACACATTTCACCCGTGTACCAACTAGTATACATAGAAACAACAAAATAATACTAGCATACAAATGTCAAATGTCAAATATTTGAAAAAAAATGAAAAATATATTCAAAGAGAATGAACAAAGGTAGAAGTTAACCTTAAACAAAGGAAGATGAGGAAAAAAAGAAGAAGATGAAATTAATTATAAAACAAAAGAAAAGTTGGAAGAAACTTAAAAAATGAAAATATATTTGGAACACTTTCTAGAAAAAGAAGGAATAGTGGACAACATTGAAAACTTTTTTATTAGTGCAATCTATTTTTACAGGGAATCCCAAAAGCTTTTTTTTTGTAAGAAATACAAATGCTAGAATAATTTCAATTAACTTGATTCAAAGAATATTCTTAAATACAAAATACTAATATAAATTTAATATCTAACATAGTATAATATTAATTTAGGATATTTACATATTATTTATATATATAACAATATTCTAAATAAAAAAATAATAGAAATAAAAAAAACCCTTTCAATGTAGTGTTTCATTTTTTATCCATAAATTTACTATCTTATTTTTCATTAAAAAAATTGAAATACATTTCTTTATATTCAGAAAACGAAATAAATGAAAAATGAGTCATTTAAAAATACATATAGAGAATAATTTGATTATTATTATTATTATTATTATTATTATTATTATTATTATTTATCATTTTTTAACATTTATAAGAATTCAGAATAACAATATATTTAGAATAAGAATGTAGAATAATGAGTCATTCAAAATATATGTAGAATAATATATTCTAATAGAAATCTTTAAATTCTTTAATGTTTAGTAAACAAATATTGTACTTTCATTGATTCTTTGAATCACAACAACTGATTAAAAATTGGTTAGTATGATTTTGAGTAAGCCACTATGGTGGAATTGAGAGACACGTTGCTCTTATGAAACTATGCTAGAACACATTGGTTCTAGTATGAGTAGCAATATGACATCTTATCTTCTAAAAAATAAGTCCTATAATGAACTTAATGTTATGAATATTTAATAGTGACTGTTCATATTCATTGTAAATTATAACTATTTATATTTCGTCTTAATACTATTAAACCATTTGTTACCGTTCAGTTACAATTTGTACCTATAAATAGGCTATTCCATTACTGGAAATATTACAAGAAAATTCTCCATCTCTCATGCTTCTAAATTATAGTTTATAGTTTATGTTGATTTTTATAACACGTTATCAGCACGATCGTCTTTCCCTTATTGGTGCAAGAAAGAGTCTTATAAAGAATTTTATTGGAGAAAGTCATATTTTTGAATTCATATTTTAAGGTCGGCTTCTCTTTCTTTAATCATATTCTTCATATTGTGTTTGGTAGAATATTTGTATCATTGTTTTGTTTACGAAAATATGAAATTCATTTAGATTGATGCGATGAGTCTTGAAGACTATCAAAGAAAAAAAAACCTATAAATAATTTTGCAATGAGTCTTGAAGACACTATCAAGGAAGGAAATTTTAAGAATATCCTTTTCTCACTAGAAGTGAGAAAATAATGTAAAAAGTGAAAAGGAAAGAAAAAATCTTTCTCACCAAAAGTGGAAAAATAATGCAAAAAGTGAAAAAAGAAAGAATATTTTTTTCCCCAAAAGTGGAAAAATAGTGCGGAAAGTAAAAAAAGAAAATATGAGCAAAGTTGCAAAAAAAAAAAAAGAAGATGAAAATATATTATGTTTGATCTTTTGGTATTGTTTGAAACACCATGTGTTTGCTCAATTATTATATTTATTATTATTATTATGTTACAATTTATTATTTGAAAAGTTTCTCCATTAATAATTACTTGAATGGATCACAGTAGACAAATATATATTAAATTTGAACATGTAATTGATTTTATATTTTTGTCTAGATTACATTGCTAAATAATATTTACGTGATCAGAAATATGAATTTGAACATGAGATCTTTTGACCTTTAATTGTTATATAAATATTTTATAATGATTATTATACATGTTATTATTCAATTACTATTAGTGTTACATTTATTGTGTTATGAGTTTTACTTGTTGAATATTATAGTGAGCTACTCAATCAAATATATTATAGTACCACACTTTTAAACATTAATTTCAGTTGAAGTTATGCTATTACTGATGTTGCAAGTGGTATTATTTATTTCAAAAAAAATGAACTTAATCTTAAAATGTACAATGTTGTGGAAGTAAAAGTGTGTTTCTTATATTTAAAAGAATCCTTATACATACTCGATAATAATTTACAAACTGCTTAAGAAATAATTTGATAACAATACTTATAAGAAATAATGTAGTAGGATGTTTCCATAAAATTGTAATATTTTTTTTTTGTTACATTACAAATTATTATTGTTTTATATTTTATTAATTTGTTAAATATTTAATCTTTATATTATTTAAATGTTTTTTATTGTTAAAGACACATTTATTCTTTGGAATAATTTCAAAGCAAGATATGACCATCAAAAAATGTGATTATACAATGTATTGTTCTTGGTAATACTTATATGTTGAATGCTTACAATTAATTATATTTTAAATGATTACTATTGTAAATTATTATTATACATTAAATGTTATATGTGATATATTGTTACAAAAAAAATGTGATTCTCCCAAAAGCTTATTATGATTTGATACATTTATATTTACAAAATTTTAAATATGTAAGTGAGTATAATTTTGCAATATTCAAAATTACTTCTCAATTGAAATTGTATAAAAAAAAATCGATGAGGATAGGTCAGTAAAACATTATCCACTTTTCATGTGCTTCTTGTAGTAGCAATATTGAAAAAAAAAGATTTAAAAAATATTCTAAGTTGATTTCTTATCTCCATGTGTAAGAACAAAATATTAAACTTTTGAAAAAAAAATCATAAGATCTGCTAACTGACATTGTTCCATTTCCAGAAGTAAATAGGGTAGCATATGCATCAATTGTTTGAATAATTAATTTTTAATATATGCATTTCGATCATTATTACTAATGATACAATTTTTATTAGATATAATTAAAACTTATTCTTATGATTTGAATGTTTCAAATTGATTTGAAATTATAATTAGCTATTAAATGGTCAATGGTTTTAATTTCAAATTAATTACAATTTAATTCATTTTTAATATAATAATTCCAATGTTTTGTCACTGACATCCAATAATTTATTTCTCCTATTTAGTAATGAATAAGTTAATGTTAGTACTATATTTGGTACTAAAAGATAATTGAAGGCTTTGGAAGAGCTAATATATATATATATATATATATATATATATATATATATATATATATATATATATATATATATATATATATATATATATATATATATATATATTAAAGAAACACAGTTACACATTGTTATTGTATTATATTCTTTTAAGTTTTATAGAAACTTATTAAGTTTCAAATGTGAGAGATGTTTTTAAATCATGAGACTTAGACAAAGAAATGTGTAAGAAAAATTACACATTTTTCATCTAGTCTGTCCTACATGCATATTAATACAAATTGAAACACATGATGTTGTAAACCAGAAGTTTACGAATCAAAATAAGTTTATTGTTTGGCATAACCAGTTGGGCCATCCCAGATCTATTATGATGTGAAGATTAATTGAAAATTCATGTAGACACTCACTGAAGAGCTAGAAGATTCTTCAATCCAATAAATTCTTATGAATTATTTATTCTTAAGGAAAATTGATAATTTGATCATAATCAACAAAAATAGAGAATGAATCTATCACATTTTTAGAACATATCCAGAGTGATATTTGTGAATCAATATACCCACCATGTGGACCATTTAGATATTTTATAGTTTTGATTGATGCTTCAGCTAAATAGTCACATGTTTGTTTGTTGTCAATTCACAATCAGGTGTTTGTGAGATTACTTATTCAATTCATCTAACTTAGAAGTCATTCTTTCATATTATCTAGTTAAGAAAATACGTATTGATATTGTTGGTGAATTTACATGTAAGGCTTTTAATATGTCTATTAGAATCAATATTGAACATCTTGTAGCATATGTTCATATATAGAAAATGGACTTGCAAAATCATAAGCATTTAAAATTGATTGCAAGAACATTAATCAAGAGATCAAAACCTCCAATTTATATTTGGAAACATGCAATCTTACATATTACGGTATTAATTCGCATGATGCCAACAAGTTATCATAAGTCTTTCCTTTTGCAATTGATTTTTGGTAAGCAACCTAATATTTCTCATTTAAGTTTATAGATGTGTTGTATGTTTTTCAATTGTTGCACCACAACGTACTAAGATCAGTCCTCAAAGAAGGTTGGGAATATATGTTGGGTATGAATCTCAATCTATAATAAAATATGTTGAATATCCACAAAAGATTTATTTACGGCTTAGTCTGTCGATTGTCATTTGAATAATTTTTCCCAACATTAGGAGGAGAAAATAAGTAGTTGGAAAAGGAGATTAATTAGAATGAATTATCATCTTGATCCTCGAACAAAAAGAAGTTCAAAAGATAATTCATTTACCAACTGTTAATGCTCCAATAAAAATTGATGTCCTTGTTGGATAATCTAATATTGTAAATCAAGTCTCAAACACGCATGAAGCATTATAGACCCATTGGTTCCAAAGATAAAAATCCTCAAATAAGAAAATGAGCTAAAAGGTAAGATGGCCAAATTGAGGATATGGAAACTTCAAAGATTCTTCTGATGTAATTAATATTTTAGTTCTAGAAGAACTCAGGTACCTGAAATTAGTAAAAATAAATAGATCTCAAAGTATGTCATGAATGGAATACAATGGAACCAAAATCAAGTCAACGTTGACAATGTGTTTGCAAATATTGCAGCACTAATTATAATTAATGATAATGAGGATTAAGATCCAAAGTCTATCAAGGATTTTAGACAAAGAATGATTGACCAATATAGAAAGATTCAATTGAGACAGAATTAGACTCGCTTGCCAAACAAAAGGTTGTTGGACCTGTAGTCCTTACGAAAAATGTAAAACTAATTAGACTTTTGGACCTGAAGTCCGTACACTTGAAGATGTAAAACGAATTAGGTTTTTGGACTCGTAGTTTACATACCTAAAGATGTAAAACTAGTTAGATTTTTAGACTTATGGTTTATACACTTAAAGATGTAAAACCAATTGGATACAAATGAGTTTTTGTAGTGAAATTACGAGATATAAAGCATGAGTTGTTGCTCAAAGATTTTTGCAAAGACCTAACATTGATTTTAAAAAGACATATTCGCTTGTAGTGGATGTAAATATTTTTCAATACTTAATCAGTTTGGATGCGCATGAAATGATCAATTTACATCTAATGGATGTTGTTACGACCTACATATGTATGATTATCTTGATAATGACATTTATATAAAACTCCTAAAAGGATTTAATTTGCCCAGCAGTGCAGATTCTTGAGAAGATTACTTAATGAAAATGAACAAGTTTCTTTATGGACTAAAACAATATGAACATATTTGGTATGATCATCTTAGTGAGTATTTGATAAGAGAATGACATAAAAAGGATCCCATTTGTTTGTGTATTTTTATGAAAAGATCTAGAAATAAATTTGTCATAATTGATATTTATATGAATGATATAATTATTATTGGAACTCCTAAAGAGCTTCCAAAAACTATGGATTACTTAAAGAAAAATTTGAGATGAATGACTTATAAAAGATAAAGTTTTGCCTAGGATTGCAAATTGAATATTTAAATAATGGAATTCTTGTGTGTCAAGAAGCTTATACAACAATAGTGCTTAAAAGATTCTATATAGACATATCACATCTATTGTGCACTCTAATGGTTGTAAGGTCTCTAGATGTGAACAGAGGTGCTTTTAGACCTCGAGGAAATGATGGAGAATTACTTGGTCCTAAAGTACCATATATTAGTGCTATTGGAGCACTAATGTATCTTGCTAATTATACATGTCCTAATATATCACAAACATGATATTTGTTTGCATGCAGTGGTACAATAATTTCTTGGAGATTTGTGAAACAAACCAAAATAAGCAAGTAAAATTTTGAGTAACGAGTACAAAAGATTGGTCTTCATCATCTTAAAGATGATTTTTTGCATGAGGGGGGGAAATAAATACATTCTGCACTCTTTTTCCCTTCGCCATGGTTTTGTCTCATTGGATTTTCCTGACAAAGTTTTTAATGAGGCAATATATGGCAACATATTAAAGAATGATGTACTCTTTTTCCTTTACTAAGTTTTTGTCCCACGGGGTTTTTTCTAATAAGGTTTTAACGAGGCATATTCTCAAATAATGAACATCCAAGAGAGAGTGTTATGAATATTTAATAGTGGCTGTCCATATTTATTGTAAATTATGACTATTTATATTTCATCTTAATACTATTAAATTATTTGTAACCGTTCAGTTACAGTTTGTACCTATAAATAGGCTATCCATTACTGAAAATATTACAAGGAAATTCTCCATCTCTCATGTTTCTAAATTATAGTTTATAGTTTATGTTGATTTTCATAACACTTAATTCTTATTTCTATTTTTAGTATTTAGAGTTTTTTCATTATATATGGTATTTTCAAATCTAGAGCATACATTAAGTCATATATCGCTTTTAGTTGTATCAATTTTAATTTCAATTCATTTGATAGCCTTATTATTAGTCAATGAAATCACTTGATTATATGATTCGTACAAAAAAGACATGATAATGACTTTTTTTCTTGTATAATAGGATTGTTAGTTACTCATTTGGTTTTAATAATGAGATTAAGATAATAATAAATGAGATACTTCAATGACATTATTTAATATTTGTCATTTTTTTTATGGGTATACTTTGTCATGCATTTTTTTTTGAGGCGATAATTTTTTTCTATCTTTTTTCCTATCACATCATATCTCATATCATGCCTACATTTATTTCCTTTCTCTTTCTCTGTCTCACTGGGTATCATCTATGTCGGAGGTGTCCACCAATCATTTTGTTTATTGTCATGTGTTTTGTGCTTATAAGACGTCTTTATGTTTGTATAGACTGGATTATTTAAGATCTCCACTCAAACATCTCATTGTTTTCTTCTCAATGCAAAGAGATTCAAAAACACCTATTCACCAAAAAAATTTCAAAAACACCTCTTACCACATTACTGAACCAAATTTGAATAGGTGGATTAAGACGTTGAAAAAGCAAAAAAGAAGTTTAAACAACGTGATGCTCAGTACTTTACATACAACTTTATTTTTAAACCCCAACTTGTACCATGTTGTTAAGAAGTTATCTGTTTCTTAAAATAAAATGGAAGGATTTGACTAACTGAAATCATTTCTAAATTATTTAATATTTTAATTATTTATTTCTTATTTATCAATTATAATATATTTTGAGATAAAATATTCAAAACTTACTTTGTTTAGAAACCAGTTGGAACATTATTAAAATGGTCATTGCATACGTACCACCTATGTACAAACCTTCCTTTCTCTTTTTGGAAGAATGTACAAACTTTCCTGAAAATAGAGTTTCAAGTCTATATATTATAGATAGACTATAGTTAACAAATTCAATTGAAGGATTTGATATTTCATTGGGGTTGCTTGCAACTGAGTGAAAGTTTAGCGAAACGAACTTTTTTCTTTTTACTAAATGCTCTTTTTCCTCAAATCTTTTATTGTTTTGATATATCAAATATCATGTATTTTTTTTTATTCATTTTAGCATTATAGTTGTGTAATATTTCAATTAATTTATGTAGATTTTGGCTACCAATTCATCTCCTGGCTTTGTGGTTTGCTGATATCTTTTCAAATCATCAAAGCGCAGGTTCAAACACAGCATCAAAAAATGTAGATTTTAACTAATTTACCTTTTTATTTTATTTTTGTTACTATATTATAGGTGCGAAATATTTATCTTGTCAATAACTAATCTCTGTCAAAGAACAGACTGATAATCTTTAATAGAGTCTCCTTTTTCAATCACGTTTTCTCTATCCATAAACTTAAACCCGAGACCTTACCTAAAAGATTCGAACTCAGTTTCACTCAGACCATATTTACCTTTTTATTAGTTTGATGAACACCTTTTATTTTGACTAAATAATTAAATTATTTTGATTTTCTCGGCTATACGAATTTTGACTAAATAATGAAATCATAAATCATCAATATTCAAATTTGAATCTTCTCGTGTTATTAACATGTCATGGTTATATATTTTTTTTTAAAGAAAGACATAATTTTTATTAAATATAATTTATTACAATTAATTATATATATTTGATAAAAATGCAATGGTGAATAACTGTTTCAGAATATTGATTGTCTATAATTTCAATTTTCTTAACTGAAGAACTCAAAACAATTTGAATTATTTGGTCATTATGACATTGTAACTGTCATTTGCAAAAATTTAATTTAATTGATGAAGTTTCTTTCAAATAGAAAATACATTGAAGTATTGTCTTATTTCACTTGTAGCCTGCCTTCTATAGGGGCAATATGGCCGAGGGCGGTGACAAAGACCATTCTGATGCCGGTGGTGGTGGTGGTGGCAGCAACAAAAAGTCACAGTCTCAAGAGGTTCAGGTTCAACCACACCCAGTGAGAGAGCAATTACCTGATGTTCAGTATTGCATTAACAGTCCTCCTCCTTGGCGTAGTACATTCTGTTCATTACTTGCCTTCTTTCTTTTAATTGTGGCAAAACAAATTGGAAACACACTAAGATTATATTTGGATTAAAGTTGAAAAGTACTTTTGAGAATTTTAATACATATTTTCGAATTTCAAAACACAAAATAAAGAAGAAAGAATTGTTACTTCCGGAGTAAAAGTATTTTGACCCTCTCTAATTGCAATCTAAACGCACATTAATTAACATGCATTGAACAAAACTCATGCATAGCATATGTGTTTCTTTGCCATACACAATCCGAACAAATGTGAAATGACTAACATTTAAAGGGTGTTTATTCGGAGAATGTTCTGAGTTTTCCTTTGGGACATTTTAGATGAAACACAAAAATATACTTTTCATGAACCAAAATATTCATCAAATTTATCTTCTTGCTTGTTTCAACTTTTTAACTGGATTTGTTATTGCCATGAATGCAGTTGAAGCAGTGGCATTGGGATTCCAGCATTATATTCTGACTCTTGGCATGACCGTTCTGATTCCAACTATAATTGTTCCTGAAATGGGTGGAGGCAATGTAAGTACTTTTTCCATTTATTTTCTTTCTCTTTTTCTTTTCTTTTTCAAATTTTACAATATTATGAATTAACTGAAAATCGTTAATTCAACGTAGGCTGAGAAGGCCAAGGTGATACAGAATCTATTGTTTGCTTCTGGAGCAGGCACACTTGTGCAATCTTGGTTCGGAACAAGATTGCCAACTGTAGTTGTTGGTTCATACACTTACGTAATACCCACAATGTCAATTGTCTATGCTAAGAGATACAGTTCATATACAGATCCTTATGAGGTCAAGGGGACTATCTTTTATGCTTCTATTTTATTTCGTTCATTTATTCACTTTGGTTCTTCTTGGGGATGTTCATTTCATTCCTTTTTATTATGTTGCTGATGACAGAGGTTCACTCACACAATTAGAGGGATACAAGGCGCCTTGATCATAAGTGCATGTTTCCATATAGCTATGGGATTCTTGGGCCTTTGGAGGAGTGCTGTCAGGTTAGTAAGTGCATGGCATGCAGCTTTTTTGGCTTGTTAGAGCTTATAAAATCCTTTAATCACTTTTAGCGTTTTATATCCATCTAGTTAATTGCTTCTTCTTGTGTTGTTTTAGGTTCCTTAGCCCACTTTCTGTAGTCCCTTATGTAACTTTCACTGGACTCGGTCTCTATCATCTTGGATTCCCAATGGTAAAAAGTTCTACGTTAGTCTCTCAATTTTTCAGTCAAATAGGTTGAGCGCTTGAATCTTAATTCTCAAGTTTATGCAATTTAGCTTTCTATAAGTCTAGGATTCTATGTAGTAGGATTATATCACTGACTTTCCCTCTATTTTGTTTAATCACTATTGCAGCTTGCAAAATGTGTTGAAGTGGGACTTCCAGCACTGATTGTTATGGTTTTCATCTCGCAGGCAAGTAGTTAATCTTGATATGGAGAAATTTTAAATCCGTTATTTCTTATTCTTAAATTGTGGTCCATAATGTGTTTATTATCTTCTATGCTCCTGCAGTATCTTAATCATTTTATTAGCACCAAGAAGCCTATATATGACCGATTTGCGGTGTTGTTTTCCATTGCAAGTGCATGGTTATTTGCACAGATTCTGACTTCAAGCACTGTATATAACAACAAGCCAGCAAGTACTCAGAATAGTTGCCGCACTGATCGTGCAGGTCTTATTAGTGCTGCTCCATGGTAAGATTGTGGACACGTTAAGTTTTCCCAATTAATGATCAATATAACTTGCATGCCTTTCAGAATCAAGGTTTGTTTTATCCGCCTAGTTTCATTCTTTGAGTGAGATCTTGATTTTATGGTTTATTGGGGAATTGAGGAGGCTATGATCTGAGTAAAAAAGCTATCTATCTCACTTTGGGGGTTTTCATATATCTGTACAAATTGATTAAAAAATTTGTCTGCATTTATACAGGGTATATCTCCCTTTTATACCCTTCCAATGGGGGAGGCCTACCTTCAACTGCGGAGAAGCTTTTGCTATGATAGCAGCTTCCTTTGTTTCTCTTTTTGAGGTATTCACTAGCCACTAGGACCCTTAATAGACACCCATGTTTCAATCATTATGCTGGTGTGAAATGCAACTTCACCAGTCTTTCATAAAAGAAAATACTCAAAACTGAAAAAGCACTTTAAAATGCAGCCAGTCCCCATCTTATGTTTGCTTCGAATTTCAACATTTTTCATGTTTACATGCAGTCTACTGGTACATTTTATGCTGCAGCAAGATATGGAAGTGGAACACCCGTGCCACCACATGTTATCAGCCGCGGAACTGGCTGGGTGGTAAGATGCACTATATTTTGTAATTCTTTCTGGAATCATAAACAAGGAAACTTACAATTGATTTTTGTTCGTGTCATTCTTATTGTTATTTTAGGGAGTAGCTTCTTTTGTCAATGGCATTTGTGGTTCTGTAACGGGATGTACGGCATCAGTGTAAGTTTAGCTCAACTTTTTACAGGAAATTATTAGATGATGTAGGACTTTCATGGTCACAGCGAATCCCCACATGACATTAATTCTTTCTCATAAATTGAAAAACTTGAATACATGTCACGTAAAGATTAGTCGGAACCATGGACACATGGTGATCCTTAACCACCTAATAATTTCTTACTTTTTCCCCCTTGAATGTATCGGCATCTCTTGCATATGTGTTTCTCATGTTTCAGGGAGAATGCTGGATTATTGGCATTGACAAGGGTGGAAGCCGAAGAGTCATCCAAATATCAGCTGGCTTTATGATTTTCTTCTCTATATTTGGTATGATATACTAATTAACATCTTTGGTACTCTGCAACTTAATGATCTTCTTTAATAAATCTGGAATCAACTCTCCTAATGTTTCCTATATAATGTTGTTATTATTCCCTTAAACTAGTGATATCTCATGATGCACACTTTCCCTTCAACCAGGAAAATTTGGAGCAATTTTTGCTTCTATACCTTTGCCAATCATGGCAGCATTAAACTGTGTATTCTTCGGCTATGTCTGTAAGTTCTCTCTAGCCAACTGTCTTTGTGGTCCCCATATAGAATTTGACAAGAGTTTGCAACTTGGCATATGTAGCTTCTGCGGGTCTTGGTTTTCTCCAGTTCTGCAACCTCAACAGTTTCAGAACCAAATTCGTGTTGGGCTTGTCATTCTTCCTCGGCATCTCCATACCACAATATTTCATAGAATATTATCATGTAAAGCATCATGACGGATGGGTGAGATGTCTGAACATAAACCAATCATTGAAAATTTAATCGACAATAAGTGCTTTTAGTGTTATTCTCTAATTAAAATTGAAGTTTCATCACATAACTTATACAATATGTTTAAAGGTACATAGGTTGACAATTATAATCTATAGTCAACTCTGAATACCGAGATGAAACTTCAATTTTGACCGGAAAATGTCCCAAAAGCATCTACAGAATTGCATTTAGGTTTTGTTCAAATTTAATTGTGGTTCTCTGAGAGTGATTGTGATTTCAATGAATTTGCAGTTCAATGATATGGTTACCGTGATCTTCATGTCGCACACAACAGTGGCTGCGTTGGTTGCATTCATTTTGGACATCACACTCTCACGTGAAGATGATGCAGCCCGTAAGGACAGTGGTTTGCAGTGGTGGGAGAAGTTCAGTGTATATAATGCTGATGGTCGGAACGATGATTTCTATAAATTACCATGCAGAATGAATGAGCTCTTCCCCGCCCTTTAAGCCGCTTCTTTGGTTATAATTGTTTATTTTTCCCCCCTTAAGCCAATTCATCACTTTTCTCAAAACAATTTATGTATAGTTTGTTTCCCATAACATTGTTTTAATTGGAGTAATGTTGGACAATGGGAATAATTTGTTTATTATATCCTTGGTAGTATTACGTAATTGTATTTGTTGAAGAGAAGTAATTTAGTTAAAGAAAGAATGCAAGTGGTCACATCACATCGCATGGATGAGAGGCAAGTGCTGATTTTAGATTATGGGAAAATTAAAAATGGGATAGAATAGATGAATCCAAGAGAGAGAAAAAGGATTGACCTTTTCTGCCAGAGAATATGGGATCACATTAATAATGAATGGCAAATACCGCTTTTATTATTAAGGTTCCGAATTGTCTCTATTTGAGGTTGCAACTTGGAGAAACTAAGAAATAGGTATGAGGTGTCACATTCAGCTTTCTGCATTGTCATCCTTAATAGCCGCTGGTATGGTGTAATGTCCTATGCCGGGACTGGGACACCATCTTCCGGTACCACCTTATCATCTCCTTCAGGAATCTTCCCTCCAATATTGTTTCTTTCATTTTCCGGGCATATCACTTTTTTCCTCGGGTATCTTAAATTAGTCCCACTAAAATTTCAGGCAAGTCCAAATTTCCTAAAATTTATTGTCCTTCGGTTGGTGTGTCTTCTGATTTACGTTAGATGCACTGCTTACGTTGTAATTTTGATATTTTATTTACACGTGAGAACTTTGATTGATATATATATGGTGCTAGGAGGCCCCGTGATTTCTTGTTACTAATGAATTCTAAATCAATGTGCATCTGTCAGATGCCATTTTTTTTTTTTTCAAATGGAAGAAATAGAGCGAAAAATCCAATTACATTTAGGTGTTTGAACTTGAATTGAAAGCTGGAAAGATGGGTGGAGTCCAATTACATTCATAGGATAGAATAGAAGCATAGGCTTCCATTTCTGATTGGCCAACTCAGTTACAAGGTTCCAATGCTGCTTTTGGACTCATTAATTCTCCAAAAACTTGACTGGACTAAGTAGTAGTGGTATACCTGTTTTAGCTTTAGCCTTTCTAGCAAATATTCGCGTTAAACCTTTTCTTTGAGTGTAAAATTCACGGTATTAATTTTATTTTGGTTTTTGAGGCTACTTAGGGTTTCTGCTTGAAATCTGTGTGGAAGATTAGTTTCCTCAAACCTTACAGCATCAGTTTAATTTAACACGGTCTACTTTGTTCTCTCTATTTCATTCTTGGTTCTCTGCTTCTATTTTTATTTTTTTTTCCTTTTTTCCTTTTTACTTAAAAACTAGTCTGGTGTTATGATTCACTTTAGGGGGGAGAATTTCTTGAACCTTCATAAACTGACTTCACCTGCATCGTAGATTCGTGTCATTGTCTACCAATTTTTTAACCTGCTCAAGAATGAAATGTTGTTAAGAGCTATTGCCATCACGAGTGTTTGATCATTGTCCAGGGCATTCTTTCTGTTGATATAACATTGGTTTCTAAATCTGATTTGGTTTCTTGATTTGAAGTTGACATTTTGAAAAGGTTCCTTTGTACCCACATTGCAGAGATGATAAGTGGTGCATATGAAGGGTTGATTGCTACACCCGAAAAATTTAATGATATCCTTGATGGTGAAGAAGAAAGAGTGAGTCCAAAGTTACAGAAGGGAGTGAGACTATGGAGAAAATTAAAATATCAGCTTGTAGAATACAATTCACTGCCAGCCTACTTGAGAGACAATGAATTCATATTGGATTATTATCGATCAGAGTGGCCATTGAAGCAGATCTTCCTAAGCATTTTCTCAATTCATAATGAAACACTTAATGTCTGGACGTAAGTACTTTGTCCTCAAGTACAAATATATTTCATTATGACATTATTTGATGAGCTTGGAGCCATTTCAATTTGAGGTGCTTTTATAGTTTTGAAAAATTCTTGTATTGTAAGAGTGTAAATTAACTTAGTGTTACTTCTGCTATTTTATATTTGTTGTCCATAGTTGAGCTTATTTTTGTTATTATTATTATTTTGGTTTATTTTTGCTCCTTCATTCGTTATTCTTACTGACCATAGTGGTCTTCTTTCCAACAAGTCCTATTAAGATATACAAGATAATGTATTTTATCACACAGAAATTATCCAAAGGTGGTGGAAATAAAAGGGATTGGTACTTAAGTTTAAGAGCGTTCTTTTGTTGTTGTGAACAGTGTTCAATAACAAATAATGAAAAAGGTCTACTTTTCTGAACTTCTGTCCTTTTTTTTTTTTTTTTTTTGGTGTGTGATAACCTGCAACAATAATTTGATTCTAGTTTTTCAAATTGAACAAAACTTAAGTGGTGTACTTTAGGTGCTTGTGGTGTTGTTTTCTCATCATTCTTGGAATTTCATTTTGGTACATTAAATATCAGCATTAAAGGATAACGTAGGTTAGTGAGATGCAACTCCAATTTTAATTGCAAAACAGCACCACAATCACTTGAGGTACGGCTTGAAGATTTTCTCTTGATATATGGTGATGACATATCCCTGAACTTAAGTATGTCTCTTTTAAGAAACAACATCAAAGGTGCGTAGTTAACTTGTCTAAATTACATTTCATTACTGAACGCTTATGACATTATTTCAGGCATTTGATTGGGTTCTTCCTTTTTCTCGTTCTCACCATATACACAGCTGTGAGGGCACCAATGGTCGTGGATTTCAATTCCGTTCAACATTTGTCTGAAATGATAGGGAAAGCCGATTTGAATAAGATTCGTTTAGAGCTCTTGAAATGCCTGCCTTCACTTCCCAACATGCCTGATATTCTCAAATTAAATGACTTGAGTACATCTCTTTATTCTTTGGACTTCTCCTCATTATCAGGTTGGACTATTGTGGAACTTCTCACCAATTGCTTGCCTGAGCAGTTTTCCCTAGTAAGTTCCTCTTCCTCTTCATGGAGTGTCCTGTGAGATTCTGTTCATCTGTTCGTAAGCTGATGTATTTTAAAACATTACATTCTTTCAAGTTTCAAGGAATTTATGGAAATGGCAATGAAGAAACCATAGTGAATCATGCTTTTTAACAAAACAAGCACAAGAGAAATAAGAACCTGAGTTAAATACATCGTATTTGAGAGTAAACATGGATTAGTATACACCACTGATATTCATTTAGATTGAGAGAATTTAACTTACCGCGGTTGTTACATTGTTAACAGAATGGTCTGAAAGATGACACGATGGTATCCCCCTTAATGGTACAACCGATTACAAGGTGGCCTTTCTATGCCTTCTTAGGCGGGGCCATGTTCTGCTTGCTAGCCAGCAGCACATGCCACCTCCTTGCTTGCCACTCACAGCGCCTTTCCTACATCATGCTCAGAATTGACTATGCTGGGATTGCTGCATTGATTGCAACTTCATTTTACCCTCCTGTGTATTACTCATTCATGTGCAACCCTTTTTTCTGCTTCCTCTACTTGGGCTTCATAACATTGATGGGGATTGCTACTATTGTCTTCTCTCTTCTCCCATTTTTCCAAAAGTCTGAGTTCAGGAAGTACCGTGCTTCCCTCTTCTTTCTAATGGGATTTTCGGGTGTGGCACCCATAATACACAAGCTGATATTGCACAAGCATCAACCGGAGGCCTTGCAAACTACAGGGTATGAGATACTAATGGGAGTTCTTTATGGTTTGGGGGCTCTAATCTATGTCACAAGGATACCAGAGAGATGGATGCCTGGCAAGTTTGATATTGCTGGCCATAGTCACCAACTCTTTCATGTATTGGTTGTGGCAGGGGCATACACACACTACCGTGATGGGTTAGTCTACCTAAGATGGAGAGATTCTAAAGGTTGTTAGGTTGATAGTGAACCTTCTGTAGGTTCTTGTCTTTTTTCTTTTCTTTTTTTTCTGTTGGCCATCAACATTAATTGGATGAAAAATGAATCAAGTCAAGCAAATGATATTATTATCTAGCACACCCTACATTGCTCTTTGCTGTGTTGGATGTATGAACATACAAGCCAAGGTAGAGCCTAGGGGTGGAAGGTGGTGTCACGGCTATGCCATTATGATGGCCCAAGTTTGTGACATTTTACATATACATCATTCACGTATGTTGTTGATGGGCCCCACAGACCACAACCCATTTAGTTGATGATCTTTTCTCCTTTCATGTTGTATCTGTTCGGCCTAGCCACTTCTCATTGAAATTTCCGACTCCATCCAAGTCAAGCAAGATGCAAGGCCTGAGTGTCTAATCAATTTTCAAAAGAGCTTCACTTGATGCATTTCGTTGGATCGCGCTATGGGCTTGAACTAGATTAACAGATTAATGTTGCTAACTTAGTGGTGCACTGGTTTGCATGATGAAAATATATTGCGTTGTATATGATATAGCAACCGCGTTGGCTGTTGACAAATCTTTAAGATAGAAGTTAATTTCTGTCCTTTGTTGTGTCATCTGTGCTTACTGCTCAGTGCTCATTGCTTACGGAGTCACATGATGAATCTGAGTCCTTGAGATGAGAAATAAAATACCTCACGCTAGACTATAATAAAAAATCTCATAATTGATAGTTAAAAGTGGTGTTCAGAACACATATAACAGAAACAAAGGATTTTTTTTTTCTCTAAATATACTACAACAATAAAAAAAAAAACTTAAAATTATGCACCAGGATATCAGTTCTTGAAACATCAAATTCAATTATATATGAGGATTATGTGGTATTCTCACAGAGATCAACTTTTGCTATCAACTTTTTAATGAGTGGTACCAAAATAAAACAAAGTAACCCTTTTGTAAATATTTGGTGTCTGTAGATGGAAAGAAGGAAAGATTGAATTTTGGTAAATAGTCTTCCAATTCTTGGTAAATAAAGAAGGAAAGAGGGAATGACAATAATGTGTTTTACATGTTTAGTAGAGTGCCCTTTTACCGTCTATACTAAACACTGCTACTCCTATCAAATAGGAACCATTAAGCCACTTTAGTAGGAACTAATATGATCATTTCTTATTTATTTCAAACTCTTTTCACTTTATCCTATTTTCAAAGGCATTTGAAATCAATTAACTTATCTTTATGTTTCTTTCTGCAACCAACAATTATCACTTGAAAATTTGAAATAAATTTGACTAAGTCATGCAAACATTGAACTTGCAATCGTCCAACGTGAGGTGTTCATGTATGCACCAAATAGGAATTCAAAATAGGTTGAACCCAACAAGTCAACCCATTTAACCTGCGAAAAACAAATTGTGTTGGGTTATATAATTCAATCCATCAACCTGCAAAACCCAAATCACATAACCTATCAATCCAACAGGTCAAGGGGTGGGTTGAGTTGTTGACCTATCGATTTGGATTTTTTTTTTTTGTTGTTAAATTTTTGTCTATTGTTTGGTTACATATTTTTTTTATTGGACAAAATGTTATATAAACTATTATGAATTTCATATTGTTTTATTATTTTGTATTAAATTTATTTAACTCGTTATGATAGCTTCTAGAAACCATTTATGTCAAAGCAATTTAGTAGGATAACATTTTATGATTATAGCATTATTTATATGTTTGAATGATTTATATTTTTTTATTTATTTGATAAGTCAACTTATGAGTCATGTGTTTTTTTTATAACCTTTTCCCTCTTTCTATTATTTTTTTAATTTTAGTAGTCCAAGCCCACACAACATGTAACCCACTGGGTTGGGTTGCGTTAAGATTTCAACCTAATCTCAAAACAAGTGCAACCCAATCCAATTTGTTTTTCGAGTTAAAGACAAGTTGAGTTGGGTTGGATTAGCCCATTTTGACATCTCTACCAAGCATGGTATAAGTCTTTTTATGACTTTCTTCAATTTGTTCTTTGCATTTCTCTTTCACATGATACATTAAGTTCTAAACACTTCAACCCATAAGTGGACATCATGTACTATTAGATTAGATCACAATTAAGATTGAGGTTAACTATTGTGAATTGAGTTTCCATTTATTAGAAATTCATGTGGAAGTTAAATTCTTATTGCTATCATAAACCGCCTCATACACCTTAATTTCAATCGTCACTTTGTCACAATTAGTGCTAACATGTAAATCCCATTTATCACCTTTACCATTATAGATTGTTGTTATTAACTTTCACATATTTTTTTGTCTTAGCAATTTCATAACCTTGAATCACATATTCCCTCAACTACACAATAAAGGGTTCAATATTGTCAGGAGCGAATTCCCTGACTTTAAGGAGCCAAAGTTACAGTTACTTTAGTTCATTTTTGGTGGCCACTTATATAAGTTGGTAGTAACTTACATAAGTGGACATCAACTTAAATAAGTGGCCAGCAACTCAAAGTCCAAAATGAACTAAAGTCACCATGACTTTCCCTCCTTAAAGTCACCCAATTCATTTCCAACATTATCAAAAAAAAAAATGGTTAAATATGTTTTTAGTCCTTAAAAAATTTGGCAAAATTGGTTTTAGTCCTTAATTTTTTTCTTGAAATATTAAAATACCCTAATTAGATCATGTGCTAAGCTTTGTTTAACTTTTCTGTTAAATGATGGTCACATCAGCATCACAATCACTATTAATTTGCTGATATAGCCATTCATATCAACTGTTATGTCCAGGTCATATTAGTAATATACTTTTTGAATAAAATTATTACATGTTTAACCTTAAACCACAAATTTTTTAGCCCTAAAGCAAAAGTAATTAGACAATTTTTTATTAAAAATTATCACTAGATACTTCAAGTAATAAAATACTTTACTTAGAAGCTGATGTGACTATCATTTAATAAAAAAGTTAAACAGAGTTTAACATATGGATCTAATTGGTGTATTTTTAATATTTAAGAGACTTTATTCAAGAAAAAAATTTTGAAGACAAAAACCAATTTTGTCATATTTTTGGAGGACTAAAAACATATTTAATCCAATAAAAAATTGTAAATAGTATAACATTGTCAAAACTTGCTTGGTCAAATATCTTTCCCTTATATGCCTAATATAAGGGAAAAAATGCGGAAAAAAAAATGTCTCAACCTATGACAAACAATAAAGAAAAAAAAATGTGAAAAAAAGAAATATAATAGAATTTTATTGTAAAAACAAAGAAATAGATAAAATTTAAAAAAACGTTTGAACATAATAAAATAATAATAATATGATACATAATGATTTTGAATATTTACATAATTGTTACAAAACAACAAAGTCAAATTTTCATAACAATGTCAAAATCTATATGATACAAAGCATAGACAATTCATTTTAAAAAAATATAGAGATGATTATTTTTCACATTTTCCACTTCAAAGTTATAAAATAATTATTTTTTAACGTTTTTCTTATTAAAAACAATTTTTGTCTTTATAAAGAATATACAAACAAACAACCCTTAATAATTTTCCTAAAAATGAAAACGTTTATTAAGTTACACATAAATATCATTTATCATAAAATTAAATTCTTTATAAGTGTAAATTTAAATACATAATAAATTATTAAAAATATCTATTTTGTGTATATAAAAAATACTTTTACGGATACAAGCAATTTTATTTAATTAAAACTAACCAATCAGATAATTATATATATTTCAGAAAAGAAATAAATTAATTCAATTTTGAAATTTGATTTTCCATATTAAAGATTGAATTACTATAACAAAAACATGATTTCAAATTTTACAATAAAAATTACTGGTTTTAATTTATTAATTAGGCGATTGTACTAAAAAAATTGTTTGACTTATAAAAAAATATTGCATCTAATAACATATGGATTCAAATCAAAATTAATTCATTAATTTACATTTTAATAAAATAGAAAATATTTCATTAAATACATTCTTTGTTTGACTTCCTTTTATAATCAAAATTTAAGAGTCAAATACTAAAAATGGAGGCCAATAGCCGACAATTTTGTAAGAGATTTTTTTATCAAACAAATCGATCCACGAGCCTAAACTCCACTTAGTTAGCATATTAACATCTTCAAAAATTTTGATTTTATTTGTTATAATTATTTGCCTAATTAATTGACATTGCTTGTTGTTTTAGTAATTTTGTTCATTTCCTAATACATTCTTTTAAATTTAAATCGTCTCACATAGTCATTTTCCTAATCTCTACCCGAATTTCGATTTAAATAAAGGGTGCAATTAATTTTCTATTTAATTTTAATTGACCAAAAGCTACTAAAAGTCTTAATTTTTGTTCCTATAAATTAGAGTCTAAGCCCACACACTAAACCAAGATCTTTTTCTCAAACACACAAATATCTAAATAGAGCAATGGCCAAAGTCCTAACATTATTCTTGCTCTTAGTGAGCTCTTTCACCGTGTTTGCCCAAAGCTTGAAACTTTTCTACACACTCCTCTTCATTCGCCAATTGCAGCTCCACCACACCACCACCACCATGACCATCACCACCACCATGACCATAACTACCACCACCACCATTCTCTAACTCATGCTCCTATTCCTTTAATAAAGACTCCAATTCATCCTCCTACCCACCAACCAGCTCATGCTCCACATCACAAACACCATCATCGCCACTCTCCGATTCCTACTCCTCCTCCTGTTTGGAACACTATAGTTCACCGTCATATTCACCCACCAGCTCACCCCCCACACCACCACTACCACCACCGTCAACAACACCACCATTACCCAACTCCTACTCCTCCTCCTATTGGGAAGATTCCAATACACCATCATATTCACCCACCAACTCACCACCCACCCACCACCCCTCTCTGGCTCCTACTCTTCTTCTTGATAAGAATACCTTAGATAACCATCATACTCACCACCACCACTCTCAAGGTCACACTCAAATTTTCATATAGAAAACCTCAATTTTGCTTCCAACTCCTAATTCATAGCTTTGGACACATTTGAGAAGAAATTCCCTTATTAAAGCTTTTGCTTTATTATGTTGTATGAAACAATGTTATGTCACTTATTTTTCGATTATCTAGTGTTTTAGGAGAAGGTTATCTGCCTATAAAGTTGTATCAATGTGGTTTTATGCTTAAATTATATACAATGAGAATGTCTGCAATAGATTTTGCTTGTAATAAAGGACTTAATTTAAAATTGTTATACTGGTTTCAATTATCCATTTTAAAATTTCTTATAAAGAAATTAATTGCCTGAATAATTTTTTATCCAAAAAAATATGACAAAAATTTGTTAAATGTGGGCATTGAAATAAATAAATTTGAATTATAATTAATAAAAAAGAATATTCAAGATGAATCCCTTAAAAAAATTTGCTATAACATATTGCTTTTCTAATTATATATAGAAACAAAAGGTAAAAATATTTTGTTAAATTAAACAAGAACATGATCAAGGAAAAACTCAAGTGTAACATCACATGTGCGTGCTTTTGGTGTTATTTTCTAATTAAAAACAAATTTTCATCTTAATAACCCACACAATAAAGGTTAATTAGCATTAAGGGTCGGAGTGGATTATCGATGTGAAATTTAAACTTTGGTCAGAGAATAATACTAAAAGCATGTATGGTTTGTCATTTGATTTTCTAATTTGTTGTTAACTAACTACTTTATTTTTTGATCATTTGAATTCTTTAAAAAATTATAAAATAAAAGAATTTACCAAAACAACAATTGTATGCTCTTTGTCTACATGGTTTTTTTTAATGTTTTGTCTACATGCTTTGATTCTAAAAAACGTTGTTTTTCCTAATAAATTGAACCTTAAATACAACTCTACATTTTTTTACTTTAAATTTTTATTTTTTGTTTATTATACATACAAATATGGTTGCCACACTCTTAAAAATCTCCTCAATGATTTATGTAATTATGAACCCTTAAAAATCTCGTTTTAATTCTACTATCTGAAGATCAAGTCTCTGATTTTAAAACGGAAATATTTGTTGAGGATAATTTGATAATATATAGACTTTATACTTTTCGGCCTAACATTTGAAGATCTTTGAATATATACCAAGATATGGGATGTATTCAAGATTTAAAAAAAAAAAAAAAACACTCTAAAAAGTTCATTCTTCATATTCAAATTTTGAAAATTAATTCTTGGAAATGATTGGCTCTAATTTATTAAGAAAAAAAGAAGTGCCAAGATAGAGAAATGGATAAAATTAAAAAAAAAAGGTTAAACATGATAAAATAATAATAATATGATACACAATGATTTTGAATATTTACATAATTGTTACAAAACAACAAAGTCAAATTTGCTTTACAATATCAAAATCTATATGATAAAAACATAGACAATTCATTTTTAAAAATATATATATATAGATGATTATCTTTTATATTTTCCCTTTAAAATTTGTAAAATAATTATTTTTTAACATTTTTCTTATTAAAAACCCTTTTTATCTTTATAAAGAATATACAAACAAACAACCCTTACTAATTTCCTCAAAATGAAAACGTTTATACAGCTAAACATAAATATCACTTATCATTAAATTAAATTTTTTAAAAGTGTAAATTTAAATAAATAATATCTTATTAAAAATATCTATTTTGTGTAAATAAAAAATATTTTACGAATACAAGCAATTAAATGAATTTATACTTATTTAATTATAACTAACTAATCAGATAATTATATTTCAGAAATGAAATAAATTAGTTCAATTTTGAAATTTGATTTTCAATATTAAAGATTTAATGGTTATAACAAAAAAATGATTTCAAATTTTAAAATTGAAATTAAGGTTTTAATTTATTAATTAGGCGATTGTACTAAAAAAAATTGTTTGACTTATAAAAAATATTGCATCTAATAATATATGGATTCAAATCAAATTACTTCTGATCTTTAATTTACATTGTGATAAATAGAAAATATTTCATTAAATACATTCTTTGTTTGACTTCCTTTTTATAGTCAAAATTTAAGAGTCAAATACTAAATATGGAGGTCAGTAGTCAAAAAATTTGTAATGTATTTTTTACCAAACAAGTCAATCAACGATCCTAAAGTCCACTTAGTTAGCATATTCATGTCTTCAAAAAATTTGATTTTATTTATTATAATTATTTGCCTAATTTATTGACATTGCTTGTTGTTTTAGTAATTTTGTTCATTTCCTAATACATTCTTTTAAATTTCAATTGTCTCACATAGTCATTTTCATAATCACTACTCAAATTCTATTTAAATAAAGGGCAAAATTAATTTTCTATTTAATTTTGTTTGACCAAAAGCCACTAAAAGTCTTAATTTTTGTTCCTATAAATTAGAGTCTAAGCCCACACACTACACCAACCTCTTTCTCTCTCACACACAAACACCTGAATAGAGCAATGGCCAAAGTCCTAACATTATTCTTGCTCTTAGTGAGCTCTTTCACCGTGTTTGCCCAAGAGCTTGAAACTTTTCTACACACTCCTCTACATTCCCCAATTGCAAGTCCACCACACCACCATCATCATCACCACCATGGTCACCACCATCACCGCCACCACCACCATTCTCCAGCTCATGCTCCTATTCCTTTAACGAAGACATCAGATCACCCTCATACCCACCAACCAGCTCACCCTCCACATCACAACCACCATCACACCACCATCACCACCATTCTCCAGCTCATGCTCCTATTCCTTTACCTAGCCACCAACCAGCTTATGCTCCACATCACAAACACCATCACCACCATTCTCCGACTCCTACTCCTCCTATTTGGAAGACTCTAGTGTTTTAGGAGAAGGTTATATGCCTAAAGTTGTACCAATGTGGTTTTATGCTTAAATTATATACAATAAGAATGTTCGCAATAGATTTTGTTCGTAATAAAAGAATTAATTTAAATTTTATTATATTGGTTTCAATTATCTATTTTAAAATTTCCTATAAAGAAATTAATTTCCTAAATAATTTTTTATCCATAAAAATATGACAAAAATTTATTAAATGTGGGCATTGAAATAAATAAATTTAAATTATAATTAATAAAATAGAATATTCAAGATGAATTCCTTAAAAAATTGGCTATAACACATTAATTTTCTAATTATATATAAAAACGAAAGGTAAAAATATTTTGTCAAATTAAACAAGAACATGATTGAGGAAAAAATTTAAGTGTAACATGACATGTGCTTTTGGTGTTTTTTTTTCTAATTAAAACTAAAGTTTCATCTGATAACCCACTCAATGAAGGTTAGTATTAAGGGTCAGAGTGGATTATTGATGTGAAATTCAAACTTTTGTTATAGAATACACTAAAAGCACCAATTGTTTGTCCTTTGATTTTCTACTTTGTTGTTGTTGACTACTTTATTTATTGATCATTTGAATTTTTTTTTAAATTATAAAATAAAAGAATTTTCCAAAGCATCAATTGTATGGTTTTTGTCCATATGTTTTGATTCTAAACAACATTGTTATTCCAAACAAAATGAACCTTAACAACAAATCTACTTTTACTTTCAGTTTTTTTTTTATAACATACAAATCTGGTTGTCACGCCCTCAAGAATCTCCTCGAAGATTGGTGAAATTATGAACCAATTTATATCTAAAAGAGTTCTTGTTGATGTATGAGGATCTCTTGTATCAAAATTTTTCTTAGTAATGTCGAGTTTAGGTGACGGGTGTCGTTGATGTAAGTTAACGTTGGTGCAAGTATCTAGAACATATTGGTAGCAATGACTAAGCTCTGAGGGCCACCATTTAATACTTGTGGATAGAAAAGGCTTCCACTTAAGGGGGAGCATACCATATGGAAGAAACTCACAATTGAGGGGAGATTGCTAGTGTGCAAGTGTGAGTAATGTGAGTAGGAAGTCCCACATTAGATAGAGATGTGTATGTTAAGCAACATATGAGTGACAAGTTCCACAAACATAATACCTTAAGGTTTTAGGTGGATGTGGTGTCAAATTTACTTGTGTGATTAACTTATGACCCATTGATGGAGTTCTTACCCCCTCATATTCTCCAACAAGGCCTTAGCTCTTTAGAACTAAAATTCATGAATTTGAAATGCATATTAATGAATTGAAGTATTAATAAGAAATATCAAATTGAAATAAGTAAATACGAATTTAAGTGAATTTATTTTATTTTAATTTAAGTTAATTTGCGAAATTTTTGTACTAAATCTTGATGTCTATTAAATATATTAAATCCCAATATATTTAATAAATATAATTTACATAATATAAGTTATCTTTAGAGTACAAAATCTACAAAATAAAGTAAATAAATAAAATTAATTAGATTGAATCAATTTTTATTTTAAATTTAAATATAATTCAATTTAAGTCAAACAAAATTAAATAATTTTTGCTTGATAAATTTCGTATTATTCACACTTAATGATTTTATTATATATATATTTTGATTAATTTATAAATTAAAGCCTTTTTAAAAACAAAATAAAATTCTTTCAAATTAATTTTAAATAGATATTGAATTGGATTGGATTTACATTTTCTTTTTGGTAATCCTATTATTGGTGTGAAGTATCCATCGGCTTTGCTGATAACTAATCTTCGTCAAGAAACCTAACTGACCATCTTTAGTGGGGTCTCCCTTCCCAACTTCATATTTTCTATCCAAAAGGCTCGAACTTGAAATCTTAAGAAATTTGATCCCAGTATCACTCGGACTAATGACATGTTGGTAAAAATCCTTTTAAAATTTCAAATCCCTTTCTTTAAAATCTCAAATCACACAAAGTTTAAAGGTACTACTTGACCTCGTCAAAGCAAAGTAATAGTGTTGATCACTTCAAAGTATTTCAAAGTTCCAAAAAAACCTTCTTCGTTGACGGCAATGTCACCATCGCTCACTCCACCGTCGCCAACAAAGATCTACAGCTTCACTGATTTGAATCCCACTTAGTCTTAGTCTCCCTTCAAACCAACCACCATAGAAAATGAAAATAGCGACAACAACGATGTTTTTGTCTCCACGTCTAGTGCTCTCGCCGTCGACTGAGATGGAGCTGGAGGTACCGATGAGTGGTTGTGATTTCTCTTTTGTTTTGTGAATTTGTTGGATCTCGTTTGGATCTGGTTAGATATGTGATGATTTTGCTTTTAGTTCAGAAGTTTGCTTACAAAGTTCAGCAGTTAGGATTATGAATCACGAGTAAGAAAGCTTGATCTTATTTGTAGAAAATGAATTGATGAAGCATGAGTGGAAAAACTAATGATGTTTGATTGCAGATTGTGGTAGCCTCTTTTAACTCGATTATGGAATAACCGAGTTAAAAATAATTTTTAAATAGGTTCAACATCCAATTTAAAAAGTTTCTATATTTTATAGCTATATTTGAATCGATTCATCAACTAATTTAAAAAATCATTTTTAACCAATTTAAAAAATGTTCTCCGCACTAGTGAAACAAATATTAGTATCAAACTATAAATTAAGTTGATAATATATACTTTAAATAATATCAATTACAAATAAAATAAATAAGTATTATAAATATCTTTAAGGAAAGTATCAATTATAATTATAATTAGCAACAAATAAATTAATGCCAATTATATGATTGTTTCAATTAAAATTAATAATAAGCCAATTTTATAATTATTTCAAATATACAATAGAATCAATAAGTCATAGAAACACACTAATATTTGTTTAAATTGAAATTGAAAAAATTAATTAATATCAAGGTATAAATATGTTTTAAGTCCTTATAAATGACTTTGTCTGAATTTAGTCCTTGCAAAAATTTTATTAGTTTTGGATCCCTAACATTTTTTATGTTTTTTTTTTTAGCCTGTATCATTAACTTTAGTTAATTTAGTGCTAACTTGACTAACAAAATAAATACTATTAATTAAGATAATTAAGGTAATAAAGAATATCTTAAATTAAGATAATTAAATTATTTTCAGGCATGCAATTCAATTAAGTAATATATTTATTATTTTATATAAATAAGGTAATTGCATATAATTTACTTTATTTTAAATTTTTACTATATTATGATCAATAATTTTTATCTTTTTAATATTTTTTTACTTTTCAATTCACTAATTACTTTTAACATCATACTTTTTAAAAAAATAATTTACTTATACGCTTATAATTTATTTTTAATATACTAATTTATCTTTAGACAAATCACTACTAGTGATATATTAAAAAAATAAATTATAATACAATCAGTCAAAATTAATAAATTGAAATATAAAATAACACCAAAGTAATATATTAAAATTAAATTATAAGCGTCTAAGTAAATTATAATTTTTTAAAAAAACAATGTTAAAAATAACTAGTGAATTGAAAAGTAAAATAATATTAAAAGCAATAAAAATCATTGTTCATAATATATTAAAAATTAAAAATAAATTGTAAAATTAAATTATATGTAATTACCTTATTATATAAAATAATAAATACATTACTTAATTGAATTACAATCTAAAAATATCTTAATTAATATTTTTTATTTGTTAGCCATGTCGGCATTAAATTAACTATAGTTAATGGTAAGGACTAAAAAAGATAATAAAAATGACAGGGATCTAAAACTAACCAAAAAAATTGTAAGGACTAAAATCAGACAGAGTCATATTTGTAGGGACTTAAAACATATTTAAGAATAAATCAATTATATTATTATTTTAATTATATAATTCAGATAATATCACTGGAACACATAAATATCAAGTGAATGATCAAGATTAAAAGTTAATTAACGGTTACATGTCCACTAAAAAAAGTCATGTACATTTTTTTAATCTTGACTATTCAAATATAATTTAATGATTTATATTAATTTGTAGTTACCATTTCTAACAATAAGAATATTTCTCATTAGATATGCTCCACACCACTATATAAAAGAAGATTTTTGGTATGTAACAGTACTTTATAGATTTTTTTTACCAAAATAAATTTAATTCATAAAATGTACAATTAAATTAATTAAAATAATTATAACCATTGCATATAGATTCAATTGATTAATCTTTTAATAATTCAAGTATTGTCATGATTTCAATCGCTAATATCACTCTTCATCTAAAAATGTTAATTTATGCTAATATATATTTTACCCATAAATCAAGGATCAATCAACTCAAATACCTAATTTTAAGAAATAAAGACAATCAAAGTATATAGAGACACACACATAAAAAGACGAAACTAAGAAATTGAGAGACAAAATCATTTGTTGCCTTCATTATTACTTCTTTATCATCATATAAATATGTATTAAGTAAAAATTCAACTAAGATTGATGTTAAGACAACTTCATACCCTAGAAATGAAATGGTCCTTTCTAATGTTGATTCTTCAAGTACTTTGTTGTTGTCCTTACAAAGTTGATTTTAATATTTCTCTTCATTAATTTTTATGCTGAATGATTAATCTACAATTCAAAATAAAACATACCTTAACCATAAAAAATGAAATTTCCAAGTCAGTAGTTAAGTTGATTTTATTTGCACATATGTTTAAAATGTATTCATTAAGATACTAGTACCCACTCAAATTATACATACCGAAGAAATAAACTTTTTTGTTCTTTATTTAAAATTTTTAATGAGTGTTATTTCATTGTTGGTTGTGTCCAACAATGATACATTGAGTATGTGTCTACCAAGTTTCATTTTTTCATGCATATGATTAGGAATTTAATCTTAACTAAGATGCTTAAATAAAAGACTTAATTATTTTCTATATGCAAGGATGAAAATGTTACATGAAAAGTAGAACTAGAAATGAACGAAAATAACTTCAGATCATAAGAAAAAAATTACAAGTCTCTTCATTATTAGCCAAAATAAAATAAGATTAATAATATTATTATAAGCATTATTTGTTATTATATTCATCATTATTTGTTAGGATAAATTTTCATATTTCTTTATGATCTCTATAGATTTCTTTTCATATTCCTTATATTTAAATATTTATTTCCATATTTTATTATAAATCGTGATTTATAAACATCCCAACATGCAAACACACTCATTTTATTTTATTTATTTTTTGGTAGAGGTTAAAGTTTAGATTAGGAAAAGGTATGCTCTATTGCAAGGTCAGGAAAGACAACCAATTTCAACGAGAATTTATAATAAAATTTATATATCGCCTACTAATGGGAGATATTTGAGAATTGAACTCAAGTCATAGCTAGTGTGAGCGAAAAACTGTAGACACACTCATTGATACTTTCTATTTCTTTCTATTAGCATGCTTGGTACAAAGTCAAATTATAAGAGAACCATAAAAAGGCACATTTATGCATAAGCTTATATTCATAGCTTCCATTACACGTATGGACCACTTAAACACAGAACCAAATACAAGCTATGTTTCTCTTTTTATCATATCACATTACCAATTATATAATTACTCATCTCTTTTCTTTTCTTATCTCTTTTTGGATGTCTACATATAAGGGTTATCTATCAATCTTTTTTCCATTTTATTATGATTAAAAGTCCCTTTTTTGGTAAAAAGGATTAAGAGTCTATTGTTATGAATAAGGATTATTTTTTTGTGTTTTTAGCGCATCACATACCTTATTGTATCACACTAATACGTATTGCAAATAATATTTATGTATCCATTCCCTATAATTTCTACATCTCATTTACTTTTCAATCCAATTTGAAAATTTAAAATACCGTGGAAATGTGCCTGTGGTACTTGTACTAAACTGGCAGGTACTCCGTTAAGATTTGAAAAAGTAGCAAGTACAATAATACAAGGGGAGTTGTATGTAGCCTTGTAGTGCAGAAATCTGAAGTATTAGTAGGCAATGCCAAATGGCTATCCCTATTACAGGTGTTCTGCATGATGGAGAAGGCTCGTAAGCAGATCAAAACTGCGAGACAGGGTGATCACATGGGTCCTTGTGGCTTTTGCCACGCTGACCAAAGTGTGTGGATAAAATAACAAATAGCATCCATATCTAAATCACACGGGTATATCATCCGGAAAACATGGTCAGCTGTAATGGGATCGCCGCTTTGAGTCACAAACACGCTCCTATGGCCTATTCTTTAGTCTTTCTTGTGTGTCCAATTCCATTGCCTCTCTTTTCATTTTCATATGTTTTGGGAACGTGGAACGTGGTTGTGGTACAAATTTCTTAAAAATTAAAAATCTAACCAATTATTGCATAAAAGACAATTTGAAATATTTTTTGTTAAATTTAATGTCTATACACTGTCAGTGTAAAAAATTTTACATTATCAACTAATCACAAATCACCGTTGATATGACTTTTAAGGTAGTTATAATAAAAATCAACAAATTACCATATATGTTAGTTTATGATCAATATAGTGTAAAATTGTTTTACATTATCAGTGTATAACCTATTTTCTCTTTTTTTGTTTGGTTTCCCCTGGAGTTATCATCAGGAATATTCCCATATGTTAATCTATTTCAAAGTGGAAAGATTGGATGGTCTCTTCCAATATTTTTTATTCATTCACACAATTAGAAATTGAATCCTTATTAGCATGTATAAGATTCCTTCAAATTTGTAATCTTTACTCAATGTTCACGCAAGAAAATTCACTCAATAAATGACTTTTATATTAAAAATATTTTACAATGTTTTAGGTTATATGAATCTCAAAAAACAAAAAAAGGTTATATGAATGTCATTAATTGTTAACATAACTTATAATATAAAATAAAAACTAAATGTAACCAAAAGAAAATAGATTGAATCTTAGGATATTGATTGAGTAGAACAAGATAAGTTATCGTATTTGATAGGCCACAGGTTTTAGCTCTCACACATTTTTTTGTAGTGAGGTAAATATAAGTTTCACTATAAGTGTTTTTTGAGTTTGAAAATTTTCTCTACCTTAGACTCTGAGTCTACGACACCATCTCCTCATCATGTTATATTTTATTTAAGGAAGAAAATGACAAGAAAAGAAAAAGGAAAGAAAAAAATAGAAAGTAGGATGAATTTTAAATTATTTATACAAGAGAAAGTGAAAGAAAAGAAAAAAAAGTGTGTAAAATGACATAAAAATTCTAAATAAAAAATAAATAATATAATATAAGTAATAGCAGTTTTATTTTGTATATAAAATAATCTTCTCTCCTTTTTTTTTTCAATTTAGAAGAAAACATCTTTTAATGGACCCTCATATATATCTTCTTTTCTTCCTTTATTAAACTATTCCAAACAGTGTAAAATTCAAACTTTCATTATTTAATTTCCTTCCTTTTTCTACTTAAATAAAGACCCATTATTCCCTCTACCAAAAAAAAAAAAGAAGAAAGAGGGGAAAAAAATACAGTGATGAGAGGACGAATAAAACCAAAACCTTTATACACTTAAAATCACGTGCTTCATTAGGGTCATAGGGTTGTTGGCAATTTGTCATTTTTGGCCAAATTCTCGTCTCTCAGGAGGACGAAGAAGCAGTGAGCGTTTCCGTCACACTTCAGGTCGTAGATGCGCACGCCATTGCTGCCAATGTCCGTAAAAGTAAACTAGGGACTCATGACTCGTGAACAACACTAGATTTCCATGCCTCGCCTTTCAATCTTTAACATCAGTCTACATAATAATTGAGATCATCATATGTTGGTTTTTTTTCATTTTTATTAAATTCTAATTGAATATTCATCAACATTGCCTTTCTTATCACCTTTTTTGGGAAAGGGGGGCAGAGGGAGATTGAATCTGGAGATTTGACAGGCAACGTGGACTAATTATTATTCATCTCGGGTGTGAAAGTTTAAAGAAAGTTGGTGGTAGAAAACCGGAAGGGAATCTCTTGAAAGATTTTGAGCTTAAGCAATATATCGGTGCTTTGCACCGTCGCAATCGGCAATCTTTGACTTTGCAATAAAAAAAGTGGCCACAATGGCAAAGCTCGTGCGGTTGGAAAAGCCATGCTAGCTGTTACAGATACAGTAACGCTCTGCTATAGTCGCACATTAACGCTATGTTTGGTAGCGTCAAAGTATCGAAGAAGAAAAAAAAAGTGAGCAGAAGAACAGATAAGTGTATGAACTTATCTTATTTGGTAACGACGAAATATCAAAGAAATATTTGAAAAAAGTGTGGAACTCATGTTGAAAACTTATTCACAAAACTGCAAAGAAATGCGCAAAATGAGTATTGTTGGTAAAAATAATCGATTATTTTTATTGATAATCAATTATCACTGATACTAAAAATAATTTTTATTTCAATAATTAATTACTTTTGTAACATAATCGATTATCACTTCTTCTAATTGATTATCTCTTCTTCCATAATCAAATATCTCCCCTCCCCCTATTCGATTAT